>CM041778.1:153287797-153887797 GCA_023374045.1 Limonium bicolor | reverse complement strand
GGCATTGTAAGTTATTTTGTTTTGGCCAGAAAATAAAATAGCTTATTTTGTGTTTCTTGCTGAGTTCCACAGAGTCCCTTCATCTTTCAGGTGTTAATCCATTTAACCCCGCTAAGTCCATCCTACTTTACTACCTTGAGCAATCGCTTCCGCACAATTACGTCAACTAATTTGACTAAATGTTTTTACGTCTTAAGTGTTCTCGCCTACAAAGTTCAATTGAGTCAAACCATCTCATAGATTAACACCTTGAGTTGGTTTGAGTCAGCCGTCCGATCCTACACGTGGTATCAGAGCCTTGCTTAGGATGACAGTCAATCAACTAGCTATGGCAGACCTCTTCGCCAATCAAAACAACAAAATGCACTTTGAGCATCCTAGACTCACCTCCACAAACTATGATCATAGGAAAAATGAGATCGAACAACACATTGAGTCAGTCAACTCTGAACTTTGGGAGATAGTCACCGGAGGAGATCTCGCAGTCAATCCAGATCGATCCACATGGACTACTGCAGATCACAAAAGATATGAGCTAAATCGACAAGCATCCCGTGCAATCTACACTTGCCTGTCCATTCCAGAACAAAGAAGAGTCAATCACTGTAAGTCTGCAAACGGGATATGGACTCTCCTTCAAGATACCCACGAAGGAGTCACTGAACTCAAGAAATGCAAAGCTCAAGAACTTCGAATGGACTATGAGAATTTTCTGCAAAAACCGGTGAGTCTCTAGAAGAAGTGCTTGATCGTTTCTATTTACTAACAACTACTATGCAGGAAGTTAACATCTTACCGGATAGAGAGAGTGTCTTGCACAAGCTGCTTGACAGTCTTAGAGAAGAGTGGGCAGAGACGGTAATCTCCACCAAAGCATGCAAGGACTTATCCAAATGGAGCTGCCAAGACTTAGGCTCTTATCTACAATCTGTAGATAAGTACAAGAAGAATGTTCGAAAGAAGTGTGGTAATACATCTTCTTCTTCTTCTAGTAAAACTACTACTCTGAATGACCAAGCCTTGCAGGTTAAATCGACTCAGTACAGTCAAGAAAGGGCCTATGTTTCTGATACTCAAATCAAACAAGCTAAGGTCGTGTTGGTGGATATTATTGTTGAAGAAAGTGAGGCCGAAACTATGGAAGACTTTGACTTCATAGTAAAGAACTTCCAAAAATTCATGCGTAACCAACCAAATCAACAGAATCGATCGTTCTCAAACACCTCTAAACAAGTCTTCAACTCTGTCACCTGTTTTAACTGTAATAAACCTGGTCATTTCAAGAAGGACTATCCATTACTCAAAAACTAGTATGGAAAATCCCAAGGGAGGTCACTGATGGCAACTGTCGGTTGGGGTGACTCAGACTCCGACGATCAAGACACAGAGTCAAGCGGTCTAGTATGTCTCATTGCACATGATCTAACTGAGTCCATGATCCCCGATAATGAGGTAACCTGCTCTTATCTTGACACAGACCTTTATCATATATCTCCTATAGGCTTTATGACTTTAATTGCTAAAATTGTCTCTAAGACTAACTCTCTTAAAGCTAGTCTCACCAGCAAAATTTCTGAGTTAATTGAGGAACTCGAGATCTCAAAGGGTCTCATGTATGCTTTGAGAGATGAAGCTGAGGAACACAAGACTATCTCTTGCTCACTTAGGTTGGACTTACAAGACTCACTATGTCATGTTGATTCCCTTCAAAAGGAACTCAACGACACCAAGAGTCTTAGTCAATCCAACCAAAGCAAGCAAGAAGAGTCACTCACTCTGATTGACTCTCTCAAGCGTGATCTCACTATCTTTACCAATAATTGTTGTTCTCTTCAAAATGAGTTAAATGCTTTAGAATCCAAAGTCATCTCTTTAAACTCTTCTATCAAACACCTCACTCAAAAGCTGAAGAAAAAGAGCATGCACTCTCTCTTAAACCAGTCCATTTCATCAAACAAGTCACCTCCTCCGAATTACCTGAGTGGGCTAACTCCAAGATCAAGGAAGTTAGTCGAGACCGTGATGATCTTCGAAAGAAAGTAGAACAACTCTTTGAAGAGATTGTCAATCTGCGGTCTGGAGTTGGAGCCACTCAATCCAAGCCCCAGTGGCATAAAGGTAAATTCAACATCTCAAAAAATATGTCCAAATCCAACAACAAACCCAAGCGCCAACAACAAAAAGAAAATTTTGATTCTTGGTGGAAAGGACAGGAAAAATATGTTAACCTTCCTCCCACTAAGATTTGCGGTTACTGCGGGAGTCTTGGACATAGGGACAGTGCTTGCGTTAAATTGAATAAAGATCTTTCGTTTAATCTCAAACGAGTCAGACTACTTCTTGAAGCTAGAGAAGAGTTGAAAAAAACTGGTTCGAAAAGGGAACCCAAGTACATCTGGGTTCCCAAGACTAACAAATGATCTTGTGTTTGTAAGAGAAGGCGAATGAAGACTGCTGGTACCTAGATAGTGGATGCTCTTGTCATATGACTGGAGATCCAAATCAATTCAATTCGGTTTCATCCTACAACGGAGGTAAGGTTACTTTTGGAAACAACAACCAAGGTGAAATCGTGGGAGTTGGTTCTGTAGGTAACCCCTCTAGATTTAAAGTTGATGGGGTCCATCTGGTCACTGAACTTCAACACTGTCTGTTAAGTATTTCTCAAATTTGTGATATATTCAATTTGGTACTTTTCTCATCTTCAGATTGTAAGGTTTTTGATGAGCGTACAGGTTCTTTAAAAGCCATTGGATGTAGAGAAGGAAATCTCTACAAAATGTGCTTAAACTCAATCAATCTAGATGACCAAGTCTGTGTCAATGCGCATTCCAACAATTCACTGCTGTGGCACAACAGACTTGGTCACGTAAATCACCGGTGGCTGAATAAGCTCAAGAGTAAGGACTTGGTGATTGGTTTACCCGATACAAATTTTGACACAGACTCGTATCTGAAGCGTGTATAAAGGTAAACACACTCGGTCATCCTTCAAAAGAAAGTTATCTCTCTCTACTAGCTCTTCATTAGAATTACTCCACATGGATCTTGTCGGACCCATGCGTACTCAAAGTAGAAGTGGTAAGAGGTATATTCTGGTCATTCTAGATGGACTTGGGTTATTTTTCAGTCTGCTAAGGATGAAACCTTTACGGAGTTTGCCAAACTCCATAAAGTTCTCATCAACAAATATTCATTTACGTTAAAAACCTTGAGAACAGACCAGGGCACTGAATTTTGCAATCAAGTCGTTTGACGAATTTTGCAAGGATAACGGAGTCGATCATCAAGTTTCATCTGCAAGAACTCCAGAGCAGAACGGAGTCGTCGAACGAAAAAATAGGACCCTGGTGGAGATGGCACGTACCATGCTTATTGACAGTCAACTAGCTCCATCATACTGGGCAGAGGCCATTAACACAGCTTGCTATGTGCTAACTCGCGCCTTGATCCACCCTTTTCTCCAAAAGACTCCTTACGAACTCTTCCGTCAACGTAAACCAAATCTCATTCATCTCAGGCGTTTCGGATGTAAGTGCTATATACATAATAATGGTAAGGACAACTTGGGTAAGTTCTCTCCCAAGAGTGATGAAGGCATATTTCTTGGTTACTCTTCTAAAAGCAAAGCTTATCGTGTTATCAATTTGAGAACTCAATGTTTAGAAGAAAGCCCCCATGTCAAGTTCGATGAGTCTCACAATGTTGGCTCATCTTCTGATCAACTTGACTTTGCTCCAGATGACTTTCTCACTGACCTACACTTCATCACCATACCCATAAACAGAATCCAAGATTCCTAGTCTATTCCACTTGAAGACTCCCCAGGAAAGAAAAGCCATACCTTAGATTCCACATACACTGACAATAACTCTGACACATTCCATCCTCAAAATTTGGATTTTGACTCCACCGACAAAGAAACTCCCCCTCCTGCTCCACATCGACAGTTCCAACAAAAATCAGCTCACCCTCCTGAAAATATTATTTCAGGCCCACATTCAGGTGTTCAAACACGCTTTCAAGCTATGCAAAACCTATGTGCCTTTGGTGCCTTTCTCTCCAGTACTGAACCACAGAATATAAAAGAAGCTCTTTTAGATAGTGATTGGGTCACTGCTACGCAGGAGGAACTTAATTATCTACAAAGACATGCTGTCTGGGAATTAGTCCCTCTACCCACGCATCAACAAACCATTGGTACTCATTGGGTCTTTCGCAACAAACTTGATGATGCAGGGCAAGTCTTTAGGAATAAAGCATGTTTGGTTGTTCAAGGCTGGAATCAAGAAGAAAGGATTGACTATGATGAAACATTCGCTTCAGTTGCACGTCTTGAAGCTATTCACATGTTAATTGTGTTTGCTGCATTCAAAGGTTTTACATTATATCAAATGGACGTCAAGACGGCCTTCCTTCATGGCTATATCGATAGGGAAGTCTACGTCGAGCAGCCACCAGGTTTCACAGACTCTGTCCATCCCGACTACATCTATAAACTTTGTAATGCCCTTTACGGACTTAAACAGGCTCCGTGAGCATGGTATGAAAGACTCTCTACATATCTCTTGCAAGATGGTTTCACTAGAGGTAACATAGACAAAACATTGTTCATTCTTCACCCATCTCATGATTTACTTCTAGTACATATTTATGTTGATGATATTATCTACGGTTCTACTAGTACCACCCTCTGTGAACATTTTGCTAATCTTATGAAGAAAGAGTTCTTCATGAATGAGTTAGGTGAGTTAAAGTTCTTCTTAGGACTTCAAGTTCAACAGGAAAAGGAAGGGATCAAAATCCATCAACAAAAGTACATCAAGGAACTCCTTGATAAGTACAATCTCACGATGTCAAGAGCATATCAACCCCCAGCTGCACATCCGTTAAACTTCATCTTGATGACGATGGAGTCGGTGTCAATGCCACAGAGTATAGAGGAATGATAGGGTCCCTCCTTTATTTGACTGTCAGTCGTCCCGATATTCTCCATGCAGTCTGTCATTGTGCTAGCTTTCAGGCAGCACCAAAGAAGTCTCACCTTAAAACAGTCAAGCGTATCTTTCGATACCTCAAAGGTACAAGTACACTCTATCTATGGTATCCTCAATCTCCTACCTTTACTTTATCTGGTTATAGTGACTCCGATTGGGCTGGTTCACTCCAAGATCGAAAGAGTACTTCAGAAAATGCACAGTTCCTGGGACTTTGTCTAGTTTCATGGTCCTCCAAAAAAACAAAACTCTGTTGCATTCTTCATAGCTGAGGCAGAGTATATCTCTACTGCAGCCTGTTGTTCCCAACTTCTTTGGATGAAACAACAACTCCTAGACTATCATGTTACCCAAGAACAAATTCCAATCTTCTGTGATAACAAAATCACAATCAAAATTTCTAAAAACCCAGTCCAACACTCCAGAACCAAACACATCGAAATTCGGTTCCATTTCTTAAAGGACTGTGTCGAGAAAGTTAATTCAGCTTGACTTTGTCCCCACAGAAGATCAACTTGCGCATATCTTCACTAAACCTCTGTCTACAACAAGATTTGAAGCACTTTGATCCGCAATTGGATTGACTCCGTCTACCTAGATGGTTGCATCTCCTTACTCCTGACACAATCGTCAACATGTATGTCCCTAAGTCTCACTGAGTCTGTCCTTGTTTGTGAACGAATCTGTGAACTGTGTTATACTTGATCGACTCTATGTTTCTATCGCTACACACACACGTCATCAATCCACACCCGTCCCGCGCAATCCTCGCCCTTAATCTCACACACCCGATTTTTGTCTCCCGACACACGCAACAGAAAACCTCTGCATCTTCCATCAACCCCATCAGCCTATAACTAGCCCTCCTCACTACTAAACCGCTTTCACCCACGTTTTCCTCTTCTCACTCAACTCAAAACAATGGCGGGCATTAACTTCAATGACGTCGATATCCCAGCTGACAATTTCCAAGACCCGCTTTGCCTCCAAGCCTACCTTTAGTCCATGGCCACCCCTAATCCACCCACAGACACCACCACCACTCATTCACCCACAAAAATCACCACCATCCCCTCTCCTATAAAATCCGCCACACCACCGCATTCCACCCACACCACCTCCCCGCAACCCACGCCTCTATCTACCTCCAGGACTGAAGTTCTTGAAACTGACATTGAAGAGATAACCCCAATCCAAGTCCTCCATCCCCCAACCAAACCACCATCCCCGCCACCTCAACAGCCAAACCCTAAACCTGACGAACCTGACCATCAACCACCACAACCTCAACCCAAAAAATCTCCAACACCAACCCCCTAACAATCCCATGAAAAATCTGCAACCCCAACTCCTCCACCATCTCTAAAACCTAAAACCTGAAAAAGAAAGGCAACAACAATCAAACCAACAGCCAAACGTGTTCTACGATCATCTGTCAAAGCCCAACCAGTCTCCTCTACTTCTGGTGAGTCATCCCCGGTCCAAGAGTTGCTAGCACACAGCCATGACACCTCCACCGGCACCACTTCTACAAGGACCCAGAAGCCTCCCTAGCCAACAACGCCGCAGTGCCAAGATAGACCCTTTCACACAGCGCTACATGCTCTCTGATCCTGCTGCGGATCGTAACTTTGTTAAGGGTAAATTTCTTGATTTCTCTTGAGCACTGCCTACAAATCTAGGAGATCTAGTTAAAATGTTAGAAATTCAGGGGTGGACACATTTGTTTTCTGAAGTCTCCGAGTGGTATCCGCAAGAGTCCCTTGACTTTTACCAAAACCTTGTCATTCGAAATGGTGCGGCTCAGTCCTTTGTAAACTCCACTGTCATCTTCTTTGATCTTGAAATACTGTCTGAAGTTCTAGGAGTCCCTCACAAAGGTCTAGAATTCTATGAAAAAGGTGTTCTTCCTGAAAGCCCCGGAGTCCCAGACAACAAAATCTACCGTTTTTTCTCTTCCAAGAGAAAAGTGGGCTCCCCAATACCAAGAGGTGGTCTTTCGATACTCCACCAACTTCTCCATATCCTTGTCATCAAAAACATTGTTCCAAGAAAAGAAGGTAATCAAATGGTCAACTGTCTGGATCAAACCATTATGTACTGCATTCTCAACCGTCACCCTCTCAATTTGGCCCACTTAATTCTATATCACTTGGCCTAGTCTGTCGATACTCCCAAGCACTCCCTAGGTTACGTGTTCTGGCTCCCTTGAATCTTAAAATTCTTTCAGGTACCTCTGACGAAATCCACGCCAGAGTCCATCGAGGAAGCAGACACCATCAACCTCCAATATTTGAACCGACTCACTTCAATCGACAAATCCAAGCTGCTGCCTCCACCGTCAACTCCGACAATGGCTGGTCCTTCAACTTCCCAAGAGACAGTCCCTCAAGACAACCTCCTTCAACTTCTGGAGAAGGTCGAGCGACTTCTTACACAAGCGGCAGAGCTAACCCAGAGCAACTCTAGGATGCTGGAGAGACTCAATGGAATTGAGACGGCTGTGACGGGAATGCAGGACACCCTTCTTCGACCTTCAAGCGGCGGTTAACCCCATCTCCGACCCCTAGCCTGTTGGTGTGTGTGTGTGTGTGTGATGTTAGAAGTTAGGTTATTTTTTTAAGTTCTAAACACTATTTTTGGTTTGTTCGTGAATATTGTGACTGACTCTTTGTGACTGATAGGGCTTCCCTCTGATGAAAGCAAAAGGGGGAAGCGGTGCATCCCGTCTGGTGTACGGGAAACTCTGTTGTGTTTTTGGACTGTTTTTTAATTCTTGTTGTTGGACTGTGTGGATACGTGATTATCTGCCTGCTTGATTATGCTTATTACTACCTACTTACTATCTGTTATGCTATTATCTGCCTGGGGTCTCTCAACGATTAAGGGGGAACCACAATGGAGTCTCTGGATTTTAACCTTTTTATGCTGCTATTGAGGGGGGACTTTGATAAGGTCGGTTCCCCTAGTTCTTTGTGTTTCTGTCTTTTCAGGATTGACTCAATCGGGATTCACGGAAGTTTGCTATCATCAGCAACAAGGGGGAAACTATTGAGACATAAAAGTGTTGCAGAGATAGGCAAGCACTTGAAGGAGTCACTCGTCTTCGACAAAACATAAAGAACGAGCTCCTGGTCAAGCTACGAGAGAGTCTACGCAACTGAAGAAGCATCACAGACTCCCTCAAGTAGTTGTGAATATTAAGGAGCAATTCCATCAACACGCCAACGCTCCAACGATCTTAATACCGCCCCAGTCATCTCTGAAGTTTGCGGCCCAAGTCTGGCGTACGTTGCCTGAAGAAGCTTCCACTAAGTTAGTTCCGACAATTTCACAACTGACTCTTTCGAGTTGTTGTCTTTAAAAGAAATATAAATAAGCATGTAATAGTTAGCTTACTTGTGCGTTTTTAAAGAGAAACATTCTAGAGATTAGAGAGAGAACTGCCTTTGTAACTAAGAGAGAATTCATACCAAATTAGTGAGTGCATCTAGAGAGACTTTTTCTAGGAAGATCCTAGTTTTACTGCACTTACCATCGAGCTGATCAGAGATTGTATTGGGTGAGTGAGTGAAAAACCACGAAGTATATCTCTTCTACTGAGTGGGCATTGTAAGTTATTTTGTTTTGGCCAGAAAATAAAATAGCTTATTTTGTGTATCTTGCTGAGTTCCACAGAGTCCCTCCATCTTACAAGTGTTAATCCATTTAACCCCGCTAAGTTCATCCTACTTTACTACCTTGAGCAATCGCTTCCGCACACTTAGCTCAACTAATTCGACTAAGTGTTTTTATGTCTTAAGTGTTCTCACCTACAAAGTTCAATTGAGTCAAACTATCTCATAGATTAACACCTTGAGTTGGTTTGAGTCAGCCGTCTGATCCTACAAACCCCATCCTAGAGCACTAATGGAGTTTACTCAAACATAGAGGAAAGAGAAATAACAAGAGAGTAAGAAGAAGCCATTAATGAAGGGTAGAAACTTTGGTGAATGTGAGCTTTTCCTTATCTTTTTTATCCTCTTCTTTCCTCCTGTTGTCGCCCTCTCTCTCTCTATTATCGTTTGAGGCTGGTATGGAATGAGAATGGGGAAGTTTCCCCACTTTTTCTCATTTTAAAACGTAGTGTTCTAGGCAGATTTTTGGTCTGACCGACTCACTTTGGGCGATCTCATGGGTAGGTCGCCTCCTGGAGAGACGATGTCACGTGTGATTTTGAGTCCGGCCAACCCATGTGAGGCAGTTACCCTGGGTCGGTCCATTCCACTAGCTGCGGAGCACTTTTGAGCGATGCACATGGGGAGGTCACGTAGGAAGGTCGGCTCCATAATGTCTCTATTCACACCGAAATCATCCTTATGCTTCTTGTTGAGCTAGGCTTACTTCCCAAAGAGTTAGATTTTTTCCACGACCTCTCTTCGAGTCTTGAAAACATGCTCGAATGAGCTTTTACCTATAATAATATACAAAATGTATAAGTTCACTAATAATCACGTAATGCTCCATAAAATGGTGAAATAGATTATCAACCAAATAGAATGAAGGTGAATAAAGACCATAGAATTACATTATTTCACCACTTATTAGTGCTCCACCGGATCTCCTGAACCATCGTATACGGAGATGTTTTTGATGGAGTTGGAAAGGAGTACGGTTTTGTTTTCCTTTACGGAAAAGGGGTCGTGATCCTCCACTTTTTTCTTTGCTGGACTCAGTTGTTGCATGTTAATATGCAAAGCGTTGAGCTAGGTCGGTCATTTACTGTTTCAAGGTCAAAAACTTGTCCATGGAGACAGTTTGCTGGTCAGTGATGTTGGAAGCTGTGCCTTGGCCTTCGTCAGGCGTCCTTTCATTAGAGGATGGTGGTGGAATTGTCGGAACATTGTTGAAAGTTCTCAGATGTCGGCGATCTGAGTCTGCGACTTAGAAGGTGCCGATGATTTAAGTCCACGACTCAAGAAGAACGGAAGGAAGGGAAGACCATAACAAAGTAAAGTTTGTACCTTTATTATAATCATGTATAACAACTATTACACAATCACCTATTCAATGCGAATACAAACCCTCACGTTAAGAACACTATCTTGACATAACCCACACACAATTTGAGTTCTGAACTCAAATTACGTACAACACAACCGGCAGCTAAACTATCTTCTGATTGCCTCTCAATCTTACTCTTTATATTTTTCTCTATCCTCCTCCACTTCTGCTCTCTTCCTATGAGTGTATATATAAATCTCTAGACTATTTATCTATAGAAGATAAACCCTAAATATCTCTTAGATTTTCTCTGTGTATATGTTAGCAGAAATAAGTGATTATCTTTACCTAAGCAGTGTACCTATCGTTTTGCGGAATAGTGAATTGAGTGGGGGTTGTCGATCTCAGAGACCTCGTTCAATTAATTAACAATTTATTAACTAACTGAGAAACTAAACTAATAAAACAGGAAACGTCACTTTTTTCAAGATTACTTAATTTAATGAAAAGAATAACTCAACAAACTAACATAAAATAACAAACTAATAAAACAGTAAAAATAAACTAAATAAATAGATAAAAAGTAACACTCTAAATAATGCAAACCTTCACTTTTTAATCTATTAATAAACTCTTCCCTAATTCTGCAATAAACTCAGAAACTATAATTAGTTCGTCAACGGCTAAGTCTAACGAATCCTAACCAGTTGGTAGAACTAGCAGCAGACTAATGCTCTAATCTGGATACAACTAATCGCAAATAGAACAGTTTCTATTTGAGACCGATTAACCTATAGGCGGGATCACGCTTCTAGTAATTAATCAGGTTTAACTCCTATGTCTTGTTATCTATCTCAGCTCTCGCGTGTTGATTAGAAAACTACAAGAATTACTTTAATAATTAGCTAGAGAATTAAAGCACATGAAGAACTGGAATTAAACTATTGCAATAATGAATTCGAGAAAAGATTACAAAATAAATATAAAGATCCGGTCTGCTACCCAAATCCAGGGAGCTAAACTAACTACTCAAACATGACTATAAAAATAACAAAAACAACAAAGGAAAAACACATTAACAGATTAGATAAAAAGGGAAGAAGAAACACTATTAGAAGAACTCTGCCCCATCTTTCGTCATCAAGTGTTTCTATATTAATCCTCTACCTGATATGTGGAAAATAGATGGAGCGGGTGCCTCAAATAGAGGCACATGGCCGTGCGTGAATACTCTTGATAAAACCCTCAGTCCCCTTTTAAAGCAGCCATTGTTGCTTTTTTTTTTTATCCAAAATCATATTGCTTTTCATCTTTATTTTTAATCACATGCACAAACCGTGAATGCTTGGAATTGATGGCGAGTGATTAAATTAACTAATCACCGAAGATATCGGTGCTCCCATATGTCAAGTGTGGCCGTGAGTGTGCACATTATAATACGGTCAGTCTTGGCTACAGGTGAATGTAGCCAACTGGCTACACTGTTTTTTTTTTCTACATCAGCGCTTTTGTTTTTGTTTTTTTTTATTTTTTCTTTTTTATTATAAAAACTTTAAATTGTTGTAACTTTTAATATATAAGTCCAAAATGAAAAAAAATTATATCATTGTTCATCTAAATCCAAACTCTTCAAAACAAGACCAGTCATGGATATATTTTGACATCTTTAAAAAAATTATTTTTACATGTATGAAAAATAGAATATAAAAGATAACTTGTACAGATGGGCATACAAACCTGTACAAATTTTCACTAAAACATGTACATCCTCATGTAAAGACATGTACATCCTCGCATTAAAAACATATAGATAGTCATATAAAACCTGTACGAATTATTAAATATGTACATCCTTAGCTTAAAACATGTACATTTAAGGAAGAACACTTGTACAGACGGTCATACAAAATGTACATTAAAACATATACATTCTCATAATTGAACATGTACATTCTCACATTTGAACATGTACATCATCACATTAAAACATGTACATTCCCACATTAAAATATGTACATTCTCACATTAAAGTATATAACGACTTTCAAATAGATTACCCTAACCCCACACACCCTAAAACCCACCCTAGGAAAGCTAAAAAACGTCGAAGGCATTTTTAGGGTATGTAGTGGCGGGTTTAGTGTCTAACGACCCTAAACCCGCGACCACAAACCCTAAAAACCTGTCGAGTTAGTTGCTACAATGTAAAGTATAGAACGGTTTCCAAATATATTACCCTACCCCCAAAACACCCCAAAACCACCCTAGGATAGCTAAAAACGTCGAAGGCATTTTTAGGGTTTGTAGTGGCGGGTTTAGGGACCCTAAACCCGCGACCACAAACCCTAAAAACATGTCGAGTTAGTTGCTACAATATAAACTACAGAACAAATTCCAAATAGATTACCCTACCCCAAAACACCCCGAAACCCACCCTAGAAAAGTTAAAACCGCCGAATTTACCACTTATTACTTAATGAAACATAATACAACATTAATGAATTATATTATCATTTTAGTGTATCTTGTATATATGTAAAAATATTTTTAAAAAAAAGTTGTCAAAACATATTCATAATTGGTCTTGTTTTGAAGAGCTTGAATTTAGGTGTACAATGATATAAGTTTTTTTCATTTTAGACTTATATATTAAAAGTTATAACAATTTAAAGTTTATATGATAAAAGATAGAAGAATAATAAAATATTAAAAATAGAAAAATGAAAAACAAAAAAAAATAACTACACTCACACTCGTACGCGTACGCACGTGTGCTCTCCTCCTCAAACCCATATGTAGCCAAATTGCTACATCTACCTGTAGCTAAAAATTTGTGTTATAATATCATCAATTAATATTAATAATCATTATATAATAATAAGTACTCATTATTATATAATTATTACTCAATCATTATATCATGATAAGTCCATCATTATATAATAATTAGTCAATAATTATATAATAATGAGTCTATCATTATATAATAATGAGCATGTGATATAAATAGACATACGTCTTCACACAACTTGAACAGGGTTAGATTCTTCGTTTTAGCTCTACTTCGCTCTCTGTTTGTTGCGTTAGAATCCTCATGAGATAAACTATGCATTTCCAAGACTTCTTTCTACATTTGACACATAAATTGTATCAGTTCACATCTAAACATAAATATAAGGAAAAACATATGATAATGAGAAATATGACATGAATAGTTATAAAAATAGAAAGAATTATAGCCCTGAAAATAGATATATTTCACACTTATCAAACTTCCTCACACTTAGCTTTTGCTTGTCCTCAAGCAAATAAGAATAAAACTATCTCTTAGGCCGTAGTATCGAACCTCAGGATCAAACTGATGCAAACAGAAAGCAAACGAAGTGACAATCAAAAGAATAGACCTGGTCCCGGTTGTAGGTTTTTGTAATCAGTGAAAAAGAACGATTTTAAAAGCATGAAGAATTCAGATTAAGAAATTTGAATATAGATTAACTTTGGATCTTCCACCATTCCTTTCCTCTAACCTTTGGATGACAAGGGGTGTGAAGTAACGCCTCATTTCGTGATACCTTTCAACACCACGTACTCATGATCAAAAACAAAAATTAAACTGTAATTAACTTTTTCGCATGCAAAAACATTCTCCTTCAAGAAATATATATAAAACAAACGAATAATTGCGAATTACAGAGTTATTCCACAACCCAGACTTTTCTCTCTATCCTTGAAACGGTGTTGGGCCAACTATCCCAGATCCCGAGACCTTAGGTATATAGGTGTTAAGGCACCCTTGGGACTTAATAATCGGATAGACGAGGACTACTGTAAAACCCCTATCCAAAGCCAATCGTGGTTATCATAAAACTGAACACTTAAACGAATATGTCGCAGCGGAGATAATAAGCACCTGGACCTTGCCACGGTCTGATCGTTAGAATATACCGGCTTTAACATTTACAATACTTAACCAAAATACTTATCCAACTCAAAACATCACCATCCATAATGCCACAACCAACCGAGTACAAGTATCTTAAAC
The DNA here is from genome assembly GCA_023374045.1 of Limonium bicolor. Lineage (NCBI taxonomy): Eukaryota > Viridiplantae > Streptophyta > Magnoliopsida > Caryophyllales > Plumbaginaceae > Limonium > Limonium bicolor. The sequence continues at coordinate 153,873,775 of CM041778.1, read as the reverse complement.
ATGATCCCAAACTTACATCAGTTTAATATAAACAGTCGGGTGCACAGGCGCAACCCGAACTCAAAATAAATGTCCCACCCTAAGTCTAACCACTCCTACTCTCGTAGTGCGTCCTCATGGGCCTCTTACCTGCAAGTGTAAAAATAGCCCCCGAGGGGGTCAGCACGAATGCTGGTACACCCTCTCATGGCCCCCAAGCTAACGGGGCTACGACGACTAATTGTCGATAGCATGGAAATTGATTACATACACAAGCATAATATGAAGTGCAATAACAATAACCACAGATGAACATATATAGTTCACCAACAATGAACGTCTCAAGCGTTCCCTTATCAAGTGGGTTAGTAACCCCCTCCTTAGTCCTCATTTCCTTAATCTCATTTCCTTACCTTATCTCAATCTTAATCTTAATCTTAATCTCAGTATACAAACCTTTCCTGGAAGGGATTGGTTGTAGCTTAATTCGAACCTGGGATTTAGGTGATCCCACCGCACCATCTTAATGCCACCTACTCCGGACGGGAGTCCAGCGTAGCTGAGCCGGCAACCGGCCCTAGGCTACAAGTCCAAAGACAAGTCCTTAAGCGGAGGGCGGATCTGATTCAGATACCATCCCCCTTTTTCCTTAGCATGCATGACCGGAGATCGGTCCCGGGTTTCCTCACTCAAGTTCCAGTTAGTAGACATCTTAAACACCATGTGCTAGCTAAGCCTTAACGGGCATTAACCAACAACCATTAAACTTAACTCTTATTCTTAACTCAGTAAGTACTAAACTTGGTTAGTAACAATCTCAAGTCTCGTGGGTTAGTGTAAAGATAACACAAACACAACGAGAATAAATATAACCGGTTGCATGCTTTATCTTGTTTTAGTCATAGCAATTAAACAGATAGCACACAAGCCGAGGGACACCTCGTTAGCAAGCAGGTCACAAGAAGGATTGTACCATTCACCGTCGATCGTTGTTTGTTTAACCTTCTTCGGGGTCCCAATTCACAAACCTAAAACATTCATTCATTTTTAGGTTATTAGTTATTTGCACCTTACTTAACTCACTTAGTTCCTAAAGATTCCCATTTAATAACCTCTAAAGTCTTGCCACTTAGCTCACAAACTTATTTTTAAACATTAAAACTTATACTTAATCTTAACTTAATTTCTTAAGTTCTTAGGGTCCCAATCATTACCACCCTACCAAGGGTATACCTTATTACCTATACCATTCTTAGAATTCAAAATTTCTTCTTTTTTTTTTAGGTCCGACCGAACATCCGACCGACCTTACCTAAGGTCGGTCCATTCCAGAACACTTCACCGTTTGAAAATTCTACCCCGACCGACCTTGTAAGTCCGGTCCCCAAGGTCGGTCAATTCCCGAGAGCTTCCCCCGTGGGAAATTTGAGCTCGACTGAACTTGCCAAGTCCGGTCCCATGTTCGGTCGATTCTAGAGACTTAATTCCTTCACAAAACACAAGCCCGACCGAACTTGTAAGTCCGGTCCCCAAGTTCGGTCGATTCCAGAAACATTTTCCGGTAGTGTAAACTGAGCCCGACCGACCTTGCAAGTCCGGTCCCTAAGGTCGGTCGGCTCCAGAACCTTGTTTCTAAATTCCCATTCATCTCCAAACTTCTCCTCATATATCCTAATATGTTATAACCTCATTTGGGCACCTCAAATGCACCTTAAGCCCTCCTCAAAACACATTAAATCATTCACCAAGATACACCTTAGTCCTTATGCATTTTCCTTGTAATAATGCTAACACTTGTAATGCTTTCCCCTAGGTTTCTAGGTGGTGGTTCATACCTAATGTAACCACTATGCCAAATGTTTTCCTCACCACTATAACATCATCTCCCAAGCATCTGTCACTATCTAAGACTCTCTTATGCATTTTCTTAATGTTCCTTCACAAGTTTAAACTTCCATCATCAACACATTATTTCCTTCCTAGTTGTACACCAACATTTGCCTAAGTCCTAAATACGCAAAGTCATTCTCTTGATTCCTAAATCCTTCATAGTCATACCTAAGTCATTATAAGTCCTTAGAACACCTTATTCTCACCCTTTTTCATCAAGACAATCTCTAGAACATCCTAGTACCTCCTTGGTCCTTAAATCCCCTTAGAATATCTTAAACACTTAAGTTCTCCTTAAATTTTTGCCATGGGTTCTCTAGTACATAGTACATCCTAACACATGGTTTTTCTCCATCAAACAACCAACATCACCCAAATTCTCATCACAACACCTTAACACAAAATTTACACTAAAACTTCACCACATCATCATATAGTGCTTAAACTTAAAATACTTGGCACTTAGGCCCTTAAATGGCAATAATCTTAACCACTGAATTTCCACAATATTTGCCTTCAACCTGCGAATACACACAACAGGGCTCCCATTGAAATAAAATGCTTCTTGTACTTCACCTTTATATTCTTAAACTATCTCTTTTTCTCATTTGCTCCTTAGTCACAAGTTCACAAGTATAGTCATTGCTTCTCCTAGGTTTTATAGCACCTTCCCAATATAAGCTCTACACTAAACTCATCATATACCTAAATCCAATTTCCTTAAACAACAAAACACCTTAAGGTACGTAATTTACCTTGTTCTTTTACAAGCTTAAAAGCTTTCCTTCTTAGGTTTTTCTTTGTTCAATCTCGGTCACCAATATGTATCTCCTTGCCAATATTCTAACCAATATCCAATGACTCCAATGAGTACTAGATAACACATTAACCCTAAGGAACAAACCCTAGGTTAAAAATATGCTTTAAGGTATTAATGTGATTGTTTTACCTTGGTTTCTCAAGATAAACTTGGATATGAAGCAAGAAGGACCTCCTCTCTCCTTTGAAGAGTAGAAACAAGCTAGAACAAGGCATAAACATGGAGTCCCATGAGCACTAATTTTCGGACATGTGAAGAAAATGGTGGAAACCTAGATTTTCTTACACTTTCTTTACCTTAAGAGAATGGAGATGCCAATGGAGTCTCCAAACTTGAATTTCCTCCTCTAATGGTGGTTTGACTTGGCACCAAAATGAAGCTCTTGAAGTTTTAAAAAGATAGAAAGAAGGAGCTTGAGCTAACTAAGACGAGTAGGTATTTTGTTTTGGATTTGGAGCTAAAATGAGCAAGATGTGGGCAAAGCTAGATGGAGCTAGCATGGAGTTGTTCTTCACGTTAATGGAGAAGGGAGAGAGCTTGAAGAAACCGTGTGAAACAAGAAGAAATGAGGAGATGAGGAGAGAGGTAAGTAAAATGTGATATTTATGTAAAAAGGTAAATAGTACTTTATGCTTTATAAGTCTTATTTGCTTCTTAATTGCTTAATAACTCATGAAGGTGGTGACTCACCTCCTAAGAAACCGGCCCCCTTTTAATAATGAGGGTACTTAAGTCTTTATTGACCAAATGTCTCACTTATATAGACTTATGTTATAACTAGCTTAATTAATTCACTATTCACCAAAACAAGGCACATTGTTGTGAAATTTTTGATTTCCCATTGATATAGACTTTCAAATGTGATACTATATAGTACACATGTTAATTAAAGAGTAATGATGGACATTTAGCCATTCAAAACTCATTTACAAGACAATTTTTCAAAAACGTGCTTTAAGACTCCTTAAAGCACATTTTGTGTTTTAACTTGTTTTCAAGCTTGGTTTTCTTTGGTAATTGATTTAGAATGACCATTAGGATATTACTAAGATTTAGAACAATATTTGGGTACTCCCAAGTCTCTCCAAGCTTAGAGCACGTTTTTGTTAAAACTGCTCTTTTGGTGTTTCCTTATATTTTCTTTGATTAGAAATGTTTCTTAATGTTTCTAAGGCATTATTTAGCCTCCTTATATCTTAGTTTATCATTTAAACACCATATCTAAGTTTGGGGTATTTCAATCTACCCCCCTTAAAAGAACTTTGTCCTCAAAGTTCACACATGTGATTAACCATTCACGGTACACAGTTCTCTTAATCTTAATACCACATCTTATATTCACATTCATACATCTCAAGACTCAAAGGTCAATCTCAAATACAATACATAAGTATTATACATAACTCAAACTTACACCGAAGTGTAGCAACTTACACGAATTCACATCTTAAACAACCAAACAAACGATAAACATGATCGTTTCCTAACTCAAAAGCGAGGAAGCTCTACCCCCCTTAAAAAGGGGTACGCCCCGTACCCTATACAGACGATCTGTCAGTAAATAAAGAAGGGTACTTCGCCCTCATCTTATCCTCTAATTCCCACGTGGCCTCTTCGACATCCTGGTTAGACCAGAGAACCTTCACCAGTCGCACTGACTTGTGGCGAGTGTCCCTAGTCTTGCTGTCCAAGATTCTCTGAGGAGTTTCCACGGATCTCAATTTGGTTCTAAAGTCAACCTCTCAGGTTCTAACACATGGGAGGGGTGGTGCATGTATTCTTTAGCTGTGAAACATGAAAAACATCATGCACTTTACCCAGCTCAGTAGGTAAATTTAACCTGTAAGCAACCGGCCCACCTGCTCCGTAATCTCATAAGGACCAACAAATTTCGGGCTTAACTTGCCCTTCTGCCCAAACCTGAATACACCCTTCATCGTGAAACTCGCAGAAATACCTGGTCGCCCACTGCGAACTCCAGGTCCCGTCGTCGACTATCAGCATACGACTTCTGCCTATCTTGAGCAGCTTTCATGTTCTCCCTGATTGCTGAACTTCAGCCTTAACTTGTTCTAAGTACTCTGGTCCTATAATGACCGTCTCACCGACTCATCCCAGCAGAGCGGTGTACGACATGGTCTACCGTACAACGCTTGAAAAGGTGCCATCTTAATCGAAGCGTGATAGCTGTTGTTGTATGAAAACTCGATTAGATGCAATTGTCAATCCAACTGCCCTGGAAGTCTAAGGCACATGCTCTCAGCATGTCCTCGAGTGTCTGAATAGTACGCTCAGTCTGACCATCTGTCTGAGGATGGAACGCGGTACTACTCAGTTTGAGTTCTGTACCCAACGCTTCTCTGGTAGCTCTCCAGTACCTCGAAAGGAATCTGGTATCTCTATCTGACACTATGGTCTTTGGTATGCCGTGATGTCTCATGATTTCTTTCTCAAATAACTCAGCTAATTTGGTCACCTTCCAAGTATCCTTCATCGGTACGAATCGGGCTACTTTGGTAAGGCGATCCACCACCACCCATATCATGTTGAGACCTCCCCTAGCAGGTGGAAGCCCAACTACGAAGTCCATGGAGATATCATGGAACTTCCACTCCGGAACTGGCATCGACTGTACCATTCCGCCCGGTCGTCGGTGCTCGAATTTCACCTTCTGGCATGTGAGACACCTCAAGACGAACTCGGTACATCTGTCTTCATCCCCAACCACCAGAAGTATCTCTTCATGTCTTTATACATTTTAGAGGCTCCCGGATGGATGGAACTGAAGAACAGTGTGATTCTCTAAGTATACAGTCTTTCAGATCCGTGTTGCCTCGTGGTATGCATAATCGGCCCTTAAGTCTGATCAGATCATCATCATGAAGTCTGAAGTCGTATTTCTGACTCTCAAAGGTACCATCTGTCAGCTTCTGTCTGACCTCTCTCATATACTCATCTTTCCTCTGAGCCTCTCGCACCTCATCAACCAAGCTGGAGAAAGAAACTAGCGAATGGAGTGAGTGTGCTCGACGGCTCAGGGCATCTGCTACAACATTGGCCTTCCCCTCTTTGTATTGGAGGTCAATGTCATAGTCTTTCAGAAACTCTAACCATCTCCTCTGTCGAAGATTTAACTCCTTCTGAGTGAATATGTATTTCAAACTTTTATGATCGGTGTAGATCGTGACACTAACCCCATATAAGTAGTGGCGCCATATCTTCAAAGCGAAGACTACAGTTCCCAGCTCTAAATCATGTGTGGGGTAGTTCTCCTCATGTTTCTTCAACTGGCGTGAGGCATATGCCACCACCTTGCCATGTTGCATGAGCACGCAACCCAGCCCTCTGCCGGATGCATCACAATAAACCTCAAAGCCCTCTGTACCGTCTGGAATGGTCAGGACCGGTGCAGTGGTCAGTGAGTCCTTCAAGCGCTGAAATGATCTCTCACAGTCAGCTGTCCACAAGAATGGTGCGTCCTTCTTCATCAGACTGGTCATCGGCTTCGCGACCTTGCTGAATCTCTAACAAACCTCCTGTAGTAACCTGCCAGACCGAGAAAGCTCCGGATGTCGGTAACAGTCTTCGGCCTTGGCCAGGTACGTACGGCATCAATCTTTGCTGGATCCACTGCGATCCCAGCATCTAAGATGACATGACCTAGGAAAGAGACCTGGTCAAGCCAAAACTCACATTTGGAGAACTTAGCATATAGCTGGTTCTCCCTCAATATTTCCAATACCCTCCTCAGATGTTCCTCATGCTCAACCTTAGACTTTGAATATATCAGAATGTCGTCAATAAAAACCACAACCGACTTGTCCAGCTGCTCCCGGAACAAGCGGTTCATCAGATCCATAAACTTCGCCGGTGCGTTCGACAAACCGAACGGCATCACTGTAAACTCATAGTGGCCGTATCGTGTCCGGAATGCGTCTTCTCAATGTCTCCCTCCTTAATGGCTATCTGATGATACCCCGATCTGAGATCAATCTTGGAAAACACAGATGCTCCCTTCAACTGATCGAACAGATCGTCAATGCGGGGTAGTGGGTACTTATTCTTCACTGTTACTGCATTCAGCTCTCTGTAGTCGATGCAGAGGCGGAGGCTACCATCCTTCTTCTTCACGAAGAGGACTGGCGCTCCCCATGGTGACACACTTGGTCTAATGAATCCTTTATCTAACAAATCTTTCAATTGTTCCTTTAACTCAGTCATTTCTGCCAGAGCCATACGGTATGGTGCCTTGGCTATCGGTCCGGTACCAGGTAGAAGCTCGATGGTGAACTCTACCTCCCGAGTGGGTGGCATGCTGGGCAGTTCCCTGGAAATAAGTCGGGGAACTCCGACACTACCGGTAAGTCGGGGTCGAACTCAGGGTCTCTCTCTATGTCCTGTACATAGCAGAGTATACTTCTTCCTTTCTCCTTAACTCTTTAGCATTGCCATGGCGTGATGATCTTAGTCGAAGGCTCTCTGGGCCTCTGGCGGTATGATATTGTTACCCCAGCCAGACCCTGAGCAGCAATCTATGCTCGGCGCAGAGGATACTCCCTTGTGCCGCTCCAACCAGTTCATCCCGAAGATAACATCAAATCCTAGCTTACTGAACTCAATGAAACTGACTGGAAAGTCTTCTCCCTTAATTCTGATAATGGCTCCTCGATAGTAACGAGTGCAACGAACCTTCTCTTTAGACGGGAGCGTAACCGTGAAGTCGGTAGCTCATCAGCGTCTAGCCCCAACCTGCTCGCAAATGATGCAGAGACAAAGGTATGCGAGGCCCCTGAGTCGAAGACTGATGCCTCAATCCCATTGATCGGAAAGGTGCCGGTGAGGATAGTACCGCTGGCGTCGGCCTGTGCCTCTGTGAGTATGCTTAGTGCACCATCCGTACCGTCCATAACTAATTGTGTTCACAAGCTCCATGAGTATTGATGGTATAACAAGAGTCGTAATCAATTTATATGACACACTGTTATTTTATTCATGACCATCCTGTTTACAACATGTGCTTCAATCTACATCTCATTTCTCATCTCATTCTAACATTACATGGCTAATATTGTCTAAAGGTTAGGTTCAATCTTCCTGGTCTCAAATGCGTCGCATTGACTACTGCTGATGGTGCTGTATTCAGCTTGATTCTCTTAATCCCATGGTATAACCTCCTTGATTCTCCTCCCAAAATTAATACATCACCTGACTTAAGTACTATCTTATCTGCACGGTCCGCACGCTTCTGCTCGCCGTATAAAAACTCTGCATCATCTCCGATGGACCAAGACACTACGGGTATCCCTCGTTCGAGAGACTCCGTTGTCTCGTCCTTATCCTGGTGTAGTCCCAGTTTCCCATCTTTTCGTAGAAGTTTACAATGCAAATGTCTGCCTGGATGTCTGGAATCGGTTCAGCTTCCAACTACTGAGCGATTTCCACGACTTGTGTAACAACTGGATGGAACTCTTCGGGTATTCCCGGTGGTGAGACTCCATCTTGCTCCCTCATGGTTTGGTAATTCTTGGCATACGGATTCCAATCCTTGCCCAAGCTCATCATCTTTAATTTCATCCTTGCTCCCCCTGGGTACTCCGGTGTGTAAAAACCTCCCGGTCCCATTCCTAGTGATTGCATCTCCTGATGATGGCGATTTGTGCTTCGGTGTCAGGTATCCCCTTAATAAAATCATACCTGGGCGGATAACCTGACATTGTTCGGTTGGAAAGTCTATGGTTTCGATGTCGGTGCTCCGGGTTAGATGTAGACGGTATTGGGTAGCAAATGTTGAATCTTCCTAGAGTGGTAGTAGGTTTATCTCACTTAAGTTCTAATCTCATCTTATTCTTACTTAACTCATTTATTCACCAAACATGCATGATAATGCGGTAAGCAGGTAGTTTTTATTACTAAATGGGTTGTAGTGGTACCTGGTCTCGATGAGGTTCAGGCTCATCGTCCCGGTCCACCATAGTAGAGTGGGTCCCGTCTTCTGGGTCATCCGTGGGTTCTTGTCCACCGGCTGCTGCACTTTCTCTGACCGTCAGATCCAGCTCCCTGATCGGTCTTGCCCTTGCCCCTGGTATCGGGCCTATAGGCTCTGCTAGCAGGGTTCCGGTAACACTCATATGCTCGATGCCCGTAGACTCCACAAAAGTTGCACTCCACCTTGTTCCCCTTACAGTCGAGCCCGGGGTGGTCCTTGTGACACCATCTACAGATGAAGCGTCGCTGGTAGCCACCACCGCTCCCTTCTCAGTTTCAGATCCTGATGATTCATAAGTCAATTCTCATATTCAACGGTTACTAATTTATTTCTTAACTCATTCATATCAATTTCCTTACCCTTTGGCGCCTTAGAGCGCAGGGGTGTAGCTGCAATAGCATATGTCACTTCAATGGCTCTTCCGAAGCCTTCTCCTTTCCTCCCTCCCCTTTGGGTTCTGATTTTTCTGGGCCTGAGGCTGGTACTTTTGTTTCTTGTACCCTCCTTGCCCTGACTTTCTGAGCTCTTACCAGCACTCTTCCTCTTTGCATTCTCCTCGTCTCCCTCAGCTGGACGGTAATCTCAACCTTAGCAGCGGCATGATAGCACACCTGCTTTTCCATAGTATTAGTCTCACTATTTCTCATAATCTAACTCTTATTCATCACTTACTCAAATCTCATCATTCTTATTACCTGCAAGGTAGTGTAACTAGTCGGCCCCATGCCGTAGCGGAGTCGATGGCTAAGCCCGCCATAGAAGCGGTCCACCAAGATCTGGTCAGAATACCCTAGACCTGGCAGAAGACGGAGCAAGGCAGTGAACTCTGAGTAATACTCGTCCACTGTCATCTTGTCCGACTGCTTAAGCGCATCCAACTGTAAGCGCTTCTTCGTCTGGACATGGGCGGGGTAGTACTTTGCTCGTAGCAAGGCGGTGTACTGCTCCCAGCCGAACTCTGGATTGGCCACATGCTCGGCCCTCACCAGCTTCCACCAATCGCCTGCCGCCCCCTTCAGATAGAAAGCAGCTAAGCGCACCTTGATCCCAGCAGGGACGTCAAGGGTCTCGAAGGCGGTCTCCAGCTCGGAGACGTACGCCTCAAGCTTGGCGGGATCGGTCTCCCCCTTAAAATGCGCGGGTCGAAGATCTGCTAGACTCTTCACCCAGTTTGGTTCCCTAGGTTGTGGCGGTGGAGGTGGTGCACCCACACCAGGCTGATAGCCCATGTGCCCTAATGCGGCAGCTACGATCTCTGCGATCGTCTGCCCTCCAGGTATCCCTGAAGTATCCTCACCCCGGCCGCGACCTCGGCCTCCTCTAGGGCGTCCTGCCATCTGAACAAGCATAACTTACATTAGATTCGTATTCACCACTGTTTTGGTTAGTAATTTATAACGTCCGTAGACGGTAAAGACAATCCACACTTATTAGTGGTCATCTGACTCTACTCACTCTAACTTCTCACACCCTTAACCCAACACTTATTCCTTAACTTATATCCTAACTCGGTGGTTACTTATGTCCGGTATTTCTTGATCAGAGCGTAACTACGCTCTGATACCACTTTTTGTAACACCCCATCCAAAGCCAATCGTGGTTATAAAACTGAACACTTAACGAATACGTCGCAGCGGAATAATAACACCTGGACCTTGCCACGGTCTGATCGTTAGAATATACCGGCTTTAACTTACAATACTTACCAAAATACTTATCCAACTCAAAACATCACATCCATAATGCCACAACCAACCGAGTAAGTATCTTAAACAATCCAAACTTACATCAGTTTAATATAAACAGTCGGGTGCACAGGCGCAACCCGAACTCAAAATAAATGTCCCACCCTAAGTCTAACCGCTCCTACTCTCGTAGTGCGTCCTCATGGGCCTCTTACCTGCAAGTGTAAAAATAGCCCCCGAGGGGGTCAGCACGAATGCTGGTACCCTCTCATGGCCCCCAAGCTAACGGGGCTACGACGACTAATTGTCGATAGCATGGAAATTGATTACATACACAAGCATAATATGAAGTGCAATAACAATAACCACAGATGAACATATAGTTCACAACAATGAACGACTCAAGCGTTCCCTTATCAAGTGGGTTAGTAACCCCCTCCTTAGTCCTCATTTCCTTAATCTCATTTCCTTACCTTATCTCAATCTTAATCTTAATCTTAATCTCAGTATACAAACCTTTCCTGGAAGGGATTGGTTGTAGCTTAATTCGAACCTGGGATTTAGGTGATCCCACCGCACCATCTTAATGCCACCTACTCGGACGGGAGTCCAGCGTAGCTGAGCCGGCAACCGGCCCTAGGCTACAAGTCCGAAGACAAGTCCTTAAGCGGAGGGCGGATCTGATTCAGATACCGTCCCCCTTTTCCTTAGCATGCATGACCGGAGATCGGTCCCGGGTTTCCTCACTCAAGTTCCAGTTAGTAGACATCTTAAACACCATGTGCTAGCTAAGCCTTAACGGGCATTAACCAACAACCATAAACTTAACTCTTATTCTTAACTCAGTAAGTACTAAACTTGGTTAGTAACAATCTCAAGTCTGGGTTAGTGTAAAGATAACACAAACACAACGAGAATAAATATAACCGGTTGCATGCTTTATCTTGTTTTAGTCATAGCAATTAAACAGATAGCACACAAGCCGAGGGACACCTCGTTAGCAAGCAGGTCACAAGAAGGATTGTACCGTTCACCGTCGATCGTTGTTTGTTTAACCTTCTTCGGGGTCCCAATTCACAAACCTAAAACATTCATTCATTTTTAGGTTATTAGTTATTTGCACCTTACTTAACTCACTTAGTTCCTAAAGATTCCCATTTAATAACCTCTAAAGTCTTGCCACTTAGCTCACAAACTTATTTTTAAACATTAAAACTTATACTTAATCTTAACTTAATTTCTTAAGTTCTTAGGGTCCCAATCATTACCACCCTACCAAGGGTATACCTTATTACCTATACCATTCTTAGAATTCAAAATTTCTTTTTTTTTTTTTAGGTCCGACCGAACTTCCGACCGACCTTACCTAAGGTCGGTCCATTCCAGAACACTTCACCGTTTGAAAATTCTACCCCGACCGACCTTGTAAGTCCGGTCCCCAAGGTCGGTCAATTCCCGAGAGTTTCCCCGTGGGAAATTTGAGCTCGACCGAACTTGCCAAGTCCGGTCCCATGTTCGGTCGATTCCAGAGACTTAATTCCTTCACAAAACACAAGCCCGACCGAACTTGTAAGTCCGGTCCCCAAGTTCGGTCGATTCCAGAAACATTTTCCGGTAGTGTAAACTGAGCCCGACCGACCTTGCAAGTCCGGTCCCTAAGGTCGGTCGGCTCCAGAACCTTGTTTCTAAATTCCCATTCATCTCCAAACTTCTCCTCATATATAATATGTTATAACCTCATTTGGGCACCTCAAATACACCTTAAGCCCTCCTAAAACACATTAAATCATTCACCAAGATACACCTTAGTCCTTATGCATTTTCCTTGTAATAATGCTAACACTTGTAATGCTTTCCCCTAGGTTTCTAGGTGGTGGTTCATACCTAATGTAACCACTATGCCAAATGTTTTCCTCACCACTAAACATCATCTCCCAAGCATCTTCACTATCTAAGACTCTCTTATGCATTTTCTTAATGTTCCTTCACAAGTTTAAACTTCCATCATCAACACATTATTTCCTTCCTAGTTGTTCACCAACATTTGCCTAAGTCCTAAATACTCAAAGTCATTCTCTTGATTCCTAAATCCTTCATAGTCATACCTAAGTCATTATAAGTCCTTAGAACACCTTATTCTCACCCTTTTTCATCAAGACAATCTCTAGAACATCCTAGTACCTTTGGTCCTTAAATCCCCTTAGAATATCTTAAACACTTAAGTTCTCCTTAAATTTTTGCCATGGGTTCTCTAGTACATAGTACATCCTAACACATGGTTTTTCTCCATCAAACAACCAACATCACCCAAATTCTCATCACAACACCTTAACACAAAATTTACACTAAAACTTCACCACATCATCATATAGTGCTTAAACTTAAAATACTTGGCACTTAGGCCCTTAAATGGCAATAATCTTAACCACTGAATTTCCACATATATTTGCCTTCAACCTGCGAATACACACAACAGGGCTCCCATTGAAATAAAATGCTTCTTGTACTTCACCTTTATATTCTTAAACTATCTCTTTTTCTCATTTGCTCCTTAGTCACAAGTTCACAAGTATAGTCATTGTTTCTCCTAGGTTTTATAGCACCTTCCCAATATAAGCTCTACACTAAACTCATCATATACCTAAATCCAATTTCCTTAAACAACAAAACACCTTAAGGTAAGTAATTTACCTTGTTCTTTTACAAGCTTAAAAGCTTTCCTCCTTAGGTTTTTCTTTGTTCAATCTCGGTCACCAATATGTATCTCCTTGCCAATATTCTAACCAATATCCAATGACTCCAATGAGTACTAGATAACACATTAACCTAAGGAAAAACCTAGGTTAAAATATGCTTTAAGGTTAATGTGATTGTTTTACCTTGGTTCTCAAGACAACTTGGATATGAAGCAAGAAGGACCTCCTCTCTCCTTTGAAGAGTAGAAACAAGCTAGAACAAGGCATAAACATGGAGTCCATGAGCACTAATTTTCGGACATGTGAAGAAAATGGTGGAAACCTAGATTTTCTTACACTTTCTTTACCTTAAGAGAATGGAGATGCCAATGGAGTCTCCAAACTTGAATTTCCTCCTCTAATGGTGGTTTGACTTGGCACCAAAATGAAGCTCTTGAAGTTTTGAAAAGATAGAAAGAAGGAGCTTGAGCTAACTAAGACGAGTATGTATTTTGTTTTGGATTTGGAGCTAAAATGAGCAAGATGTGGGCAAAGCTAGATGGAGCTAGCATGGAGTTGTTCTTCACGTTAATGGAGAAGGGAGAGAGCTTGAAGAAACCGTGTGAAACAAGAAGAAATGAGGAGATGAGGAGAGAGGTAAGTAAAATGTGATATTTATGTAAAAAGGTAAATAGTACTTTATGCTTTATAAGTCTTATTTGCTTTCTTAATTGCTTAATAACTCATGAAGGTGGTGACTCACCTCCTAAGAAACCGGCCCCCTTTTAATGAGGGTACTTAAGTCTTTGTTGACCAAATGTCTCACTTATATAGACTTATGTTATAAACTAGCTTAATTAATTCACTATTCACCAAAACAAGGCACATTGTTGTGAAATTTTTGATTTCCCATTGATATAGACTTCAAATGTGACTATATAGTACACATGTTAATTAAAGAGTAATGATGGACATTTAGCCATTCAAAACTCATTTACAAGACAATTTTTCAAAAACGTGCTTTAAGACTCCTTAAAGCACATTTTGTGTTTAACTTGTTTTCAAGCTTGGTTTTCTTTGGTAATTGATTTAGAATGACCATTAGGATATTACTAAGGTCTTAGAACAATATTTGGGTACTCTCCCAAGTCTCTCCAAGCTTAGAGCACGTTTTTGTTAAAACTGCTCTTTTGGTGTTTCCTTATATTTTCTTTGATTAGAAATGTTTCTTAATGTTTCTAAGGCATTATTTAGCCTCCTTATATCTTAGTTTATCATTTAAACACCATATCTAAGTTTGGGGTATTTCAACTACTTTTGTTAGGAAAATTTTTGATCAGCGGAGTACCTTGCCTTATCCTTTCATTCTGAACTTTCACTTCATTTCTAAATTCCCAAGATAAACTAATTCAGTTTCCATAATCAACTAATCCATTGAATTTCAGTGAAAGCGGATTAATTTGAATAAAACTATATATACAAACAACCTAAAGTAGAAAGATTCTTGAGGTGGTCACCACGCTCAATTTCCAAAATTTGTGCAAAAATTTTCACCCAAGAATTCAATATTTATAAGAACTAAGAGAAGTTATTCTCTCAAAGCAAGAAGACAATCAAAACAAGTGTGGCGTTTAAGCGCAACTGGCATATTTTCAGGGAAAGGTCTCTACTTCCTCACACTTAAGAGGAGCAACATCCTCATTGTTCAAAAGAAAAATAAAAAAATACCTTTCAAAATATGCTAGACTCATGAAGAATTTCATTCAGGACCATAAGGACTAATAAAATAAATAAGCATTAAAAGCATTGTAGGCTGAACACAAACATTAACAATAAAGGAAACTGAGACTCCTCTAATATCTTAGATTGAGGAAGGTTCCATTCCTCACACTTAAGCTCAAACAAGGGGGTAGCATCATTCCTCACACTTGCGTTCAAGCAAGTGTCCAGTCATGGAGAACATCAAACACCATAATAAAAATTTCACCTGTACACTCACAAAACTACCACAAAAACACTGCATGACATACCCACAATGTTAAATGTGTTAATTAATCATGTAATTATGACTTTCTAAGGCTAATTAATTCCTTAATATCATTGGTGAAGACAGTAAAATCAAAAGAAAAAGGAAAACACGTAAAAGTCACAAAATGCAAAAAAGTGTATTTAATTATCTTAGGAAGTATATAACCTCGACTAGGATCCGAGAGGGATTCCTAGGGCTTAATTATGCCTAAACAGTATGTGGGAACAATTCCGTAAGAAAACGGATCCAAATAATGCATTAAAACGCTAACGGAGTCTTAAAGCGCGTTTTCGAGAAAACCTGAAAACGTGACTTTAAACAGTTAAATGACCCCGTAAAATTTATAGTCGATCATATAAATATAATTAAACATTAATTTAAGCCTGATAGCTATTAAAATTAAAGAAACGAGAAAAATCCGAAAAACGGGCCCAATTACTGAATAGTGCCAAAACCGGGTATATTAACGAGCGTTTCTCGTAAAAAATGAAAAAACGCCCCAGTTTATATTATATTGGGGCCGGTTTTTTATAGGTGACACATCACCTTCTCCCAACTAATTAACTCTCTTTAATTAAAAAGGGAACCAAAAGCAAAAAGGAAAAAGAAAAAAAAGTACAAAAGTACTTTTCTTCTCTCTCCTCCCTCATTTCTCTCTTCTCCCTCTCTTTCCTTTCTTCTTCTTCACCATATTCCTCCCCTTATCTCTGCTGTGGGACGATTTTGAAGCCCCCTTCAATGGCTTCCCACCTTTCTCCTCTTTCCCAAGCTTCATCCATTCTCCAAACACAAAAATAATTACATATTCTTCTTCCCCTCATCAAGAGCTACCTAGTGCTCTTTTCAAAATTCCAAAAGCTCAAAGTTGACCACCATGGGTATACCCCATTTGAATAGAAAATCAGATTTTCTTGAGCTATAACCTCTCCTCATTGTTTTAAGGTAAGAAAATCCAAAGAAATTCCATCTTTCCCCATTTTACTTACCTAGCCGATTTTCCCCTCCTAATGCCTTGCTTTATTATTTGTTTGGAGCATTTGCTCAAGCCTCAAATTGTGGATGGGAACCCTCCTTTGATTCATGGTTGAAAACCAATCCTAGGGTTTCTGTTATAAAGGTGAAAGGAAAACAGCTCAAAAGACAGTTTGACAATTTTAAGATGATGGAAGAGGAGACTATCTCACAAACACTAGAAAGATCCGATAAGATACTTTGTGAGCTCAAGACTGTTGGAGAGATTTTTCCTAACAACATTGTTAATAAGAGGTTTCTCGATAGTTTATGTAAAGAATGGCTTTCACCACTCTTCTAGAATCTACAAAAGATTTGTCAAAGTTAACTTTTGAAGAGTTGGGTTCAGAACTGACAGTCTATGAATAGGGGTGGTAATTCGGGTTGATGGGTCGAGTTGAAGCTCACCCATACCCAACCCAATTAAAATTTTATTGACCCCTACCAGACAAAAAAATAGTCGGGTTACAAACTTTCAGCCCATACCCAACCCATATAAAATCATTGAACCCAAACCCGACCCGTTTAACCCATTTAAATACAAATACTCTTATTTTCTGCATAATGATCAGTCGTCCATAAAAGCATGACAGTCATTTATTTCGAATCATTGTGTGCTATTTTTCCAAATGTCCACATTTTGTTCAATGGGTCAATAATCTTAACTCATAGCCATTATTTGTGCGGATGAAATAGTGTGAATGGTGGAGTTTATGCAACTAATGATTGACATAGTATTTAGGTTTTCAAACAAAAGTGAATGGTGGATATAGATGGCCTAGAGAATGTATTTAGATTTATAAAATAATTATTTGGGTGGGCCTAAAGAAGTGATAGTATTTTTGTTTGCTATTATCTAGACCTGGAAATTTTGACCAAATCTGAAACCCAACCCGAACCCAACCCATTTGCGGGTTAAGGTCTTGATTATTGACCCATCTATATTTTGGGTTGGGTTAGGGTAATAAGCTAATTTTGGGGGTTGGTTAGGGTATAGATCTAAACCCATGACCCAACCCAAAAACCCGAAAATATATTTGTTAATAATAAAAAATAAAAATATTAATTCACATATATATATTATTTTCATATCAAACTATACCGAAGCCTTAAGCCCAAGTGCAGTTGGACTATCCAACCTTTAATAATATCACACAATCTTAACTAAATAGACGGCTCTACCAGCTGCATATCAAACAAAGGGCCCAACCAGACCTTAACATAATGTTGAAAACCCTAATGCTCTCGTCTTGTAGACTCACATCCATCATTCTTCTCTACTTCGTTGTTCATGTCTATGTCGTTCTACATCTCTGTCCAAGGTTTGTTTTTCTTATTCTCACTGCCATTACATTCTTGGGAACATAGGTATGTTTAGATTATCTAGAAGGGTGAACAAAAGCAGGTGATATATATTTTTTGTAAGTAGGAAATTGTAGAACTCTTAATGAATTATGAAGCCAGCAATACGGATAGCGTGCTGCATAAACGTCCCTCAACTATTGGTAATGATTAAGTGATTATGATTGTACTTTTCTCAAGCAATGAGCACTCAAACAGGTGTAGTTATTTTAAAACTATCAATCGTAGTTTGAGGCTTTGAGCTCTAAGTTAATAAATTATTTGTAACTTTAGAAGATTTGCCTTTAGTATATTTCTCTTATGCATAATAGAGATTTTCATTTTCGTTCCACTTTTTACTAAGGGCATTAAGATTATGTGCATATCTAGATAGGATTCCTCCCAATAGTGGTAGAGCTTTAGGCTCAGATTGATAAAAATACGAGTTATTCTATTCATGAGAAATTGGTGCAATACTTTAGATTCTTCGCATAACATGGATTTCGTTTAAATCTCTTCCTCTTGTTTCATCCTAATAACTGTGCTCTAGCATTGGATGTTTTTGAATTTTTTTAGAGAAAATTCATAAGATATCACTGTTTAAGTTTCTAATTCACAAAATACCACTGCTTTTTTCGTAATTCAGCTTTAAACATGCTTAAACGTTGTTCAAAATTGATGAAACTTTACATGGACGATACTAAAGTGTTATATTTTGGTCCAATATCAAACTTGAAGTTTTTTAAGCTCATATGTGACATGTGGGATATGTTCATTGGGTCCCACATGTCACATATGAGCTTAAAAAACTTCAAATTTGATATTGGACCAAAATATAACACTTTAGCATCGTCCATGTAAAGTTTCATCAATTTTGAACAACGTTTAAGCATGTTTAAAGCTGAATTACAAAAAAACAGTGGTATTTTGTGAATTAGAAACTTAAACAGTGGTATCTTATGAATTTTCCCTTTTTTATGAATTTCTACTCCTAATCTATCTAAATTATTGTATGCTTAAAAAATGTGAAGAATTTTAAACAGGTTGCACTAGTGCAGAAAATGTTTTTTACCACGGTTATTTTGCCTATATACCACGGTTAGAAACCGTGGTATATACTCGCGTCGTATATCGAAAATGACTATAATCCACGGTTTGAAACCGTCATTTAAAAGCGAGATTATAAACCACGGTTCTTCTACGACCGTCGTTTAAAGCCCTTTCTGTCGCAGGATCAGACCGATTTTATACGACGGTTTGGCTTAATAACCGTGGTATATAACGTTTTTATACGACAGTTTTGGACAGAAACCGTGGTATAAAATTTACATTATACGACGGTTTTCTAATAAACCATGGTTTATAACGTCGTTCCATTGAGTTTTAAACCACGGTTTTTACTTAACCGTGGTTTTTTTTCTTTTTTTTTAGTTTTTCTTGTTTTTTTAGCCTCTACCATGTGTTTTCCAACACAACCCAATTTACAATCGCATATACAACCTGTACAGGGCATCCAACTGGTATTGCCCTTTGATAACCAACCACACTTATGACCATAAACCAAGTTGTCAATTTGAATTGCAACATTGAAAATGAATTGCAAACAAACCCGTTCAAACTTTCAAAAATAAGAGAGAGTTGAACTTTACAAACTTTGAGAGTCTACGTTGCTTCAGCACAAACAAAAGTGTAAGTCTAACTACACTAGGATAAGATCTAAGAAACGTTCAAGTAATTTCTACACCAAAACTGCGATAAATGATCTCTTACAAAGTCCAGAACCACTTTGGAATACGTGCCCCCTACTTTTGTGAAAAAATAAACGATTTGTCCATAAAAAAACTGATCATCATTAGTACACACAATTTTATTTAAAATGCAATAACTTTAACTACAACTTTGATTGGTATATGGGTTACCTTGTCATCATCATCAAGCGTGTCAATATTTTGTACAATCTCGTACATGTACCACATCACGTAATAGCCACAGCTCCATGAATCAGGCTGTTTAGGACATTGTCATCACACCATCCATAGATTACCAACTTTAGACAGATCAAGAAATTAAACGTTTAACTTTAATACAAAAATGCATAAATTAAATGATTACTTATACGTATGTATTGGAAGTTCAAGATGGAGAATGGTTTCTTCTCATCACTTAAACCAAGCTTATGGCCCCTGCATAAATACAGCATTTTAAAATGAAGCCATTTATTGCCAATAATCCAGGACGAGCTTAAAATAAATACAAAATACATTAAAATTTTAAATTCTCACTCCTTCAAATATTTCTCTACAGCGATCTCTCGAAGGTCATCAGCGCCCAATGGGTCTAGTATCAACAAGCATGAGGTGTCGATACACAACACCATCAACATCCAATGATTGCTACCACAGGTAAAACAAAGAATGTTTTGTAGAACAATATTTTTAATTATCACATAATGTAATTAGGAAGCAAAAAAATCCAGTTATTGTGTACTTACATCTGATGATATGGGATCAGCAAATATTTGCTTCTTCTTCGCATCGCAGTACAAAATTCTTGCCTCACGTGTTGTGCACATCCTTGCTCATCCAATGCGGCCTAACTTGCTGACATCAATTGCGGACACAAGAAAGAGATGGCAGATAATCTCTTGTTCGATATTAGTCTAGTAGTAAAACACCTAAACAACATTTTTTCATAAGATATGTTAAATAGCTTAAAAAAATGAAAGATAATTTAATAATTTAAAAGATACTTACACACAATAGGCCTGAATCACAGAGATGTTAAGCAGGTCTCCCATCAAAAATTCTCTTAGATCGCTCACGGTAATCATCAGATCTCTAGGCTCGGGGAAGTGGAAAACATGCTTAGACACTTTCATGTTGAAGTTGGTGACAGACTGCGGCCTCGTCATGAAAAGGTCATACAACATTCTTTGTTTGTCTGTCAACTTCTTCAGATACTTGGGTGTCAGAATGGGGGATCTCCTAGGAGTCATATTGAAAGGTTTCACCACTTCCTTTCTCACACTCTGACTCTCCTCATTTGATTTCACAACTTCCTTCCCCTTATCCACTTTCCTCTTCTTAACCGGTCTTAATTCCTTATCAATCTAATAGTATACAAAATTTAAATAATAAACATATCAGTCAACAGTCAAGTTAAAAAATAAACAGTAAGCATGTAAATAGTTTACCTTGTCACTGATATTAATGAGAGAATATGGCCATGGAACAACTGAAGATTGTGCTTGACCTATTTTACTCCACTGATTCCACTCCAACGGAAGCGGGGAGTCCTCATGGCCTCGCACAAGGTCGTCTACCATCACACGAGCATGAAGAGGTGGGATGAGCTTGAAATGTACTATACTGTTTGGTCCGGCCTGTAAAACCCGACCGTATGCAACATGCACAGTCTCACCATCCAACACTTGAAACAGATGGCATGATTTAGCCACCTACATCAACTCACAACAGTAAGCAAGGTAATAAAATTAAATTGTTTTAAAAGAAATGTTAAAATAATTAAGGAGGAAAAAAGAACAAACCAGAAGGTTTTGATAAGGAAATGTGTCTCTGGTAGAAGAAGAAGGTGTAGGATGATCGACCATCGGAGTATCCGCCGTCGTGGTAGGAGCAGACGTCAGTGTAGGATCATCGACCATCGGAGTATCCGCCGTTGTGGTAGGAGCAGAGGTCGGTGTAGCAGTAGGTGCCGGTGTAGGATCGTCGGCCACTGTCGATGTATCCGCCATCGCGGTAGGAGCAGACACCGGTGTAGGAGTAGGTGTCGGTGTAGGAGCATGCACCTGGCCCAATACTAAAGCCTCAAGTCTTCACAGGCGCTCCTCGTAGGCTTGACGCTCCTCAGCGTGACGTCTATCCGACTCCTGCACCCGTGCATCCACCATTCTCTCTATCATTTCAGCCTGTGATACTATCGATTAAGACAAAGGAAACACATCTTTTTGGTGAACTTCCCCTCCTAGCCCCCGCACTCGCCCTGGATGATCCTTTTGCCCAAGGGCCTTATTCAGTGGATCATCCTGAGACGGAGGGACCGGAAACATCTCTATCGCTCAGAAGATCCAGACTATTTTAAATTACAAAAATATTAGAAATGAACTTACCAATTAGTAAACAACAACTTTTAAAAATATATACTTACAATCTTTGAAGCCACCTCAGCAGTCTCGCTCTGCGGGAACACATATGTCTGCACCATACTTGCATCGTCAACATTATCAATAACTGGCCGAGTGCCGTCTTCATTAACTTTCGTCAGTAAGCCCTAGCTCTTCCACTTCTCCAAGCGCCCCGTATATCCAGCTCGCCCCATGAAGTGCTTATATATATTCTTCGCCCGATTACGTCTCGCTTGTTCTTGACGTAACTGTTATAAAATTTGTATATTTGTAAGTTATACATAATAATAAAAATATTTGATAAATTTTATTCCTTAAATAATTAAGAAAAAAATAATTGTAAAGTACCTTAAATTCTTCAGTCTGGCGATGGCGTAGAATTAGAATATCTTCCAGTCCTCCTCCGTGATCATACCATCATACACTACCCACGGCGGTGACCTCTTGGAGCCCGTTTGGTAATCCAACCATCTACCAACCGATGCTTGAACTGTCGCAGCGATGTCGCTAGAAGTGATTCAATCTTCGTCCGAAGTTCATCCGCGACTTTGTACCGGTTCTTCACCATCTGCCACATGATGTCTTTGTCTGCCTTTTCTTGATCCTTCCAATCCTTATTAATCGAGCAATGGGATTTTACCATCAATCCCAAGTAAGAAGCAAACTGGTGCTTTGACCCACCAGAATGTCGAAGGTACTTGTCCCAGACCAAATCGATGGGAGAATCCTTCTTCACCTTCAACCCACGGGTCGGTCCACGTCCCTTCCGAGGGTTTTGCGAAGTAGATGCAGCTGGTGGTTCTTCAGCAGAGACGTCATCGTCAATATCATCCAACCCCAACAGTAAGTCCTATTCGACTCTATCGTTAGGATCCATAATCTGAAAAATAATCAATAATTAACAAGGTTAATACGAACTGAATCAAATGTTGAAACATGACAATAAAATATATATATATATAATATTGTCAATCAGACTTACAAAATAACATTTCATCGTTCAATCCACAATCCTTCATTGTGGTCGGACCTTCGATATTCAAAATTAGTTACATTATCTACCTCCATCGGCAACCGAATAGGTACATCTGTTTCATCTTCACAGTCGTATTCATCCTCATCAACAATATTATCAATCCCAACTATCGATCTTTTACTCTGCATTACAATAGACCATCTGGGATTACACTGATCACGACAGTAGAATACTTGTTTTGCCTTTGATGCAACAATAAAGGGTTCATCAGTAGGAGCCACTGTCGTTAAATCAACTAGCTTCATACCATGATCCTCCTCACGATATCCCTGTTTGTTGTCCACCCATTTGCAACGAAATACGCAAGTTTCATAACTAGTGTAATTCAAGACCCAATATCCTCAATAACACCATAATATTCGTTCTTCAGTGTATTACAACTTGTTCCTGTGAAAATGTCTTGTGAAGCGATAAGATGCACACCACTGTTCTGGTTTGTCGATTTACAATCTTGACGTTCAGTGTAAAAAGAAAATCCATTTACATCATATCCTTCATAAGACAACACATCGAGATTTGGACCAAGTGCCAACAACTGGATCATTTCATCCACGTTCCTTGAATCTTCATCAGCACCTTCTGTCTGAACCACTTAACAAATGTTGCATTCTGCTCTTTTTTAATTTGGCATTACTCATCGTTGGGTGTTTTGTTTTGAGGTAGGCTAGGTGTGCATCGAAATACGGTTCAACAACTTCAGAATGATTCAACACAACCAGATGTGCCTTGTTCAATGTATCAATATCAACTCTGCATAATTTTTTTCCACAGGTACCAACCCCTTTAAGCCTGCCATCATGTCTTGCTTTGGTAATCCAATAACATCAACACCGTAAGTAGTGAGTGCAGAAGTCAACTACTCCTCTGTTACTGTCCCTTCAATTATGCTTCCCTCTGGACGCCGACGGTTTTTCATTTTCTTTTTCAGTATACCCATATATCTCTCAAACGGATACATGTATCGAAGGTATAACGGACCACAATGTTTGATCTCTCTAACAAGATGAACAAGTAGATGCACCATAATATCAAAAAAAGGAGGAAAATACATTTCCAACTGACACATGGTGATCACAAGGTCATTCTGTAGTTTATCCAGCGTCTCCACATCAAGCACTTTACACGAAATTCCTTTGAAGAAAACACATAAATTTGTAATAGTTTTCCTGACATCAGCTGGAAGGATCCCACGGATTGCAACCGGAAGTAAGTGCTGCATCAGCACATGATAGTCGTGAGACTTCATCCCTACCAATTTAAGATCAGACATTGATACCAAACTTGATATGTTCGATGAGTAACCAGATGGCACTTTAATATGACGAAGAGAACTACAAAAACTTATTTTCTCTTCTTTGGATAATGTATGACAAGCGGGAGGCAAGAATGTTCTTTTCCCTCTTTGTTGTGGCGCGAGTTCTTCTCGTATACCCAATTCAACCAGATCTTTTCTACCCTTAAATGGTCTTTTGTCTTTCCTTTCACGTTTAGTAGTGTCGCAGTTACACTTTCACCAATGTTTTTCTCCACGTGCATAGCATCAATGCAATGTCTCACCTCTAAATGTTGCCAATATTCAAGTTCCCAAAATATTGATTTTTTCTTCCAGATGCTCTTTTCAGTGGCTTTAATTGGTGGACCGAAGTTGTTCACAACATTCTTCAACTGATTGTAAGTCTCAGCAGCAGATAGTGGTGGTCGTGCGACTGCATGATCCGTTTTTCCATCAAACTCTTTTGTCATCTTACGGTATTTGTGACCTTTCGGGAGGAATTTCCGATGGCCCATGTACACATTTTTTCCACTGTGTTTTAACCGTATACTGCAAGTTCTATCTCCACATATAGGGCACGCTAGAGCTCCTTTAATTGTGTATCCCGAGAGGTTGCCGTATGCAGGGAAATCATTGATTGTACAAAACAACATAGCCCGGAGCGTGAAGTTTTCCATACCGTATGAATCATACACTGTCGCACCTTCATTCCACAACAATTGTAAATCGTCAATAAGTGGTTGCAAAAACACATCAATTTTGTTTCCCGGTTGTTTTGGACCCGATATCAACAGAGAGAGGAGAATATGTCTGGGTTTCATACACAACCATGGCGGCAGATTGTATATTGTCAATAAAACAGGCCAAGTACTGTGTATACTGCTCAAAGTGCCATAAGGGTTCATCCCATCAGTGCATAAACCAAGTCTTAAGTTCCTTGGGTCTGTACCGAATTGAGGGTATATTCTGTCAATGTTTCTCCATTGTGGTGAATCGGCTGGATGTCTCAATTTACCATCATCCTTTCTATGGGTAGCATGCCATCGGAGGTTCTCAGCATCTTTCTGAACTGCAAACAAACGTTTGAATCGGGGAATTATCGGTAGATACCACAACACCTTCGCAGGAGAACCCACTTTAGTGCTTATGTGGTTTCTCTCACCCTTTTTTACATAGCGTGATTCCCCACATTCAGAGCAATGGTCATCCAACTCATTCTCCTTCCAGTACAACATACACCCATTTGGACAAGCATGTATTTTTTTATATTCCATACCCATCGGACACATTAACTTCTTTGCTTCATAAGTTGTTGTGGGTATCACATTGTCCTTTGGTAGTACATCCTTCAGCAGTTGTAAAAGATCTGTAAAACTGACATCACTCCATCCATGTCTCGCCTTCAGATTGAATAGTTTTAGGACAACGCTCAATTTGTTTTGTTTTGCGTATCACATCCACTGTACAACGGTTCCTTTGATGCTTGCATCAGATTTTCGAATGTTTTGGGTTTGTTGGAAAAATGTTGTTCAACATCTTCCATCATTGCATTAAGGTCCTCCTGATCATCTGAATCACTAACTAGTGAATCATCTTGAGTATCCCCAAAATCGTGTGAAGCATCCATTTCTGATTGTTCTGCAACGACGTTATCAGCACATTCAAACACTTGTACTGAATGTTGACCATGCAGTATTGTTATGGCTTCATAATCTTCTGTAAACCCTCTGCGAATCAGATGATCCTTAATCTTGTCCACACCTCGGTATTTGAAGTCGTTCTTGCAATCGACACAAGGACATCGAATATATCCCTTATCCCTTGGTTTAAGATTGTCAACAAGGACTTTGCAAAATTTATTGACCCCTTCTAGGTACTTGATGTCCAATCTGTCACTGTACATCACTGAGCGCTCCATCTCCTTTTTCAAACACACCAGATGTCGTGAACTCGTTCCATTGATCTCCTCTTTTTTTATTTACAGATTTAACAACCTAAACCTATCCAATCACCTTCGATCTCACCTAGGAACAAGTTAATAATATACAGTAGTTCAGTGATAATTTCGGCAGCATTACCCTACAGTTCTCCTAGTGTAGATATATATATATGAATCGTTTCAATTCACATATATATGTACACTAGAAGAACACTAGGGTAATGCTGCGAAATTATCACTGAACTACTGTATATTATTAACTCATTCACAACCTAGATGGTGAGATCAAAGGTCATTGGACAGTCCCAACAGGGACTATCTAAGACATACCTCTATCAGGTAAATCTCAGACAGGTAATTCTATGTTTGAATTGATTTTCCATTGTTTAATAGAAAAACAAAAATAAATTGAAACGTTTTAAATACCAACCTGATGAGTACTGGATGGTCAGCTAGCGCAGACAACACAGAGAAGGAGAAGTAGGAAAGTCTTGTGCGTAGTATAGAACACCTATTCAATGAAATTAAATAAGGTTTTAATTTTATAAAAACTTGAATAATTGAACATATTAAACAAACGAACATAGCTAATGTTATTACCGGTTATTTTTGCTCTCCTCGTCTTAATTCGATTGTTCTACCTCAGAGCAACCTGCAAGAGATGAAAAAATGAAATGTAAGTAATTATGAAGAAAGTTAAATTCGATGGAATTAGAATCAGCTTAAATTCTGGAAAAAATTTGGCATGACCTTTACGTATTTTTAGATACTCCACATTTTTTTAAAGGCAGAAACAAACACAGTAGCAGCAACATTTCAACTTAATCTCATATTTCACCACACTATGCAAATATATATTCTAATGATTGCAGAATACAAGTAGAATTTAGTATAATGCTTATTCGTGACAATATATAAGTATTTGTTTCTAAAATCATAATAAAAAACGCAAGTGTTTTACCGTGGGTTCTGATCAGGCAAACCGGTGGCAGAGGTTGACGACAGCAAATAGTGCGACAAGTAGACAATCCGACCGTGTGTAGTGACACCTATTCAATGAAATTAGAATATAAGGTTTTAATTTGAAAAAATATGAATAATTGAACAAATAAACAAACGAATATATTTTGAATAAACCATGTTATTGAAACATTTTTAAAAAACTAACCTAATGAGTAGGGATGATCAACTCACAAATGTGATGGAAGAGGAATTTTTCAACCGTAGTAACACCTATCCAATAAAATAAGAATAAGGTTTAAATTCTGGAAAAAATTGGGCATGACCTTTGCGTATTGCTAGAGACTCCACACTTTTTTAACCATAAACAAACACGATAGCAGCATCATTCTCAGCAGGCCACACAAATTAGGCATCATCGGACAGGCAAGTATGCATATGTTAAATGTATATATATGATCAAAAAAGAAATCAGAAACTTATATTGTAAAAAATACCGTGATTTAATAGATAAGTACGATTATTTTACCGGTTTTAATGAAGATTTTACCGTTTTTAATAGATAAGTACGATTATACTATCATATTTAGCATTCTTTTTTGTCTAATAATCAAAGTTATCCGTACAAACATTTGAGACAGTCCAACCGTATTACACCTAGCGAATGAAATTAGAATAATGTTAAATTTTAGGAAAAATTTGGCATGACCTTTGCGTATTTTTATGCACTCCACAATTTTTATGCATTACCACACATAATAGCAACATCAGAACATGGTTCCAGTGAGTATCAGCAAAACCCACAGACATTAAGCATCATTATCACCAACCAAGTTGACAATATTATACATATATATATATATTTATTATCAATATATATGAATAACCAAAACCAGTTTCAAGACAATGTTACAACTCAAATAATCATGCCACTAAAATATAGAACTCCCATAATCATAATCAGAATTACAAATGTAGTTTATATATTTAATATTAAATCTTTCGTTACTTTGCAAAACCAAACAAGGTGCTAGTACTTGACAGAAGTAAATTCAAGTATTATACCAGTTATGTTTTCTCCCTTCGCCTCTTCATTCTGATTGTGGTCGAGATCGAAAGCAACCTGTAAATTGTCAGTTTAAAGAATTAGTTAGAGCAAGAACATATATTAGTTATCAAAAGAGAAACTTTCTTTAAAAAAATAACAATATAATATTAAAATTTGAAATTGGCAACATTTTTGTACACATTCATAAGGCCCCATAATTCAATTATTATTGTAGGATGAGAGATTATCTTTTGAGATTTAGAGATTAGCATGCAAGAACAATAATATAATATGTTTGTTGGTTTTTGTTCTACTGTTGTCTATACTATTATACTTGAGCTTTCTTTTTAGTTCTACTGTTGTCTATACCATTATACATGTTCATCTTTACTGTGGTAATGTTGTCATTTGGTTTGTTTTTATCACAAAAATATAGTCCACCCAAAGTATTAACCCTCTCATTTACTGATGCAGAAGTTAGTCGTGTAATCTCTTAGAATTTTTCGCTCTCTCTTCTATTACCCATCTAGTTTCTTCAACCCCTTCTCAACAGCTTTACACCTTTTTATATTTTTCAAATCTGTGTACATAGAAACTACAAATAATACATAATATATATTTTCAAATCTGTTCAACCTATCTTATAACTAATACAAATATCTAGAATTTATGTAATATATATTTCATAAAATGCTCCTCAAACTACAAAATTGACAAAATTAGCTACTGATGTCAAGGGGAAGGGTGAACTTACACGTGTTGTTGGATTTTGTAAGTGGTGGAGCTAATTTGTAGTCGTGGGCGTGTACTGGCTGCCGGAACGGAGGAGGAAGGGTGACGGGGTGGTGGGCGACGAGACGACGGAGGAGACGGCGGTGCGAGGGCAGAACCGGAGGAGGATGGCCGATTGTGTGGGACGAAGGAGGACGGGCACCTAGTGAGGGCGGGGCGATGTTGGGCTCAGCATGCAGTCGCGAGGGCGGCGGAGGAAGAGGCGGCGAGAGAGAGCGGCGAAGGAAGAGGCGGCGACAGAGAGGGCGGCGAAGGCGGAAGAGTGAAATCGCCAGAGAGAGCAGAGAAGATGGCGGGGCATGGGAGGAAGAAGAAAGAGAACTGCGCGGGTTTTAAGTAAAAAACTTTTATACGATGGTTCCTTTGTAAAACCGTCGTTTAAAATTGTCTGACCAAGCATAAAAATGACGGTTATAAGGTAACCGTGGTTTTTAATTTAACCAGTCGCACTATATACGACGGTTCCTCATCAACCGTCACTTATTGTCTCTTAAAAACGATGGTTCAGTACGGAACCGTGGTATAAAATCGCCCGTTGTTATTATTTGTGACGGTTGTACAATTAACCGTGGTATATACTTTTTAAATGACGGTTACATTCTTATCCGTGGTTTAAAGGCCGTGGTTAAAAATATTTTCTGCACTAGTGTTGGGTTAGGGTCATGATTTTTTTACCCATTCATTTTTGGTTTGGGTTAGGTTGATGATATTTTAAATGGGTTGGGTTGGGTTGATGATGTTTTAAATGGGTTGGGTTAGGGTTGATATCAACCCGACCCATCGACCCAAATTGTTAGGTCTATATTATACTAATGGTTATACAATTAATACATATCCAAGTAAAATATATACATATTCATTTTTTAAAAAATTAAATTAAGTAAACGGGTCAGGTTGAATTCGGGTTAGGACCCTTAACCCATACCTAACCCATATCTTTAATAGGAAACCCATACCCGACCCAACAATTAAATGGGTCAATAATCTTAACCCATACCCGCTATTTACGGCTTGGGTTTGGGTTGGGTTATCGGGTTGGGTAAAAATTGGCACCCATATCTATGAAGGCAAGATAAGAGGAGAGCTAGTGAGTTCAAGTGCAAGTAAAGACATAGCCTTAAAGGCTAAGAAGGTCTCAAATGAGACAGATGATGAGGGATTGAATGAGGATGAGGAGATTACCATGATTGCAAACGAAATTAGGAAAATATTCAGTGGTAGAAGAGGCTCAGGGTCAAGATCGGATAAGTATAAATCCAAAAAGGAGCAAATTATATGTTTCTGGTGCAACAAACTAGGACATGTGGTTAAAGATTGTACTTTTAAACCAAATGAGAGCTTTCAAGAAAAGGTCAAGAAATTCACTGAAGCTGCAGCAGCAGCAGCAGCTTGGGGACAAGATGTCTCAGACTCAGACTTAGAGACGGAAGAAACGACACAGGTATGTATGACTGTTGTAATAGAAGATAACGAGAAAATCAGTGTAACTTCAAATGAAAACTTCTACATGATGGCAAGTGAAGGATGGTAAGGAGTCATTGAAGGAGAAGAGGTAAGTCTTGAACTCATTAAAGATGCTATTAATTCTTTGTCAAAGAAAGAGTTATTTAATTTGTTGACTACTAATGTTGCTAAGGTTAAAATGTTAGAAGAAAAACTGTTAGAGAAAGATCTTTCTATACGTGATACCCCTGAGTTCGGAACTGAAAACAATTTGCAGATAAAATTTATAAACCTTTGACTGAGAGGATTGCAGATTTGCTTAGTTGGGAACAATATGAGTTTAAGTATATTCAGGATAGGAATGAAAGTTTAATGAAAGAAAATAAAATCTTGTCAGATGCTCTGGTAAATATTAAGAGAGAAAAAGAGGTATCCTCACAAGAAAATCCTGTTTGGTATACTAGGAAGGTTAACTTGACACGCATGTTAACAAGCAAGAAAGGGTGTGATAAAATCTAAGAACATAGTTCACTTGTAAAACCTTACAAATTAAAAACCAACAAAAATCAATACTTTTGTTAGTTTTGTCATAAATACGGACATAGTATAGGCTTTTGTGGGAAGTTGAGTTACAGAAGTACAAACCGGACACACCAAAATTATTCTCAGTCAAGGACTCAATCTTAGTCCAAGACTCACAAGTTATGGAATAACTTATCTGGTGTACAAAGAGCTGGGCACAAAAAGATCTAGGTACCAAAAACTAACAAGTGACCGTTTGATCTCACAGATTTGCAGCCACACAATAGGAGAACTGGTGGTTAATGGATAGTGGCTGCTCTAGACACATGAGTGGAGATAAAACAAAGTTCAACACACTTGTTGAACATAGAGGAGGAAAGGTAACCTTTGGTAATAATGGTAAAGGGAGAATAATTGAGATAGGTACAATTGGTAAAGAACACTGCATTGATCAAGTTAGTCTTGTTGAAGGACTTAGCCATGATCTACTTAGTGTTTCTCAAGTTTGCGATAAGGGTCTTTCAGAAGTAGTTTTTGACTTAGAAGGTTTTATGATTCATAACAAAGAAACACATGAAGTGTTACTTCAAGGATGTAGAGTTAGAAATCTCTACATGATTGACTTCAACAATCAGAAGGACTTAACATGTCACACAGTCAAGGATGATAATAACTTACTTTGGCATCGAAGGTTGGGACATGCCCATCATCGGCTGATTAATAAGCTAAGAATAAAAGAATTGGTCAATAGACTTCCTCAGAAGAAACTTGACCACAATACGATCTGTGAAGATTGTGCCTTGAATAAACAAACTCAAGTTCCTTATACGTAAAAGAACATTGTTAGTAGCATTCAAACTTTAGAACTTCTTCACTTGGATTTAATAGGTCATATGAGAGTGCAAAGCAGGTCTGGAAAGAGATATATACTTGTTGTGGTCGATGATTACTCAAGATATACATGGATGATTATACTTCATAGCAAGGATCAAACATTTAACAAAGTGAATATTTTAGTAAATCAGCTTCAAACTCAGACAGAAAACAAAGTCAAGGGTATACAGACAAATCAAGGAACGGAATTCTTAAATCAAAAGTTTGCTCAGTTCTGTACTGACAAAGGTATAACACCTACCTACTCAGCGGCAAGAACATCACAACAAAATGGTGTTGTAGAATGAAAGAATCGGACACTTCAAGAAATGGCTCGTACCATGTTGAATAGTAGTGGCATATCTCCTATCTTTTGGGGTGAAGCTATAAATACAGCATGTTACATTCTTAACAGAGCACTCATATGTCTGATCTTGTCCAAAACACCCTATGAGTTGTTTAAAGGGTGTAAACCATCAATATCTCACATAAGAGTGTTTAGATGTAAATGGTATATCCTAAACCATGGGAATGACAATCTGGGAAAGTTTGACAAAAGAAGTGACGGGGGTATTTTTCTTGTATATTCTAGGAGCAGTAAGGCCTACCGAGTACTTAACAAACACACCTTGATAGTTGAAGAATCATCCAACGTCAAATTTGATGAAAGCAACTTCGGAGGAAGAATGTCTCAAGAAGTAATGAATGACCTGTTTAACCTAGTGGACGGAGGAACAAAAGATCATGAAATTTTGGGAGGAGAATCTAAAGAGGAACAAGTTGCATATGACAATCCTACAACATCAGCTCAGAATTGTAGCCTTCTAGATCATTGGCTCCTGAACCCGTTGGAGTACAAAATACAAAAACAAGACATCATCTAACTGCTAGAACGTACCGGGCATAGTCATTGACATTACTTTGTCAGATCTAAACTCAGGTGTTCAAACCAGATATACTACCCAAAATTTTTGTGCATTCTTTGGATTTATGTCCACAATGGAGCCAAAGACAATAAAAGAGGCATTAGAAAATGAGGATTGGATCAATATGATGCATGAGGAGCTAAATGAGTTCGTGAG
Organism: Limonium bicolor; assembly: GCA_023374045.1. NCBI lineage: Eukaryota > Viridiplantae > Streptophyta > Magnoliopsida > Caryophyllales > Plumbaginaceae > Limonium > Limonium bicolor. The sequence continues at coordinate 153,841,247 of CM041778.1, read as the reverse complement.
GAATGACGTGGAGAACTTATTTCAAGACCGGAAAGTCAAAATGTCATAGGCACAAAGTGGGTCTTCAGGAACAAACTTGATGAAAGTGGAAAAGTATCAAGGAACAAAGATCACCAAGTTGCAAAAGGCTACAATTAACTAGAGGGGCTAGACTTTGACGAAACATATGCTCTAGTAGCACGGATTGAATTCTTATAGCCTTTGCAGCATCACATCGGTTTACTCTATATCAAATGGACGTCAAATGTGCATTTTTAAATGGACATCTCAAAGAGGAAGTATATGTCTCTCAACCCCCAGGTTTTGAAGACTCAGCCAAACCATACCATGTTTATCATTTGAAAAAGGCATTATATGGATTGAAACAAGCGCCTCAAGCTTGGTATGAGAGACTAACTTCTTTTCTCCTACATCATTACTTTGTCTGAGGAAATGTAGATCGCACATTGTTCATAAAACAATGGGGAGATGATAAGCTTCTAGTGCAAATTTATGTAGATGACATAGTGTTTGGATCTACCAGTTCTAGACTGACACAAGAGTTTGCCTCGATGATGACCAAAGAATTTCAAATGAGCAACATGGGTGAACTCATATTCTTCCTTGGACTGCAAATCAAACAAACAATAGAAGAAACGTATATAAGTCAAACTAAATATACATTGGAGCTTCTACCGAATTACAAATTTACTGATAGTAAACCTATGTCCACCTCAATGTTAACCACCTTATGACTGAGACTTGAGTCTGAGACAGAGAGTGCAGATCTGAAGATTTATAGAGGAATGATAGGATCTCTTCTCTATCTCACTACAAGTCAACCATATATCATGCAAAGTGTATGCTTTTGTGCTCGATTTCAGTCCAATCCAAAACTGCCTCATGTCAAGGTTGTGAAAAGAATCTTTTGTTATCTGCAAGTAATCACAACGCTAGGGCTTTTCTATACTACTGGAACACTACCTACCCTCACAGCCTATACTGATGCTGATTTTGGCGGATCTCTTACTGATCGGAAGAGTACCACTGGAACAACATAATTTTTGGGTTCAAATCTCATAGCATGGTCATCACGGAAACAAGCATCCGTCACTTTGTCCACAACTAAAGCAGAGTACGTTGCAGCGGCAGCTTGTTGTGCACAAGTCTTGTGATTACATCATCAACTCGAAGATTACGGTCTCTCATTCATACCAATTCCAATATATTGTGACAACAAAAGTACAAACAAACTCACAAAGAATCCTGTTCACCACTCCCGTTCTAAACACATTGACATACATCATCATTTTATTTGAGATCTCGTGGAACATGTGACCATTACTTTATTACATGGCACCACAGACAAACAACTAGTAGACATATTTACCAAGCCTTTACCCAGAGAAACCTTTAAAAAACTTAGGTTTGAGATAGGTATGATAGATACCAGATGAGGGACAATTTTTTTTCTTTTCTTTCTTTCATTGACTCTCTTATTCTTTACTGTTTTGATTGTGTTCAATTTATTTGTTTTGCCATTTTTGAACTCAAGTATTACTTTTTTTTATCTCTTTGTTTATTCTTGTTCATGGTTATTGGGTAATGGTCTTTCTTCCATCTTTTTTCCCTGTCAAGATTATATAATCGACGAATGGAAACAAGTTAGCATGGTCAAGTCAATACTCAAGTAGCACTATATATCCTTGAGATCAAAACTCGGATATGAATGAGTAGTTTCTAGACAGTTTTTTTAAAACAAGTGATTGAATGCTAAGTAGCTCAGTTGTAACCAAAAGTCTGCATGGGTCATAAGAAAATAATGAACAAGGCAAGAGACTCCTATGCTCACTTTGTCTCAGCAAAAATTTGGCCTCACTCATCTGGCTATTAAGTCTTAAAGAATGCTTTATCATCTAACTTCCTAAGGGTATCTACTCTGGCCAAGTTGGCCCAACTCCGTTATAGAGATGAGAAGAGAAGTCAAGGTGTTGAGACCGCCTAAAAAAAGGCCTTCAAAACAAATAAATACCACATAATAAAAGGTGCCTTCAGTTTCGTGTGAGTATGACTCTGTGGCAATGAAAGGTAAACTGGAATATGACTTTGCTTCTTACCCCTTGTTGTTTCAAAGGAAACATAAAAAAAAAGATTGAAGAAGATATGCAATCGAATCGTGCTACTTAGTACTTCATTCATTCGTTCATAAATCAATGTTTTTGGCACTTGTCCTGAAGTTATCTCATGCACCTCTTAGATCTCCTTGAACTAAGACATTGACTGGGCTATCTTGTTCTATATCGTTGACTTATGTACCTCTCAGTCCAGGACTGAAGAATAGGAGTGTTATACCCAAAATTTCAACCCCTGGAAGAGGGTCTCTACTAGTAGGCTAGTAGCGAGGGTTCCTAGTTCGATATGCACATTTCAGAGTACTAGGGACAGCTTAGTCATCTCTAGGGGCATTTTCGTAATTTTTCAAGGCTCCTAAGCCCCCTATAGGTTTTCTCTCTCCTCCAAAGAAGGGTCAAATCAATTCAAAATGCTTTGAAATTTTAACCCATGATAGAGGATGACATTTTGGGCATAATGGCGTTGGAATTTTGATTTTTGAATTTCCAATATTTTCTAGCAATTTCTGATTGAATCTGACGAGAAATTGAATTTAAAAATATTCCAATATCCAAAAAATTCGATTCCACTTTAGAAAAATCAGAAATACCATCCTTTATCCATGTTTAAAATTTCATAGTCAAATTCCTTTTGGAAGCCCTTAAGCTAAAACGTCGGTAAATCTCGGTTTTTACCGGATTTTTCTATCTTTAAGCAAGCCTATATAAAGAGCCTTATCCCTTGATCAAATCAGAACTCCAAGAACCCTAGACTCTCAAAGAAGGCAGCTGTCTCATTCTCTTCACGTTTTGAACTCCAGAGCCACAATCAAACACCAAAATCTCACCAAAATCAACACCAAAACACATTCTTCAACTCCCATCACATCCACAATCATCAAATCATCATCAAACCACCACCAAAACGTGAAGAACGCCACCAATTCTCAATAGTTTGAAGCTGGGTTCGAATTCAATCCAGAATCGAGATCAACAAGGCACCAAAAGAATCCCGACGTGAAGAGCTTCTTTGTTCCAAGAGCCAAAACAGGTTATAATCACACTTTTCTAAAACCTTACAACTTTATCAGTCTTCAGCCAAAATTTGGGCTCAAACCAACCTTTTTCGGCTTCTGTATTGCTAATTGCTTTTTGCTTCTGCCTTGTTACTTGTTTGTCAAGTTTCGTGCATAATTCAACTTCGAACTACAATCTTTCAATTACTAACGTATTGTATACCTTTCAGGCTACACGTACATAATTTTTTAGCCGAAAACACCGTCGGGAACCACCATAAAACCCCTGTCCGTGGGTGGTCCGGGACCTCGGACCTATGGTCCGGGACCAGACGGGTTGTCCGTGGCCACGGACACCCACGAACGGCGGCGGGATTTTAATTTTTCAAAAACTTAGGTTTTTTCTAAACAATGTCCGGGCCCACGGACATCCTGTCCGTGGCCCCGGACTTTTCAAATTTTGTTTTCTGTTTAATTCGACTTTTATTTCCACATAGATTAACTAAGGTCCGTGGGTACGGACACTAGGTCCGTAGTCACGGACGGAAACAAAATTTGACCTAATTCTGCCTCCGAAACCCTAGCTAGGTATTTTTAATTTCCACTTTTATTTTCAATCAAAAATGCTAAAAAACATTTAAAAAAAAACAGAAGCTCACGCACTTAGGTTAAAACGACTCTTAATAAGCCGTAAATATACTAAGTAGAGGAAAAACGACTTCTAGGGGTAAAGAAAGTAATTGAACCCTAATTAAGTCGAATATCAAGCCCCCGAACCCGAACTCTTCTTTCCTAATTTGATCTAGATAAAAATTAGGTGGCGACTCATAATAGGTTCCACTGAGCTAGCTTAGGTTTTAATAATTAATGCTATATGACATAGTTATTAATCTTAGGTTATAAGTGGACCTAAAACCCGACTAGATCCTAATCAACTTAATCAACATAGGGTAGGGTTTAAAAATCGAGGCTCACAGACTGGCGACTCTGCTGGGGACAACTTCTTAATTTTAACTTGTTTAATTTTAAGAAAGATGGCTTAACTTGAAAAATGTTTATTTATGGCTTTATTACATTGTTTGTTTACTTTTGTGCGCAATTTAAATTTTTGCACCTTTGCATCATGTGAGAGCGAGGGTCCGTATAAACAGATTTCACCCCGGGACCTGTTTGAGGGTCCCTTGTCAGGGACTCACACCTTCTAGGTGATGTGAATAAGTGGGGGAAAAGAGAAGGATGTTGTCTAACCACATCCCCTTAATACCTAGGCCTTAGCCCCAAGCGTTTTCCTGGCAGTGCCCTTACCTAGCCCATCGTTTGGTCAGTCAAAGACCCGACCGTAGACGCACACCTTCAGGTGATGTGAAAAGAGTGGGGAAGCCCAAAGAGAATAACGTGCAAGCCCTATTCCTTTGTGGTGACCTGGGCCATGCCCCAAGCACCTCTCTGGATCGGTCCATACCCGGTGTTATACCCAAAATTTCAACCCCCCGGAGTAGTCTCTAAGGCATACGTGTTACAAAGGGCAAAAGGGGTCAAAAAGCACCAAGGCGGGATTTTCCAAGGACATTATCGAGATTTTCTATTTTCATATGACTTGTTTATTATCTCCAAACACTTCCAAATATCATAGTCATTATGAAAGGTATTTCATGATTTTATGATAATATTTATTCTGGAAATTTAGCTTTTAATTCATATTATAAGCTAATTTCTTTAATTAACACATGAAATAACCTCAAAATAGAATAATAAAAGGTTTCCAAAATTAAAAAAAATTGTCACATGGTTAGCATGACTACATACAGTCATAAACCTGAAATTATTTTATTTGGAACCTTAACCCAAAATTTAAAAGAGAAATTCAATCATTTTTGCAATTTTCTCTCTCCTATGGAAAATACCGAAATCAAAACAAAACGTCATGAAATTTTAACACAAGATAGAGGATGATTATTAGAGACTAATTCCGTTGGAATTTCGTTATTTCGACTTTCCAATAATAAGTTATGAATTATGGGAGATTCCAGATTGTGAGATTTTTATCTAATCGGTTATTTATCAAAATAACCCGATTCCAACTCTCAAAATTCTTAAAAATCATCCTTTACCTTCAGTTAAAATTCCATAATTTTTATCGGCCTGCAACATATTTTAAAAAATCAGATTCCCTTAGAGCACAAAATCAGGGTTTTAGATAAAAATCTTGTTCTATCAACATGGCCTTGCTCTTTCTAAAAAAGGACCTTCCAAAAAAGACCTAGGGCAGAGGAGAACATTCCCATAGTCAGAGAACACAGCCGTCTACTTGCCTCCCACGTTTTCAACACTCCCAATACCGAAACTCTACCAAAATCATCCCAAAATCACCAAAAACACATTCTTTCTTCTCCCATTGAACTTCCAAGCATCAAAACACCATAAATACAGAACCAAAACGTGCTTAACAACACAAGGAAGAAGAGGTCAGAAGCTCAGGTCAAAGTCGAACCGGATCGGCCACCAACAAAGCTTTCAGAGATTCCCGACGTGAAGGAACAACAAATTTTCGAAATCAAAACAGGGTAGAAACCAAATTCTCTAACCCTTCTGGTCTAAATACACTTTTGGTTAAAATTGCTAACTGAATTGATTTTTCCTTGCTTCTGAATTAAGGTTTGTTTGTGTTTCTGCCTTCTAACTTGTTCGTTAAGTTTCGCATTAAATTCGATTTCAAATTGAAAACTTTCAATCACTAACGTCTTGTACATCTTTCAGGCTACACACCCATAAAATTTGAGCTCAAAACACCGTCGAGAACATCCCAAACGCCGCCGTCCGAGGGCGGTCCGCACCCACGGACGCTATGTCCGGGGTCCCGGACGCCTTGTCCGTAAGCCCAGACACCCCCGGACGGTGGCGGTATTTCAAAATTTAGGTTTTCTAAAATAATGTCCGGGCCCACGGACATCCTGTCCGTGGCCCCGGACCTTGTAAAATTTTGTTTTCTGTTTAATTCGACTTTTATGTTCACATAGGTTAACTAGGGTCCGTGGGTTCGGACATTAGGTCCGTAGCCGGACGGAAACAAAATTTGACCTAATTCTGCCTCCGAAACCCTAGTTTAGGAATCTTTAATTTTATTTTAATTTTCTGTCAAAAAATGCTAAAAAACACAAAAAACAGAAGCTCGCGCATTTAGGTTAAAATGACTCGTAATAAGCCGTAATTAAACCAAGTAGAGGAAAAACGACTTCTAGGGGTAATGAAAGTAATTGAACCCTAATTAAGTCGAATATCAAGCCCCCGAACCCGAACTCTCCTTTCCTAATTTGATCTAGGTAAAAATTAGGTGGTGACTCATAATAGGTTCCAGTGAGCTAGCTTAGGTTTTAATAATTATTGTTTTATGACATAGTTATTAATCTTAGGTTATAAGTGGACCTAAAACCCGACTAGATCCCAATCAATTTAATCAACATAGGATAGGGTTTAAAATCGAGGCTCGCAGACTGGCGACTCTGCTGGGGACAAAATTCTTAATTTTAACTTGTTTAATTTTAAGAAAGAGGGCTTAACTCGAAAATGTTTATTTATGGCTTTATTACTCTATTTGTTTACTTTCGTGCGCACTTTAATTTTCTGCACCTTCGCATCATATGAGAGCGAGGGTCCACACAAACCAATTTCACCCCGGGACCCGTTTGAGGGTCCCCTGTCAGGGACTCACACCTTTTAGGTGATGTGAATAAAGGGGGAAAAGAGGAGGATGTCGTCTAACCACATCCCCTTAATACCTGGGCCTTAGCCCCAAGCGTTTTCCCGGCAGTGCCCTTACCTAGCCCATTGTTTGGTCAGTCAAAGACCCGACCGTAGACGCACACCTTCAGGTGGTGTGAAAAGAGTGGGAAGCCCAAAGAGAATAGCGTGCAAGCCCTATTCCTTTGTGGTGACCTGGGCCCATGCCCCAAGCACCTCTCCGGATCGATCCATACCTGGTTTGATTTAAACATCTAGTGAGGACATGTTGAATCTGTGTGGGCCTTGTTTGCTTGTGTGATCGGCCCACTACCCAGCCTAGAAACTGATAGGAATTTCTCCTACATCAACCTAGCCCAACCCGAATTGTCAGTTCTATTTGTTTGCAGCCTAAAGGCTCTGTTTGGTTCAACATGTGAGTTATGTGGGCTTCGGCCCAAAAGTTTAGACTTAGGAGGTTTCTTTTTCAGCCCAATTTGGTTTATCCATTTAGTTCTAGGCCCATAAAAGTCCACCTAAAAGTAATCCATGAGATATGTAAACCAACCAAGCCTTCCACTGAAATTCTTCCGACCCAGGGCCTATTCTAGTATAGGAAAACTCTTCACTTGGGCTTTAGCCCAAAATCCTAGATCTAGGCATCATCTTTCAGGTTCAGTCAATACTACTCATTCAAGTTTCAGTCCAAATTCCAACCTAGGGTTTTGTTCAGCAATCATTCTGGCCCAAATACCACACTCATGACTCATTCTATTTGGGGCCCGTAGACCAATTCATAGTTTTGGCCCATAAGCTTCGCTCTCAATATAGAAGTTTGGCCCATAGCACAAAACATTTGAATCCAAGATAGGTTACATAACTCATTCATTCCAGTTTCTAGCGTCAAGGCCCGACAGGAACATCAAACGAATCTCAGACTTCAAGGCTTTCCCTCTCGGCCCAGTGGCCCATTCACGGTTCGTGTGGCCTCCTTCAGCCCGTTTGCTTCACTTCTAGATTAAGGGTATTCAGGCCCGCAAATCTGTTCTATCCTAGGAGTCACTCTAGCTCATGCACTTCACTCGCAGCTTGGAAAAGATTCAGACCCGGGTTCCTCCTACATGACTCATAGGCATTCCTAGTTCAAACATTTTATGAGGCCTATTCGAAGTTTAGAAGGAAGACAATCACGGTCATCTCAATGGCGTCCCGACGGTCCAGAGCTCGAGTCTTCAGTATGTTGGCATCAGACAGCCCAACATCACTATTTTAGAAGTTTTCTCGATTTGGTAGTTTTCTTTTCCCAGTCGTTCTCCCAACTTTTATGGTAGCTAGCTTCCTTTATGAAATACCCTAAACCTTAATACGTTAGTTAAATATATAATTATTATATTCTAAGGCTTATTTTAGTCATTAAGAACATGTGGGAAAAATTCCCGAAGGAAACGGATCCAAATAGTGGATTAAAAATGCAAAACGAGCTTTAAAGCACGTTTTTCGAGAAACCCAGGAAATGTAATTTTAAACGGGTTTAAAGGACTAATAAAAATTTATGGTCAATCATATGGCTATAATTAAAAATTAGTCAAGGTCTAGGACCATAAAAATAAATAAAACAAAAATCCGGGAACCGGACCCGGACTATTAAAACTGACAGTTCGGGAACTAATGGGTGTTATCTGCTAAATGACCATGTGCCACCTCATCTCTACTTTTACAAATAAAATCAGATTGCCCTCTCTCCCTTGTGTGTCTCACGTTTTGACCCCCTCCCTCTCATTTACTTATTCCACTCTATTAACTAAAAGACAAAACCATAAAAGCAAACAAGTACAACTTACCCCCTTATTTTCTCTTTCCTCCATTCTCTTCCTCTCTATCGGTTTCTCTCTCCCATTCCCAGCATCTCCTTCTTCATTTTGCTCCTCTAATGGCGATTTTACTAGCCAAATAACAACCCCAACTTCACTTCCTTGTAGCTTCTTCATCCTAGCTCCAAATCAAGAAATTTTTACACCAAAATACTCCTCACATCTTGGGGATTATTTTGTACCTTTCAAAATCTCAAAACTCCATACTTCATCTCCATGGGTGTACCACATTTTGAAGAGGAAACTTCATATTCTTGAAGCCAACTATCTTCTTGTTGTTCCAAGGTAAGAAAGAACTCGAAAATCCCTCTTTTTCTCCATCTTCCTTGGCCGGTTATTGCCTTGTTTTGAGCTCCAGTTTTGCTGTTTGTTTTAGCCCATTTGAAGCCTCATTAAGTGCTGGAGATTACCCATCTTTGTTTCCTAACAGCCCATTGTGAAGTAGAAGGTAAGAATCTCTAGATTTCTATGCTTAAACACCCTCTTGTTTTAGGGTTGTTGTAAGAGCTTCATTAAATTCTTGATGCTCATTACCATTTATGGTATTTGGTCATTAGTGTAACAAATAACCCCATTGGAAATCGGTTGAGGAACAAGAAGTGAGGAGGAGAGAAAGTTGAAAGAAATCCAAGGTAAATAACTTACCTTAAGCTATGTGGTGTTTTAAGGACTTTGTGTTTTATCTTGGTGCAAATATAAATGCTCAGTGAAATGCAGGTGTTGCCAATAATATGAGGAAATTCAGTGTTTAATTTAATGTTCTTTAAGGGCCTAAGAGCCAAGCCTTTAAGGGTTATGAATATTGAGGGCTATTGTGGTTCAAATGGTGAATTTTAAGTGTGTTTTGGTGCCTTGGATGAATTGAGGTTGGAGTGTTTTAGAGGGTTAAAAGATGTGTGGGAATATGTTAAAATTATGGGGAGATCATGTCAAAAATTGTGTAGAAATGTGATGGTTTAAATACACTTCTAGGAGGGAGCAAACTAGTGAACTACAAGTGTTTTGAGAGGAGAGTGGGGAAACTTGGGTGAATTTAATCAAGAATTGAGCAACAAGTTTAGATGATGACTTAGGCAAGTTTAAGATGTTATATTAGTGTTAAACTATGTCTAATTACATGTGGGAACCTTGGGGCAACAATGGGAAGAAGTTGGAGTTAAATGGGCATTTAGAAACAAGGGTCTGGAGCCGACCGACCTTGGGACCGGACTTACAAGGTCGGTCGAGCCCAGTTTAACCCGTCGGAAACCTTTCTGGAACCGACCGACCTTGGGACCGGACATGCAAGGTCGGTCGGACTCAAAATTTTGTGCGCGGAAATCTTTCTGGAATGGACCGACCTTGGGACCGGACATGCAAGGTCGGTCGGGGTAAAATTTTCAAACGGGAAGTCTTCTGGAATGGACCGACCTTGGGACCGGACTTGGCAAGGTCGGTCGGAGTGAAAAATTTTGAACTGGGACACTACTGGAATGGACCGAACTTGGGTAAGTTCGGTCGGCAAGTTTGGTCGGCCCAAAATCTATAAAAAAAAAACAAACAAACAAAGTGTGGCTTAGGTAGTAAACCCTAGTGGGTATAATAAAGATAACCAAGTGTAAGTTCAAGCATAAAACATGCCATATAAACATGTAAAGTGTTTAGTAAATTCGGAAGTCAAATAAGTTAATTAACCGACATTATCAATCATGTTTAGGAACAACGTACGGTGGAACACTAGAGCGGCAAGGACCAAGGTATGGTTTTCTTGCAGTATGTTGCCTACCGGTTTACACCGGCTTGTGTGTTGTTTGCTTTTCTGTGTGTTTACAACCTTGTAAGATTAAACCATGAAATGAGTTTACAGTTCTTATTATTAATGTAACATGTGCGTACCGATACCGGTAACCTCGAATGCGTGCTAACCGTTAGTTAACCAAAACTAGGAACGTAAGAGAACGGTATCCAGTAATAATGTTCCCAACCTGAGGAATGTTCTAACCCGGCTATGTGTGTGTAGTTGTGATATGTGTTGCTGAATCATGCCTTATTTCCCTTGTATGTCTAACTGGACTTAAACACCTACTTGTGTGAGATTATGTTAAGCTCCCATTGTGGGACTGCTAACGAGTGCTAACGGGGGAAGTGAGGAATCCGGTCGTTCCGGTCACGCGTGGATGTATGGGTGCCGACATCTGAATCAGATTCGGCTCTCTTCTTATGTTAGGGTAGTTTTCCCTTCTTGGGAATTCGACCTCCCATTAGCTTAGCCAAAGCTTACCTACCTGACTTCCACTCAGGCTAGGGGGAAATTATGTGTTGATGTGTTCGGGTCACTACCCCCGTCTCATCTTTTAAGCTAAAGTTGTTCATTCGACTAACAAAACAGTAATGTGATATGTGTTAAGCTTAACATGAGGATGAAGTCATCCTCTAGGCTTACAAGTTGACTAACCATGTTGGTTGTTTCCTGAAGTGAAATGTTTTCATCTTATATGTGTTGTTATTGTTCTGCAGTAACTCTTACTAAATATATGCATGTTGTATGTTAAAATCAACGCCATGTTATCATGACAAATAGTTGTGTATCCCGGTAGTCAGCGGGCTGCACGTTAACCATGCCAGCAAAAGGTTGCTGACCCCCTTTGGGGGCTATGTTTATTGCAGGATGAGGATCGAGGAAGCAGAATGGCTTTAGGTCCTAGATTGATGATACTTTTGTTATTTTTGGATATTGAACCCGAGTAGTGTCTGTACACTCGAGGTCTTATATTTTGGTGGATGTAAAGCTAGTTGGTGATTTTTGTACAGTTACACTCGGTATATTGTCAATCTTTTGGATAAGTGATTTTTGTAAGGTTGTAATTATGCACGACATTCTCGTAATCAGACCGATACATTGTAAGTAACAGCCTTGTTAGCCATGTGGGTGGCTAACGGCGTGTAACACCGCCCTTTTGGTATATGGTTAAGTTTATGATTTCCACTGCGATTATTGATTAAATGTGAAGGTTATGGCTGGGGTGTTACACTTTATCATTTTAGGTAGTTTTCTTAAGATTACAATTTTTGATGTTGTCTTTCCATTCATGAATTAGAGCATAGTTCCATTTTCATTATTTTTTGTGCATTTATTCACAAAACCAGAACACCAAAAAATAAATAAGTCATCACGTCATTTCACCCACATCCACTACCTTCATCACATACATCTCATGTGTCTCACCACACTCCCCTCTCCACATGAAACTCATTCTTGTGCAAGGAATATCTCACCACCTTGTTGGCTTCCACCACTCATCCCCTCTCAATGGAAAATTTCACCGTACACTGAAAGCATCCCACTGCCATGTTTTACTTTCATCACTACATTACTCCACCAAAACAACAAGACTTCATCGCCATGTACCACCACACATATAGCCACCTCCAACAAATAACCTGGGTATTCAAAAGGCTTGTCAAAAGACCCCAAAACAATACTGGGGGCAATCTGAGTTAAGGGTCGATAACGTTTCTTTCATTAGTTTAAAGCGCGCGAACAAGTCTCTGAGTGAACATTTCGCGAGGGTGCCTTGAGTGGTAAAACCATGAGTGAAAGAGCAAGTCATTTTTACATGGCTCCAGAGAGATTACATTCAAAGGTAAGGTAAACGGCATGACTCCAACCGAAGGAGATAATTTGTAAATTTACGCTTAAACCTATGAAAAGTAACAAAGAACGGATACACAACTATTAGGGATGACGAAGCACCTAGGTACAGCACCACACAGCCAAAAAGCTTGTGAACCCTGACATTAACCCTAGGCACCCCCCTGAGCTTTTCGTGTACATCCTCTTTTACAACACTACAAACTCCACAAACGAGCCAGCCAGTGATGAATAACCGACCCGGTGACCAAAGGAAGCAAGGAGCCCGACTTCCGAACAGCAACTTCACAAGTCTGAAGAAGTAAACTGCCACCAGCATGACGAAACGATCCGTAAATGGCCCCAAAGTGGCACAGGATCCAAATGAGCTAACATCAAAAAACAGCTCTCAAAGTTCAAAACCGGGAAACACAAGAACCCCGAAGGAAAAGAGATTCAAAGGAAGGCAAACCTGAAACGCCTCGAAGTAATCCAAAATCAGAAAAAAAAAAAAAAAGAGAAGATGCAACCCGAAAATCCAGAGTTCCAAGCTCATAAGCGAAGTCATCACGAAGTAGCCGAACGACTTCAAGACAAAGAAAGCAAGGCCGGGAGAAGGTGCAAGTTGCAGCTTTGGTCACCCTTATGGCTCCACATATCCTAAACATTCCTCAATCATCCCTTTATCTTTCATCACACCTCATAGCCACGTTATAAGCTTAAAAGACTTCCGACTTAGTAGTTGTGTATCCAATCACATGAAAGTAACAGGTTGAACGCGTAAATCTAACAAATGTCAAATTCAGTGGTTAAGATGTCTTGACCAAAAGGAGGGCACGAGTGCAAACATCAAACACTTTGAGTGTAGGATAGAAGGCACCACACCAAAATAAACCTTGACCTTGTGAGGATGAGATTTGTTCTTGCGCAATTAATCAAAGAAAATACTGGGGGCAATCGATCGTTCCGTTCGATTGCAATGAAGCCCTGAAAACTCAGATCACCTCAAGGAAAAATACTGGGGGCAATTGTTGGTCCCAACAATTGCAACAACGACACCGATGGAGGCCCAAAAACCCGAAACCCAAAGGTTTTAAAACCCTCTCATTCAAATATCCACAGGCCCGTCCTAAGCCCTTCCTCCACATTCAAATATCCACAGGCCCGTCCTAAGCCCCTACCTCCACATTCAAATATCCACAGGCCCGTCCTAAGCCCTTCCTCCACACTCAAATATCCACAAGCTCGTCCTAAGCCCTTCCTCCACTTTTAAACATCCTCAGGCCCGTCCTAAGCCCTTCCTTCACATTTAAACACCCACAGGCCCGTCATGAGCCTTACCATCTCCAGGTTTGCTATAAGCCTTAGTCCTTCTACATTCATCATGCACCTAACACATTTTCACTTAGATCCAACCTTTAGGCTCGTCATAAGACCTAGATCCAACCTTTAGGCTCGTCATAAGACCTATATCCAACCTTTAGGCTCGTCATAAGACCTAGATCCATCCTTAGGCTCGTCATAAGACCTAGGCTCATCATAAGACCTAGATCCAATCTTTAGGCTCGTCATAAGACCTAGAACCATCCTTTAGGCTCGTCATAAGACCTAGCTGCATTCCTTTAGGCTCGTAGTAAGACCCTTTAGCTTACCCACTCTCATCAAACACATTACATTCATCTCATTCATATAGGCTCGTCATAAGACCTAGTTGCATTATCCAGGCGCGTCACAAGACCTGGCGACAGAAAGTTGGCGAGGTGATGGCAATAAATCCTCCTTTTGCGATGTCAACTTATTTTTGGGATCAACGAATGGTGGGCAAAGGCAATAAGTCCCCAGGGTTTTTACCAGGAGTTATCCCTGCACACCGGCTTGGGGGGCGATGGCAATAAGTCCACATTGTGTCCAGCCAGGAGCATTGGCACGGGTTTCGGTCCCTAGAAGCATCCGAGCATCATCCGCATCATCAGCATCAGCATCATCAACATCAACATCATCAGCATAATAAGCATCACTAGCATATCAGCATTCCTGCATCTACACATTATTTCATTTTCATCATCTTCAGGTAGTCAACGCCTTAGAATCGCTTGACATCTTTTCATTCAGTTTAGGTAGTCGACGCCTTCGAATAGCTCGACATAACTTCATCTTCGCTTATAGGTAGTCAACGCCTTAGAACCGTTTGACATTATTTCATTTTTGTTTCTCATTTTTAGGCAGTCAACACCTTAGAATCGCTTGACATTTACTTCGTCATTTCATTTTTAGGTAGTCAACGCCTTAGAATCGCTTGACATTTACTTCGTCATTTCGTTTTTAGGTAGTCAGCGCCTTAGAATAGCTCGACACAATCCACATACAGGGTCTTTTAAGATCCCAAAATTTTGGGGTGTCACTCAGGCATCAACTAGTCTTTTCATCTTCATTACAAAGCCTAGTTGACGGGGGGCAATCTGTTATACCCAAAATTTCAACCCCCCGGAGTAGTCTCTAAGGCATACGTGTTACAAAGGGCAAAAGGGGTCAAAAAGCACCAAGGCGGGATTTTCCAAGGACATTATCGGGATTTTCTATTTTCATATGACTTGTTTATTATCTCCAAACACTTCCAAATATCATAGTCATTATGAAAGGTATTTCATGATTTTCTGATAATATTTATTCTGGAAATTTAGCTTTTAATTCATATTATAAGCTAATTTCTTTAATTAACACATGAAATAACCTCAAAATAGAAATAATAAAAGGTTTCCAAAATTAAAATAAAATTGTCACATGGTTAGCATGACTACATACAGTCATAAACCTGAAATTATTTTATTTGGAACCTTAACCCAAAATTTAAAAGAGAAATTCAATCATTTTTGCAATTTTCTCTCTCCTATGGAAAATACCGAAATCAAAACAAAACGTCATGAAATTTTAACACAAGATAGAGGATGATTATTAGAGACTAATTCCGTTGGAATTTAGTTATTTCTACTTTCTAATAATAAGTTATGAATTATGGGAGATTCCAGATTGTGAGATTTTTATCTAATCGGTTATTTATCAAAATAACCCGATTCCAACTCTCAAAATTCTTAAAAATCATCCTTTACCTTCAGTTAAAATTCCATAATTTTTATCGGCCTGCAACATATTTTAAAAAATCAGATTCCCTTAGAGCACAAAATCAGGGTTTTAGATAAAAATCTTGTTCTATCAACATGGCCTTGATCTTTCTATAAAAGGACCTTCCAAAAAAGACCTAGGGCAGAGGAGAACATTCCCATAGTCAGAGAACACAGCCTTCTACTTGCCTCCCACGTTTTCAACACTCCCAATACCGAAACTCTACCAAAATCATCCCAAAATCACCAAAAACACATTCTTTGTAACACCCCTACCGGTAATCACACCATTATCTCCTAACTCGTCTCAATTATCAACAATAATGCAGCGGAATAATAACTACAACCGGGGGTGATACATTGCCGCTAGTCACCCACGTGACTAGCAAGGCCAATCCAAACACAAATACTACAACAAATACAATATCGGTCTGATGGGTCTTTTACCGAGTACACTATACATAAGATACTTCCTTTACTTAACCAATACCCAAACTAAACACGACTTCAAATCCATTACATATAGTACAATCTCAAATCCGTTCTATACCGAGTATCTACAATTCCCAAGTTTAACAACTACCTTTCGGTCTTACATTTCCACAGTACAACAATTACAATTGCTTTAACAACTACCCATATCAATAACAACCCCGTCCTACTCTCGAACGGTGTCCGGCTTAGCTGTCGGTCTCTTACAGTGATCAAATTCACTTTGGGGACCTGCACACTAAAAACGTTCCCCCTAGGGGGTCAGCTTACGCTGAATATGACTTCCGCATACCCCGCATACTAGCGAGGGTACGCCGACTAATTGGTCAAGAGCATGCGGTTCATTTTAGCACAACAGCATGCATACAACATACATTATATATGTACATTCACAATCAAGTTCATCATTGAGCACAAGCACTATCACCCACATCAAGGGTTGGTTCAATATGTTCTTTAATTAGGCTTGAGGGTTTCTACCTCACCATGCCTTACTCAACTACTCATATACTACCCACTCCCTTGGGTACTCTTACTCACAATCTCAACAAGGTTTACAACACTCAACTCAATTCCCCACTCAACTCAAATTCTCAAGTCCCACAAGTCACAACTCAAATCTCAATACTCACATACTCGATTCCATACTCAATACTCAATACTCCAGTTCCCAAGTCAATACTCAATACTCAAGATATATGTTAAGCCGATCTCACGACCTCCGGGCAGGGTCGTGCACAAGACCCACCACCGGGCTCAAATACAAATAGGGCTATACAGTTAGCTCCTCAAATACTCAAATGTCCGGTTCACTACCGGACTACTCAAATTCCCACTACTCCTCTCTCGGAGTCAATTCACAATCTCAAGGATTAGCCTAGAAGTATCTCTCTCGATAGCATCTAATGGCTTAGGGAATTCCTCAATGTCTAGTATTCTAAGATTTAAGGTTTCAACCAACTTATTGAATACTCTCATGTTCGGGACATTGCTCATGTTAGTCGGTTCCTCTCATTGGGGTTCGACTATATTTCTAAGGGATTTGGTGATCCCTTACCATTCATTACTTTACTCAAGGTTTGTATTTCGGACAACTTTCCAATCCTCTAGTTAGAGGTTACTTATATACTTCCACTAATATTTATCGTGTGGGTTTAGTCGTTTCGGTTCTCTAACCGTTATCGGGAGGTTACTACTCCCGTATACCTTCTCACGTTCGAATGTGTCCGTAGGTTTATGTTACCATGTATGGTTTCGATAGTTGTAGTGTGTTCCACCTTTTATTAGTTCGCACTTGACTCTTTCTACGAGTCTCTACTCACACAAGACTCAACTATGAGTCGCACTACCACACACAATCACATTCAAGCAATTCATTCACATTCCACATTTCATGAATTATACAAACTTTAGTCAAAGAATACAATCCAACAACAACAATATCACACAAGCACTAATGAGTGCACACAATCCGATTCGTGCATTTATCTTGTTAGGTGATCACACAATCAAACAAGCACACAAATCGGGGTAACCAAGTTAGGATACAGAGCATGAGGAAATCATACCTTTCACCGGGGTTTATCTTTACCGGGGGTTCTCATGTTCTTTGGCTCACCCTTGTTCCTCGAATCATATTCTTGAACCAATAATTACATGTCAAATGGTTCAATTATTATTAAGGTGTTACGGTATGTACATTATTGCTACTCCCGCACTTACCCCGTTATCCCGTTATTTCGGTTTAACTTAATGTACTCAAACCCACAACTATCTCAATCACCTCCAACCTTTGTTTATACTTCTTAGGACCTTTAAAGGTCACCAAACAACTCCTAAACATCATCTAAAACCAATACCATTCAAACCCCCATCATTTAAACCCTTAAAAACACATTCTGTTGAATTCTGGGGGTGGACCGGGACTTGGTCCCTACCTATAGTCCCGGACCAATGCATAACAAACTCTCGGCATGATTTTAATAGGTGGTCCGGGACCTTGTCCATCCCTTAAGTCCCGGACCAAGTACTGCAAGAACTCTCGGCCTAATATCAAGGGGTGGTCCGGGACTTTGTCCACCTCTCAAGTCCCGGACCATGTGCTGGGAAAAGTCTCGGCCTGTTTTTAATGGGTGGTCCGGAACTTTGTCCAAGGACTAAGTCTCGGACCCTGCTAAAACCTGCAACTTACATAATTTTTCAGCCCCTAATCAATCCATAAACCACCCTTAATCTTTCCCTAATCTTCCCACAAGTTTTCTACACATTTTAACACCTCAAAACACTCCTTAAACCACCTCAAATCCTTGGTTAAATCCCTACTCCAATTCTTGTTCAAATCCAACAATTCAAGTTCTCACATTTTCGCATTTTGCACTCTCTTGCATTTCTAACTCCTTCTTACTAGTTTTTTACATCTTACCAAGCCTACCAAATCACTTAATGACCATACCAATTCATCCCTAGGTATACACCATTCTAAAACCCAAGTCCAACTCTCATTTCCTAAGTCTTGCACACCCATTCATTTTCTAGTTTTTCTAAACATTCCACACTCCATTGCTACAGATTTTCACCTCTCCTCTACTAGTTCTCCAATGCCATTTCAAGGCTACAACTACACTCCAAACAACACCACAAACACCTAGGTTCTTCAATACACTAAGTCATCTTTAAACACTTGTTTTTCTACCAAAATTTCGCCATAGTTTCCCCATAAACCTAACATCTCCCAAACCATCAATTCACATCGATTTACATTCCTAATCTAGCCACACCCATAAGGGCCCTACCAGCACATCATATCAATCCAAAATTTACCAAAATCCCTTCAAACCACAATATAGCTCAAACTTTAAATACAATGGCACTTAGGCCTTTAATTCCATACAATTTCACATTTCTCTCTCAAGTGCCTACCAACATATCATTTTACACAATTTGGGTTCATTGTTTAATTTAACCCATCCCAAATCCTTAAAGCATTCAAAACAAATCTTAAGGTGGATTTCTTACCTTAAGCTCCTCCAATCTCCTTTTTAATTCTCCTTCCCTCCTTCTCTTCTCATCTCGGTCAAATGGGGCAATGTGATTTGCAAGACTCCAACCCAATCATCACGCAAGGGAATGAGTTTAATCAAAAACACTAAACTCGCCAATTAAAAGGCTTAAGACACTAAGATTGGTCAATTACCTTGAAACCCTAGAAATGGGTTTTTGATCAACAATGAAGGAAAGGCTTTCAACCACCATTGGAGGTTTAATGAGTGCTCAAATCAAGAAGGAAAACAAGGTATTAGAAGAAGCCAAAATCGGCCAAGGCATGAAAATGGAGAAAATGAGCTTTTCTCTTGAAACTTTTTACCTTGTTAGAAAGAGGAGATTCCAAGCTACAAGGTGGTGCCTTTTTCTCTTCAAATGGGGAAAACCCATGGAGGTCAACTTCATCCTTTTGGAATTTTAAAAAGAGAAGTGTAGAGGAGGATGAGGGGAGTTCAAATATGTAATTTGTTTTGCATTTGGAGCTTGGAGGAAGCTTGGGCAAGCAAGGAAATGGCAAGAAGCCATGGGAGAAGAGAAGAAATCGGCTGGAATGGAGGAAGAGAGAAGACGACAAGGAAGGAAGAAAGGAGGAAAGAGAAGGAAGAAAGAGAAATGAGAGAGGAGAAGAGAGAGGGGGGGTACTTTTCTACCTTTTTACTTTTCTGCGTGTTGGGCTTCATTGTTCCTAGCTTATTAGGTGTGTGAGGGAGCTTATTATATATTAAAAACCGGCCCCTCTAATGTATACCAGCTGGAGCGTTTTTCGTCTTTTACAGAAAACGCTCGTTTATTTTACCCGGTTTAGCATTATTCACTAACCGGGCCCGTTTTCCTGAATTTTCTCGTTTCTTTAGTTTTAATGGCTATTATACTCCCATTAATGTTTTTTTATAGTTATTTAATGAACTATAATTTTTACGGGTTCATTTGACCACTCAAAGTCACGTTTTCGGGTTTTCTCGAAAAACGTGCGTTAAAGCTTTATTAGCGTTTTATTACATTATTTGGATCCGTTTCCTTCGGGAATTGTTCCCATATATTATTTAGGCATTATTAAGCCTTTTAAATGCATTTAGTACCCTATTTAAGGTTGTATTTCTCCTAGGGTCACTTAACGCTCGTTTTAACGTTTTTCGCTTTTTAAGCGTTTTATTATTTTTTGGATTATCTTTTACCAAAATTTATTAGGCACTAATAGGCCCTCAATATCGTATTAGAGTAATTTAATCACCCTAATTAAGTCCGGGGTATTTCATTCTTTCTTCTCCCATTGAACTTCCAAGCATCAAAACACCATAAATACAGAACCAAAACGTGCTTAACAACACAAGGAAGAAGAGGTCAGAAGCTCAGGTCAAAGTCGAACCGGATCGGCCACCAACGAAGCTTTCAGAGATTCCCGACGTGAAGGAACAACAAATTTTCGAAATCAAAACAGGGTAAAAACCAAATTCTCTAACCCTTCTGGTCTAAATACACTTCTGGTTAAAATTGCTAACCGGATTGATTTTTCCTTGCTTCTGAATTAAGGTTTGTTTGTGTTTCTGCCTTCTAACTTGTTCGTTAAGTTTCGCATTAAATTCGATTTCAAATTGAAAACTTTCAATCACTAACGTCGTGTACATCTTTCAGGCTACACACCCATAAAATTTGAGCTCAAAACACCGTCGGGAACATCCCAAACGCCACCGTCCGAGGGCAGTCCACACCCATGGACGCTATGTCCGGGGTCCCGGACGCCTTGTCCGTAAGCCCGGACGCCCTCGGACGGTGGCGGTATTTCAAAATTTTCAAAATTTAGGTTTTCTAAAATAATGTCCGGGCCCACGGACATCCTGTCCGTGGCCCCGGACCTTGCAAAATTTTGTTTTCTGTTTAATTCGACTTTTATGTTCACATAGGTTAACTAGGGTCCGTGGGTTCGGACATTAGGTCCGTAGCCACGGACGGAAACAAAATTTGACCTAATTCTGCCTCCGAAACCCTAGTTTAGGAATCTTTAATTTATTTTAATTTTCTGTCAAAAAATGCTAAAAAACACAAAAAACAGAAGCTCGCGCATTTAGGTTAAAACGACTCGTAATAAGCCGTAATTAAACCAAGTAGAGGAAAAACGACTTTTAGGGGTAATGAAAGTAATTGAACCCTAATTAAGTCGAATATCAAGCCCCGAACCCGAACTCTCCTTTCCTAATTTGATCTAGGTAAAAATTAGGTGGCGACTCATAATAGGTTCTAGTGAGCTAGCTTAGGTTTTAATAATTATTGTTTTATGACATAGTTATTAATCTTAGGTTATAAGTGGACCTAAAACCCGACTAGATCCCAATCAATTTAATCAACATAGGATAGGGTTTAAAATCGAGGCTTACACCCGGTTTGATTTAAACGTCTAGTGAGGACATGTTGAATTTGTGTGGGCCTTGTTTGCTTGTATGATCGACCCACTACCCAGCCTAGAAACTGATAGGAATTTCTCCTACATCAACCTAGCCTAGCCTGAATTGTCAGCTCTATCTGTTTGCGGCCCATAGGCCCTGTTTGGTTTAATATGTGAGTCATTCGGGATTCGTCCCAAAAGCCTAGACTTAGGTGATTTCTCTTCTGGCCTAATTTGAATTATCCAATTAGTTCTAGGCCCATAAAAAGAAATTCACCTAAACTTGAAATAACTCACAAGTCCTGAAAATAAAACCTTTTTTTGGCTTAGAAACCATCTTCTCTGACCCAAAGAAAGTTGGGCCCATTTGTGATTTAGGGACCATTCCAGCTCATGTGCTTTACTTCAGGCCCAAACACATTCCGGCCCAAGGGCTCATTCTAGTCTAGGTAGACTTCTTATCATGACCTTAACCCAAAACCCTAGATCTAGGTGTCGCCTCTCAGGCCCAATCAAAGCCATCTGTTTAGATTTCAGTCCAAATTCCAATTCATAGTCTGAAAGATACTTCAGCCCAAACACCTCATTTTCTGGGTATCCTGGCCCACTTGCTTTCAGCCTAAGCCTGTTTTGATCTACCTTGTGAAGCGTCATTCTCACCTTAGTATCTTTCTGCCCACTTCCTCTTGTTAGCTAATAATGGACATCTTGGAAACAGGCAAGCCCGAATCCAGATATGGTAGAAGGAGGAAATCTGACCGACACGGATGCCCAGTTGGCCGCTGTGCAGCAAAGGTGCAAGGTCTTGGAGTCCATTGTCGAGGAATTGAGGAGTAAGGCTAATCTCCGAGAGAGACAAATCAGCACACTCTGGAAAAGCTTGCTGATGAAAATTTTACCGTAGTTACATCGAGATTGACTCCGTTAGGGCCCAAGATTCTCAAACACGTGTGGGGAAGGATGTTCCTGACAACCAACTAGCTGTAGAGGTTAAAAAGGGTTTTTAAAAGGATTAAGCGCATAGAGAAAGCCAACAAACCAACTGGCTTCGATTATTTCCCCACGGCGTCGTATCCCGAAGTTGATCTTCCCCCAAAGCTGAAGCTGCCCACACTAGCTTTGTACAAGGGTTCCTTGGATCCACATATTCATTTGGCTATGTTCGACCGGGAAATGTCCATCTTGGGGCTCAACGACATGCAGAAAGCCAAAGTTTTCGCACACTATCTAGACGAGACTCCTCAGTGTTGGTATCTCACTCAGAAGTTGAATACTAAAACCTACGAGAAGGTTTGAGAGGCTTTCCTAAATCATTTCGAGTATGCTAAGAACCTCTAGGTCACCAGAATCGATCTTGCAGGAACTTGACAGAAAGACAGTGAGTCCATGTCTGACTTCATCAAGCGTTGGAGGAGAAAGGCTGCAGCCATGCCTACCAAAATGGACGAGCAAGAGCAAATCTGCATGATAATTGAGAACATGCAAAAACAACACAACCATGAGCTAAAATTTATGTACTTTCCGAATTTGGACATGTTGATGGGACAAGTCGGTATTCTAGAGGAAAGGATTCATAAGGAAGGGTTGGAGCTCGAGTGCTCAAGAAACTCCGGCAGTGGCTCCAAATTCTCTAAGCCAGGACCAGAAAAGGCTTATCGTCAGACAGTAGCTTGCGCTCAAAGCCCCTTACCACGCCGAGACTCATCACAAAGGGAATTCACCAACATTAGCCGAGCACCAAGTCAGGCGTTTGAAGAGCTTCAGAAGAGGAACTTGCTACAGCCCTTGGCCCCAAGGCCAGGAACCACTCATTTGGGGAGGCATCTTAATCAATTATGCCACTACCATCAGTTGCCTGGCCATTATGCTGACAATTGACAAGCATTGAGACACAAGATTCAAAACCTCCTCGAGCAAGGAGTCCATTTTTTCTAAGTATGCAGATCGTTTTATCTATGTTTTCTTGCATCTTCAAATTTTCCTAGTAGCTTATTTTTCTTAGTTAGTTTTCAGTCTCCTCATGTTGTAATTTTTACGTTTCTTTCATGATTCATAAATAAAATCATAGTTCTATTTTCACAATTCCTGTACAAACCATTTTTCATTCATCGAAAAAAGAAAAAAACAAAAATGTTTTTCAAGGAAAAGGATCACGAAGTAATCATTTTATGACTATGCAATGGAACGACTTGTCTCTTGTTTCTAAAATTTTGAACATGCCTAACCAAACACCACAACTCACCCTATAATATCCAAACAACCCACAAAGAGGATCAAGGTCCACATCTATCGAATTGTTGTCACAAACCCCAAATCAATACTGGGTGCAATCTAATTTTAAGTTCGTCATCGTTTATCTTTTGTTTAAATGTGCGAACGAGTCTCCGAGTGAAAATCTCGCGAGAGTGTCTTGAGTGGAAAAACCATGAGTGAACGAGCGTGTCATTTTTACATGACTCTGGTGAGACCACATTCAAAGGTGAGGTAAACGGCATAACTCCGACCGAAGGAGATAATTTGTAAATTTACTCTTAGACCGGTGAAAAGTAACAAAGAGTGGATACACAACTATCAGGAATGACGAAGCGCCTAGGTACAGCACCACATAGCCAAAAGCTTGTGAACCCTGACATTAAACCCTAGGCACCCCCGCTGAGCCTTTCATATATCCCTTTTTGATATTATGAACTCCACAAAATAACTCAACCGATGATGAATTTCCAACCCAGTGACCAATGGAAGTGAGGAGCCCGAGTCTCAGATAACATCTTCATCAGTCCAAAGAAGCAACGCCGCTATCAGCATGACAAAGTGATCCACAAATGGTCCTAGACCCAGAGTGACACAGGATCCAAAGAGCTCACATCAAAACAACTCTCGAGGCCCAAAATCAGGAAACACAAGAACCCCGAAGGCAAAGTCAAGAAAGGATAAAACAAAGAGGCAAACCCGAAGTGCCTTGAGGAAATCCGAATGACAAAAAGAGGAGAAATGGTGTAAAGGAAGACTTCAAAAGTCCAAGTCCAGAAACTCGATACCAACGTCAAAACGAAGCAGCTACTCGACTTCAAGACAAGGAAGATGATTCCGAGAGAAGACGCAAGGTGCAGCTTTGGTCACCCCTTTAGGTCCACGTACCTAAAATATCCCTTCATGGTCCTGTTGTCACTCATCACACCCCATGGTCATGTTATAAGCTTTAAAGACTTCCGACTTGATAGTTGTGTGTCCAGTCACATGAAAGTAACAGATCAAATGCGTAAATCCATCAAATATCAAATTCAATGGTCTAAAAGTTATGACCATAAGCGAGAAATGAGTGCAAACACCAAACACATCGAGTGTAGGTTAGGAAGCACCACATCAAAACATAAGCCTTGGCCCTGTGAGGACGAGACTCATTCACACGTTTAATCTAAGAGAATACTGGAGGCAATCGATCGGAACGATCGATTGCCATGAACTCTAGCTCAGATTGTCCTAAGGAAAAATACTGGGGGGAAATTGTTGGTTCTAACCATTGCTATGACAACACCAGTTGGAACCTAAAGCTTAAACACCACTAATACCATCACCACCACACAGGCCCGTCTTGAGCTCTTACCTTCACATCATACCACACAGGCCCACATAACCCTTCACTTCCGCATAAATTACATGGCCTATCATAAGCTCTGATCACCACTTAAAAGATCTCCACATCAAACACCACACCCCACCGACGGCATGTTCATCTCCTAGGAGGCAAATTACAAGTCTGAAATTGATAAGCCGCAGACTTATCATATTTTATGCATTAGATTTAGTATTATATTTATCTAAATAAAGTTATATATGTGTTATTTATGTTATATTATGCGTTAAAGTATATTATTTGTACAGTCTTATGTTTTATGTGTTTTATAAGCAAGGAACGAATCTCTAGGCAGAAATTCCATTGATGCCGGACTCGATGCCGGGTTGGTTCTACACGGCATGAACACAGAACAGAAAAGAGGCCTTGTCGGATGCGATGCCGGGTAAATGCTATCTGATAAGTGTCCAAATGAGCATGTTTTATGGGTGTATTTCATATATTATATTAGCACTTTTCTTGCTCATTTCTCACTTATCATATGTTTTTCCTCTAGTTTATGTTTTATTGGTTATCTTACAAATTTATTGGTTAAACATGAGGAAAACCAAGCTAGGAGCAAAGTAGACGAAGAGACGAATCCATAGGCGCAAACGGATCTTAAATCGGAGCTGAAACGAATATTTTAGAAGCGAACCAATTTTCAAAAGACCCGTCTGTGTGCTGTCCGCGGAACAAAGGGCGGACAAGAAGAGTTTGTCCGTGTCTTGTCCGGGTAACAAAGGGCGGACAAGAAGGAGTGTGTCCGTGTGCTGTCCGGGTAGAAAAGGGCGGACAAGAAAGAAGAGTCCGTGTCACGTCCGCTCAAGTTTGGCCGGACGAAAATAGCCGCGTCCGTGGCCTGTCCGTGGGTAAAAGGCCGGACAACACTGAGACGTCCGCCCAAATATGGCCGGACACAAACAAGGACGTGCCCAGAAATTATCGCGACAGTTTTCTTTCGGCGCTGTCTACCCAGTTGTCTTCTTCATTTGCGGCGCCTGCAAACACATCCATCTACCCGATCAGCAATATCAGGCGCCGGCCGACACTCCCTAAATTCCTCACGCGGCGCACTCCTTAAATCCCTCACGCGTTGTCCAGTTCTGTCTTCATCCTCATCCTTTCTTCTATATAAACCCAGTACTTCTGCATCAAAAATATGATCCATCGCTCACAACAGAATACAAACCACACCTACGATCCACTCCATCCTCTTATCCCCCACTTCTCCATTTTATTTTCATTCTTCATTCCACCACTCGGCAGAACCAGGATTAAAAGAAGAGAAGAAGAGCAGCTGGAGCAGAAGCGAGTTGCAGTCCCGTCTCCTCCGGCAGTCTCTAAAAAATGGCTATTTCTATCTTTATTTTATCCTTGCTAATGTCTGAGTAATAAACCTAGCCTCCCGGGTTAGGAAGCGAGCCTATTTTATATAATTGTGTTATGTAAGCTTTCCACTATAATTTATCCAAGCAGTATTTTGATTCTTGTCCTTAATGCGCTTTAATCTTCTTGTACAACTATTAAAGTGATATTTGTAGTTTCTTGTTAAAATGCGTTGCTGAGACAAGGTTCTAGACAAAGGAAGTCAAAACGGGTTAACGACTAGAATCGTGCCTCGCCTATAGGTTAATCTGTCTCCAATAGGAATTGGTAATCAAGCGATTAATTAATAAATGACTTGGGCAAAGAATTGCGGCTTGTTGTTTAAGTTAATCTGGGTTTATTGTACAAGGACCGGTCAATAAACTAATTAAGATTCCTGAGTTTATTGCTAAAGTGGGAAAGTTTATATTGGTATAGTTGGATAAAATAGGTGAGCAGAACAACCCGGGATGCTTCTTTAAAAACAAAAGATTTACAATTTCTATTTCTTTTCTGTTTTGATTAATTGTTTTTATTATTGTCTTATGAGTTAGCTTTTAATCTTACCCTTTCAAAAAAATGATAAAATCTGTTTACTAGAAATCTCAGTCAATTTACTACACTATCAGTTATCCACAGCGAGGTCCCCAAGAGTACGACAACCCACAAATCCACTATTCCGCAAAACGATAGGTACACTGCCTAAGTGGTAGAAGTAGTCACATATTTCTTCCAACAAGTTTTTGGCGCCGTTGTCGGGGATCTCCGGCACGGTTAATTGATGGTTTTTAATTTGATTGAGATATCTGTTTAATTTTCTTTTTATTTCTGTTTTATTTTATTTTCGCTTTATTTAATTTTACTTACTTTATTTGTTTTAGCAATTTTCTTGTATTTATGTTTTATATTTTATTTGTTTTTCTATTTAGTTAATTTTGTTATTGTGTTTATTTTCTATTTTTAGTTCTATTCTACGTGGTATTTTTATTTTTGTTTTTGTAGGATAGTTACTGATTATGGAGAGCGGCTACGATGAGGTGAGAAGATTATTGATTGATTTGGAATGGACTCACATGCAAGAGGATATGTCCTCATATCAAAGGATGGTCAAGGATTATCAACCACCTCAGCAATCAAATCGAGAGCCGTACTGGTGGGAAGTCGACCAGGCTAATACACAGTACAAAGAAGCTCAGTTGGGATATGACTACTTCAATCAGAATGAACAGCAATCTACACAAGGGCCAGACGAATTTCTCCCAAGTCAACCCAAGCCGCTAGAAGAGATTCCAGTGGTTACTCCAAGGAGTAAAGATCGATTCAAGCCAGATATTCATGAAGCTACAAGTTCTGATGAGGAGATAAAGAAACTTATCAGGACATTTTTCTCCGACGCCGAGTTGGAGCAAATGTCTGAGAGTTACAATTCTCCTCCATCTCCATCCCCAGCACAAGAGGAGCAATTAAAATTTAAAGATATTTTGTATGAGCCAGTCTGCGAGCTAGAGGATGATTATCCTATTGAGCCTCACCAACCGGAAGAGAATATTTACATCCTCAAATCTGAGGAAGGAACACCGCTACCACCAGTCTCTCATCAACTTCCACCCTGCCTCCATAAGCCTCAACAACAAGAGGAGGATGTCTACATCCTCCAATTTGAGGAAGAAAAGTCATCACCACCTGGTATCCTGTTAGAACTACGTTACCGGCAGTACCTCCTCAAACACCAGGTTTTATAGAGTATTCATTTTCCTATTTTATTTGCCGAGGTGACGTTTTGTTTTGATCCAGGTGGTTTGTTTTTAATTACTGCTGAATTCGTTTTCCTGGCAAAGCTGTTGTCTACCTTTATTTTTGATCCAGGATAACGAAGCGGGAGTCTAGCCAAAGACTATAAATACGGGAAGCTTACTGGGAGGCAACCCAGTGGTTAAATTTTATTACCCTACTATTTATGTTTTTTGTTTTGTCTTCCATATTATTCCTATATATGTTTTTATAAATAAAAAAAGAAAGGAGAGAGAACGAGAAGAATTAATTTGAGTTCTTCTGGCTGTTTAGAATATTTATTACAGGAACATCTTGCACATTTCTACAGCTGAACTCAAGTGTGGGGGAGCTCTGTCTAAACACTCTACGAACTCTGGGGAGTACATTCTCTTTGCTTTGCACTTCAAATTTTTTACATACTCCCTATTGCTTTGAATTGTGTGAGGTAGTAGATTGCATGACCTCGTTAATTTAATTCTTCCTACGCAATGAGGACATTGCTCCAGTCTAAGTGTGGGGGAGGACTCACTTCTCTATCGCTCGTCTTAAGTCTCTCTTAATTGACACATTGCTTAAAATGCTTAATCTCTCTGCTTATCTTGCGTTTGTCCAAATTCAATATCGTGGACCCTTTATATGTGGGTTGTTCTCTTTATGAATAAATACTGTTATGAATTGTGGGATAAATGGTACAAAATTTTTCATTTTAATTACTTTTGAGGAGCATTTTTATGCGGTGTGACCAAATGATCTGCAATGGTTGGATTTTTATTGCTCAGGGGTTCCTTCTGTCTTCTTTCTTAGGGATTGTTAAGGGGTGCTTCTCTGTCAAAAAAATAAAAAATAATAATAACAAGCAAGGGACTTGCGAGACACCATTGGTAACCAACAATGAGAGTTGAGTGTTCTTAAATACAAAAGCTTGATGCTTACATATTATCTTCTCATCTCTTATGCAAAAGTGAAACAAATGCATAAATCTATTTTTCCTTTTGTTTTCTCCTCAATGCCCATTCTTGAGAGAAGTTGGTCGTGGTAAAAGTTCTCAAAGTCACCTTAACTGAGAAGCATTGAAGTACTCCGGATCATACCCCGAAACTCTATATTTTATTTTTACCCTGAGCACACCTATGCCACCAGTAGGTGATGATTCACACTCCTCAAAAAGTTTAAGATCATGTACTGTTCACCTCTTTATCCTACACTTCATAATAATATTTGTTAATATTGAGCATTCCCTACTTGCTTGGGTACATGGATTTGCTTGAGGACAAGCAAAAGGTAAGTGTGGGGGTGTGATAAGTGTCCAAATGAGCATGTTTTATGGGTGTATTTCATATATTATTTAGCACTTTTCTTGCTCATTTCTCACTTATCATATGTTTTTCCCTCTAGTTTATGTTTTATTGGTTATCTTACAAATTTATGGTGTAAACATGAGGAAACCGCTAGGAGCAAAGTATACGAAGATACGAACCCATAGCGCAAACGGATCTTAAATCGGAGCTGAAACGAATATTTTAGAAGCGAACCAATTTTCAAAAGACCCGTCTGTGTGCTGTCTGTGGAACAAAGGGCGGACAAGAGAGTTTGTCCGTGTCTTGTCCGGGTAACAAGGGGCGACAAGAAGGAGTGTGTCCGTGTGTTTCCGGGTAGAAAGGCGGACGAAGAAGAGTCCGTGTCACGTCCGCTCAAGTTGGCCGGACGAAAATAGCCGTGTTCGTGTCCTATCCGTGGGTAAAAGGCCGGACAACACTGAGACGTCCGCCCAAATATGGCCGGACACAAACAAGGACGTGCCCAGAAATTATCACAACAGTTTTCTTTCGGCGCTGTCTACCCATTGTCTTCTTCTTTGCGGCGCCTGCAACACATCCATCTACCCGATCAGCAATATCAGCGCCGGCCGACACTCCTAAATTCCTCACGCGGTGCACTCCTTAAATCCCTCACGCGTTGTCCAGTTTCGTCTTCATCCTCATCCTTTCTTCTATATAAACCCATACTTCTGCATCAAAAATATGATCATCGCTCACACAGAATACAACCACACCTACGATCCACTCCTCCTCTTATCCCCACACTTCTCCATTTTATTTTAATTCTTCATCTCCACCACTCGGCAGAACAGGATTAAAAGAAGAGAAGAAGCCGCATCCTGGAGCAGAAGCGAGTCAGTCCCGTTCATCGGTAGTCTCTAAAATAATGGCTATTTCTATCTTTATTTTATCCTTGCTAATGTCTGAGTAATAAACCTAGCGCCCGGGTTAGGAAGCGAGCTATTTTATTATAATGTGTTATGTAAGCTTCCACTATTAATTTATCCACAGCAGTCTTTTGATTCTGTCCTAATGCGCTTTAATCTTCTTGTACAACTATTAAAGTGATATTTGTAGTTTCTTGTTAAAATCCGCATTGCTGAGACACACGGTTCTAGACAAGGAAGTCAAAAGGCGGGTTACGACTAGAATCCATGCCTCGCTATAGGTTAATCTGTCTCCAATAGGAATTGGTAATCAAGCGATTAATAATAAATGACTGGGCAACAAGAATTGCGGCTTGTTGTTTAGTTAATCTGGTGTTTATTGTACAAGGACCGGTCAATAAACTAATTAAGATTCCTGAGTTTATTGATAAAGTGGGAAAGTTTATATTGGTATAGTTGGATAAAATAGGTGAGCAGAACAACCCAGGATGCTTCTTTAAAAACAAAAAGATTTACAATTTCTATTTCTTTTCTGTTTTGATTAATTGTTTTTATTATTGTCTTATGAGTTAGCTTTTAATCTTACTCTTTCAAAAAATGATAAAATCTGTTTACTAGAAATCTCAATCAATTTACTACACTATCAGTTATCCACAGCGAGGTCCCCAACAGTACGACAACCCACAAATCCACTATTCCGCAAAACGATAGGTACACTGCCTAAGTGGTAGAAGTAGTCACATATTTCTCCCAACACTATCCGGCATGAGTGTAAAGTCGCTTCAGTTGACCATACGACAGCACATGTGTTCCACGTGATTTTCAACCGCTGCCGGGTGTGATGCCGGGTATCTCCTACCCGGCATATGCACTGTTTCGCGCGGAATTGACGGTTTCGACCGTTAACAGTTGGGCACATTTACCACGTGTGCCGGCTACTGACGATCCGGCATGACGCCGGCAACAGACACATATGATGCCTATAAATTGGCCGAGAAAGGCTGCAATTTGACACACTTCAACATACCAAATCCACGCTATTCACACTTCATTTTCCGCCACACTCCACCTGTTGGTGTCCAAGGAACGTCTACAGATCCGTCCACGCAAGAGAAGAAGAAGACCTTGTCGGGTTAAGGCTATTAACATCTCCTTCTCCCCCTTTATATTCTCTTCTTGTAGTTGTGTGGATGGTGATGCAGAATCCTTGTTAGATTTTTGGTTAGGGAAGATTTCCTTGTAAAACTCTTATGACCATTTATAGAATTTTCAAGTTTCTTAACCCGAGTTCTAGTCTTCATGCAAAGTAGAATGAAGTAGCTATTTATTCTACCTCTAAGTCCTATTTAATGTTCACAAGACAAGAATAGGATAGATTAGGATTTTGGTAATCTTTAAGTTTGTTGTTCCGAAAGAGGGGCATCAAGACCTAAGGTTTAGGGTTAATCTCTTATTTCCCCATTATTCTGTTTGTATTCGCGGCATTAGCTATGCACGATGCAAGTATAAATATTGAGTTCCTTTTGTCAGAACCGAATTTGGAAGTGTTATTCACGAAATGAACGGTGTCGGATGTGGTGTCGGGTGAAAGTTGGCCGGCACATTCGAGGCCATGAATATGCCAGGTAGCAGAAGTCCGGCAGGCAACCCGGCACATTCATTTTGCGAGACTAAATTCTCTTTGAGACTTGCCACCATTATTCATTGGTCATATGATACTCTTACATTGACATTTTCCCAAATCAAAGTTAGTTTATTCAGTTTTCTTAGTTAGAATCACATTTACTTTTCCCCCTCTTATTATAGAATAGGCTTTTGCCCGGATTAGGTATAGTTTTCTATAAGTCCCTTGGGTTCGATACTCTCGGTCGTAATATATTTACACTATACTCCGACCGGGTTTTATTTGCTACCCGTAGTAGAGTTGTAGGTTTAGTTTAGTATTTTATTCTTTTTATGTAAATAGTTTTTCCTACAATTTTCCTGTTAGCAAATTGGCGCCGTTGCCGGGGACTTGGAATTAGTCCAAGTCCTAAATTCGGTAAAACACCCTATTCTTTATTCTTTATTCTTTAATTCTTTGATTCTTTAATTTAATTAATTCATTTTATTTTCGGTTGAATATACCGGGAGTTCTAAATCCGGCATCTTGGAGGAAGTCCTACGCCGGATAGAGTTTACCCGGCGCACAATCCGGCATACTCAAACTTCAACTTTTACTTCGCATTGTTTTTTTTTAATCTTTGATTGGTCTATAAATATTCTTTTCCATTGCTCTTTTATGTTAACTTCTCTTTCCCTTTCCCATTTTATTTTCTTTATTTTCGAGTTTGAACACGCCGGGTGGTATGCCGGGTAACTTCAACCCGGCATTAGTGGAGGAAGTCCACGGCCGGATACAACAAACCCGGCATCTTGTCCGGCATTTTCAAATTATTTTCAGTTTTAAATTATTTTCGTAAAATGTTAAATTCCTTACAATATGCTATTCATTTCCTACACCATTCGCTTAGATCTCTCTTATAATACTTCCTAATTGTTGATTCTTTACTGAAATTTTTTTGAGTTCGCAGAAGACCGGATGCAACGCCGGGTACTATCAACCTGGCAGTATTGGAGGAAGTCCAATGTCGGGTGCCATACACTCGGCACTGTGTCCGGCATAACCAAAACTTTATTTCTTCTTGTATTTTCATAATTTTAAAGTCATTATGTTATTTCTTTTATTATTACGAAGTATTATAACGTTTTCTCTTGCTCCTCCTGAAGTTATCAAAGTGAATGCTTCTGCGGTCCACGAATTCTCCTAAAGATTTAGCAAATTTTGACCTAGAAATCGAGAGGACTCTTCTTCACTCCATTCGTCAACGAAGAAACCAACAACACCTACCTCCTACACCAATGGCAGCACCTACCGTCCGAAATATAAACCGGCCTTCTAACCAAGGCCAAAAACCAGCAATCGACCTTCCTCTCCTTCCACAAAACGAATATGATGAATGGCAAAAACTTAAGCCATATCATCAAATCAGATGCATCAAGAAGTTGGGTATGTTCGACGGTACCAACCCAGACGATGCTTTACTCCACATCACCAAATTCTTGCAACACACAAACAGTCTAACCTCCACAAACAATGTCCTCCAATACGCCAGGCTTTCTCTCTTTCCCTATAGCCTTACGGGGAATGCCAGCAAGTGGTACCATAGTCTGACCCCCAATACTATTTCCACTTGGGAGGACATGGCAACCAAGTTCTATGACAAGTTCATGCCTCCAAGTCGCACCCTGGAGATGATCGCCGAGATTTATAACTTCAGACAACCTAGCTCGGAGAACATCTGTGAGACTTGGGACAGATTCAAGGGGTTGCTGCGCACATGTCCACACCACGGCCTCACCAAGGAACAACTATCTCAGTTGTTTTACAAAGGATCGATCAATCAATGCAAGACGATGATCTTATCCTCCCTTGGTGCAGACATATTGAAGAAGCCTGGAGATCAATTCCTTATTGGGGTTGAATCTCTTTGCGAAGAGATTAGGGATTGGGCCACCGGTGGAACCAGAGGCAGTACCGCTGGTTTATATCAAGTGGGAGAGGGCGATGCAAAATTTGACAAACTAATGCAAAGTCATGAGCAATTGTTGGAGAGCAACGCTCAAACGTCTACGAAGGTTAGCGCTCTACAGAAGGTGGTGGAGCAAATAGCAATGAACAAACTTCCTCAACAGGCGAACGTGGTTAGTGCACGACCACACGCTCCAAGCCCTGACATGCCCGACTTTCAGAATGTTGAGGAAGTCAACTATGTGAGTAACCAAGGGTATCGGCAGCCATGGCAACAGGGGAACCAACCCCCTCAACACTTCCAGAGTCAAGCCGGCTACCAGGGAGGTCCCATGCAATACAGAGTAGACCATCCCATCCTACATCATCATCAGAGGTTGAAATGGCTGAACTTCGTGACATGATGTCAGCCCTGATGAACAAAACCCAGGATACCCACAACGAGATCTCGACCATTCGCAAGGAGCACAAATCGTTGCAGTTGCAGTTACAGCAACTTCTGACGCAACCGCGACAACAAGGTCAGCTTCCGTCCCAAACACAAACTAATCCACGGGAGCATGCGAATTCGGTCACCATTCTGCCCAGGATCTCCGATAATGCCAAATAGCCTAAAAGGCTAAGTGTAGGCCGGGTCCTCCTCACACCTTTAATATCAAACAGGGGAGCCTTTCTTACCATTTAATTTTTCTCTTTTATTTTTTTTATTTTTTATGATTTGTTTTTGTTAATACTTTCAAACTAGTTATTTTAGTTTCTTAAAAAAAATACTTTCAATTTTATTGTTTCTTTTGAACACTGGGGACAGTGTTCCTGCAAAGTGTAGGGCCGGGACCCCCCTTAAAAAATAAGTTTTTATTTATATGCATAAGTTTTGCGTTTATCAATGTTTGACTAAACTTTTTGCATGTATTTTTGATTAAGATGAGATTCGGAATGAATAAATGCTTGTTCTCTCAAGAGGTAAGCTTTCTAATGACTTATAGATTTCTGTTTTTAACTTTTTGATTCTCTTTATTAACATGAGTATATGATCTTTCTCCTAATTCTTTCCTTTATGTATTTCTGGGTATTTGTTTCTTTTCTTTTCAAATTGTGACAAATCTTTTGGATAAAAATCTTAAAAAGGGTTTTTTGCAAAAGAAAGAAGAAGAAAAAAAGAGAAAAAAATATTCTTCCAAAGGAAAAGCAATATATTCCTTGAGGTTGCATAAAGTGCCTCTGAATAAAAGCTAGAAACGAGAGTTTTTCCTTTTATTTTTCTCCTAAATTCCCTGTTCTTCATTGTTAAAAAAATCATGGTTGATTCAGAAACCCTTGCAAAATAGGGCTGAATAATAAAAACCAATGATGAGTGTCTTGGCCACATTCAGAAACTCTTGAAAGATAGAGCTGAATGATGGAAAACGGAAAAAGGAGAGATTGCAAAAAAAAAAATCCCTTATGCAAAATAGCCCAAAAGTTTTTCATCGGTTTTGAAATTCTTTGTTGTTATACCCATTAGTATGTTTTGATAGAATAAGGTAGAATAAGTGATACTTATGAGTAGAGTCATATAGTTGGAAATATTTATCTACATTTCGTTCTAGAGTTTATCTGTGTTGTGCATAAGTAATTAGTCCTTTCTAATCTTGTTTTGCTCGAGGACTAGCAAAAGGTAAGTGTAGGGCCTTGATAAGCCGCAGACTTATCATATTTTATGGATTAGATTTAGTATTATATTTAGCTAAATAAAGTTATATATGTGTTATTTATGCTATATTATGCGTTAAAGTATATTATTTGTACAGTCTTACGTTTTATGTGTTTTATAAGCAAGGAACGAATCTCTAGGCAGAAATTCCATTGATGCCGGACTCGATGCTGGGTTGGTTCTACACGGCATGAACACATAACAGAAAAGAGGCCTTACCGGATGCGATGCCGGGTAAATGCTATCTGGCATGAGTGTAAAGTCGCTTCGGTTGACCATACGACAGCACATATGTTCCACGTGATTTCCAACCGCTGCCGGGTGTGATGCCGGGTATCTCCTACCCGGCATATGCACTGTTTCGCGCGGAATTGACGGTTTCGACCGTTAACAGTTGGGCACATTTACCACGTGTGCCGGCTACTGACGATCTGGCATGACGCCGGCAACAGACACATATGATGCCTATAAATTGGCCGAGAAAGGCTGCAATTTGACACACTTCAACATACCAAATCCACGCCATTCACACTTCATTTTCCGCCACACTCCACCTGTTGGTGTCCAAGGAACGTCTGCAGATCCGTCCACGCAAGAGAAGAAGAAGACCTTGTCGGGTTAAGGCTATTAACATCTCCTTCTCCCCCTTTGTATTCTCTTCTTGTAGTTGTGTGGATGGTGATGCAGAATCCTTGTCAGATTTTTGGTTAGGGAAGATTTCTTTGTAAAACTCTTATGACCATTTATGGAATTTTCAAGTTTCTTAACCCGAGTTCTAGTCTTCATGCAAAGTAGAATGAAGTAGCTATTTATTCTCTTACCTCTAAGTCCTATTTAATGTTCACAAGACAAGAATAGGATAGATTAGGATTTTGGTAATCTTTAAGTTTGTTGTTCCGAAAGAGGGGCATCAAGACCTAAGGTTTAGGGTTAATCTCTTATTTCCCCATTATTCTGTTTGTATTCGCGGCATTAGCTATGCACGATGCAAGTATGAATATTGAGTTCCTTTTGTCAGAACCGAATTTGGAAGTGTTATTCACGAAATGAACGGTGCCGGATGTGGTGTCGGGTGAAAGTTGGCCGGCACATTCGAGGCCATGAATATGCCGGGTAGCAGAAGTCCGGCAGGCAACCCGGCACATTCATTTTGCGAGACTAAATTCTCTTTGAGACTTGCCACCCTTGTTAATTGGTCATATGATACTCTTACATTGACATTTTCCCAAATCAAAGTTAGTTTATTCAGTTTTCTTAGTTAGAATCACATTTACTTTTCCCCCCTCTTATTATAAAATAGGCTTTTGCCCGGATTAGGACTAGTTTTCTATAAGTCCCTTGGGTTCGATACTCTCGATCGTAATATATTTACACTATACTCTGACCGGGTTTTATTTGCTACCCGTAGTAGAGTTGTAGGTTTAGTTTAGTATTTTATTCTTTTTATGTAAATAGTTTTTCCTACAATTTTCCTGTTAGCAGAAATCTCTAGTCAGGAAACGATAATTTCACTTTCCTTTTCAGTAAACAAAATTTTCTTTAAACATTGCCACGTTTGGCATCTTTTTCAGCAATTTCTTCAGTTTCATAAAACTCATCATATTCCTGGTAATTTCTTACTTTGAACAAATTTGCATCGTCGCCATGTTTGGCACATTTCCAGCAATTTCTTGCTTTGAGCAATTTTTAAGCCACGTTTGGCACATTTTCCAGCAATTTCTTGCTTTGAACAATTTTCAATTCTCATCATTGCCATGTTTGGCACATTCTCCAGCAATTTCTTGCTTTAGACAATTTTCAATTCTCATCATTGCCATGTTTGGCACATTTTTCAACAGTTGCTTACTTTAAACAAGTATCTTACATGCATTGTGATTGCATTTTACAAACTTTTGCATACACCTTATCATCGCCACGTTTGGCCTTTTTACAATTGGTTTTCACCACATGCATTTACACGAGACCATTATCTTTCCGACTCATTTTTAGTTCGAGACCCAAAATCAGTGCGAGATCCATCATCTTCATCAGTGCGAGACCCATCATTCTCAAGACTTTGGTACGAGACCTGACATCTTCATTCAGTGCGAGACCTAGAATCAGTGCGAGATCCAGCTTTTTCTTCATTCATTTAGTACGAGACTTCAGTGCGAGACCCATCATTCTCATTAGTGTGAGACCCTACATTTTCATCATCCAGTGCGAGACCAGTACGAGACCTAGGATCATCTTTAGTGCAAGACAAGTACGAGACAGAGTGTGATCTAAGTTGGCAGGGCAGAGGCAATAAGTCCCCATCTTCATGTCAACTTCTTGGGAGAAACAACTAGTGGGCGGTGGCAATAAGTCCCCTTGGTAATCTAGAAGTTATCCCAGCACCCCAGTTGGTGGGTAGAGGCAATAAGTCCCCATAGTATACTAACCAGGAGCATTGGAACTGGTTTTGGTCCCCAGAAGCATCCGAGCATCATCAGCATATCATATCATCTTCTTTTGCATGACATCTACATTTGCATTACAGGTTCCCGACACCTTAGAATGTTCGGCATACTTTATTTCACTTTAGGTAGTCAACGCCTTAGAATAACTTGACATCATTTCATTCATTATAGGTAGTCAACGCCTTAGAATAGCTTGACATCATTTCATCCGTCATAGGTAGTCAACGCCTTAGAATAGCTTGACATCATCTCATTATAGGTAGTTGGCACCTTAGAATAGTCCAACATTACTTCATTTTTACCTTTAGGTGGTCGACGCCTTAGAATCGCTCGATATCCTTCCACTTTACTCATAGGTAGTCAGCGCCTTAGAACAGCTCGACACAACTTGTCGGATTTCAGTTGCATGTGGGGTCTTTTAAGATCTAAAATTTTGGGGTATCAAATCACTCAAGCATCAACCAGCCTTTTCATTTCCATTACAAAGTCTAGTTGACGGGGGGTAATCTGTTATACCCAAAATTTCAACCCCCCCGGAAGAGGGTCTCTACTAGTAGGCTAGTAGCGAGGGTTCCCAGTTCGATCGGCACATTTCAGAGTACTAGGGACAACTTAGTCATCTCCAGGGGCATTTTTGTAATTTTCAAGGCTCTTGAGCCCCCTATAGGCTTTCTCGCTCCTCCAAAGAAGGGTCAAATCAATTCCAAATGCTTTGAAATTTTAACCCATGATAGAGGATGACATTTTGGGCATAATGGCGTTGGAATTTTGATTTTTCGAATTTCCAATATTTTCTAGCAATTTCTGATTGAATCTGACGAGAAATGAATTTAAAAATATTCTAATATCCAAATAATTCGATTCCACTGTAGAAAAATCAGAAATACCATCCTTTATCCATGTTTAAAATTTCATAGTCAAATTCCTTTTGGAATCCCTTAAGCTAAAACGTCGGTAAATCTCGGTTTTTATCGGATTTTTCTATCTTTAAGGAAGCCTATATAAGGAGTCTTATCCCTTGATCAAATCAGAACTCTA
Source organism: Limonium bicolor (assembly GCA_023374045.1). Classification (NCBI taxonomy): domain Eukaryota; kingdom Viridiplantae; phylum Streptophyta; class Magnoliopsida; order Caryophyllales; family Plumbaginaceae; genus Limonium; species Limonium bicolor. Next base: position 153,802,207 of record CM041778.1, on the reverse strand, counting down.
AGAACCCTAGACTCTCAAAGAAGACAGCCGTCTCATTCTCTTCACGTTTTGAACTCCAGAGCCATAATCAAACACCGAAATCTCACCAAAATCAACACCAAACCACATTCTTCAACTCCCATCACATCCACAATCATCATCAAACCACCACCAAAACGTGAAGAACGCCACCAATTCTCAATAGTCAGAAGCTGGGTTCGAATTCAATCCAGAACCGAGATCAACGAGGCACCGAAAGAATCCCGACGTGAAGAGCTTCGTTGTTCCAGGAGCCAAAACAGGTTATAATCGCACTTTTCTAAAACCTTACTACTTTATCAGTCTTCAGTCAAATTTTGGGCTCAAACCAACCTTTTTCGGCTTCTGTATTGCTAATTGCTTTTGCTTCTGCCTTGTTACTTGTTTGTCAAGTTTCGTGCATAATTCATCTTCAAACTGCAATCTTTCAATTACTAACGTATTGTATACCTTTTAGGCTACACGTACATACTTTTTTAGCCGAAAACACCGTCGGGAACCACCATAAAACCCCTGTCCGTGGGTGGTCCGGGACCACGGACACCCACGGACGGCGGCGGGATTTTAATTTTTCAAAAACTTAGGTTTTTTCTAAACAATGTCTGTGGCCCCGGACTTTTCAAATTTTCGTTTTCTGTTTAATTAGACTTTTATTTCCACATAGATTAACTAGGGTCCGTGGGTACGGACACTAGGTCCGTAGTCACGGACGGAAACAAAATTTGACCTAATTCTGCCTCCGAAACCCTAGCTTAGGTATTTTTAATTTCCACTTTTATTTTCAATCAAAAAATGCTAAAAAACATAAAAAAAGAAGCTCACACACTTAGGTTAAAACGACTCGTAATAAGCCGTAAATATACTAAATAGAGGAAAAACGACTTCTAGGGGTAATGAAAGTAATTGAACCCTAATTAAGTCGAATATCAAGCCCCCGAACCCGAACTCTCCTTTCCTAATTTGATCTAGGTAAAAATTAGGTGGCGACTCATAATAGGTTCCAGTGAGCTAGCTTTGGTTTTAATAATTAATGCTACATGACATAGTTATTAATCTTAGGTTATAAGTGGACCTAAAACCCGACTAGATCCTAATCAACTTAATCAACATAGGGTAGGGTTTAAAAATCAAGGCTCACAAAGATATGAAATTATCCATCCCATAATCGGAACAAATATGTATTTCAAGTTTATTTTTTTCTTTTCCTTCATTCTCTTTCTTTTTCTTCTCGTGATTTTTTTTCAAATCATTTCTATCCTTTCCGCTCCCGTACCTCTGTTACTCTAGACTCTTCATCATCTCTTACACTGGTATCCTCATCCTGTTCCTGAACTGAAATCCAATTTGTAAACCACCTTTATTCTCTGATGAATTCCTTCGACCAACAAATTTTTGAGGACGTTTAACCTCTTGCTGTTGAAAAACCTGATCATCTTGAAGATACTCCGTAAAACCCCAAAGCCAGCTTAAAACTCTCACCCGAGGTTGAAGTAACTTCACCTAACCCTAAGGAAGATGTCGTACTATCTACATCGGCAAACTCAATATGATACTGAAGATCGTTATGTGCTCGGTCTTGAACTGACAGCCAGAGAAAAAGATAAATATATAGCGACATTTACTTTAGTCATTAAAGATGAAGAAAATCTCTAAAGACATATATTCTTAGATATTCTCGTAGTTTTAGCTTATTAAAAGAACGAGAAAAGTTAGATTTTGAGTAGCGCTTCATAGAGCAATATTGAGAAAACAAATTGAGAGTAGCGCATTACGTTGCTAAGGAAAAGACGACGAGAGGTGAAGTTACTTCTCCGGTTGATTTCTCTTCTCCTTTTGGTTCTTCGACCGCAAGGTGGTACCATTTTGGGAGTTGTTTTGAGTGAGAGAAAAGATGAAGAAGGCTTTGTAGTGATGGTGAGAAGGTTCCCACAGGTGGTGCCAAATGTTAGATGTGGTAATCTATAAGTTAGAGTGTAACATGCAAATAGGGCTTAGGTTGCTGCTCTATGCGATTATGATGACAGTTCGAGTGTAGTAGCAAATAACAAAGAAGAAGACACTAGGACTTACATGGTTCGATCATGAATAATCTAGTGCATGAGGGGTTTGATAGAGTTTCTCTATGAAGCGCTACTCAAAATCTAACTTTCCCCGACTACCTTTACTCGACTTCCTGGATTCAGTGTCTACTAGCCGAGGAACGCCCCGACCAGGGTCTTTGTGCCCCGACTGTTGGCTTGTCCTCTGAGTTCATGTGATTATGGGAAGGAGATATGATTAGTAATATTATCAATACGGTATGGTGGGCTTATTATACCATACCAACAATCACTTTTGAACAAGTGAAAAGAATATTGTCCATTGTGGTATTGTTGGATAAAATACACCTACATGTGATTGAAAAGAGACCAAAGGTGGCAATCATAACAGATGATGCCAAAGCAACATTAGCATGGTATGGATGAGTATTGCCTACCCCACATAATATAAATTTTACTTTATTCGTCATATCCCTTATAACTTCCAAACAAAACATCACATTAAGAAGTTGGATAAATATTTGATCAACATGCGTATACATTTAATGATTGATACTTAAATATTTGGTATATTATTAAGCTATGATCTAATTCATATCATATTTCATCAAATAACATACGACTTTAGGAGAACTGATGTCAAGCAAGGTTTAATTATCTGATGAGCCAACATCTAAATATTCAATAATTCTTTAGTCAACTTCCAATTAAGAAGAGTATCATGCACACAACGTTGAAAGAAGATGGGGGCACTGATAATCAATTTTGTTGTGTGCGTTAAAGTGTACTAAAGAGCATTATGTTTCTAACCATCATGTCCATCTTTAAAAGCAAAATTTACAAGCTTGTTAAATGTTTCAATAACATCATCGACAAATACAATGGATAGAGTCTCAAAGGCTTGCCATTATACATAAAGTCCTTGATGTTGAGGAAAATTGTAGACATTCAACGAACCATATGGTAATGCTCTGTAATACAACGATACAAACATATGATGGTTGAGAGTTTGAATCAATTGTCACGAGAATGAATAGGGGAAAGTACAAAGTGGAATGTTAGACTTGAAGTGTGATTCCGGTGTTCAAGTACCCCATGCTCTAATGTCATGTCCGAGATCGATTGTTCTCAAACTTATTTGTAGTGGAAGAATTATGTGCATTAGGTGTACAGGTGAGGAACGATGTTCAAGACTTATGATGAGGAACATGAATGAAATGAGTTTATTTACATGCAAAATATTGAGATAAAAAACTGCTTAAGGTATAATTACTTTTGGCCAAAATATGCCTACCGCTTCATCAGTCTACTTGCAGGCGACAACATCTACGCGACACCGCGTATCGGCGATGTTGTTTTACCAACTTTTAAAAAAAGTTATTTCATGATGTATATTAAAGTTGTCAAATATGAGGACAACTTCACGCTCACAATTAAGCTCTCTCTTATGACAACAATCTATCAAAGGGTACAAAAACCACTTCAAGTAAGTGAAACTTAGACTTCATAGAGCCATACCCGACTCATATTGAGACGACCTTAATACAAACTTTAGAACCCACCTCATATGAGCAGACTTCCTTACAACCTTACAAGCCGTTAAATGATTAAAAATATTCCAAATTAAATACATACATATTTAATTTGTGATGGTGGCATGATTTTTTGCCCTATACTTGTATTGTTTTTATTTTATTCTATAAAATCGATTTATTTGTCATCATGGACAGTAAATGATGGAATTATAAATGACTGGATTTCCAGGGAAAGATAAATAACTGGATTGAAAACTACGAAATTGACCCCCAAAGAATATCATATTTTCCAATGAATCCCATCCCAATATTCTTCCTTCTTCCATTTTTCTGCTCGTTCGCAAGTTAGAACTTAGAACAACTAGCTTCGCCGCGTCAAGTCCCTCTTTACGCGGTAGGGTTGCAGCCTCCCTTTGCGCTTTTTGTCGCGCTCTACCTCCATAGTTACTCCTCTTCTCAGACATATCCCTTCTGTTCCGTTCAACCGTCCTTTTTGTATCTTCTCTCCCTCCCAGACCAATCAGTCTTAGCGAAATGGGGGCTTCGCTTCCTCCGAAGGAGGCCAATCTCTTCAAGCTCATAGTGGTACGCTCTCAGCTTCTTCCCCTCTGTATCGATTTAGCTGCTGTGAAAGCTAGTGAGAGTGTGGTTCTGCAGATGATTGAATTCCTTTCACCGAACCCGATGTCTTACTGATTGATTCGATTTTGCCTAGTACTGTTATTTTCTTCGGTTACTATCTGAATTGGAAGCTTCTTGCCCTTCCGCTTTCTGTGTGCTTCTGGCTTGCTCTAAGCTTTCAGTCTATTCAGTGGTTGTCTATACGTAGTCCTTGGTTGCACGGCTGAAGTCCGTGATTCGTGGTGCCAGTGGAGTCGAGGCTACTAGTAAGAGCATTCATTTGAGACAGAGTGGTTTGGCTCACCTGGGAGTGGGGGGGGGGGGGGGGGGGGGGGCGTCTAGGCTTTACTTGGGTGGTTGAAAGTAGTTGCAGAATGTTATGATCATGCCATAATAGGAGTTGTTAATCATGGCTAATTAAAATTTACCACTCTTTTGTAGAGAGTTTGTTTGATGTGAACTTTTGATTCTTGTATGGACGGAACAGCAAGAATAAACCAATAGCTAGAGGTGATTAGATGAAAAACAAGGTCAATAGTTTGTGTTGAAGCTGGCGCACAAATTAATTCAAGGGCAGTATTATACATCCTCTGTTATATTTTTTTCTTCCAAAAATCAGCCTTTGAACATTGTGGGCATGTTAAGATTGGAAACAGAATGACCTCATTCCTTCATTCAAATATCCACTGTTATTATTGCATTTTGGAGTTGGCCCTGTGCACATAAGAAATAATTGACAAGTGGAGATTTCTCCTTGATGTTTATTGCTTATTTGTGGGAATGTTGCTTATATGCTCTCAGTCTCTATCTATTTGTGTGCACCTTTCTATTTGCAGAAATCATATGAAACCAAACAGTATAAGAAGGGATTGAAGGCAGCCGATGCAATTTTAAAGAAATTTCCTGCTCATGGAGGTATACTTTCCTGTCTTTCTTGGGATCCGTGCTTTGTCATTTGTTATGAACGTAGGGATACGAATTACCCCTTTAATATAGTGATAGAGAATGCTCAGTGAAAAGTATAACTTAATTCTCAATTTTCTTTCTTAGATAAACTTGCCTTGGGTTGAAACTTGGCTTTTAGAGGCTTTCGAATCCCAATAGTCTTATTGAGAGATGCCTACTAATGGTGGGCTTCTTATTTGGCTAGATTGAAAAGTTAGAAAGTACTTCCGGTTTGTAACGTATCAATTTTTTCGACACTAACACTCTTTTTAGAACAATCGAGTTGCTACATATGTTCAATATGTGTCCAATTAGAAGTCAATTTGGGTTATTTCTTAGACTACTGACACCATCACTGAAATCTGGCTGTTCTTTATGAACTATAATTTTCTTTGAGATGATTGTTTGGTTACAATGAAATGTTATGCTGGCTACTTTGTTTTTTGACATTGTTTTTTGTTTTGTAGAGACCCTGTCAATGAAAGGGTTAACCCTAAATTGCATGGATCGCAAGTCAGAAGCATATGAGCTTGTTCGGCTTGGCTTGAAGGTATTATAGAGTGAATATTTTCATTACAGTGTTCTCTAAGAAATCCTAAGAGTTATAGTTAATTTGATGTTAGTGGGCAACCTAATCTCATTTTCATGCAGAATGACTTGAAAAGCCATGTCTGCTGGCATGTATATGGTCTTCTGTATCGTTCTGATAGAGAGTACAGGGAGGCGATCAAATGCTACAGGAATGCCTTGAGGATTGATCCAGATAACATTGAAATACTGCGGGATTTGTCCCTTCTGCAGGTTGTATGTTTATTGATTCGTTGGATCTAAAAATATTTTGATGCTCTTGATGGCTAGCCCACATTCAAGTGGAACAATACACCTATGCTTTTAGCAATGGTCCAATTGCTCTCATGGTTTGAGGTCCCCTTACTTCAGCATTTTTTTTTTTTTTTTGGCTCATTCCTTTTGAGATCTTACTCTTATAAGTTCAGAACTAGCTGGTTTCATGTTGTGGCACTCTTAGCCTAATATAAGTAGAACTGGGAGTCTTTTGACTGTGCACTCATCCTGATATAAGCTAACCATACAGGATCTTCTTTTTGCAGGCCCAAATGCGGGATTTGAGTGGATTTGTGGAAACTAGGCAGCAGCTCCTGACGCTGAAGCCAAATCATCGCATGAACTGGATAGGCTTTGCAGTGTCCCACCATCTAAACTTCAAGTATGCTTTTGTGTTACCTCATGCTTTATTTGTCTCCACATTTATGCCACTCTTTTGCTTGTTTCGACTTGCTATTTCTATCACCCATTTGTCCGTTAAATGTATTGGAGGATTGGTTTTGTAGCTATATGATATTGGGCGACAAATTGTGTGCCATGAAATTAGAATGAGTGGAGTTAAGTTGCATCTGAGGGAATAATATTGAAGGCAACGTTAAAAAGCAGATATACCCCATAAATACATGTGGTTTTGGCTTTGTTAATCGTCTTCCTTTCATCAATTTGGTATTTACCTTTGACTCTTAGCAAGGTCCGCGAAACACTTCTTTCCATGGGATTCATATAAATATCTATCTCCTTAAGTTTGTGCTGTGAATTGTCAATTGTTTCATATTGTTTGCGTTGTTCTTTTCATGATAGGTATGATACGGTATGGTCATGTTAGTCAGAGCCATATAAGCATCCCTTGTTATGCCCTACGCTATAGGATGGCCTGCCTTCACTGTTTCTTTTGCCCATGTTGTAATTTGTTGGCAATATATGAGGCTTGAAACCTTCTTAAGCTATTTCATATGGACTAGCCTGTTGCTTTCAAATTGTGTCAGCGCTGCCAAAGCTATTGATATTCTTGAAGCTTATGAAGGAACACTTGAAGATGATTACCCACCAGACAATGAGCGCTGTGAGCATAGTGAAATGCTTCTATACAAAGTACTATCCAGTTTTTCCTCATTTATTCAGTTTCCTCTATAACTTACAGTTTATCAAACCCTTGATTTTTTAAAATTGTTTTATGTTTCTTTTAGCTTCTAGAGTAATAGGCGGCTGTCTGCTGCTTTCTTTCAAGCTTCTCTCATCTGAATGCTTGATTTGTGGCTGTTCTTGATGCTAACGCTTGAGGAGATTTTGTGTGCAGGTCACTCTCATGGAAGAATGTGGGGTTTTCCAGAAAGCTCTTGACGAATTGCATAAGAAGGAGCCCAAAATTGTAAGACGTGTTCATAAACATTTTGAGAGAGTTTTACGAAAGTGCATAACCTTGGTCTGAAATTCTGGGTGCTTGAATTGTTAGGTTGACAAGTTAGGCTATACAGAACTAGAAGTTTCTCTCCTGATGAATCTCGGTCATCTTGAGGAAGCTGCAAAATTGTACAGGGATTTGCTCTCTATGAATCCTGACAATTACAGGTGATTGTGCTGTAATATTGTGCTTTTTCCTGTAGAACTGATGGATTTTTCTAGTTCCTTTTTTGATATGGAGCCTACTCTGGAGTAGCTTTATTTATTTTTGTCAGTTCTAATGCCTGTGTTGCTGTAGTAGATGAAACTTTGTGATAGGATATAAAGCCTTGTGATGTGGCTAGATTATGATTCTTATTGTTGAATCTGTAGTGCAATTATCAATCTATGAAGAAAATAAATGCCTGGGATGGGCCTTTTCAGGCTCCTGTGTTTTGAAGTACAGCCCAAATATATCACGGCTTTGGTTATGTTAAAAATCTCCTCTATGTTCCTTTAATGTCACTGATTTTATAAACTCTCAAGCTGAACATCTGGTTTAGGATTGCAGAAAGCTGCTCCTCAATATTATGTCTGATTCCATGAGAAAAAAGTCTATCCTTCAAACGGTGCTCACAGCACTACTGTGCAAGGTGAATTGACAATTATTGGTGTTCTTGGTACTTCTCTTTTAGGGAGAGAATAAATCATTCTTAGTTATTGCTATGTCAGGCGCTTTAGGCTAGGGAAAGGTTGCTGCCCAACCATGAGATATGGAGAAATTATAATCCCCACCCATGAGTTTTGAAAAATTATACTGCCCATCCGTGTACTTATCATAATGAGGTGAATTCAAAGATCTAAGTAAATATTACATCGATGGAGCATTTCAACAATGTAAAACAACTGAAAAGCCCCAATTAACATTGTGCGATGTCAGAGTCAGGATTTTTAAAAGAATCATGCAAAATTAATGAGGAATTGACAGATGTTCACCGCTTCATCTTTTGGTTTGTCTCTTTATTTTTTTATTTTTAGATATCTTTTTGTTTATTCGACTCTGTTGGGGTCGTATAATCTAAATTAAGTTTTTTTTTTTAATTTTGTTTGCCTTGTCTAACTTCTTCATTAAGGTAATTATTATCCTAGATATTCTATTTCACCTATTATGATAAGTACTTCTTTACAGTTCAAAGGGTGGGTATTGTAGATTCTCAATATTACATGGGTGGGCAATAAAATTTTGAAGATTGCTTTTGTTTTTCTTTGATCATTCTGGTTTGCTATGCCTTTTGTTGCTGTTCCATGATGGTCTGGACTTGTGTCTCATTCACTTCATCTACTCGGTATGTTAGGCTTTGCGTCTTCAATTTATGCGCTACAACAAAACATGCTGGTATCTAGGTGGAAGTTAATTGTTGATGTGGAGTCATCAGTGATGTATAGGTTATTTAGGAATTGATCTTTTCATATAGATGCTTCTTGTATGAACTGCTCTTTTGAACTATCTTTATGCATTTTTCCTAGATTTGGGCAACAAAAGCTTAATGATATCGAAGTTCACTCTGTTGGCAAACAAAAGTGCATGTGTTTCTTTTTCTGTGTGTCTGTTTCCTTATCATGGAGAAGGAGGTAAAGTTATTTTGTTGCTGTTAATATCTTTCAGATATTACGAGGGTCTGCAAAAATGTGTTGGACTGCATTCTGAGAATGGGAAATACACATCTGATGACATTGATAAGTTGGACGCTTTATACAAGTCACTTGGCCAACAGTATAAGTGGTCTTCTGCTGTGAAGGTAAGTTTCCAGAACTCTAACATTTATGGTATCTGACATCTTCTGATGAAACTTCACCTTAAATATCTCAAGGACTCAGTCTATAAACACCCACTTGAACGGGTAGATTCCATTGATAATTTGGGAAACAATAGAACAGTAAACAGATGGGAAAACATAGGACGATGTGCTGCCAAAAGGGGTAATCAGGCTCAGCCTGCCAATCCACAAAAGTGGCCAAAACAATACAATACTCAGTAATGGCTCACTAGGACGTCTAACCTTTCCTGAAATAACTACCTATCTTTCCTACAGAGGTCCCCCCCTCCTTGCTAAACGACAACAAACACGCACTCCTAAATCATAACAATTCTCACACCCAACAATGCAAATAACAGCTCTCACACCTCGGTGGTCCCCTTTTGGTCCACTGCCATTCCCAAACTGCCCTTAGCTCTGGTTCTATCATTCCTCTCCTGTTAACAACCTCCTTGTCCCCAAGAGGTGCATAATTTTTTTGGGAAAATTCACAAGATACCACTGTGTAAATTTTTAATTCACAAAATACCACTGTTTTTTTCGTAATTCAGCTTTAAACATGCCTAAACGTTGTCCAAAATTGATGAAACTTTACATGGACGATGCTAAATTGTTATATTTTGGTCCAATATCAAATTTAAAGTTTTTAAGCTCATATGTGACATTTGGGACCTAATGAACAAGTGCATGTTTAAAACTGAATTACGAAAAAAACAGTGGTATTTTGTGAATTAGAAATTTAAACAGTGGTATCTTGTGAATTTTCCCTTTTTTTTGGTGATTTGATTTGGTCTATTTTGGTGACACCATTAGTGTCAGGGTCCGCCAACTCCTTTCTGGTCGTATCGTTGTGAAGCCAAGTCTACACTGTCTTCCTTCATCCTTCCCTCCCCGGTAGACAACCATCTTGTCCTCAAGGTGGTGCAGGGGCTATTGATTGCATTAAGTGTCCCTCTCTTGACGGATGGAGATAAAATCGTTGCCGTGGTGGTTGGTTTGACCCAGGACCCCAAACCCATGCAAGGGCTGTGCCACTATCTCCATTGATGTAATTTAGATGGGCGAAGACCGGTCTCAGTGGGCGGACTCCACTTGCTGCCAAGAAAGTCGTCCCACGCACTAACCTTGGCGTACCTCTTTTCCCCTCCTTGCAAATAGCCCTGAATTTCTTCTGCGGATATTTGCAAGCTGTGAGGCGCCCGGGATTTCAATTTTGCCAGACCCATAAGTTGATGATTAGCATGATTGGGACAAACTCGACCGTGGAACGCCCAAATTGATTTAGGGTTAGAAGTTGAAAATTGGGACCTGGGATTGTTGCTTCAGATCTGAGTTTGCTCATGGATTCTAGTTAATGTCAGTCTGTTTTATAGACCGGTTTGGATCAGAGAAATCGGTTTTGGACCGGTTTAGAGAGAAAGAATCCTTTCTCAGAGTGACTCAGCCGCAATCCCTTACCCATCCTTCGATTGTCACCAGCACTCACCAATTCCTTTGCTGGTCTTCTGTGTGGTTTCATTTTCCTCTTCTTATGAACTATCGGCAACCGGCCACCGACAACAAGGCATGTTCGAACCTGTCGGGAGAAACGCCCCTGTCTGAAGCCGACAATTGTGCACCGGCGAGATTGAGGTAGGGGAGCCCCCGCCACTGTCAGAAACACCACCTTCTGAGATGGATTTTGGCGTTTATGATTTTAGTTGCGTAACTACTTCTACTAGGGCCGCACCAGCAAGGAGAATCGGCACTGGTTTCTGAGCATCAAGTTGCTCCAAGCACTCCACCGATCCATGGGATCGTCATCTTTTCTTTTTCTTTCTCGAGTTCCCTTCCTACCCTCCGGTTACTTACTCTCTTTCTGGTGTTTGTTTTCCCACCCCTCTTGCTGTTCCTTGCTTTCGATCCTTGAATCATGTCTTCATTGGCGATTAAAATAGCTGGATTGTTAGATTTTAGTATCCTCCTCTAGTAAGTCCTCAAGAATTACTGACTGTAGCGTCGGGTTTGAGAATACCATCGGTTCTGATTCCTCAGTTTCTTCTTCATTCCTCTTGCCGATTGGTTCCCCAATCTTCATTTTTTGTGTCAATTGAGATCGTTTAGAGTTCCTAAACCTTTCAAGGAGTAGTTTATGGAAATCTAGCCAAGGCAGCTCACCGAAATTAATCTACACCACTTCAAACCAGCTAAATGCTTCTCCCTCCAAACACTCACCGTTGCTTGAAACCAGAAATCATCGAGGATGCAGTTGACGGTGAAATACTCCTCAGCCTTGTACAGCCAGCTACGTGGATCTTCTCCGCTGAAGATTGGAGGCTCGTACGTGCGTTTTGACTCCATTATTATTATTATTTATTATTAATTATTATTATTATCATTTTCTTGATCTTGCCCAGCTCCCATGCGTGCTCTTTTACCAATTGATGAAACTTCGCCTTAAATTTCTCAAGGACTCAGTCTATAAACACACACTTGAACGAGTAGATTCCATTGATATTTGGGGAAACAGTAGAATAGTAAATAGGGGAAAACTCAGGACGATGTCCTGCCAAAAGGGCTAATCAGGTCAGCCTGCCAATCCACAAAAGTGGGCAAAACAATCCAATACTCAGCATAGCTCACTAGGACGTCTAACCTTTTCTTAAATAACTAAATCCCCTACAGAGGTCCCCCACTCCCTTGCTAAACGTCAACTCACACACCCGACAAGGCAAATAACAGCTCTCACACCTCGGTGGTCCCCTTTTGGTCTACCGCCATTCTCCAAACTGCCCTTAGCTCTGGTTCTATCATCTTCCCTTTTGAAGTGGGTTGCTGTAGGATTCTTCAGACTTGCAGCAATCAAAGAGTTGGATGTTTTACACCAACTGCATACACTGGAATCCATTGCACTAACTTGCCTGATTACTATTGCCTATTAAAAGAAATGATTTATTATCAATCATACTGATCTGGTTTGAGTTACTGTAAAGACCTTCCTGCACAAATCTTCGTAGCAGAGATGTGCCACCATATAATGTTTAGTGGAAGTTGATTATACTATTGTATGCTGACCTCATTGTTCAACAAGTAAACCAGAATTATGATATCCAAGCATGGGAATTCACATCCTAAATTATTAGATTAGTGATCTTTTCATTGTCATGTAATATTATATAGTTTTCCTGTAAACTTCAATCATTATGTATTCATCCACTGCAGAGAATTCCACTTGATTTCCTTCAAGATGACAAGTTTTGTGTGGCAGCAGATAATTATATGAGGCCCCTTCTAACGAAGGTAATTTAATTATTTTAATTCTATGGATTGATCTGCCATATGGAGATTGGTTTTGTAAGCTAGATTATTTTGATGCTTGCAGGGAGTTCCGTCTTTGTTCTCAGATTTGTCTCCGTTGTATGACCAACCAGGAAAGGTCGGAGTTGTTATTTTTCTTGCTAAAGATAATGTTCAATTTACTATAGTTATATATGTATTTTGGTAACAACCGGTTCTGTTTTGATTTGTTGATACATGTATCCTGCACAGGCAGACATTTTGGAGAATTTAATGCTAGGGTTTGAGGATTCTCTTCGGAAAACTGGGAGCTATCCTGGGAGGTACATATTGTATTTCATATACTTAGGTCTTCAGTGTCTTGTTTGGGAAGCTTATTTTATATAATATAACTTTTCAAATGAATACTTATTTTATTAGCACTTTAGCACTGTTTGGTATGATGCGTTGATATGACCATTTCCTCATTCCTTCAAAAGTATGCTGCTTATAGTATTGACTGCTGTGTTGTGAACTGATTCAGTGTGGAAAAGGAGCCCCCATCAACACTTCTGTGGGTTTTGTTTCTCGTTTCCCAGGTTTGTTGTCTCCAATAAATACATCATAGTCTGTCTAGCTTACATGGGGACAAATAATATTGCCTCTAGCGTTTCATGCTGCTGAGTTAAATCCTACTTCTTTGCTTAATATTGACCTCCGGTGCAGCATTATGATCGAAGAGGTCATCATGATACAGCTCTTCTAAAAATTGATGAAGCAATAGCTCACACTCCGACAGTGATTGACCTGTACCTGGTCAAGGTCTGAATCTTCTTCTATCAAGTTTCATAGCTAGTCTGATATCATTTAAGTTGATTAAATTGCTTACATTATTTGTTGCTTTTTTGGTAGCACTTCTCTTACTGAAAAATACTGACTCATGATGATGCTTTTATAAATTTGTCCTCTTCAGTCTACTTGTTTGTTTTGTACTCCCGCCGTCCCATTTTTAGTGCTGTGTTACTTTTGCCAACTTTTTAATTTTCTATATTTATAAGATAAGTTAATGGTATGAATTAAGCTTTGTTCTAAATTCCCTACATGAAAATGGATGTGTTTCATAACTTAGATTCAACACTATTTTTTCAGAAGCTCACTCCAGCTATCCGACACCATTTTTGAAGAATGTAGTTCATATAGCCTATGGGTTACTTCACCTAATGCCAATTGGTTTTATGATGGAATCCCAAGTCATCACTATATAAATGTTTATAAAATTCTCTCCATTGGGCTTATTTCTCCCCCACACTATTTCAACAGCATGTCCTTTTTGTTATCTTTTCTTCTTTGCCTCTCTCATCTGTCAGTCCTAAAAAAGTTTCAAACTCTCGAGGTTATGTAGTGGCACTGAGATTCTAATTAGACAGGCATCCTAGTTTCTTGCTTCTTTTTTATAAGCATCTTTCCACTATATGTTTCTACATCTTTGAATAAAAAAATATTCATTCTATGCCAGTTCCTGCTTTCGTTTTTTGTTTTTCTCATGCTTGTTAGAGTGTTAGCATACTAGTTCGCTTGAGGCCTTTTTTTTCTCTAGGCTGGATTTCACATCCCGTCACGATTCATTCTCATTTCTCATTCCTCTCTTTAAGTGTTTCAGGGTGAAGTCCCTTACGTAAACCAAATGGTAGTTAGAAAGAAAGACTCAAAGATTGAATGAGTTGTGGCTTCCTCGCTGCTAGAGCTTATGGGATTAAGATTAAACTAGGAGCTTTTTTTTCCCTTGAAGTTTGCATTTTCTTCCATATTGATTTGAGTAGGATGGAGGCTCAAGTATAGTTAGTTTGTTTTTCTTTTAGCCCTCGAAGAAAAATCTCTGCTAATGTCATACCATCAACGTGATGCCTCTACTTATCATCCTCTGATAAGTGGGCTAATTAGGGATAATAATCTACTAATGTTTTATGTGACAGTTGCCTACAAAATCATCTCATGTGCATCCTCATATCTGGATCATTCATACTGAATCAAATGTTTTTTTTTGTTCTTTATATTGTTGCAGAGCCGGATATTGAAACATGCTGGTGACTTAACCGCTGCTGCTGCATTGGCTGATGAAGCTCGTTGTATGGACCTTGCTGACCGTTATTTGAACAGTGAATGTGTAAAACGCATGCTCCAGGCTGATCAGGTCTGTAGTTGACATTATCCATGTCCCGCCCAACTGCTTGTCTTGTGCTATAATATAACTGCTGAACATCATCCTCCCGGCAGATACCTTTGGCAGAAAAAACAGCTGTCCTGTTCACAAAGGATGGGGATCAGCACAATAACTTGCATGACATGCAGTGCATGTGGTTAGTTTCCTTTTCTTTTATGTCTAATTGTGGATTTCTTACTAGCTGAGTTTAAATTGTGTATGACGTTGACTAAACGTGTTTTTTAATGAATTTGGAAGGTATGAACTTTCTTCTGGTGACAGCTACTTCCGCCAAGGTGATCTTGGACGGGCATTGAAAAAATTCTTAGCTGTGGAAAAGCACTATGCGGATATTACTGAGGACCAGTTTGATTTCCACTCTTATTGCCTGAGAAAAATGACATTGAGAACATATGTTCAGATGCTCAGATTCCAAGACCGCTTGCATTCACATGCATATTTTCATAAAGCAGCAGCTGGAGCTGTCAGGTGAACAACATTCGTTAACAACATTTCAAACCCCTTTCTGAGTGCTCAAAATGTGTGTTTACCGTTCTGTTGCCTTGCTGAAAACCCTGTGAAATAGAAACACTGGTTCCTGAAAAATATTAGTGCGACACTCTGGAGTCTCTTCATGTTCTTATCCTTAATGGATAATTCTTGAAAACTGAAGAAATTGTCTTCTTTATGAAATTACAATCGTGGAGCTTTGATCGCTTAGTTGGTGAAGCCTGCCTCCATGGAGCACAGTAGAAAGGCATGGGCCAAGATAATTAATAAGATGACGGCGTCACTAGCTCTGCTTGGATTCCTTGCTGTTAGCAATTTGTGCCACACCCTTTTTGTGTCTTGTTTTGACTTCCATCTTTGCTAGATGAATAAATTAGTATGTTCTGGTCGGCTTGGCTTACAGGTGCTATATCAAGTTGTTTGATTCTCCCCCCAAGTCATCACATGAGGAAGATGATGAAATGTCAAAGTTGCTTCCTGCTCAGAAGAAGAAGATGAGGCAAAAACAGAGGAAGGCAGAGGCTCGAGCAAAGAAGGTACTTTCGGTGGTTACTTGCGAACATTGTGGATCTTATGCTCCCTTCATTTAAAATTATTTGTTGTGTTTTTCCAATTTTGCAGGAAGCGGAAAGTAAAAATGAGGAGACTAGCACCACCAATGTCTCCAAATCTGGAAAGAAAAACGTTAAGGCTGTAGATCCTGACCCGAATGGAGAAAAACTAGTGCAGGTTTTAGAAAAAATCCATGCAGCTTTCTACTCACTTTCAATTCTACCATCCAAGGACATTCCCTTGATTTATTGGTCAAGTGAGGATTGCTGCTAACGGTATCTTTCTTAGGTGGAAGACCCTTTGATGGAAGCTACCAAGTATCTTAAGCTGCTTCAGAAGAATTCGTCGGATTCCTTGGAAACGCACATACTCTCTTTTGAAGTAAATATGAGGAAACAGAAAATTTTGTTGGCCTTCCAGGTGAGAGATTATCGTTGTATGGAACTTGTGATCCTACGGATGCAAGTAATATGTTATGCATAATTGGTTCCGTATATCGGCTGCTTGTTTATTTTTCCTTCACTTTCCATGGTCGTGTAACATTCTATTACCTGCATGTATTCTTATACTCAGGCTTTGAAACATTTACTTAGGCTGGATGCAGAGAGCCCAGATACTCATCGCTGCTTGGTATGTTTACACCATTACCCAGACTAGTCAAATGTATCAGTCACAGCTTGTTGAGTTAGATTTATCTAATATATCTTTCAGTTCCGCTGAAATGGTCATTTATGCTCGTTCTATTCTCAACCATGTTTGCCAACCTTTTTTCTTCTTTAAATCACAGATAAGATTTTTCAACATGGTCAGTTGTATGCCTGCTCCCGTAACAGATGCTGAGAAACTTGTTGCCAAAGTTCTTACTGCAGAGCGGCCCTCTATTAGGTTTCTTTTTGTTCTTATTGAACATCACTTTACAATGTATGACATATCTTAATACATAATCAAATGTTTCTCTTCTTCAGTAATATACACGAGAAATCATTGGTGGAAGTTAACATGTTGTTTCTGAAGAAGCATGAAGGTAAATACAATTCTCTCGTTGGTGTGTGTTAATATATCCTTATCGTATGCTCAATAGATCCAATATTTGCTTGCAGATTCTCTAGTGCATCGGGCAGCTGCTGCTGAAATGTTTTATCTTTTGGAACCCAGCAATAAGGTAGAAGCGGTTAAATTGATTGAAGATTCATCTATTGATATGCACCCACGGTAAAATTTTCTTACTCTAGAGATTGGTGCCTTTCTTCTATTTTTTTTCTCAATTTTAACTGTTTAAAATTTACTTGGGTCTCTAGAAATGGAGCTCCGGGTCAAGCCAAGAAGTGGAATGTTCAAGACTGCATTGCAATCCACAAGCTTTTGGAAAGTGTCTTACTTGATAAAGACGCTGCATCTAGTATGTTACCCCAATCTTTTTTCAATGGATCGACATCTGCTCTTCATGTTTTTATATCGTGTGATTCATGCTCCCGGCTCATATGATCTCTTATAAAACATATCCGCTTTCCCTTTTTACGTCAGGAATAGAATTATGCTTATTAGGCTTCCATGAATTCAACTTTTTTAAAAATATTTATTTTATTTTTTCATTGGTAATTTCTTTCTTATTTTTTTTAGGTTATCGAAAAAGTGAGTTTCTTAGTACTGTCTAATCTTTTTCCTTATGATCATTTATCTATTATGTTTACCTTTGTATTGGAAAATGTGTCAAGCATTATAGTTGTGGTCCTTGTGGATGCTCTTATATTACTGTTTATGTGTTTCTTTTTCGATCAAGTAATGTGTGCATATTTTCGGTCTCTTTCAGTATATTCTGTTAACGTCAAGACTCATTCCATTAAAAAGGCCAAATTTGTTTACATTTGTTTCGTAGTTTAAGCGACATGATTACCTTAAAAATCACGTTCTACATATTATTCTGCCCATAATATTGCAGTCACTGAGCAAACTTAACTTTTATTAACTGCCTGCAGAATGGAAGCAACGATGTGCTGAATATTTCCTACACTCGACCTACTTTGAGGGCAGTAGAAGTTCCTCCGTCTCCAAGTCCTACCTAAATGGTGTGTGTCATAGCTCTGAAAATGGTTCCATAAATCACCCAGAAATCAACGGCCAAATGGAGGAATTGAAGAACCTTAAGATATAAACCCTCGATTTAAAGAGGGGGGAGGGGAGCATGTTCTAGGGCCTAAAGTGGAAAAACATGTTATGAAAAACCTTGCCCAGAATCACCCCGAGAGTAAAATACACCCACCCTTGGCTGCTGGATCTCTCACCCACTGGCAATCCCTATCTGTGAGTGCTAAAATTTGCTAAAAGTTGAGGTAGATGAAAAAAAAAAGATCCAAAGTTTTGAAGGTGACATGCTCCTTGTGCTGGTTATTAGATGACTGCCATTGCGAGATGTCGATTATCAGCTTCAATCGTAAGTTCTTGTTAGTTTCTTTTCTGATGTATGTTGCAAGGTGTAGGCTGTGTTCCTTGATTTGCAGGGCTTTCGCATGGGATTTAGTTAAATTTTTTGGTCGAGAGTTGCAGATGTTCTTTTTCCTTTTCTTGCAAATATTCTCTGTATTCTGTGACTTATGTCTTCAGATTCAGCAAGAGCCCCGAGGAGACAAACAGTGGGGATTGTTGTACTTCGTCTTTTCTTATTTTTTACAAAATTTATGTCATGTATAAACAGTGGCAACCTGTGAAATTTTGGATTTATGACGGTCAAATTTATGCTGATTTGTATTGCATTTTTTTCCAACTTTTCCTGGAACGTTATGAAAGACCCTTAGATCAAACACCAGACTAATGGTGGTCATGGTTCTGATTTTGTCGGTTCTAGTTCCACCGGTTCCGGTCCCGAGATGTGTATTCGGGTTCGGAACTGGTTAGTGTCGGTTCCGGTTCTGAGATTGTATTCGTTTCGGATTCACTCAAAAAACCGGTTTCTGTCGGTTCTGGAGTGGTTCTGATTTTGGTTCGGGTTTTGATCGGTTTTGGAGCGGTTTTGGCCGGTTTCGGAGTGATTTTGGCTGATTTTGGAACGGTTTTGGTTGAATCTGGCTGGTTCAGATTAAAATGACATTGTTTTGCCCATTGATCAATGCCTAATTGACCGGTTTCTAGGCAGTTCTGATTCCACCGATTTTGGTTTTGGTTTTGCGGTTTTGAATCCAGGGGTGATTCCAGGCGATTCTGTTTCCGGGTCCGGTTCGATCTCTGTAATACCCCCATCCCACATCGGAATATGAGGAGTAGTGTGAATGGTTTATAAGGATACATATGAGTTGACTACAACAACAAGGCCTTCCACTTTTAAGACCAATTGAGGACAAAGGCTTAAAGTGGCTAGTTTTCAAGCCGGGAGCTAGGTTGTTGGACAGTTACCCATATGAAGTGTTACAAATGGTATCAGAGCATTTTCGGGATCGTGTCGGGATGGGCTACCCGACACCTACCGATGGGGTCCATGGGACTTGGATGTAAGACTTGCGACGAGGACATCGCGTTCTTTGAGTGAGGGAGTATGTAATACCCCCATCCCACATCGGAATATGAGGAGTAGTGTGAATGGTTTATAAGGATACATATGAGTTGACTACAACAACAAGGCCTTCCACTTTTAAGACCAATTGAGGACAAAGGCTTAAAGTGGCTAGTTTTCAAGCCGGGAGCTAGGTTGTTGGACAGTTACCCATATGAAGTGTTACAAATACTGAAATACCCCTATGATATACTTATTTAATTATTAGCCTATTTTATAAGGTATTTACGATATTTTGGTTATTATTATTTCTAAAGTATATCGAATTATTTAAAATGGTGCACTATGCTTTTAATTGGTGGTTGATTGAATTTAATAATAAAAAAATTTATTTTAATAATACGCTACTTTTATCTTAAAGTATGCATTTTTTTTTAGTCTTATATTTATCTACTGTTATGAACTAACTATATTTTATCCTTGTCTATCTAGAAATTATTTGTATCTACCAACTATTTCCGAATTATTAAAAACATGTTCATTTTAGTAAACTACTATTTAACAAATTTACTATCTACAATATTTATGGTCGTACACTCGTCTATTTATACTGGGAAAGAAAAACCTAAACCCTACACTAATCACAAATTATCATACACTCATCTCTGCCGCCGCTCCCTTTTATTCTTCTCACCCGTGTCTTCCTTCTGCCATCCTGAGTTTACATCAAATCAACATTTGCTTTCCATAGCAGCCTAGTTTCAGTGACTATACGGTGGAAAGGTACATCATTCTTTAAAACAAATCCCTCCTAGACTAGATAATGAATGACTACTGTCAATCACATTCTTTTACATTTACGATATCACCATTGCATACAGCTTTTTCTTTTAATGATTTATTAAATTCCAGCAGTTTACTTTGACTCGTTTGATAGCAGGATCTATCAAGAATATAGATGGTATTAGATTTCAACGTACTCTGATCTTAAAATATTATTTTCAAATCGCAGTGGTTGTGGCTTTCTATATATTGTTTGTTTTTATTAACCGTGAGATATACACATTTATGCCGCAGATTTTGGTTATTAAATTAGTATGCAGTTGTATTCCGTGTTCTTAATTGTCTCGCCTTTCACCTATATTACTAGCGTATTTTATTTATATATATCTATCACGTACACAAACATACATACGGAGGTGTACTATATGTAAGTATGTATGTCATATTTTATTACTTAATATACATATAGGAAGTGTTTTACCGTACTTTCATTTTTAGTAAAATCTTTTTCTGTATATCAAATTGTGATTTCGACAAGAGCTGGAGTAAAACATATATTTTATATAGTTTTATATGTAAGAGTATATGTGTTGTTTCTATTTTAATATAGCCGCAATATATAAATTATATATGTTACATCGAAGTGTTACACATACATTAGAATTGTTTTATATATTTGTATTGAGTTAAAATATATATTTATACATAATTCATCTAATTGTCATATTCCGTTAATTGTTATAGATCATGGGTTTGTAGAGGGGACTTGTTAGTTGGCTGCTCGTTGACATTTAGGACATATTTTCAGGTAAACCTTGTGTTCACCTATCTTTACTTTGTGGTTGTGTGTGTGCTATTTTGACACTGGTTATATTGGCTGTGATTGTTAAATTGTGCTTATACGATATTGATGGTATGGAATGATTTGAGAACTTTGATATTTCATATATGGCTATTTTATTCTGGAATTGATGGGAGACTTTGGAATTGGAAAAGGCCTTTGGATAAATTATATATATATTTGCGCTGTTGAGTCTCAGACCGCAGCTAAGCTCTATGATCTACTCCATTGGTTAGAAAAACTTTTGGGGGGTGTGCACACTTAAGGATTTAGAGTGAGGGTGAACTGGTTCGGTCCCAACTATGTTGTGGTACCAATTATTGGACCTTATGAATTGTGGAACTTTGGTGACTCCCATCATCCCAGAATTGGTTGTGATATTGTTGGTTGGTGATTGAGATTATTCTTATGTTAATGTTTGATTAATTATGTGGTTATTGGTGTCTATTATACTCAATTGAGTTTTCAAAATGTATTTGACAAGGTGTTGCAGGGTTTACTCAGTTTTTCTGATTTGTGCGGTCCTTTCTTGTGTGTTTTATGTTTTCTGACCGCAGGTATGGATGATGAGTTGCTGGGATTAGAGGGCGTGTAACAACTAGTATTTTAATCACTTGGTTCATGAACATTTGAGGAGATTTTAATGTTTTAACTTACACTTGGAACTTTTATTAAATTTGTTGACGTTAAGCTTATATTGTGAGCTACAGTTTTCTAAGCCTTAGCACTCATAAGATGAGTGTGGCGATAACATCCCGGTTAGGTTTGGTTTTATTTATTTATATTTCCGATGCGAACCAATAATTATATTACTAATAAATCGAGGTTATATATTGTTAGAAGCCGGGGTGTTACAAGTGGTATCAGAGCTCAAGACTGGGAATTAGCATAAGAAAGGTTTAGTTTGGAATAAATGAGTTAGGTTTAAAATTTTGATAAGCCGGTTTCTGGGGAATTGGGAATTTTGTCTACTTTTATGATTCTGACTTGGTGATTTCTTTATTGATTGCGTGGTTGATTACTTGATGGGATGATAAGATATTATGAATTTTGGTATTGTTTAAAATATTGAATGAATTAATGTCCTTTGAGACCTATACTTTTGGTGATTATTTGTGGATTATGAATTTGTTAAATATTATGGAGTTTAGTATCTACATGTATATTTCCTTATGGAATTTTTTTGGGTCAATAGTTAATTACACTAATGTAGATTAGGGTTAATGGTTGGAAATCCAGACTTAAGGCCTGGAGTTTCAAGAATAGATCGAATCGTACATACATACCAGACGAGGCAAAGAGCTAGGCAAATGGCAGGAAATGCAGATTTGAATGAGTTGCGGCAGCTGGCTGTCAACATTGCTCAGCTGGTTCAAGGACATGCTCAGATCCTGAACCAAAACCAGGGAGCCCATGTCAATGAAGACTACTCTAAGAGGATTGCCAATATGAAGCCGGACTTTTATTCTGGAGATGAGGATCCCGTTATTCTCGAAGACTGGATCCGTGACATGGATAAGATCCTCGAGGCAGTGAATTGCCCTGCTGAAAGAAGGGTGAGCAGTGTGGTATACTACCTCAAAAAGGAAGCTGACACCTGGTGGACTGCCAACCGAGCCACTTTCCAAGCTCAGCCCAACTTTGACTGGGAAGCACTGAAGGTGGCACTTCGGAAGCGTTTCTATCCGGAGCATGTGAGGATACGAAGATACCAAGAATTTCAGGAATTGAAGCAGCTCTCATTGTCAGTTCAAGAATACTACACCAAATTTATGGAGTTGGCCAGATTTGCCCCGACACTAGTTCCCGATGAAGCAGCTAAGATAGAGAAGTTCATTGGTGGGTTAGCCTTTCGGCTGCAGGAGATTCTCAGTTGCTTCACTTTTACCACCCTCCACGAGGCATATGAGAGAGCAGCTAACCTTGATCGTATTCAGCAGAAGAAGAGAGAAGTTCAGGCTGGAAACAAGAGGAAGGTTGAAGGAAACTATGATAAAAGAGGGTCCTTTCATAACCAGGGTCAAGATAAGAGGCCTCGTCCCAACTATGATGAGCGACCAAAGTCTGGAGGGAATCAAAATCAGGGATCATGGAACCAAGGAAGAAGGCATTTTTATTGCAAGAAATGCGGTCGAGACCACCCAGGGAAAGATTGCCATGGAAACCAGGTCAAATGCTATACTTGTGGCAAGGAGGGCCACCGATCGTATGAATGCTACAAAAATACCTCAGGTGGTACCCCTCAGAGAAGCAATGAAGCCCAAGGTAGACATGATGCGAGTAGGAACAATCAGAACTACCAGAATCGAAGTGGAAACCAAAACAACTCTGGAGGATCTACCCAAAACAACAATAAGCAGAATATTGGTGTGGGAGGCAACAACAACAACAACCACAACAATAATGGCAACAACAACTACCGTAATCCGGGAAGGATTAATGTGATGAGTCGAGCCGAGGCCGAAGCTGGGGACAATGTAATCAGTGGTACTTTCCTTGTCCAGAACACTCCCGCTTTTATCCTATTTGATACTGGTGCTTCATATTCTTTCATAGCATCCTCTTTTATGAATAAATTGAATTTGGTAGCGAATGCCCCTATATCTGTTGCTGTATCTATTCCGTCTGGGGAGGTGATTCAATGTTCTAATTTATTGGAGGGAGTAAGGGTAAATGTAAAAGGGGTAGATCTAGTTGCTGATTTGATTCAGTTTGACCTCAAAGATTTTGATGTAATTCTTGGGATGGATTGGTTAAGTAAGCATAAGGGAAGGGTGGACTGTTTTGAGAAGAAGGTCATCCTCAAAGGACCTTCAGGGCAAAGAATATCTTACAGAGGGGTAGAGAGTAAACCAGGGGTGAAGATTGTTTCGGCCATGAGCATCCTAGGCAAGATCAGGAAGGGCCATCAAGCATACCTCTGTTATGTCCAAGACTTGAATGTGGAGGAAGAGAAAATCTCCAAGATCCGAGTGGTGAACGAATTCCCTGATGTTTTCCCAGAGGAGATCCCTGGCATGCCGCCTAATAGAGAAGTGGAGTTCAGTATTGACCTGGTGCCTGGCACCGGACCGATTTCGAAAGCGCCGTATAGGATGGCACCAACTGAGATGAAGGAGTTAAAAGTTCAGCTCGAAGAGCTGTTAGATAAAGGGTACATCCGTCCAAGTGTGTCACCTTGGGGAGCACCAGTCTTATTTATTAAAAAGAAGGATGGAGGATTGAGGTTGTGCATCGATTACAGAGAGCTCAACCAAGTCACCGTGAAAAACAAGTATCCTTTACCCAGAATTGATGACTTGTTCGACCAGCTGCAAGGTGCGGGCGTATTCTCCAAAATCGATTTGAGGTCTGGATATCACCAGTTGAAGATTGCTGAGAAGGATATTCCAAAGACCGCCTTCAGAACGAGGTATGGGCACTACGAATTCACTGTAATGCCATTTGGTTTAACTAATGCCCCGGCAGTGTTTATGGATTTGATGAACAGGATTTTTGGGCCCTATCTTGATCAATTCGTGGTGGTATTTATTGATGATATTCTTATATATTCTAAGAGTTTGGAGGAACATGAAAATCATCTGAGGCAGGTATTGCAGACATTGCGAGACAACAAGTTATATGCCAAATTGTCAAAATGTGAATTTTGGTTGGAGAAAGTCGCATTCCTGGGGCACATTATCACAAGTGCTGGCATCTCTGTAGACCCAGCTAAGGTGCAAGCAGTAAGAGATTGGCCTAGACCGACCAACGTGACTGAGATTAGAAGTTTTCTGGGGCTGGCAGGGTATTACAGAAGATTTGTTAAAGACTTCTCGAAGATCGCTAGGCCTCTGACCAATCTTATGAGGAAGTCAGTGAAGTTCTTGTGGGATGAAGATGGTGAAAAAGCTTTTCAGGTCCTAAAGGAGAGACTGACTACAGCACCAGTGTTGACCTTACCATCAGGGACTGAAGGCTTTGCAGTTTATAGTGACGCTTCAAAGTATGGCCTGGGGTGTGTGTTGATGCAACATGGGAAGGTGATCGCATACGCTTCAAGACAATTGAAGGAATATGAAACCAGGTATCCTACGCATGACTTGGAGCTAGCAGCGGTCGTTTTTGCCCTAAAAATCTGGAGACATTATCTATATGGCACTTCGTGCAAGATCTTTACTGATCATAAAAGCTTGAAATACATTTTCACTCAGAAAGAGTTGAATATGAGACAAAGAAGGTGGCTAGAGCTTATCAAGGACTATGACCTGGAAATTCTTTACTACGAAGGCAAAGCCAATGTTGTAGCGGATGCACTGAGCAGGAAGAGGACACATACTATGAATCCTATGTGGGTCCTCAGTAAGAAGTTGTGTCATGAGTTTGAAAAGATGAACTTGGAGGTGATGGAACCTGGCGGAGTTGACAGAGAGATTAAATTATTTAACATGACTATCACCTCAGATATTTATGCCGAGATTATTAAAGGGCAACCTGGAGATGTAAAGCTTGAGAGAATCCGTGAGAAGATTAAGGAAGGTAAAGCTTCTGATTTTACAATTCATGATGATGGAAGTATGAGGTATCGAGGCAGGTGGTGTGTACCACAGAAATGCGGAGAGGTAAAAGAGAAGTTAATGCAGGAAGCGCATAATACTCTGTATTCCGTACACCCAGGCGGTGATAAGCTGTACAAAGATCTCAAGAAACACTTCTGGTGGCCGAGAATGAAGAGGGAAGTTGCTGAATTTGTATCTAGATGTTTGACTTGCCAGAAGGTGAAGTTTGAACACAAGCGAATGGGAGGTCTAGTACAACCATTGGAGGTGCCTAAGTGGAAGTGGGATTCTATCTCGATGGACTTTATTGTTGGACTTCCCTTGACAAAGAGTGGGATGAATCAAATCTGGGTAATTGTTGATAGACTCACAAAAACAGCCAGATTCATACCAATGAAGGATACTTGGTCAATGCAGCAGTTGGTGGATGCCTACATCAAAAATGTGGTAAGGTATCACGGGGTCCCAATGACAATAATCTCAGACAGAGACTCAAGATTCCTTTCTCGATTCTGGAGTCAGTTTCAAAAGGCAATGGGATCCAAGTTGAATCTTAGTACTGCTTTTCATCCGGCTACTGATGGACAAACTGAGAGAACTATTCAGACCCTGGAAGATATGCTTCGAGCCTGTGTCATGGACTTCCAAGGTTCTTGGGTTGATAAGCTACACTTGATAGAGTTCTCATACAATAATAGTTACCATACTAGCATCAAAATGGCCCCATATGAGGCTCTTTATGGAAGGAAGTGTAGAACCCCACTTTGCTGGAGTGACATCAGTGAAACTGTGGTGCTTGGACCACAATTGATTGAGGAGACTATGAGTCAAGTCCGAATAATACAAGACCGAATGAAAGCTGCTCAAGACAGACAAAAGTCTTATGTTGACTTGAAAAGGAGACCAATTGAATTTGAGGTGGGACAAAAAGTGTTCTTGAAGGTATCACCCACCAAAGGAGTCACAAGATTTGGGAAGAAAGGAAAATTAAGTCCGAAGTTTATAGGGCCATATGAGGTATTGGAGCGAGTGGGGAAAGTAGCTTATAGACTTGCATTGCCCATGGAGTTGGAGAAAGTACATGACGTTTTCCATGTTTCTCAACTCAAAAAGTATATTCCAGATCCTTCTCATATTCTACAACCGGAGGTGGTGGAGTTAGATCAAAGTCTTTCGTACGAGGAGTACCCCATCAGAATTCTTGATACCAAGACGAGGGATACGAGGTCAAAGACTACTCGAATGGTCAAGGTACTATGGTCCAACCATGGAACCGAGGAAGCCACCTGGGAAGTGGAGGACGAGATGAAGAAGAAATACCCTCATTTGTTTAATCAGGTACACATTTAAGTTACGAGGTCGTAACTTTCTTTAAGGGTGATGGAGTGAAATAATAGATACAGTGATTAAAAGGGTTTTAATATGAGTCTTTTAGTTTTAGTATTGAGATAGACATAAGCTTCGGGGTCGAAGCTTTTGTTCAAGGGAGGAAGACTGAAATACCCCTATGATATACTTATTTAATTATTAGCCTATTTTATAAGGTATTTACGATATTTTGGTTATTATTATTTCTAAAGTATATCAAATTATTTAAAATGGTGCACTATGCTTTTAATTGGTGGTTGATTGAATTTAATAATAAAAAAATTTATTTTAATAATACGCTACTTTTATCTTAAAGTATGCATTTTTTTTAGTCTTATATTTATCTACTGTTATGAACTAACTATTTTATCCTTGTCTATCTAGAAATTATTGTATCTACCAACTATTTCCGAATTATTAAAAACATGTTCATTTTAGTAAACTACTATTTAACAAATTTACTATCTACAATATTTATGGTCGTACACTCGTCTATTTATACTGGGAAAGAAAAACCTAAACCCTACACTAATCACAAATTATCATACACTCATCTCTGGCCGCTCCCTTTTATTCTTCTCACCCGTGTCTTCCTTCTGCCATCCTGAGTTTACATCAAATCAACATTTGCTTTCCATAGCAGCCTAGTTTCAGTGACTATACGGTGGAAAGGTACATCATTCTTTAAAACAAATCCCTCCTACACTAGATAATGAATGACTACTGTCAATCACATTCTTTTACATTTACGATATCACCATTGCATACAGCTTTTTCTTTTAATGATTTATTAAATTCCCAGTTTACTTTGACTCGTTTGATAGCAGGATCTATCAAGAATATAGATGGTATTAGATTTCAACGTACTCTGATCTTAAAATATTATTTTCAAATCGCAGTGGTTGTGGCTTTCTATATATTGTTTGTTTTTATTAACCGTGAGATATACACATTTATGCCGCAGATTTTGGTTATTAAATTAGTATGCAGTTGTATTCCGTGTTCTTAATTGTCTCGCATTTCACCTATATTACTAGCGTATTTTATTTATATATATCTATCACGTACACAAACATACATACGGAGGTGTACTATATGTAAGTATGTATGTCATATTTTATTACTTAATATACATATAGGAAGTGTTTTACCGTACTTTCATTTTTAGTAAAATCTTTTTCTGTATATCAAATTGTGATTTCGACAAGAGCTGGAGTAAAACATATATTATTATATAGTTTTATATGTAAGAGTATATGTGTTGTTTCTATTTTAATATAGCCGCAATATATATAAATATATATATGTTACATCGAAGTGTTACACATACATTAGAATTGTTTTATATATTTTGTATTGAGTTAAAAATATATATTTATACATAATTCATCTAATTGTCATATTCCGTTAATTGTTATAGATCATGGGTTTGTAGAGGGGACTTGTTAGTTGGCTGCTCGTTGACATTTAGGACATATTTTCAGGTAAACCTTGTGTTCACCTATCTTTACTTTGTGGTTGTGTGTGTGCTATTTTGACACTGGTTATATTGGCTGTGATTGTTAAATTGTGTATACGATATTGATGGTATGAATGTTGAGAACTTGATATTCATATATGGCTATTTTATTCTGGAATTGATGGGAGACTTTGGAATTGGAAAAGGCCTTTGGATAAATTATATATATATTTGCGCTGTTGAGTCTCAGACCGCAGCTAAGCTCTATGATCTACTCCATTGGTTAGAAAAACTTTTGGGGGGTGTGCACACTTAAGGACTTAGAGTGAGGGTGAACTGGTTCGGTCCCAACTATGTTGTGGTACCAATTATTGGACCTTATGAATTGTGGAACTTTGGTGACTCCCATCATCCCAGAATTGGTTGTGATATTGTTGGTTGGTGATTGAGATTATTCTTATGTTAATGTTTGATTAATTATGTGGTTATTGGTGTCTATTATACTCAATTGAGTTTTCAAAATGTATTTGACAAGGTGTTGCAGGGTTTACTCAGTTTTTCTGATTTGTGCGGTCCTTTCTTGTGTGTTATTATGTTTTCTGACCGCAGGTATGGATGATTGAGTTGCTGGGATTAGAGGGCGTGTAACAACTAGTATTTTAATCACTTGGTTCATGAACATTTGAGGAGATTTTAATGTTTTAACTTACACTTGGAACTTTTATTAAATTTGTTGACGTTAAGCTTATATTGTGAGCTACAGTTTTCTAAGCCTTAGCACTCATAAGATGAGTGTGGCAATAACATCCCGGTTAGGTTTGGTTTTATTTATTTATATTTCCGATGCGAACCAATAATTATATTACTAATAAATCGAGGTTATATATTGTTAGAAGCCGGGGTGTTACAAGTGGTATCAGAGCTCAAGACTGGGAATTAGCATAAGAAAGGTTTAGTTTGGAATAAATGAGTTAGGTTTAAAATTTTGATAAGCCGGTTTCTGGGGAATTGGGAATTTTGTCTACTTTTATGATTCTGACTTGGTGATTTCTTTATTGATTGCGGTTGATTACTTGATGGGATGATAAGATATTATGAATTTTGGTATTGTTTAAAATATTGAATGAATTAATGTCCTTTGAGACCTATACTTTTGGTGATTATTTGTGGATTATGAATTTGTTAAATATTATGGAGTTTAGTATCTACATGTATATTTCCTTATGGAATTTTTTTGGGTCAATAGTTAATTACACTAATGTAGATTAGGGTTAATGGTTGGAAATCCAGACTTAAGGCCTGGAGTTTCAAGAATAGATCGAATCGTACATACATACCAGACGAGGCAAAGAGCTAGGCAAATGGCAGGAAATGCAGATTTGAATGAGTTGCGGCAGCTGGCTGTCAACATTGCTCAGCTGGTTCAAGGACATGCTCAGATCCTGAACCAAAACCAGGGAGCCCATGTCAATGAAGACTACTCTAAGAGGATTGCCAATATGAAGCCGGACTTTTATTCTGGAGATGAGGATCCCGTTATTCTCGAAGACTGGATCCGTGACATGGATAAGATCCTCGAGGCAGTGAATTGCCCTGCTGAAAGAAGGGTGAGCAGTGTGGTATACTACCTCAAAAAGGAAGCTGACACCTGGTGGACTGCCAACCGAGCCACTTTCCAAGCTCAGCCCAACTTTGACTGGGAAGCACTGAAGGTGGCACTTCGGAAGCGTTTCTATCCGGAGCATGTGAGGATACGAAGATACCAAGAATTTCAGGAATTGAAGCAGCTCTCATCTGTGGGTGGTAGGCGCTGGACATGGAAAGGGTGGTGCCTTGGAGCCGGAACAATTCTCGCTAGAAGGAGTTGAGGAAGATGGGATCACGATTGGAAATAATAACAAAGGGCAAGCCGCGGAGGCGGCAGATGTCACGGGCAAAGGTTTTGGCAATGGTAGTGGCGGTGAAGTGGGCACCGAGGGCGGAAAAGTGAGCTGCTTTGGAAAGACGGTCCACAACCACCAGGATGGTGCAATTGCTGTGAGAGGGCGGAAGGTCGGTGATAAAATCCATAGAAAGTTCATCCCATATTGTGCCCGGAATCGAGAGTGGCTAGAGGATTCCTTTGGGGGCCTGGTGTTCAGGTCCTGGCAAGTGGGGCAGCGGCCGACGATATCCTTCACATCGGAACGGATGCCAGGCCAATAGAAGGCGGCGTTGAGTTTGGAAAGCGTACGAGCGATGCCAGCATGGCCACCTAAAGGAGATTTATGAAACTCTTGGATGAGTAGGAACCGGAGGGCAGCTGAAGACAGAACAAACAATCGGCCACGATAAAAAATGAGGCCATCCCGTATGGTATAGTCGACGTGGTTGGCGGGCCGCTCTTTGATATCATTCAGCAAGGCGGTGCACTCGGTGGTGATGTGGTCCCGAAGGGAGGACAGCAACTCCACGATAGGCCTGGACACTGTTTGGATTGAGTGGAGCTCACCGTCGTGCGTCCGGGAAAGAGCATCAGCGGGTATATTATCTTTGCCGAGGCGGTAGATGATTGTGTAATCGAATCCAAGGAATTTGAAGAGCCACTTCTATTGCTCCAGGGTTTGGATGACCTGGGAAGACAAGGAGCTCAGGGTTTGATGATCTGTCACGATGGTGAAATGGTTACCGAGTAAGTAGGGGTGCCATTTCTTAACAACGGAAGTGATGGCGAACATTTCCCGCGAGTAGGCAGAGGCAGTGCGCATACGCAGGTAGAGTGTATTGTTGAAGTACGCCAAGAGATGTCCCTTTTGATTGAGGACAGCACCGACCCCGGTGCCAGAGGCGTCAGTATTTGGACTGTGAATTTGGAAGTAAAGTCTGGTAGGGCCAAAATGGGTGCACGTGCTAATGCCTCCTTGAGCTCGGTGAAAGCTGTGGTGGCCGCGGAAGACTAGTGGAAAGCATCCTAGCAGAGGAGGTCTGTGAGAGGTGCAACAATAGTGGCAAACCCGGTGATGAACCGACGGTAATACCCAGCAAGGCCAAGAACCCCGTGGTTGATGGATGGTGGTGGGGCGCGGCCAGGATTGGACGACCGTGATTTTGTCGGGGTCAGGAGTGACACCGGTGGAAGAGACGATATGGCCAAGGTAGGCAAGGGTGCTAGCGCCGATGACAAATTTGGAACCTTTCACAAAATACAAATGTCGCTGAAGTAGCTCGAGTACATGGGCGAGGTTTGTGCAATGGGAATCGATGTGGGGGCTGTAGACGAGAATATCGTCCAAAAAGACCAGGACATACCGGCGCAACACATTGTGAAATAGTTCGTTCATGGTAGCTTGGAAGTTGGATGGGGCATTGGTGAGACCAAAGGCATGGCGACGAGCTCGTAGTGGTCGTCGTGAGTGCGGAAGAAGGTCTTAGGAATGTCCAGAACCACGACACGAAATTGATGGTAACCAGCATGTAGATCGAGCTTCAAAAGATGGTGGCGCCATGAAGTTCATCCAGGAGCTCGTCAACGGTAGGAATAGGGAACCGATATTTGACAGTCACGACATTCAGGGCCTGATAGTCAACACAGAACCATCAGGCGCCATCTTTCTTACAGACGAAGAGGATCAGGGACGAGAATAGGCTGGTGCTCGGTTGGATGATGCCATCAACAAGCATCTCTTTGACCATTTGCTTAATATCGATCTTATGGTGATTGGTTGGATGATGCCATCAGCAAGCATCTTTTTGACCATTTGCTCAATATCGGTCTTATGGTGAAGGAGGTGACGGTACGGCCGGACGGAGACGGCCGGTGTGTAAGGCAGGAGGGGGATAGTGTGGTCGTGGGGCCGTGGTGGGGGAAGACTATAGGGAAGGTCGAACACCCTGACATAGTGGATGAGCGTGTCGTGAAGTTCGAGTGGGGTGGTGTGCAGGCCCTCCGTAGTTGCTGTATCGGCAGGGCAGGGAAATAGGGCGTAATAGTGGTCAATATCGTGGCGAGACTCCTGGACTCTGAGCTAGGAGAATGAGATGTGGTCAAGCTTTGGATGACGGATGCCACAAATAGTGTGCCATTGATCGGCGAGCCAGAACTGCAAAAAAAAGGTCCTTATAGTCATCAATGAAAGGACCAAAGGAGGAGAGCCACTCACAGCTGAGGGTGATATCGGCGCCATGGACATGAAGGAGATATAGATTTGCGGTGAAGGAGTGGTCAGCCAGTGTAAGGGGGTCACAAGGCAAACGCCGTGGCTGGCCATTGATTCACCATTACCGATTGTGACCCGGAGGTAGCAGGACGGTTTAATGGGTAGCTGAAGATGCTTGACCCAGAGGTCCTGAATGAAATTATGGGAGGAGCTAGAGTCGATAAGGAACACCAGAGCACGGTCCTTAATGCGTGCGAACACACGGAGGGTGGATGGTGCGCATGTCCTTCGAGAGCATGAAAAGAGACGTGGGGAACGTCGGTGTCAGTAGGGTGACGAACGTGCTCTTCATGAGACGGAACGTCAATAGGGTCAAAAAACTTGTCGGGATCGCCCAGAGGTTCGTCGATGATGAGGCACATCATTGGGGTCGTTTCGCAACTATGGCTGGGGACAAACTTTTTGTCGCAATTGTAACACAGGCCCTTCTCGCGGCAGAATAAAGCTACGACAAGGGTAAGCCGTTTGTAGGCGGGCCGCAGAGTGGTAGACGGCGGAGCAGCGCGCGTAGGTGGGGAGGCCAAGGACGATGTCGATGCAAGGCTGCGAAAAGAAGAGGGCCGGGAAGGGAGTCGAGTGCCGAAAGTCAATTTGTCCTCAACGTAACGTGCAAGGCCGGCTGCCGTGTTGACGGTGGCTGGTTCAAGCAGAAGAACTTCCCATCTTATATCATCGCGAAGGCCCGAGATGAAACATTGAAGAGCGCTATCGTTGGTAAGTTGCGGGACACGGGAACGGAGGACTTCGAAGTCCTCCAAGTAGTGTCGGACAGTGGTGGTCTGACAGTGTTTGTACAGGGCCCCTTCGGTGTTCTCGAACTTGGTAGGGCCAAAGCGGTCTTCGATGCGGCATTTGAGGTCCAGCCCAGAAAAGAAGGGTTACAACTGGTGCTGCACTGTGAACCAAACAAGAGCAGGTCCCGTCATGTACAATGATGCAATGTCAGCTGGTGCTCAGCGGGAGTCTGGTGATACGTAAAAAAATCGCTCGATTTAGAATAGCCAGGATAGCACATCTACACCGGTGAATTAGGAAATTTCGAGCTTGGGTGTGCGAGGGTGGTTGAGCGTCGCAGAGGACGAGCGATGAGGCGATTGGGGTGGTTCTCGGTGGGTGAGTTGCTTGACGAATTCGGCGAACTGAGCGGAGATGGATGCTTGAAGCTGGACAAATTGGTTGGTGAGATTGTTGATTTGATCGGAGGCCTTGCGTTGTGCCTCTTCGGTCATCTTTGGTCTGGTGCCGTCAGCCATTGAGTTCAACGTTGAAAGCACCGATGTTACGAACAGAGGAGATTAGGGAAATAGGAAATCTGATAATCGATAATAATTTGGTGAGTACAACGATGCACTACTGCTGTTTAAATAGGAGATGGAAAACAGAATTTTCTAATTAGAATTAGTCAATAAATCCTAGATAACTACCCAGTTCCACATTAGTGGAGATTCCACTTTTCAATCAAAGTCAGCAAGGTGGGGGAGGTGGTTTACGTGGCCTTTGTGGCCGAGCAGCATGGGAGGAATGGCTGATGTTGGTGGTCGGCACAATATAGGAAATACACAAAAAAAAAATGGATAATGGTTTCCAGAGTTTAGTAAAATCTAGAATGCTACATTATTAGGGTAATAGACTCCAAATAAATTGGTTGGAACAATAAATTGCTTTTATAGGCTCGTAATTTATTGAACTGACATATTGCTTTTCTTTTTGGCTCGATGAACCGACATATTGCTACATAAATTACTACGAACAGATGAACCTTAATATGGAGTCAAAAACTCTATTCCAATAACATTTTATCGTCAACAAAGAGCAAGCATGCAAGCCGTTTGGTGGACCAGACATGCGACCTTGACTGAACCCAGCGGAAAGTGTCGACAAAAACATCTATGATGCTTGTGAGAGGGCCTTACCCTTCTAATCAAGGAACGTCAGGAAAAAAAATAGATCTGTGAAGTAATATAGATAGCGTACAATCCCCTTGCAGTTCACTCCAGAAGCAATTTAAACATGTGAAGTCTCATAGCTAAAAGCCCGATGTAAAACAAAAAAGAAGAGCTGCTGCTTCGTATGGTAGTAATGATCATCAACTATGTTACAAAACCAGACGTCGCATAACAGCTAATCGTCAACCTCAGCTCTAATCTCCTTTTGAAGTTCCTCCTTGTACTCATCAAATGAACCATCATAATTTTTAACAGTACCATCCTCTACAACCCATATCTGACTCTTTTCGAAGTCTTCACAAACTCGGGAGATCAATCTTGAATCGTGGCTAACAAGAACAACTCCACCAGTGAATTCATCCAATGCATCAGCCAAGGCATCAATACTCTGCATATCCAGATGGTTCGTGGGTTCATCCAACAGCAAAATGTGTGGCCTTGACATCGATATTGATGTGAAAACAACCCGAGACTTCTGACCCCCAGACAATTTAGCTATCGGTGTCAGGTGATTATGACTGGGGAGACCAAACTTCCCTAATTTTGCGCGAACAGCTTCTTGTTTGCTCATCCCTGTTTGATCTGGATGGAGGCGGAGGAGATACTGCACTGGTGTTTCTTCCATGGTTAAGAGGTCAACAAAGTGTTGGGAGTATCTCCCGATTCTCAGCTTCTGACTTCTCCGAACTTCACCTTCTGATGGTACCAAATCGCCAGCCAAAAGGTTGAGCAACGTGGATTTCCCAGCCCCATTCGGCCCCACAATGGCAACACGGGTGCCCATATCGATACCCACATCAACATTCGAGAGCTTAAAATCGGGCCTGCTTGGATAGCTGAAAGTGACTTCAATCAGCTGCAGAAGAGGAGGGGTAAGCTCCGTGGGCTCAGGGAAGTGAAATTCTACAGTGTAATCCTTCCATTTCTTTGGAGCCTCAGCTACAGGCTCGTCTTCGTCAACTTTGCCTTTGGCTTTATTCCTAGAAGCTTCTTTAGCAACAGCAAACTTGGCTCTCTCCTTCACCTTCTGTTGCTGGGACTGATTACCTGATCTCTTGGCTGCTTTTATTTGCTTTTCATACACTTCAAATTTCTTGTTCATCTCCTTTCTACGCTGTTCATATCCAGTCTCAAAATCATCAAAATTTCCACGATAAGTGTGGAGCTTCATGTCATGAAGGTGGATTATCTCACTGCAAACCGTGTTGAGAAAATCCCTGTCGTGCGATACCACAATAAGTGTCTTCTTCCACCTGCACAGATACTCTTCTAGCCAGAGAACAGCTCTGAGATCCAAATGGTTAGTCGGTTCATCTAATAATAGAAGGGTAGGCTGCATAAAGAGAGCCCGAGCCAATGAGATTCTCATCCTCCAACCACCACTAAATGATTTGGTAGGGCGAGCTTGCATGTCCTTGGTGAAACCAAGACCAGCAAGGATCTTTGACGCTTGTGCCTCTGCAGCATCAGAGCCTAACAACTGTAACCTATCATAAACCTCGGCCAGTCTTTCACCAGCATCATCCTCTGCAGCATCATTCTCTCCATCCGCCCCATCACCAGATGGAATGTTTTGCAAAGAATTAGCCTCTTCTCTGAGTTTCACAAGCTCTTCATTTGCTGATATGACAGCTTGAAGAGCAGACCTGTCATCACCAACGATCTCTTGTTCCACCAACAAAACATCGATATTTTTGGGCACAGGAATTTTTCTCCAGGCTAATAGCTTCAGAAGAGTGGATTTACCCATACCATTTGGGCCAACCAACCCATACCTTTTTCCATGAGTTATCTTCACAGTAGCATTCTTCAATAGTTCTTTACCTCGAGCAGAGACCGAAAAATTCTCAACAGTAATATCCTTGATATTCGCATCAGCATCATCTCCACTTTCCAGAACAGAGGCACGGCTACCAATGACCACTGTGAAGGCATCACGATCATCCCTAAGCGCCTGTTGTTTGGCCAGCTCAGCCGCATAAGCAGCCATCATCTCCTTCTTTTCTCGTTTCTTCAGCTCTTTATCAGTTATAGAAGTGTCAAGTTTATTTTCAGGTTTCTCCTGCCTCGTCTCCTCCTCAGAGGCATATTCCTCCTCATCATCAGAGGGAGGGAGATCCACCCCATCTATATAGGAGGAACCCTTAGGTGGTGCTTTTGGCTTGGGTTTACTTGAAGAAGATGCTTTTTTGGGCTTATCAGCTTTCTGATCCATGCTAGCAAGCATTGCTGAGACAGATAGCTTCTCTTTCTTTCCTTCTTTAGGTGCCGTACTATACTTACCCTTAGCAGTGCTCCCAGCATCATCAGACTTCTTCTTACCCATTTTTTAAGCTGAAACAAAGAAATAATTAGGGAAAATTCATGATATACCCCTGTTTTCTTTCGTAATTCACAATATACCCCTGTGATTTTCGTAATTCAACTTTAAACATACTTAAATGTTGTCCAAAATTGATGAAACTTTACATGGACGATGCTAAAGTGTTATATTTTGGTCCAATATCAAATTTAAAGTTTTTTTAAGCTCACATGTGACCTGTGGGATCCAATGAGCAGCCACATGTTCATTGGGTCCCACAGGTCACATGTGAGCTTAAAAAACTTCAAATTTGATATTGGACC
Organism: Limonium bicolor; assembly: GCA_023374045.1. Classification (NCBI taxonomy): domain Eukaryota; kingdom Viridiplantae; phylum Streptophyta; class Magnoliopsida; order Caryophyllales; family Plumbaginaceae; genus Limonium; species Limonium bicolor. Next base: position 153,765,252 of record CM041778.1, on the reverse strand, counting down.
AAAATATAACACTTTAGCATCGTCCATGTAAAGTTTCATCAATTTTGGACAACATTTAAGCATGTTTAAAGTTGAATTACTAAAACCATAGGGGTATATTGTGAATTACGAAAGAAAATAGGGGTATCCCGTGACTTAGCCAAGATATTGTACTAAATTTCTAAAAAAGACTGGTGTAACATGCAAAGGGATACAACAGATAAGACAGCAAAACAAGAGAAAGAAAAGGTACAAACGGAAGCTCCTACAATCTCTCAGCAAACAAAAGTTTTATCAACACTTATACACAATTACTAACCCAACTTCAAGAGGATGAAATGTCCACAATGATCACCTATCTACCCAGATTTAAGAAATTTGTTTTCTGCTGGACCTCCTGATGCTGATGAGCTAAAAAGAGAGTGAATCCAAATTTAGGAATCACCATGGCCAGTATCTAGGATGAATCACGTAATACTTTGAGAAACTCTTCAGGAATACAATTCAGTATTAGATCATACTAATTGACAAAAGCAAACTATGTGAGACCACGTACTATGAAAACTTAGGATCTAAGATCCTTGCATCACAATATATGACCGCCACCTCCTTTAGCTGGTAGCTCTGTGTAAAATTGCAGGCTGTATATGATGTATGGGCAGAAGGACCGGCATGTAGCAGAATGCAACATGTCACACGTTGGTTTTTTGCTCTGCTGGATTGTTTTGGATTTAGCGATCATTAACAAAAAGCTCTGAAGGGAGGTGGGGGAAATGATACTCCTCACAAGGGAGGTAAGCTACAGATGTATCAATGATGTTTGCAGCAATCATTGGTCCATGCTCCATTTAGCGTGTCAATGCAACAGTAAGGTTATGGTCTTGTAAGTTAGTGGGATATGATGCTTTATATGAGCAGTGCTAACCTGTTTTTGTTCAGTAATTTTTAAGCCTTGTTTTGTAATCAGCAGTTACCCAACATATTAGATGTTCCAATCATACTTTGTTTTGAGGGGTTTCCCAGCCAACTCAGCATTATTAATAGAAGAAAAAAGGAAAGGTAAGAAAGTAATGAACAAGTAATAGCATTGTCAAGAAGAGCAATTAAAACTAAAACGGTAATCTGTATCACCAGAATAAAAAACTCAAATACAGCAACATAGTCAAGAGGACCATAATGCACTTAGTCTTAGAAGTAAATAAATGTTCTTCTTCCCCATGAGAAAAAGTGTTGAGCAATTAAGACAACCTTACTCGACTAGTTCAAAGTTCAGACAGAAAGAAGAGAACTCCTGATTATGAAAATGTTGAGAAAAGAGGACGGATTTTACAATTACTCTTAAGCATCCACCATTCAAAATTTTCTTGTAAAAGCCAAATACCGATACCACATACATACGGAATACCTCAGAACTTCAAAATCGTAAACTCTTAAATTAACTTGAAAAGCCCAAACATAGCAGAAGAGATGGTAATTCAAATTTAACAAAAGATCAGAGACAATAGATGGGGAAGAAGACGGCAAAAGAAATATTGATCCCGGGTAATTCGCAGGAGAGCAGGAGAGTGAATTGAGGCCCAAGAAATGGATTTTCCACTTGAATTTTGCATATCTAACTCCAAATAGATTAATTACGTACTATGATGACCTCAATTCAAGAAGCATCACAAAATCCCATCATCTAATAAAATCAGCCAAACTAAATCTTATTAGAGTTCTCCAAGTTCTACACTGCCATCTCATCAGATATTTGCGTAAGCTCAAGAAGATTTACTAAATCCAGAGAATCCAAGAAACGGAGCTAAATCACACAATCAGTACACCAGAAAATTAACAATCAAACCCCAGGTGTCAACAAAAACCATTTCATAAATACCGCAAACAAAAGGGGAAAAAACACAAAATGAGCAAGAGAAATAGGACAAACCTGTGAGAAACGAATCGAATTGAAGGTGCTGCAGCTCAGCAGAGACCAATCTGGAAAGATTTTGGTGGATATCAGCTAACAGTATCAACAAAGATTAGATAGATATTCCGGTTATTCAGGATGTCAAAGAACGACAAAAGATTTACGACAAGAAATAGATGGACGGACTCCAGTGAGGGGAAAAGGGAATATAGGTTGGCCGGTGGCGTCGTGGAATTGAAACCCCAGACCAGGGGTTCAGGAAAAAAAATGGACAAGGGTGATTACGGTAAATTAGGGGGTGACGGGATCCGGTAAATGCCTAGTACTAAATTCTAGCCGTAGTATCTATATATAATAAAATTATTAGTATCAATGGTTCAGATTAAAAGAACAAAAACAAATACGGTTCTCTCCCCGATTCACTCTGTACGTAGAACACCCGAGTGAGTTACGTACTTGTTTCACTGTCAGTTTTTTTTCATGTCTATGCTCATTAGCCCCAATAGGCTATATGATAAACTATATAATAAGATAACATATCAAAAAATATAAAAAAATGACAATATAAATAAACTGGTGCTGGGAACTAAAAGAAGTATAAGGGGCATCCACGATAAAGGCATTACTCTAATCTGTTAGATTAAACTAGACTAATCTAATTCTTCGTGGGTAAACTGATGATGATGTGAGGTTGTGGGTGAGAGATGTAGCAGAGACATTTTTATTTTTTTATTTTTTACGAACAGTATCGATTCAACTTTACAACACATATTTAACTTTAACTGAAACATCACAGATTTTTAGTTTAAACGTATACTAAATAAGTACTTGTGTCTATAAATATACAATTCGTACGTATGCTATATACATGAACTTATTATATTGTCATAATTATAAACCGGCATATATAATACTATATTTCCTCTAGCTATCAACTTGATATGATATTTTTTGTTCTTTTTTAATTTATAAAAAAATTGTTATTTAAAATTTTGAAATTTATTAATTAAATCAGTTTGTGTTATATTAAATTAACAAAGAATTCTAGCATATAATGACTAACATTTATAGGTATATGTATGACAACAATCCCTTATTTATTCATTTAAGTTTTAATATACAAAAAAATGTTAGCCATAAACCATTGAATAAATATCTCATTCCATATACAAAAACTATGTGTCATAGGTATACATATATTGACCCGAGTTTGGTCGTTACTTAGGTCGTTAACTGAATCTAGACGAATTTTTATGGTTGTGGTTTGCGGTTTTTCTTTTAGGGTGGGTAGACCCTAAACCATGCACTACAAACTATAATGTCTTCGGCGTTTTTAGCTTTCCTATGGTGGTTTTTAGGGTGTGGTGTAGGGTAATTTTTTTTTGAAGTTGTTTTATACTTTATAATGTCACCACTGACTCGGCAGGTTTTTAGGATTTGTGGTTTAGGGTTTAGGGTCGTTATCCTAAACCCTGCACTACAAACCCTAAAATTGCCGGTGTTTTTAGCTTTCCTATGGTGGTTTTTAGGGTGTGTGGTGTAGCGTAATCTTTTTTAAAGTTGTTTTATACTTTATAATGTCGTCACTGACTTGACAGATTTTTAGGGTTTGTGGTTTAACGTTTAGCACTACAAACCCTAAAAATGTCATTTTATACTTTATAATGTCGCCACTAACTTGGCAGGTTTTTAGAGTTTGTGGTTTAGTGTTTAGGGTCGTTAGACCCAAAACCCTACGCTACAAACCCTGAAAATGTCTTTGCTGTTTTTAGCTTTCCTAGGGTGGTTTTTAGGGTGTGTAGTGTAGGGTAATCTTTTTTGAAGTCATTCTATACTTTATAATATTGTCACTCACTCGGTAAGTTTTTAGGGTTTAGGGTTGTTAAGCCCTAAATCCTGCACTGCAAACCTTGAAAATTCCTTCAATGTTTTTCGCTTTCCTAAGGTGGTTTTTAGGGTGTGTGGTGCAGGGTAATTTTTTTTTGAAGTCTTTTTATACTTTATAATGTCGTCATTGACTCGGCAGGTTTTTAGGGTGTAGTGTAGAGTTTAAGGGCGAAACCTAGGGTGGTTTTTAGGGTGTGTGTTGTAGGGTAATCTTTTTTGAAGTTGATTTATACTTTATAATGTCGTCACTGACTCGGTAGGTTTTTAGGGTTTGTGGTTTAGGGTTAAACCCTTAAACCCTACACTACAAACATTTTTATGACCCTAATCCATTCACTACAAACCCTAAAAATGCCTTCAGCGTTCAATATTTCCTAGGGTGGATTTTGGGGTGGGTTTGTGGTGTAGGGTAATCTTTTTTAACTAAGTCTATACTTTATAATGTCGCAACTGACTCGACAATAAGCCTTCGGTGTTTTCAGATTTCCTAGGGTGGTTTTTGAGGTGGGTTTGTGGTGTAGGGTAATATTTTTTTAACTCTTTCTATACTTTATAATGTCGTAACTGACTCGGTAATAAGCCTTCAAAGTTTTTTTAGCTTTCCTAGGGTGGTTTTTTGGGTGGGTTTGTGGTGTATGGTAATCTTTTTTTATTTATTCCATACTTTGTAATGTCGACACTGACTCGACAGTTTTTTAGGGTTTGAGGTTTAGGGATTAGGGTCCCTTCACTACAAACCCTAAAAATGCCTCGACGTTTTAATATTTCCTATGGTGGATTTTGAGGTGAGTTTATGGTGTAGGGTTATACTTTCGGGCATATGTACGAGTTACATTCTCTTTTTTTTTTTTTAGTTTCAGAATTATTTTCCATTCATACGGAAATAGATATGCCATAAGTTTACATAATACTAGCCATGCTTTTATATCATTAATATGTAAAAACTACTCAATTCATTTTTAACTTTCCAAATAATAGGTTAACCATTTACAAGCGACAGGTTAACCATTTATGATTGACAAGTTATGCATTTACGATTAACAGGTTAACCATTTACGATTGACAGGTTAACATTTTTCAAGTGACTAGTTAACATCTTTCAAGTGACAGGTTAACCATTTACGGTTGATAGGTTAACCATTAACGTTTGATAGGTTAACCATTAAGCTTGATAGGTTAACCATTTAAGATTGATAAGTTAACTATTTACCAACAACAGTTTAACCATTTATTAGCGTCAAGTTAATACTTTTCAAGTGACATGTTAATCATTTACCAATGACAGGTTAACCATTTACAGTGACAGGTTAACAATCTTCAAGCGATAGGTTAACAATTTACCAGCGACAGGTTAAAAGTTTTTAAGTGACAAGTTAACGATTTTCAAGCCACAGGTTAACGATTTTCAAGCCACGGGTTAGGATAGGAGTGCAATGAGTGTTCTAATCACAACCATTCAAATAAAGTAAAGTAGATCCAATGGTCAATATTTAAGCCATAATATAAAGGCACTTATTTTACCTTTTTACTATCCGCGCCTGAATTTTTGTCTCCTACCGACAAGACACTAACCGCCAAATTAATAGTATCTTATATCCCATTTAATTACATAATAAGGCATATATATATATGATATATTTTGTCCTTACATTGATCTAATTGGACCTATTTCTTGCGTACACTTTCTAATTGAAGGAAAAAAGACTATAAATGATAATACTATTTTTTAATTATTTGATATTGTCATGGATGTTCACTGACTACTAAAAAAATTTACATGATTATATTCACATAAATACATATCACTATTAAATTTACTTGTATGATTACTATCATTTAATATAGATATATGTATATATAAAATAAATGAGCATACGTCAATTTAAAATTAAATAACATAATTTGGATGAATCATAAAGATTTAATTTAATTTAAAAAATACAAAAGGTAATATGTGTAATTTCTTCTAAATAAAAAAAGTGTCATATATATAGGGTAATATTTTTAAGCTCGTTTCGTACTATTTCATTTGACCATTCTTATTGAATCATGGTGTATAAGAATATTTTCTTAACATTTGTCAATTTCCAGAGGCTTGACTAATTGACAAACCTGAAAGCTATAAATTTTTAGAAACGATAAAATAGAGTTGTTGGATTCAATTTTACATATTCGTTAACCTCGTTTTACGTATCCATGAAAACTTATAAACATTTCCACTGATATTAGAAACATTTATACATTTATTTATAATGCTTTTCATCACTATTATAAAAAGATGACACTAATTGTATTTATCTTTTCCTTTGTCCGTTCTTATCAAATCATGGTGTATAAGAATATTTTCTTAGCATCTAATTATCAATTTTTACAGAGTTTGACTAATTGATATACTGAAGGCTATATAAACATTTGGAAACAATAAAATGAGTTGTTGAATTTGATTTTACGTATTCGTTGACCTTGGTTTTTATATAACCACGATAACATACAAATGTTTACACTGATTATTAAAAACATGTACATGACCTTCTATAATCGCTCCCATCATTATTATGGAAAAGATGAGACTAAATGTTATATTTTTTTCTTTGATCGTTCTTATCGAATCATGGTGTAAAAGAATATTTTCTTAGCTTTTGTCAATGTATAGAGTTTGATTGATTGATAAAGTATGAAAGCTATAAAATGTTTAGAAACAATAATCTGAATTGTTGGATTTGATTTTACGTATTCAATAAGCTTAGTTTTTACGTATCCACAATAATTTATAAACATTTCCACCAAAAACTAGAAACATATACACAACCACCTATACTTCTAGCTCATTTCGCCTCCTTTTCCCCAAACTCTGACCGCCTCTAGCTTCCGCTCAATCTCTCGGGCAACATTCATCGTGCGGTATATATCGGTGATCTCGTGCGAGCGAATACAAATTCGAATCTCCTCCCTCAATCCATTCAAGAAAAATGTAATGCGATTCAGCCAGATCAGGCACACACAAAGATCGTGCGATAAACTCGTCGATGTATGCCGAGACTGAATTCCATTGTCAGACTGCCGCCAAGCTCCTCTCAATTCGCCATTGATCCTATCGTTTCTCTCCAAGATCCTCTCTAACACTTCAATGCGCGCCTCTATACGGGTACTGGTCATCTCTCTCTCCTCAAGATTCCTCGCTCACCGCACTAGTTTGTTAGAGTTAGGAACAGAGAGAGAACTAAATCATGAATAATGGGAGCAAGTATATTGAATATCCCCAAGAGGGGCCCTCTCTATCGAGAGATGTAACAGACTGTCAGAGTGGCAAGTTACAGAACAACCAAAGCTAATCAAGACATAACCTCCCCTTATTGCTTAATGACTATTTATAATTCTCATATTACAACTGTCATTTGTCCCCACCAGTAGCACCCCTTTTACGAGAATAAACCACCCAGTCAACATTAGTATTAGTACTAACATCGTGTGGGTCCCATAAGAGTTTGAAACGCTTGGTCAATGACATAGGTGCGAAGTTTATCTGTTTTACTATCATCGTACAAAATTTCATCAATTTCAAAGACCATCTAAGCATCGCACAAACTCATCAAAATTAGAACAATTCAGTGACAAGAGTGGCCAAGTTATTACTCCTAAGATTACCACTGCACTTCTCATGAAGAATGGTCTGTTGGTGAGTTTTCATCCAAGATCATGGTCGGACACAACTACAAAAGAACAAGATAGTGATGTGTAGCATAATTTAGTAAAATCCCTAAATGTTACAGTTATATATGACATGCTCTGTTTAAAAACTCCAGTACATATAACAATAAAAAGGAGGTGCTTCTCTTTAATCTATTATCAATTGTTTAAATGCGTACCAAAATTAAAGCAGAAGATAAAGGATGGAAAAATTCGTGTTTGTGTTATATTAGCAGATGATATAGATGCGATCAGTGGAGGAGCCACCAAGGGAGTCTAACGGTGCAACCACCCCCCTAACATTGCAGAAAAAAATCAGAATATATAATATTATTTTTTGTTTGGGGATTTGATAGATGTTTTAGACCCCCTAACTTGCATTGGAACTATAAATCTATAATCTAGGAAACAAAAAATAATCATTCTCTGCATTGGAACTATAAGTCTAGCCTAGGAAGTAAAAAATAATAATTCTTTACAATACACAACTCTCGACATATCCTTCCATGTTGATAACAAAGAAAATAAAGTATGTTAGGATCAGGAGTAATCATTACTTATAAAAACAAATCGTGCATACTTGCTTTTTATATTCATTTTCACAAAAGCTTCACATTACTTTCACTTGTCATCCACTGCTCGTCCGTCCCTGTTGCAAGCGAAGACTTCTTCTTCCTTCTCGTCGCAGAGTGCTACAGTGGGAAAGATATGTTTTTAATTTTTCAACTTGATTGATCCAGCATGCATCAACGTCTTCATCTATTTTTTCTGCTTAGAGTTGGTTAAAGAAGAAACCGAAAAGACTATTTTGAAGAGTATTTGTCGTAGTTTTTACTAAGTTAATTGTTGATGAATTCAGATGGCCATGATAGAAAAGTCATGTGATGTGAGATTACGGGTAGGCATGATTAAAGTAATAGGAAAATAGTGCAAGATGGAGAGCGTATACTTGATATTAGATAGGATAAAAGTGTTGAGTGTGTCCCGACATTGATATAGAAGTGATGAGAATAGTTTTATAAATTTCTACTTTGCATTAAAAAAAGTGTGAATTGTTTAGGTGTGTGGGTGGTAAACGGGATAGACCAAACCTGTTGCAGTATTTCATATAATTAAAGTAGTTGAAATTTAGAATAATTTGTTCCTTTATTTGGTTTAGTTTTGACTTGTGAAAGATCTATTTTAATTAGAGACACACTTCTTAATTAGTGAAAATTTGATATTTAAATTTCAACAACAAATTGATTTTCTTATTTGAAATACTTGCTCAACTTGTTTCAATTTTCAATATAACTACCTAACTAGCATTATTTTGTGTATGATTTCCAGATTGGAGATGGTGAAAGTATGAACAATTGATTCATTCTTCAAATCAGGCTGAAATAGTAGCGCTGATAAAAGACTACAACATAGTGATGAGCTAGTAGAAGATCCTAGTTCTATTAGCAGTCCTTCTCATGAGGAAGAACCTCCTTTCAAAGCTCCTCGACTTGATAAGGTCAGTATGCTAGAGTCAGAGATGCTCAACATGGACTACTTAATTCGTGATCCAGGTTTACGACCCTCAATTGCGGAGTATCCAATTGGCCAACGTGATGATATTAGACGTGCATATATTAAACTTGGACCTTATCAGTTTAAAAAACATGAGTACCCTTTTAGTGGTATTGTTAGTCAAAGACGAAGGTTTCAGGAATCTTGGTTTAATTTTTTTTTTAGTTGGAGTATTTTGAGGCAAAAGATGCAGTGTTTTGCCTTCCTTGTTATCTCTTCAGCAAGAAGCCCATGGGACGAAGTGGATCTGACACATTTACTGTCAAAGGCTTCAATAGCTGGAAAAAGGTGAACAAGGGCAAAGGTTATGCTTTTGTCAACCATGAAGGTACATCTTCTAACTCAGCACATAATTATTCAGTGAGATGTAATAAAGATTTCAAGAATCAACCTTGTCACATTGAGAATGTTATACACAAACAAACCTCTCAACAAATCACAAGTAATAGATTGCGCTTGAAAACTTCAGTTGAAGCTATCAAGTGGCTTACATTTCAGGCATGTGCATTTAGAGGACATGATGAGAAATATGATTAAAAAAATCAAGGGAATTTTCTTGAATTGTTGAAGCTTTTAGCATCTTACAACAAAGACGTTAGTGATGTGTTGGGTAATGCTCCTCAAAATGCAAAATATACATCACCGGATGTTCAAAAGGAGATTCTACATGTTTTTTCTATGAGTGTGCAAGAAGCCATTCGTGATGAAATTGGTAATGCAAAGTTCTGTTTGATAGTGGATGAGGCTCGAGATGAATAAAAAAAAGAACAAATGGCTATTGTTATCAGGTTTGTTGATCTTCATGGATATGTGAAAGAGAGATTTTTGGATTTGATTCATGTGAAAGATACAACTGCATCAACTTTGAAGCAAGAGATATCTTCTTGTTTATTATATCATAAACTTGATATTTAGAACATTCAAGGTCAAGGGTATGATGGAGCTAGTAATATGTGTGGAGAGTGGAATGGGTTGCAAGCCTTGTTTTTAAGGGAATGTCCTTATGCTTATTATGTGCATTGTTTTGCCCATCAGTTGCAATTGGCTCTAGTTGCTGCGTCTAAGGATGTGAATGAGGTGCATAGTTTTTTTGTGAACTTAAACTTTATTGTGAATGTCATTGGCTCTTCTTGCAAGCGTAATGATGAGCTACAAGTTGCTCAACTCGCTGAAATTTCTCATCTAGCTGAACTTGGAGAGCTTGAAAGTGGAAAGGGGGCAAATCAAATCAGGTTTTTGCAAAGACCGGGAGATACTAGATGGAGTTCACATTTTAGATCTATTTGTATCTTGATGAGCTTGTTTGATCCTGCAAGTGTGGTATTAGATAACATTGCTATTAAAGGCTCAACGACTTCTCAAAGAGGTGATGCAGACTTTGCTCTAAGACACTTGTTATCTTTTGATTTTGTACTTGTGATGCATGTGATGAAGGAAATCATGGGAATAACTGACATGCTTTGTCAAGCGCTACAAAAGAAGTCTCAAAACGTTGGGAATGCTTTGACTATGCTTTCTACTACAAAAACATTGATTCAAAGACTAAGAGATGAAGGGTGGCATTCACTTTTGAACACTGTTACTTCTTTTTGTGGAAGTCACAACATTCAAGTACCAAATATGAGTGGAACTTACACTGATATAATTCGATCTCGCCGTAGGAAAGAAATTGTAAGTGTTGAGCATCATTATCGGGTTGAAGTATATATTTCTGCTATTGATTGTTAGTTGCAAGAGCTGAACTGCAGATTTAATGAGTCTGTCACAGAACTTCTTTCACTTACTGTTGCTTTGGATCCTAGAGATTCATACAAGTCCTTTAATATTTGTGACATATGTAAGCTTGCAACAAAGTTTTATCCTTCAGATTTTTCAAAGCAAGAACAGATTCAGTTGAGGCAGCAGTTGCAACACTATGAGATAGATGTTTTCCGCCATGAGCATTTGGGAAATGCTTGCTCCATTTCTGAGTTATGCAGAGGGTTGCAAGAAACCAGGAAATCAGAAATATATCCTTTGGTTGATAGGTTAATTCGACTTGTTTTGACTCTTCCTGTTTCAACCGCAACAAGTGAAAGGGCATTTTCGGCAATGAAAATCGTAAAAACAAGACTTCGAAGTAGCATGAATGATGAGTTTCTTAAGAGCTACTTGATTGTCTATATCGAAAGGGAAATTGCTAAGACTTTTTCTACGGACAAGATCATAGATGATTTCAACTCTATGAAGGAAAGACGAGCACACCTTAGTTGAACAAGGTACATATTCTATGTAGTTGGTCTACTTCTTGTCTATTTGCCTTTGGCATGCACATATATCAACTCATGAATTTATATGTTGTGTTTACCTAATTATTTTCTACATATAAACTTATGATGGGTAAAGATGACTCATGATTTATCATCTACTTACCTTTCAATTAGGTAACAATAATTTAGGTGTGAGATTTATTTAACTAGTTTAACCTTTTTAATCTTAAAATATGATACTATTTATTTTTGGGAAAATTCACGAGATACCCCTGTTTTCTTTCGTAATTCACAATATAACCCTGTGATTTTAGTAATTCAACTTTAACCATGCTTAAATATTGTCCAAAATTGATGAAACTTTACATGGACGATGCTAAAGTGTTATATTTTGATCCAATATCAAATTTGAAGTTTTGTAAGCTCACATGTGACCTGTGGGACCTAATGAACAGTCACTTATTCATTGGGTCCCACGGGTCACATGTGAGTTTAAAAAGTTTCAAATTTGATATTGGACCAAAATATAACACTTTAGCATCGTCCATGTAAAGTTTCATCAATTTTGGACAACATTTAAGCATGTTTAAAGTTGAATTACTAAAATCACAGGGGTATATTGTGAATTACGAAAGAAAACAGGGGTATCTCGTGAATTTTCCCTTTATTTTTTGTTTTTAATGGTCATGTGACATCTATGTTTTTATTTATTTATGCAGTGTCATCATGTTTCCTGGCGAAGACCTATTAAAGCCTTTTTGTGTCGAGAGATCATTTTGCTATTTCTTAATCTTATACTATATTAGTAACACTTGATTCACTGTCTCTTCTTTGGTATAGGCATTGATCATATGTGATATGTCTAAATGGGATACACGTTTTATGTTATTTGAAATACAAACTTATTATAAGATGATTATTGACGAAATTTTAATATCACATGAAGCTATATTGTTTAGAAAATTAAAAAGATGCAACATTAAAAAAGTCTTGTCCCCCCTAATATTATTTCCTGGCTCCGCCCCTGGATGCGATCCGGGTTATGTAAGATGATGATTGAATGCGTGAGAATGACCTGCAGGTTTCTATAAAGACAGACTTTGTCTTTATCTAAATTTCCTCAATTAGTTACTTATACTCAATCATGAGTGCTTGATGATGATAGTAACAGTGTGGCTCAGTTAACAGATGTAAGGCAAGGGAGCAAGAAAAGAGGGAAGTCAACTGGTGCAAAGAAGGGATCAAGTGATATTGCTCGTACTGCAAAACAATCTACCTTGAAGACAAATTTGGGGAATGCATTAGGCTATGGTCCACAGCTTTGTGAACACATTTTTTTTTTTTGAAAAACATCAGATATATTATATTATATAAGGAGGATTACATGTTACTTAAAGCATGTCTTGCTCCAAATACTAAACTTGCGAAAGGCAATGCGTTGGACAATGAAAAGATCCACGCTTTAGTAGAAGCTGTTTCGGAATTTGAAGGCTGGATGGAACATGTTACATCTGAGAGTAAAATTCCAGAAGGTTATATTCTAATGTGAACAAAAAGTTGGAAGGGACACACTAAGTCTACAGACTGGCACTTGTGGTCAGGTTAGTTTTAACAGTTCAGTGCTCTGTCACAGTGTTATATAGTTCGGGTTTTGTCCGTTCGTTTTATATAGACTGATCGCCTTGTTTCCCCGTCAGTAGGTTGTCACTGATTGTATATCTTCTCCTTGTGTTCCATGGAGTATCGGTGCCTATTGTCTTGATCAATTGTACTAATTACGTGTCGGTGCCACATGTGTTGATCTATTTTGTGTTTCTCTGCAGCTCTATGATGGGTGTTGCATCCTGCTTAACCAGTTCAAATTAAGAGCGTTCGTAAAGTTTGAAACTTTTGATCTAGCCCTTGATAAATTCTATAGCAAGATTGAGAACCAGCGTGTAGATGTAGAACAGCAGCAGATAGCAAAAGAAGAATCAGCTAAGCAGAAGCTAAAGTAAATACGATCAGATCAGGTCTTCATCACTTCCTGAGTTTAGTTATGTATGTTTGTAGTTTTCACAGTTTTGAACAAATTGTGTTTTTGTTGCCATCTGGTTTCGTCTATCCTTGGGAAGTCAGTGGTTGTTGAGGATTATTAAGATGCCATGTTGGATGATGTGTGTTTCTGGTCTACCTTATCACGGAAGACTTTACCATCAGGAAAATCTGTACGCTAATTCTGTAATGGCACCTTTATCTTTCAAACCAAGGCAACTTCTTAGGATTCTAGTACCTTTTACTGGGAAGGGATTTACTTCATACCCAGGCACAAGAAAGGTAGTTAATTAGTGGTCAATCAGTTCACTCAATCTAATAGATTCTAAAATCTCCCCTAAGTCACTACTACTGGGTGGTATATTCCTATATCTATTTGATCTCCTACAAAGCACTGACACGAATCATCAGCCCCAAAACCCACGCATGCATCCGGAATCACTTTAACTCTTAACACAAGAAAGGAAGTTGGTCTGAATTTACTCCACTATAAAATAGTTACAATATATGTGGTCTATATAACTTGAGCAAGCATCAAACTGAAATGTATTATAGAAAATTCTATACGTACGTACAACAGGTTTTATTAGCCATAATGTCAAAATTACCTTTCAGTAGACAAAAGATTAGAGGCTATTTGAATCGCCACATGTTCTCGTCATCAGATGACAACATCCTGCTGAACCAAATCGGAGCAACTCATGCACCAGATGGTCGGGAAGTTGAAATCAAACCCATCATGCTTGTTATTGAAGACATTCTTCACCGTGCGGCACCCACGATTCTACCGGCAGGAGCTTCTAAGGTACTGTCATATAAACAAACAAATAAACATATCGTTCAAGCTTTATAGGTTTTCAACCAATTGAAAATTTGGCTTCCTTTTATTGATGAACTTAATAATCTGTCTGTGAAAAGGGAATTCTTCCACCGCCTCCGGAATCACTGGATAGCAAGACGTTTCAAGCAGGTTACAGAGACATCATGGACCTACTGGCTTACACCATCAACAAAATAACCTGTGAGGTTAGTTTGGTCAGATGGCTCACATCAGATCAGTATATAACTTAGTCACGCTCTGTCATGATTTTACTACATCTAATTACCAATCATGGAGATTGACTGAAGTTTTACAGAACGTGTCTGTCAGATATTAGTACTGATCAACTATACCTTCCTTGTTACAGATATCATGCAAATGCTCCGGTGGGGACGCACACACAACTACACTGGCAATCTTCAAGATACTCTCATCCTACACATGGGACACAAAGGTGGTACTCGCTCTTGCATCCTTTGCGGCCTACTATGGTGAGTTCTGGCTGGTGGCACAGCTCTACTTAACCAACCCGCTAGCGAAATCAGTCGGGATACTCAAACAGCTACCAGACATCATGGAACACTTTGAGTCGCTGAAACCCAAATATGACGCTATCATCCACTTGATCAATGCCATGGTGAACGTGACCAAGTGCATTGTCGAGTTGAAGGATCTGCCAATGCAGTATATTACAAGTGACACACCTGCTTATGAGACGGCTGAGGGACTTATCCCGACCGCGTCCTACTGGACTGTTAGAAGTGTTGTGGCTTGTGCAGGGCAGATTGCGGGATTGATTGGGATGAGCCATGAGTGAGTAATTATGCTAAATCATGTTTAAACTTAATGTGGGCTTTTTGTTGAAGTAAAAATAAATGACTACCTATTGATTTGCTGTTGTTGAGATTTCAGGTACATTTCTTCAACAACAGAGGCATGGGAGCTGTCAAGTTTGGCTCATAAAGTCAACAACATACATGAGCATCTTATGAAACAATTGAATCTTTGTCATGAACACATCGGTAAGGCTAGCTTACTTTTTTTTAACATTTCCATATTTACCCATGGGTAAGAATCTCATTTTACAGAGATTGTAAAGACAGCAGCATGATATCTCCACTATCATCCCAAAATTTCAAATGCAAAATATGTAGCATCTAAAGGAAACCCATGCTTATTTTTTATACTGGCGGTAGATGAAAAGAAACAGATAGAAGCATATCGGAACCTTGTGCGCCTGTTGGAGACACCACACATTGACAATCTTCGAACCCTCAGAGCTCTGCTTTCCGAAAAGGAAGACAACAAACTACCACTGCTTGAAGGTTCCACAAAGACAAGAGTACCTGTAGACGTCCTGAATCGCAAGAACGTCCTACTCCTAATCTCAGACCTTGAAATCCCACAAGAAGAACTTGCAATCCTCGACCAAATCTACCAAGAATCAATCCAATACACAACCACAAAGCGGGACCGCCCATACGAGGTCGTCTGGCTTCCCGTCGTCGACACCTCTATCCCATGGGAAGAAACCCATCAGAAACAATTTGAAGCTCTTCAGTCAATGATGATCTGGTACTCAGTTCATCACCCATTGGCGCTTGATCGTGCAGTTGTCAGATACATCAAGGAAGTCTGGCAATTCAACAAGAAGCCACTGCTTGTGGTTCTGGATTCACAGGGGAAAATAATGAATCCGAATGCGATCCATATGCTATGGATTTGGGGGAGTCACGCTTTCCCGTTCACTAGTGCGAGGGAGGAATCGCTCTGGCGTGATGAGACGTGGAAGATTGAGCTCTTGGCTGATTCAATTGATCCCAACCTCTTCACCTGGGTATGGAGTTATGTACATTACATACAATCAAAATTGCATCTCGTATCAACTGATCTTAACATACAAGAATCTGAAACCAAGCACCCAAAATTTCATTTTAACAGATACAGGAGAAGAGGTACATCTGCTTATACGGCGGGGATGACATGAACTGGATACAGAAGTTCACAGCCCTAGCCCAATCTGTAGCCCACGAAGCCGGTGTCCAACTCGAAATGCTCTACCTAGGTAAAAGCAGTCCACGGGAAAAAATTCGTCGCATCAACACAACAATCGCAACCCAAAACCTCAGCCACACCTTACCCGACCCAAACCTAATATGGCTCTTTTGGATAAGAATACAATCGATGTGGCATTCGAAGCTCCAGCAAGGCAAGTCAGTGGAAAACGATTCGATCATGCAGGAAATAGTCACGATGTTGAGCTACGATGCCGGAGATCAAGGGTGGGCTGTGATAGCCAGAGGGTCGGAACCAGGACTTGTGAAGGGAAAGAGTGATGTCATCATGAAGTGTTTTGAGGAGTATGAGGTGTGGAAGGAGGATGGGATTGAGAAGGGGATTATTGAAGCGATGAGGGAGTATTTGGTTAAGTTGCAGAGTGGGGCGCATCATTGTAACAGGTTGATTTTGCCTGGGACGAGTGGGAATGTCCCTGACAGGGTTGATTGCGCCGAGTGCGGGAAACAGATGGATAAATTCATCATGTACCGTTGTTGCGATGATTGAGTTTTACTAGTGTAGCTTTCCTCTTCTCCATTTATTAAAAAAAAGAAGAAGAGTTTTACTAGTATACTAGTACTACGTTACATATATGGAACAAAAATAATGTATTGAACTCTATATCCTAGACAGTTTGTGTAAAGACAAATAATGTATAGTTGTTGATGAGAAGGGAGTCATAATCTCTATCATCAAACAGTGTGTTTATGTATCCAGTTTCAGATTTTCAAAAAATAATGTATCCAGTTTCAGCTGGAGCTAGAAGTTGAGTTAGAAAAGATTTCATGTAAAAGTATGTATGAGGAAAATAATAAATGGAAACATTAGTTAATGTGCATGACGTATAAAAAGTAATAAAAAAAAGGTTGGATAATAATTTAAAAGGCTGATGCTTAGCTTTTGGAAAATGAAACAATATGTGGATAAGAGTTCAACTTGAAGCAACTTACCATCTTTAGTCCAATTACAAAGTCGTCATTCCAAGTACAAGGAAAAATCAAGCCATCATAATAAAGATTGAGTGCGTGATCATCTATAATATGCTCTAATCTCATCATAGCTCGGGTGAAATATGCCAAGAATTAGAAAAGTAATTGAGGGTTATTAAACCTGTGTAAATGATTAAGAGAACGGGAGGAAAACCAACAATAAAATTAAGTAGCATCTATAATGTGCAATATGTACATACATTATAACATGAACTAATATGTTGACTCATTCCTCTCTTCATTTCCTTTTATTTCTCAGTAATGCATGCTCCTCTCTTCATTCTCAATTTGCAAATTCTAACACGTCAAAAGTCTCACTTCGATCTTCTCCTTTTGTCCTTTTTTTTGTCTTTTTCTTCTTGTCCTCATTTGTTTTGTCTTGACTTGCTACCCCCACACAAGGATATTTCACACTTATTTTATCACTTCTGACTTGACCGATTTGATAGCTTCATTCTCTTTTCTCACTGTAAACATAAGGCAAGGAACATGCATACTCCTTCTTCTTCCTTATTTTATAATTTTTGGACTTCCTTCATGCCTTGGGAATTGAAGTTGCATGTCTTGAAAAGTGAAGCTAAGAGAGACAACTCATTCCTCACCTCTGACTTTTCTCACTTCACTTCTCCCATTTCACTCAAACCCACTCGGCAGCACAGCCAAACAAAAAATAAACACTCCTCTCTTTTCTTCCTTTGATAGACAAAAACAGCACCTCCACTTCCAGATTCGATATCTTTTTTATTTCTTCACCAAAATTTATAAGCCATATATCAATGTGTAGATATATCAAATAGCTTCAAATTTTACTATAAACTTGCTTATTTTAGTTACATATTATGATCTGGGTAATCCAAGGAAGGAAAGGTGTTCTGATAGCTGACCTTTATGATTTTTTTTTATAATTGTGGCATAAAGCCATATTATTGAAATGAAAAGCGAGTGGCATAGAATGGGCCTCATTAAAACCTCCCTAGGCAAAACCCAGTGGGAAAAAAACCCAGGAAGGAAAAAGAGTACCCGCCAACTCAGTTTACAACCTAAAGAACCAAGCTACAAACATCGAACAACAGCAAGAATCATAAAAAACAATACAACATCCAAACTCCCTAGTAAAAGATACTATCTCCCTACCACATACTTCACACAAAATCCTTCAGAGACGATAAACCCACAATGGAATTACCAGAAAGAGGAAAGGCCTTCCACCAATTTTTCGTCCATCTCCATACACCAAGTTTGGTATGTAAAACAATTTTATCCACATCTAGTTGCTCCGCTCGGAAGATGATGTTGTTCCTTTGAATCCAAATAGAATACAACCCATAGGCAAGCGTAGACATCCACATCCTTTTACCTTTTACACTCATGGAGACCGCACACCAGCGATTATAGATATCCAGCATCGACTCCGAGAACTCAACGTGGACATTCCACCACCTTAGAATATCCTTCCAAACTCTTGCTATTTTCACACAGCGGAAGAATACATGCTCCAGCTGTTCCATCTCCCTCCTACACCAAGGACATAGGCTAGCACCAAGTGGGATTACATTTCGACCAAATAAAAGCTCACCTGTCGCTAATCCTCTCATGAGTGCCATCCAAAAAAATAACGCCACCCTGGGCTCGCACATACCCCGCCATATTTTTCCAGTATCAGTTCCACCATCATCATTTGCATGGTCGATAGATGAGCAGAGGGCAGCTGTAACATCCTTGGAGATCGATAACTTTTCCTTCCAGTTAGAAGCGTCTGCAGTATTTAGGGAGGAGGGGCATGACGTCAGTGCAGCGTGAAGGTCCACCACCATCATTTCTTCATACTCGAACAGATTGCGACGCCATTGCAACTTCCACGTCCACCCCTCTTCGCACCACTCACCCATATCTGCGACTGTGGCTTCCTGCTGGCAACTCAACAAGAATAACCTTGGAAATCTAGTATTTAGTGCGCCACCAGCTAGCCAATTATCTTGCCAGAACATCGTGTCCATACCATTACCCAGTTCTATATACAGCTTGTCATCAATCAATTTGCGCACAACATCATTTTCATAAGTTGCCTTAATGATTGTGTACCATGTACCTTTACTCCGGCATCCATTAGCAATTCTTTCCCCAGTATGTAACCCTCTCCTAGTTCGATAGATGGATTGCACCACCCTCTTCCACAAGGGAGACTTATTGCGAGCAAAGGCAACTCGCCATTTTACCAAGAAAGCGAGATTTCTGGCATGCAAATCAGTGAAGCCCAAGCCCCCCTCCTGCTTTGGTCGTGCTAGTTTAGCCCAAGAAATGGTAGATAGGAAGCGACTATTATTTTTCCCCTAGAAGAATCGCCTTTGTAGTGCCACCAATTTCTTCTTGACCTTTACCGGGATGACGAACAAACTCGCATAATATAAGGGGATGGATTCTAGAACTGACCGAATGAGGACTGCACGACCAGCCTTAGACAAGGTTGAAGCCTTCCATGTGGCCAGTTTTGCTTCTACCTTCTGGATGACTGGCTCCCATGTGGACGCCCTCCTGGTGTTCGCACCCAAGGGACAACCGAGATACGTACTTGGCAACTTTCCCAAACGACATCCAAGGATATCTTCCACCATCTGATTTTTCTCCTCGTTGGAGTTAATACAGAATGCCACCGACTTTTCCATGTTTAACCGCATACCACTTGTTTCAGCAAACATAACAAGGATCCGGTGTAAACTAATTAGCTCCTCCTTATCCAACTTGCTAAAGATCAAGACGTCATCAGCGAATTGGATGTGGGACACATGCACCCCCCTCGCCCCAACTTGTAATCCCGAGAACATCCCTTCTTCCATCGCATCTTTAATTAACCAGTGCAGCAGCTCCACGACGATCACAAATAGAGAAGGGGAGAGTGGATCACCTTGACGTATTCCTCGTGTCGGGCTGAACGGTTTCGTAGGTGAACCGTTTATCAGGAGTGAGATTCTTGCGGTGCTTACACATTCACTTACCCATCTTCTCCATGTGAAGCCAAAACCCATACACTCCAACACATCCCATGAGACACAGTCGTATGCCTTTTTCAGATCGATTTTTAGCAACACACCTTGCTTCCCACTTCTCTTTAGCCAAGTAATGACTTCATTAGCTATGAACGGTCCTTCCAAGATGTTCCTCCCTTTGATAAATCCCGATTGTGTCTCATTGATAACTTTAGGGAGTAGCGGCCTCAATCGGTTACTCATAATTTTTGCTATGACTTTGTAGAGGCACCCTACCATACTTATGAGCCTGTAATCTCCAATCTGATTTGCATCCAACTTCTTTGGAATCAATGCGATCCATGTCATATTCGCCCCTCTCTCTAGCTTCCCTGTTCTGAAAAATTGTTGTACATCTCTTCCAAACTCTGCTCCAATCACGTGTCACATCTTTTTTATAAAGTTCATGTTATACCCGTCAAAACCCGGCGCCTTGTGGCTATCACATTGCTGGATAGTGTCCCTGATTTCTCTCCTTGTCGGGATGCGCTCTATCTGGGCCGCTTCTTCTTGGGTAATTCGGGGATGACCTACCGCCCCAGGTCTAACCTTAGACAGCCCACATGCGCGATAAAGAGAGGTATAGAACTCGACAATATACGCTCTGATTGCACTTGGACTATCAATCACGCCGCCCTCCGTGACTAGGCACGATATGAAATTTTTTCGTCGGTTTAGGGTAGCCCTCCTATGAAAATATTTTGTGTTGTGATCCATCTCTTTTATCCATTTGTCCCGGGACTGTTGCCGCCAATATATCTCATACTCCCTTTCTGCCTTTTCCAGATTACCCCTCGCTTGACATCTCGCATAATCAGTCTCAGGGCCACCGAATCCGTCCTCCATTCTTTTTTCCACGTTCCTGAGCTCCCCTTTGAGAGCCTCTATCTTAATGTTCATCTCACCAAAAATATTTTTGTTCCAGCTTTTTAGAGGTCCTTTCAACGCCTTCAGCTTCCCCAGTGTGGAGCCATCTCTCATTTTCTCCCATTCCGACCTCACAAGTCCTTCAAATCCCGGATGCTCCAGCCATGAATCAAGAGACCGAAAGGCCTTGGGCCCCAATTTATCTTGCCCGTGCTCAGTGAAAGAAGCCTATGATCCGAGATGGACCACTCACTAGATTTCAGCCGCACATCCATGTATTGGGCTAGCCACTCATGACTTGCAAAAGCTCGGTCAATTTTACTAAGAGAACCCCCACCTCTCCAAGTAAACTTTGCATCCTGAAGCTTCACCTCAATAAGTTGCATTTCATTTACCCAGTTTTGGAAATTTCGCATACCTCTTGTGGGCCTTTGCGCACTGATGGGTAGTCTTTCTTCCGGGTACAATATCTCATTGAAGTCTCCTAGGCACACCAATTCCGGCTGCCAATTCTCTTTTCTCTCTGACAATTTCTTCGAACATGCCTAGCCTCTCATTGACATCACATGGTGCATAGATGACTACAACTACGCTCCTTACTCCATCCTCCCTTATTTTTATGTCAAGTTTTAGCCATCTTTCGCCTTTCTCTACTCCTTCGATCTCAACATTCTCCTCATCCCACATGACCACAATACCTCCCGATCTCCCTTGGCTAGGGACTTCCTCCCATGCAAGGCTTACCACTTTCTTGCCCCAGAATTTCGCTACTCTGCTCGCTGCTGTTCCATATTGATGTGTTTCGACCAGACACAACATATCCAACTTTAGTTTACGTACCTCCTCCCTCATTTTTTGCTGCTTTACCTTGGACCCCATCCCTCTGATATTCTGGAGCCCAATATTGACCATCGCTCTTACTGGTTGCTTGAGGGGGGTTGGAGCTGACTACAGATGTTCGCTTTGGTAAGTTTTGGGTTTGGTACTTGGTATCCAAACTTCTTTAGTAACTTAACGCAGATACTTGCCTCTTCCTCGACATTGACAATCTGTCCTCTTTCATTCCTTGCACTATTCTAGTCTTTCTTGGCTGGTGAGAGGGTATCATGAAAGAGTTCAGTGAACAGCTTAATACCCTCTGTATTACTTAATTGACTCACTCGAGCTTCACATGTTAGACTTTTTGGGGTGACGGTAATTTGTGCCTCCGTCCCCTTTGTTGGTTCCTGTACATACTCGGCGTCTAAATGGTCCTGCACATTCTGTATACTTTGCATGTGGCAACCGTGAACATTCCCCCATCCTTGTGTTTCTCGAGGTTCGATAGTCTCAGGAATAATTTCTCCCTCCTCTTCCTCACATGACTGTTCCACAATGATCAGGTCTTTTGGGGAACCGGAACTCAGGCGGACATTCGTCTTATTCCATGCATGTAGGGGAATTCCCCTTATGACAATCCAAGTCCTGCGTGTTTCCATTTGATCCTCGGTTGCCCACCTCCGTATTTCCAACTCGGCATGTTCGCCGGCATTTGAAGCATGTTCCTCAATTACCTGTTCTACTTCGTGACTCCTGTTAAACACCAAGAGGAATTTCTTCCTGGAAAAAGCTAGAAGGCCTGCCAGGTTTGGCCACCTCCTCTGAAGATAGTCCATTGCTTCTTTGGCCGATCTTTCAACTTTGAGGGTAGCCACTACACATTTCTTTAGATACCTTTGCATCATATCATCTGGCTTGAGATTGACTGCTAATCTAGATATGGCCTGACCTTTAGCTTTCCAGACTAACTCAGGAGCCTGGCTTCGTTGTGTTTTCCATAGGTGGCTACTCTGCTGCTGGTGCATATCACTATTATGATGGTACCTTCTGCTTGTATCTCTTCTGCTCACCTTCCAGCCCTGGAACTCCATCCTTGCCCATAGCTTATCTCCATTTATGTTCCACCCCTTTATTCCCTCAATGACTTTCCTTGCATCCTCGACGTGTTGCACGTCAACGAATGCGCATGCATTTCGCGTGTTCTTTCGTATCTTCCTATTGATGAACAATCTCGTCCAGTGTGCGAACTTCCTGATTATTCTTCCCAGTTGATATTTGGAAACTTCCTTACTGATATTATCAATGAATACCGTAGCTCTTCGGCTATCCTTGAGATTTTCCTGCTCCTTCTTGCTTCTATACTTTCCCGTTGCGTTATTGTTGCTTTGATGTCGCACCTTGTTTCCTCGGGGATGATAAGATTTGTTATTCATTCATGTACGCTTTGTGATTTCCGGACTATATTTCCTCTTTCTATATGTGTCCCATGAGGTATACTTCTCCCATCGCCGGTTACTATTATGTGCCTCCGATTTGTAACCATTCCAGCGCCAACTTTTCCTCTCTCCCCTCATTTTGCTTACGAATTTTGTGGTGGTGTTGGGTTTTGCGTTGGCTGCTCGAGGTGGGTGGTGTGGTGGTTGTGGAGCGAAGGGGCTTAGGCTTGGTGGATGTGGGGGGATCCATGGGAGCGAAAGGTTGATTGAGGGAGGCGGGAGGAGAGAGGAGAGAGCATCATTTCTCTAATCATTTATATTTTACCGACGAAGCTGACCTTTAGGAATTCTTGATTTTCGGTAATCTTTCTGAACATTTATTCAACATCAAAGTTGTTCCTCTTTAAAATAGTTTATCATCCATGTAAAGAAAATGTATTTTCATGGTCATTTCAGTTATGGGTGAATCAAGGAAGTGACGAGTATAGTTAGAGCACATTTCGATAAGGTCTTGTTGTTTTGGAACTCTATCTTTGTGAATCCTCTTTTGCAAATTCATAGTGAGTTAAACCAGCCTTAATAATATTCTTTTATTCCATCCAAGAGCGTAAAACAACCTAACTCAAAAAGAGAATTGGTGTTGGTGCTATTTTTATCCAAATCGACACCAAGAAGGTAGATTTATGCCCCTTGTCTTCCTTCAAAAAAACTCCTTGATTGTTGTTCACACACTCAATTTTTCTCATACTTTTCTCCATTCACAAGTGGGAAAATCTTGAAACCTTGTCTTGGGTCCAAGGTTCGAAAATACAAGACACACTAAGGAAAACATAACCGGAACAAATGGGTAAGTGGTGTATGAGAATCTTCATGTCCTCCTTTATTTGTGACTTTTGGCACCAAAGAACTAACTTAACTTCCCCGTATTATTAGGGCCAAAAACTAAAGGGATAGTTACCTCCAAACAAGTCTTAAACCAGTTCAATACATTTAGTTATATGTTCTATGATCTACCTTAATGAAGTGTATCTTGGTAATTTTGGGAAAACATGAGTACGATTGGAAATAAGGGAAAATGTTGATGGTTGGTTAGTGAAAAGATTATTTGGAAACCTTGAGTACTAGTGGATTATTAGGTGAAATGGCTAGACTTAAAAGTGGATTAAGGAGGTGAATATAAGATGAGAAGAATGTAATATTACATAGGTTAACTAAATGTAAGTTTACGGGTCTTAGGTTCACTAATGTTAATAGGGATTTAAATAGTAATAATAGAAGATGATTTGGAAATTGGAAAAGTTAAGGGCGAATGTCTAGGTTAATGACTTGGCCAACTTAATAAACTAGGAACTTAATTTAGGTAAAGGTATTCGAATTTAGTGTAATAAGATATACGGATTAATATGTTACAAGTGTAGGATAATAATTAAGTGTTAGAGATAATGGCAGTTGAAAGGGAAAATTTATGAAAAAAAGGAGATAAATTGGGAAATAGGATTAAGTAGGATTGGGGGAATGATATAAAAAGACGATTTGGGTATTAAGTCTCTATTATTTGGGTGATGCAATGGTATTTAAAAAGGAAGGATTGGGCCATGTGGGTTGGGCATGGAACACATGTGATTTATAAGTCAAGATGAAGTTAAAGAACTTGAGTTGTGACTTGTAGTTAAACTCCTAAAGGAGGGATTATAGTTGTCTAATAGAGGATTAAATTAATGACCTACTTACACGGATTTAAGGGAAAAAAGCTCATGTTATAAATTAATAGAAAAATGATCGTGTTTAACTAACTCAACTTAAGAACGAAATATTCCTAGGGGAATATCGTTAGTGGTATAAGAGGACTTTAAATTCAATTTGGTGGAACAGACAAATAAAAAGGAATAAATGTCGTGAACTAAGAGTAAAGGAAAATTAATAATTTGACTCTCCTTTCCAAACTAGGACTGGGATAGCCAACTGCGCAGGCTATGCCATTTGCTTGAATCACGTGTACTGGATGGGCTAGGACACTTGTCTGGACCACCCAAAAAAAGTATGGTTTTATGTTGTCTGAATGTCCCAAGAATTTGCCTTGGGTTTGTGTGCTTACTTTATTACATGACAAGAAGAATGTGTGCTCACATAATTATTATTACTCATGTAAACGGTTTTGTATGATTATGATTAGTTTGTTTATCTGCTGAATTCGTGTGTATTGACTTAAACCAAACAAACAACCACTGTTTGTTGTGCCCCAGTTTTTTTTCTTTTGTTTCTGATTCGCAAAGAGAGATTAATTACATACTGATCTTATATTAGTTAGTTTATGACATTATTCTTATCTTTAGTATTAGTGACGAGGAAGGAGGGTTAGGATTGACTTTTTCTTTTGTTATTTATTCATTAGTTAGTAAAGGAATTCCTATTTTATTTTAATTCCTTTCCCTCTCATTACTGGCATTTTCACATTCAGTTTTCTCGTTCTTCTCCAACTCCCAGTCCGCTCTTCAGAAGTAACCTCCTTTTTCTTCTTCTCTTCTTCAATCTCCTCCTCTCTACAATTCGATTATTCAAGTGTTCCGATTTGGTGTTCGTTCTCCAATTCCATCAGACCTCTAGTGTAATACCCCAACCGCTAATCCTTCCATTTTTCTCTAACCGTTCCCATAATTACTTTACACGCAACGGAATACTTACTTACTCCCGGCGGGTGATACAACGTTGTTAGCCATTCCAAGACTAACAAGGATACTACTACTTACAGTAACGGTCTGACGATTAGAATATACCGAATAACGAAAACACTTACAATTCACTTCCAATACTTACTTACAACTTTGATTACCGAGTATCCAAAAATATACGAATTACATTCCCATTCTATAAGGCTATACCAAAATTACGAGTTTGTACATCTACTCATTCTATCCAATCATAAATTCATTATCCAAAAAGGTGTACCACATGGTACACCGGCTACTCAAAAAGGCCTAAGCCGTGTACAACTTGGTACACCATTTAAATTTGCTAACTACTCCCAAAAAGAGTTCATCTCGGTCTTACCACGACCTTCAGTTCTCACAAGTACCTGTAGAATAAAAACAGTGCCCCAAGGGGCTCAGCTTACGCTGCATATGATAACCGCATACCCCGCGTACTAGTGAGGGTACACCAACTATTTGGTCGAATACATGCACTTCATTTCATTCAAACATACATACATGCTCTTATACAATACAATACAATACATACATTTCACAACATACATACATTCAATGCATAAAGGAAGACATTACAAGTCAACCGATCATACTTACCGTCACGGAGATACGCTTCTCCAATACATACACAAGGCTTGTTAGCATTCTTTACCCACCCGGGTTAATCGGGTGTACATTACTCTTTTACTCAAGGTCAATGACTTACATTAGTCAAGACCATTACTCATATAATACTTTACTTACTTACTTACTTACTTACTTACTCAAGTCAAGTTGGTATGACCTCCGGGCAGGGACTACTATATCCCACCACCGGGCTTTAGGGTGGCTCACCAATCTAGGATGCTACCCATTCAAGGGGTTTGGTCCATAGAGAGGATTAAGGCCAGGATTCGGATCCAACCTCTTGTGTTTCCTTATCCTCACGCGTGGCCAAAACTATATCGGACTTCTACTCATTCCATTTTACTCAATACTCAAGTTAGGAGTTAGGTGGTTAGGAATAAGTAGAAGTCTTTACACCCATACCAAGGGTTAATACATTACACAAGTACACATCCATATACACATACACTTCATTCTCATCCATATGTTTAATGAATTATACAAACTAAATGTTCAAGAGAATACAACAAGAACAATATAGTTCAAACACAATTAAGTGCAATAAAAGTCAGATTCGTGCATTTATCTTATTTGAGTGATCACATAAGCACACAAATCGGGGTAACCAAGTTAGGATACAGAGCATGAGGAAATCATACCGTTCACCGTCGTATTCGTACTACCGGTTCCCTTCGGGGTTCAACTATTTGATTCCTATACATACATGAAGTTGTATGATCAATGATTTATTATTGATCCAACTTATTCCTTCATTAATACTTCTAAGGTATACTTACTACTTCTTTACATTCATACTTGATTATAAAAACCATTCTTTTCTCATTGCTCCTTAAACTTGCTTTCTTACTCATGTATTTACTTTCTTACCTTTACTACTTCATTAATGGTGTACTACTATATATATACATGTGTGTATGGGCATATATATATACATATGATTACTATAATCATATTGTTTTTTTTTACTCGACCGACCTTACCCAGGGTCGGACCCAAGGTCGGTCAAAGTCAGTGAGTTACATCGCTGGGAAAATTCAGTCCCAACCGACCTTACAAGTCCGGTCCCCAAGGTCGGTCCAAGTCAGTGAGTTCTGGTTTCGAAAATGTAAGACTCGACCGACCTTGCAAGGTAGGTGTCAAGGTCGGTCCAAGTCAGTGTGTTTCTGGGTTCAAAATTTATGCTTCGACCGACCTTGCCAAGTCCGGTCCCAAGGTCGGTCGAAGTCAGTAGACTTCCCGTCTTTGTAATTCAAGGCTCGACCGACCTTGCAAGTTTGGTCCCAAGGTCGGTCCGGCCCAGTACTTTAGTTTTAAAATCTGTTTTCAGTTCTTTACTTTCTCATTGCTTCCCTAACCTTTACCAATACATTCCCACATGATTTAGCACTAATTAAACCCTCTAAATCACCTTGGTTCATTCACCAAATTCCTTACTCATTTCTAAATCCACTTACACAATTTTTCCTCACTTCATTTCGACACTTACATAAATTTTCATTCCTCTATGCTACAGATTTTTTAAACTCACTTCTACCTTTTAATACTTCCTCAACTAATGCCACTCCTAGCATTTTAAATACATTATCTTACATCCTAGTTCTATCCCATTACCTAGCTCCTTTCCAAATCTATTTTCAACATGATTAATCACTCTCAACAACTATCAAAACACACTTAGTTATTGTCTAGGTTATTCCCTCTCCTTAAACACTTAAGTCCTCTCATTCCTAGGTAAAATTTGACATAGTCTCCCCTATAATTTTCACTTTGCCCACACACATATCAGCTCACACATTCACTTCCTAATCTCCACATCAATCCAAACATTACAACACAATAATTTCCTGCACATACACATACATTACCCAAGGTTTTCCCAAGATTTTAAACGTCATTTAAAAACTTCAAAACTGTTACATTACCTTTCTTCATTATACTACAACGCACCTACTACTCAAACCAATTACATTACTCATTTCAAATGCTTAAAAACGGTTACATTACACTTTACAAAACTAGTTCAAGGTAAGCACAATTACCTTGTCTTACTAGTTTTCTTTCTTTCCCTTCTTCTTCCTTCTTTCTTTCCTCCTTGTTCTCGGTTTCTTGCTCAATCACTAAGCAATGTACAGCCCTTCCACAACCACAATACCATTTCAATACTACCCTTAATCAACCTAAAGCTTAAAGCATATTTTTAGGGTTTAAGAAACGATATTACCTTCCAACCAATGGGTGAGGTCCTTGGTTAGCAAGAGAGTGAGATTTCTAGCCCAATGGAGAAGCCAAAATCGGCTGGAGCACAAGGGACAAGGCAGTCAAAATCTGAAAATTCTTATAATGCAAACAAGGGCTAGAAATGGTGGATTTTCAAATTTCTTGTTACCTTAGACCAACAAGGTGAAGAAGAGGCTTATAATGGTGGTCTTCATCTTCAAAACCAAGAACACCCATGGAGATGAAGTTGGTTGTTTTCGAATTTGGAAAAGAGAGGGATGTTCTCCTTGATGAGAGGATTTCAATGGTACTATTTTTGTAATTTTTGGAGAAGCTTTGAGTGGTTAACAAGAGGAGAGAAGTTGGTGGTTGTGTGGGATGTTGCAAATCGCCATTGTTGGCGCCCAAGGAGGAAGAAAGAAAATGAGAGAAAGAGAGAGAGTACGTGAGAGAAGAGGGGGAGTAGGAGAGAGAGAGTGGTCTTTGCTTTTTGTCTTTTGCAAATAAGAGATAATTAAGAGAGTGAGAGGGGGAGCAAAATTGGCTCACATACAGCCCTCACAAGGGTTTTAAAATTTAATTTGCAATAATGGACACACTAGTTTGGTTTATTTACACTCTCACCCCATAACTTCCCGTTTTCTACAGTTTTTACTATTTTCTCGTGTAATTGATTTTGTTGGTTTTGGACCTACCTTAATGTCTATTAAAGACTATTTGGTTGACCAAAATTATTACGAGTCTATTTGACCCGCTTAAAGTCACGTTTTCCCGGTTTCCTAGAAAAACGCGCTTTAAGGTTCGTTTGTGCTTTTAACCCATTTTAAAGGTCCGTTTTCTTCGGGATTTGTTCCCTCATGTTTATTTAGATGTAATTAAGCCTTTAAATCATAATTAGCCTAATTAATCATTATTTTTAATTACGTGGTATTTCATCTAGTTTGGATTCTAAGTGTGTTTGCCATTCTTCGTTCCAGTTTCTTCGCTCCTCATTCCGGTTCTGATCTTCCTTCAATTTGATCGAGTGTTCGTCATTCGAGTGGAGATTTGAGAAGGGCGATGTGTAGAGTTCGTCGGGTTTGCTTTGCTTCGGATTTGAGGTAGGTGGTAGATGGATTCAGTTGTGTGTGTTCACCCACGGGGGTTTCCGGCTTTGTTATGTTTCCGTATATGTTAATTTGATTCACTGATTGTGATGATTCTGACTTGTTTTTATTTGCGTTTTGTTCTGTCAAAACCCCATGGAAGTGTGTTTTCGATTGGCTTTTTTGCAATGATAAGATGTGTATAATTTGTGGAGGATTGTTGCCATTGTTAAGGTCGGCATTTACTTCTGATTTCTGCAGTTTTTGCAGTGTCCGGACACAAGGCGTGGCTTCGGACGCCTCTATTTCCATATGTTTTGTGTGTTGTCCGGACTTATGTCCAGACATGTAAGTCCGGACATGAAGCGAGGACGGGCTCTGGGTTTACTGTTCGACTTGTGTCCGGACATGTAAGCCCAAACACACCGCGTATGGTTTTCTCGGACTTTGTCCGGAAAGTCCGGACAGATGTCCAGACACTTCTTTGTCTTGCTCTTGGCATGTGTCCAGACGTGCAAGGTCGGACACGCGACTGTTTTCACGTAACTTCTTCGTTTGAGCTTCATTTTGATTCCCATTTGTGGTGTTGTTTTCCTCTATGTGTGTATGATCAGTTTTGATGTTTTTGACATGTGTTTATATGTGTTTTCATTTCAAAAGTCTCTGTTATGTTTTCAACCTCTGATTTACTCTAGAAGTGAATTTAAGCCTCTGTATTTTGTTTGGCTTTTGTGTTTGCTGGTCGGTTTACGAGTTCTGTTTTGGTAAAGACTTGTGTTCCATTTGTAAGCTTCTGTTATGTTCTGAGAAAAGCTTCTGTTTTGGGGACCTAGATTTTTAGCTCTAAGCCTTGGATAGTTGGGTCTGACTGTCCCGTAGCATGATGCACAGAAATTCCTTATGTATTAGTTCCTCAGGTGTCTAGTGCTTCTGATGTGGGATCTACGGATCCATAGGGCCATGGCGTTGCCTTCTGATGTGTCAGCTGGTTTCTAGGGTCCCACCTCTGTTTTCTGAACCACTTTGTCTGTACTCCGTTCTATTTACAAATGTGGTTTATGTTTTTGTTCAGTCTGCTTTTGTTTCTTATCTGCTAACTTCTGTTTTGATAAAGCTTCTGTCATTTGTATCTCCGCTTTGATTTCTATTTCGATTTCACTAAGCTTATGTATATATCAGTATAGGAAAAATTCACAAAATACCACGATTTGAGTTTGTAATTCACGATATACCCCTTTTTGGAAAGTTGTTCATAAAATGCCACGATTTGAGTTTGAAATTCACAAAATGCCACTGTCTGCTAACAGGTGTTAGTCTCACTGTTAAGTCTCTCTGGTAAATGACGAAAATACCCCTGGCAGCAAGTTTGATTTTTTTTTTTAAAAAAAATTGAATTGCGCTGATTCGACTGTGCGACAACTATTTTTTTGAATTTTTTTTAAAGTACACAAAATACCCTTGTTTGGTTTTATAGTTACAATATGCCACTATTTAGGTTTTGATGTTCACAATATGCCACGATTTGAGTTTATATGTTCACAAAATGCCCCTGTTTTGCTGTAACAGCTAGTTTGAGCCCAACAACTCTTTTTTGCCTATATAAAGACCTTCTTACCATGTAAACAAAGTACAAACACCATACTAAATCATGACCTTGTTTACAACTATAATCAATGAAAAGTTTCAAACAATTCATTGCAAATGTGGAGCCCCATCAAACCTTATCCTCTCCCACAAAGAAACTTCGGTTGGAAGGGCATACTATAACTGCTGGTCATGTGATTTTTTCAAGTGGTGGGCACCGGTGATGCAAGATCGATACTCTCCTCATCCTAGGGTAAGACATGCTGGCTACTCCAAATCATGTTCAACTATGATAGGCTCTACCTCTACTACTGCATCTGCTCATTCTGAAGCTCCACATCAAGAGAGCATGACAGCTGATGCGAATCTTATCAATAGCACTAGGGAGGAGATAAAGAAAGAACATAAAGAAGATATGAGGCAAATCATGAAGAAGATGTTCTTTGGGTGTAGTTATATTTGCAACTATAATCTGTATCCGCAAGTTATGAAGTACTTTCATATATATTAATGCTCAAAAAAATCATGTGTCTGTAGCTGCTTACACCTCTACTTACTATAACTTTCACATCTTTCCACAAAAACCAACCAAAACCACCACTAAACAGATCTGTTCACAACGATTACATCACTACATTAACAACAACACCAACAGAAGAACATATTAGTTATAGTCACACAACGATTAGATCGTTTGCATTCACAACAACATCAACAAAACAACAGATTAGTCATAGTCACACAATGAATTGTTTGAAACTTTTCATTGATTATAGTTGTAAAAAAGGCCATGGCTTTAGTATGGTGTTTGTGCTTTGTTTACATGGTAAAAAGGTCTTTATATAGGCGAAAAAGAGGTGTTGGGCTCAAACTAGCCGTTGCAGCAAAAACAAGGGCATTTTGTGAACATATAAACTCAAATCGTGGCATATTGTGAACATTAAAACCTAAATAGTGGCATATTGTAACTATAAAACCAAACAAGGGTATTTTGTGTACTTTAAAAAAATTCAAAAAAATAGTCGTTGCACAGTCGAATCAGCGCAATTCAATTTTTTTAAAAAGAAAATCAAACTTGCCGTCAGGGGTATTTTTGTCATTTACCAGAAAGACTTAACAGTAGGACTAACGTCTGTTAGCGGACAGTGGCATTTTGTGAATTTCAAACTCAAATCATGGCATTTTATGAACAACTTTCCAAAAAGGGGTATATCGTGAATTACAAACTCAAATCGTGGCATTTTGTGAATTTTCCCATCAGTATATGTTCTGTATAAAATGTTTTGAGCATGCCCAGCTGATGAAGTCTGCTTCTTACTGAGTTGTGGTTTGCTCACTCCTATTCATTTAACATTTTGCAGGTTTTAGCTATTGACTAAGGCTTCCACTTCTGTTCTGCTTTTAGTTTTGCTTTGTGGGCTTTGTATTTGTTTCACGGCTCTGTAGCCTTTGTAGTCAGTTCAGGCTTTTGCTTTGTAATTCTTTTGGCTTCCGCTTTGTAATTTGTGAGACATGTTGTAATCATTGTTTATGTAATAAAAGAGCATTTTGTATCTGTTTGGGATTCGTCAGAGAGTGGCCTTGCGTGTCTTAAGCAGTAAGCGCGTGACGTGCAACGGTCTTAGAACCAGGGTGATTTTTGGGTCGTTACGTTGTCTGTATTATAAATGATAAATAAACTTGAGGAATGTAGTATTATTGAAAGTGAGACAAGATATTGAAATTCATTATTCATTATGTAAGATACTTAAGAAATTTTCTTAAGTAATTAAGTGAGAAACCTTAAAATATGGCAAGTGAGAATTGGATCAAGATTCCATTGAATAAACAATGTTGGAACTGGTCATATCCATTGAATAATAAAATTACCTAAGTACATTCCTTAGGTAAATGTGGTTGAAACTATTAATAAATGGTGAGGAAAAACTATTTGTCTTTTGTGAAAAATCCAAGCTGGAAAAACTTGGTCGCACGTTGTGTACATGAGTGGATGGTTATAACAAGTTCGTCCACAAATTGGAAATCCAACGAGCCCATTGATCGTTGGTCAGGTCACCCCGCCTGGTGCAGGCCATTGGTTGTAGACCCCCGCCTTATAATGGGGGATAAAATAAAAAAAAATGTCAAGTTGGAAGTCTGATGAGGTCATCGATCGTTGGTCGGGCCACCCCGTCTGGTGCAGGTGAAATACCCCAAGTTTCTAAGGAATGATTTACTTTGCTAATTAAGTCCTAATAAGCTATAAAGCATCTTTAAACGCTAATACTAACATAAATACACATTAGGACCATAAATGCCCTTAATAGCACCCTTAGTGCCTTTTTGGAAGTATTAGGCTATAGGGCTCCAATAGCATTGTGACAACCAAGCTAGTAGGTGATGCAGCAGCTAGTAAGTGTAGTAAGCACACAAGTAGGTGACTCGGTAAGCAAACTAGCAAGTAGAACGTCTTAAGCATGAGGTGGCAAGTTAGCAAGCTAGCAAGCAAGTATAATGTCTTAAGCATGAGGTGTCAAGTTAGGTTTAGTGAACACTAAGACCAATAGGAGTCTTACACCTAAGAAAGCAAGTATGAGGTGGCAACACCTCATTGGTGGTGTTTTTGGATGAAATATAACCACACATCCTTTTCCTTCATCTTAAGAAATCTAATTTTCTTAAGCTAATTTGATGGTCCAATGAGCTTAAAGCTAGCCAAATAAGACATATGTAGCCACCCCACCCCCTTAAGTAATCATCCATGATTTGTCAAGATAGTATAGGCCACACCTTGGTCCAACGGAAACAAGCCAAGCCAAAAGAGAATGTAGGCTTCCGCCCTCATTCCTCCCTTAGTCAGCCTTGAGTTGTCATCCTTATGTTAAGCCATATTATGAACCAATAGGAAGCTAGCAAGTGGAGAGTAAGGTGTCATCACTTAGGACCTTACCTATTAATGAAGGAAATAAACTAAGCTAACTCCCTTGCCTATAAATACCATCAGCCATCACTTCAAAATACTCCATCCAACACCAAAAACTTCAGCCTTTGTTAAGAAATGAGAGAAATAAAGCATACCTTGTTTTAATTGTCTTGGCCTAGAACAAAGAAGGAAGAGGAGAGACCTTTGTTCCATCTTCACCTCTCCAAATCATCCACCTACCATCTAAACCTCTTGTAAATCAGTAAGGAGAGTGCAAAAAAGGAAATCCATTTAGGAGAAAGCCTTGGTCGAGAAGGAAAGGTAGAGGAAGCTTCATTGTTGCCTTTTCAAGGTAAGGTGTTCCTAGAGTGTTCTCAATCCATTCCTAGTCATCCATGGCTGAAACAAAGAGGTAGGAACCAAGAAAGCTTGCTTCATTTCCATGTCCATGTTGGGTGCTCCAAGGTTGTCCAAGGTGTCCTAGCTTCTAATAAGAGTTTCCAAGGTTCTACTGAAGGTTTCCTTCACTATTCTATAAGGTAACTTCAAGACTACCATCCCTTCTCAAACCTATGTGTTTTCAAGGGTTAATATTCCTATATAAATCATTTAAATTCATAGCTATTTTAGAGCATAAAATTATGGAGTTAGAAAAATGCTTTAAGGAAGGAAAAATTGTCCTAGGAACCCTTTTAAGGTAACCGAATGTATGAGGGTAATTTGAAGGGTTTTGATCATGGTTTATAAGCTAATTTAAGCTAGGAACTAATCTGAATGTTTGAAGTAATATCATGGCTAGAAGAGGGTAAGGTTAGTTAATGAATGAATCTTAAGTAAATTGTGTTTTAAGATCTATACTTGATAACCTATATTGTAGAAAGTGTTCTAGGCCTTAAGGCCAAATGGAATAGATGGTTGTTTGGATTTGTTCCAAGATATAATATATGATTGTTGAACTTCTAGACAAATATGAGATTAATTATTATAGTCGATTAGGATAAGAAAGGGTTGGAATAAAAGAGTTGAGTTCTAAGGTGTAATACATGATTGTTGAGTTAATCTTATCGTCATGGCCGAAGGAGATGTTAATAGTTGAGTTACTAAGATAATCATGGTTGTTAGAGCTATTAAACTAATCTAATCAAGAGGGTCATTAATAGGACCGAATTGGTTAATAATTGTTTGGACAAATATGTCCTTCTTTCAAAACAAGAATTATGGTCGTTTGTGTAACACCCCTCAAACTAAATGCGTAATAATCACTCTCGTAGCATAATTAAAGACGTCTCACAGCGGAAGTTAAACACTAATAATTCTCATTCGGGTGTCACATGCCATTACTCGCCCATGCGAGTAAAGAAGCAGAAAAGGAACATAACAACGCATCGACAATAATTAACCACAGTGATGAACGAGATATGTACTACATCATCCTAAGTTTAAACTAATATATAAGGTAAGTGAGCATCTAAGGTAATCCCAATGTTTACATCATACTGAATATAAGCTAATTCTGAAAGTGCAATAAATAAATAAATAACGTCGCTGACTACCCCGAAGGCCCGCACTCCGGCTTCATAGCTTGATTAAGTCCTGAAATGTGGGTGCCATAAAGGCTCAGCCAACTGCTGGTATGCTAAATGTGATCCTAGACCCTTTAGGCCACTTAGGTCGTTTTAGCCATCTTGATTAACATGGGTTTCGTTTCATGCTGTACCGTTTACATGCTTATAACATAACTGTAAATACGGAATTAAAACACACAACAGGTATGCAAACATTCACACATCAAGACATGCTAATACGACAATGATAATTGAATAATTAAGTTCGAATCGACGGTAATGTGTGAGTTAGCTGAAATCCGGTTAGTCTCACTTGTTTATTTCCATCACATGAAGCCCCGCTTCCACAATCTCACATAAACATACGGGTGTCATGTTAAGGACAATTCCCCATTTAACCTCACACATTAATATTTTGGACAGTAGTCCGACGCCATCTACAATGGGTAGATGAACTCACTTATCTACAGTGGTAGATGTCCATTAGGCCGAAGCCATGGTATGGTGCCAACGGTAGCACACTCCGACTAACGATCGTATCCCGCTCGTTAGATAAACAAGAGTAGACCCTAAACGGGTGTTAAAACTTTAGTGATCACTATGCGCAACCTGCTGGAACGAATGCAGACCAGGATTTATTAAACATTGTTTCATTAATTATTTATCACACTCCCATAAGTTAGCGTATTTTAATTAGTCTCCTAGAGATTCAATCTCGTTATTGGAGATAACACATTTTTATTGGATGCCCTATCGGGTCTTACACGCAACCTAGAAGTCTGCTAGGTGATGTTCAAAGGTCGAGTCATCGCTCTAGAGACGGTTAATACCGGGTCTCTAAACTATGTTCCTCACTTAGTGTGTTAGGAGTTGTTTACTCTCACAAGGTAGTATCTAGAGTCTCTCCCGAAAGTTCATACACAGTTAGGGTGATAATCAGTATCACATGTCCGAACGACGTACACGCACAATTAATAAACGCTTTGGCGATTAGAAAACGTACACACATACAATCACATACATAACATTATTTATCTGACATGCAAGCACACAGTTACGTCCGGAACCCAAGGAAACCCTCGGAGTTTTCAGACCACACATTCACATACCGTACACCGACGAGCAAAGCTAGCGAAATGAGCGCACGTCTATCCTCTACGTTCCTGGAGTTCGAATCCCGCAACCCGATCTACTGAGAAATGTAACTACTATCAGTATCCACGTCTTAGGATTTATAGTTTGTCGTACGGTTTAACTTACGAATACGTATTACCCAATACCGTATTTTATTCACTACGTGGAGGTTGCATTCCCGGTTGTCATGATACCCAACGCGGTTATTCGTCCTCGTATAATTACGTATATTTACATTTACGTGTATATATTAATACTCCCGTGTTTATATATATATTCATGTACGTTTATAGGTTCGTACGTGCGTATATGTAATACTCATCGTCATTTTGTTACGCGTTACGTGACGGTAATTATTTAATGGTCAACGTTATCCATTCCTCGTACGTTTATACATGTGTATATCTACATATAACATTTATACGATTTTGTATGTACTTGCATCATATTTCATGCCCCTTATCTCATAAATCTCTAGATAGATTACACTTGCACACATTATATGCTAACTATACATATATATATATTATCTTACAAAGTCATGTGATATTTTCCATCCCATTCTAAAATTTCGTATTAATCTCATTTCATCATTTCGTGTAGAATGTATATTGTTCATTTGTGTCGTTATTTCTTACGTTTCTTATTGAAACTTTATTTCATGATTATACAATATACTTTCATACATTGTCATGGCCCTTATAATATAAGGTTTCTACTATGTTTTATACTCTCTATGATTCTCAATTTAGACTCATCATTTTATGTAACTGTTTACAAGTAGATTCATCCCATGTTAATTTCTTAACGATATATCCTCTTACACCTCAATAAAGTGTCACATGATATCCTCTTCAACTTTATAATATGAGCTGCCCGTATATATATATATATTTTAATTTTTAACCGTCCCATTAATTCCGGAATCTATATATCCTCCCCATTTAATTTTGATTAATTACAATATCAACCCAAATATTATATTTGCTACATTTCTACCCGTATTTAATTTATAACCTAAGGTTTCCAAAACATTATCATACCCATATATATAGGTATATAATTCCGAACAACACACGTATTTTCAGAAATCTCAATACTTCCCCTACATAGTTTTGATTATTTACAAAACTATTGATAAGTGTCCAAATGAGCATGTTATTTAGGTGTATTTCATGTATAATATTAGCACTTTTCTTGCTCATTTCTCCACTTCGGTTAGTTTTCCTCTAGTTTATGTCTTATTGTTTATCTCACAAAATTATTGGTTTAAACATGAGGAAAACCAAGCCGGGAGTGAAGTAGACAAAGAGACGAACGCATAGACGCAAACGGGTCGGAAGACGGACTTATAACGAAGAATGTAGAGCCGGTTGAAGATTGTTATATATATATATATATAATATATATAATATCGCATGGAGAAGGGGGTCCGCACCCATCAGGCGGACGTGAGTGATCGCAACCGCCAGGCGGAAGAGAGGGGCACGACCGCCCAATAACTGGCGGACACAACAAGAGAGTACCGCCTCTTAACGGGCGGTCTAGGAGGCGGACGAGGCATAGGCAACCGCGAGGCGGACAAGGCACACCAAACCGCCTGCTTCCGGGCGGTACTCAGAGGCGGTTGTCCAGTCTCGCGAACAGTTTTCTTCTTCGCGTCTGCAACTTGGCTTCGCCGACTTCTGCAACTCGTCCACTCGTGTAACTTATCCATCTACTCTGCGCACGCTCTGTCCCCTGCAATCAATGAGAGCAATCAACGAGCTCAATCTTCCACCGCCTCACGCATCTGTCTATCTTCTCTGCTTTCTTCTTTCTTTTCTCTATATAAACCCACGAGCTTCACCCAATAAATGTACCATCCACCATCAATTCACGAATTCACCAATCCATCCACGACCACTTCACCACACGCCATCTCATTTCTCTTCTCCCGCCTTCTCCATTTTATTTATTTTACAGTCCACCAAATTCACCTCTAGCCCTACGTACACAAAATAGCAGAGTGAGATGGAGTGATTACGGATGATTTCTATTATTCTCGTCTCTATCTATCTATTTAATATGTTAGGCTAGTTTACGTACGCTCTAGGAACGGTTATTATATATCTGTATTAATTATGCAATATTTTTACTGGTTTATTTATATACAGTTTGTTACGCTTAAAGGTTATCTCGCACCTTTTTAATAAATGTCATGAGTTTATTAAATTGCTTTCCTAAGTCTATTTTGATCACCGGTGATAAATAGATAGGTTAATTAAGACGTAAAACTGGAGGAAACTTGTTATGATTTAATAAGTTAGTATTCAGTTGCAAATGTAATTCCTCAATACTCCTCTGCCGTTCGCAGGCTTTTTCTTGAACCTTGATTAGAACCTTGCATTACAGGTGAACGAGTTCTTATGAGGCTATGACTTAGTCCTTAAGATAATTACAGGAACCTTGCCAAATTATTAAACCAGTAGAGATAGCTTAATTATGCAGATTATATTAACCTGACCCAGAGTTCCATTTTATTTATCTGTTAACTTAGTTTATTTTATCTTCTCTTTTTATTTATTTTACAAGTCAATTAATCCCCCCTCCCGTGACACGCTTAGGTACTATTATATGTACATTAGTCCCACGGTTTGACATCCGGTTGCTTACATTTTCACTATACTACTGCGACCGGGATTTGTTTGCAGCCCGACGTTTATTTTGAGTTTTTATTTTCTTTTCTTTTAATTTTACCCCAGTTTAACCACTCACTATATAACGTCTGCAAAATGGCGCCGTTGCCGGGGACTAGTTTATTCTAGTCCCTAAGCCCCGGATTATTCACTTGTATTATTAGAATATTTTGTTTATATTATTTTTGTTTGTTGTTTATATTTATTATCTTTTATATTTTGTTTATATTATTATTATGTTTGATTCTAATCATTTTATTTTCTAACCTGTTTCAGTAGTTTCGTTTTATTTAAGAAAATTTAAAAAAAAAAAAATCTGTACATGGCAATGGAAGAGGCACTTGAATATTGGCAGGATTTATACTGCTCCGAATGTGGGGGAGCTCATGATTTTGAGGATTGTCTCATAGTCCAAGAGCAACTCTGGTTAGAAGATCAACCAGACTACCTGGAGAGAATCGCTCAACTACTAGAGCAATCAATGAGCGAAACAGTTCAAGAGGTAGAACACCCCACTACAAACGAGCCATTCATAGAGACTCCTCCCTCTAAAATCAATTACCACTATTTTCCATCCTTCTCTATAATATACCCAGACAATGAGGATATTTACATCCTCGAAAAAGAAGAGAAGAAATTGCCATCACCTCCCGCCACCATATCCAAACAAAACGCCACTATCACCTTTGAAGAATCAGTTCTCTCTGAAGATGATAACGAGCGTTCTTTCTGTGAGCCTCACCTACAAGAGGAGGATTTTTACATCCTCCAATTTGAGGACGAAAAATCATCACACCCGGGTCTTCTGTTAGAACTACGTTCCCGGCAATACCTCCTCAAACATCAGATTTTGTGGAGTATTAATTTTCTTATTTTATATGCCGAGGTAACGTTTTGTTTTGATCCAGGATAACGAAGCAGGCGTCTAGCCAAAGACGTTAAATAAGGGCAGCTTCCCGGGAGGCAACCCGGATGTACTTTTATTTTATTTTGCTTTTGTGCTGTTTTAATTTTCAGGTTCTCTTTAAATTTTATTTTTGCTAACTTTTAACCCCGTTTATAGTATGGTTGCTTCTAGTGTCTTATGCAGGTGCACCTCCATGTGGACACCGCAACCAAGCTACGCTACTTGAGGCTGAAGCTCAAGTGTGGGGGAAACTCCTAAAACGCAAGCAAAAAAAAAATCAAGGGAGTACCAGTTTCTTTAATTATGCTTTTATTTAAATAAAAACTGCAGAGGAGCGTTTATGTGCTTAAATGTTTATTTGTGGTCTTTGTGTTATCTCTATTTAATCTACTTACCGAAAAGGTCTTCTGAAACCTTCCCTTGTTTTTTCTAGTGAACAATGAGGACATTGTTCAATTTAAGTGTGGGGGAGTGTGCCCTTTTCGGTGACATTTTATGCTTAAATGTTTAATCTCTCTCCTTATCATGCGTTTGTCCAATTCAAATATTATGGACCCTTTATATGTGGGTTGTTCTCTTTAAGAATAAATACTATTATGAATTGTAGGATGAATTGTACAAAATTTTAAAATTTTGATTACTTTTGAGGAGCATTTTATATGCGGTGTGACCAAATAATCTGCAAATGGTTGGATTTTATTGCTCAAGGTTTCTTTCTGTCTTCTCTCTTAGGGATTGCTAAGGGGTGCTTTTCTGTTAAAAAAAAAAGAAAAAAAATAATAATAAGGGACTAGCGAGACACCATTGGTAACCAACAAAGAGAGTTGAGTGTTCTGAAATACAAAGGCGTGATGCCTACATTTTCTCATCCCTTATGCAAAAGTGAAACAAATGCATGAATCTATTTTTCCTTTTGTTTTCTCCTCAATGCCCATTCTTGAGAGAAGTTGGCCATGGTAAAAGTTCTCAGAGTCACCTAAACAAAAGAAACATTGAAGTACCTTAGATCATACCCCGAAACTCTATATTTTAGTTTTACCCTGAGCACACCTATGCCACCAGCAGTTAATTTTTCACACTCCTCAATAAGTTTAAAAGATCATGTTTATCCTACCCTTCATAATAATATTTGTTAGTATTGAGCATTCCCTACTTGGGTACGTAGTTTTGCTTGAGGACAAGCAAAAAGATAAGTGTGGGGGTGTGATAAGTGTCCAAATGAGCATGTTATTTAGGTGTATTTCATGTATAATATTAGCACTTTCTTGCTCATTTCTCCACTTCGGTTAGTTTTCCTCTAGTTTATGTTTTATTGTTTATCTCACAAAATTATTGGTTTAAACATGAGGAAAACCAAGCCGGGAGTGAAGTAGACAAAGAGACGAACGCATAGACGCAAACGGGTCGGAAGACGGACTTATAACGAAGAATGTAGAGCCGGTTGAAGATTGTTATATATATATATATATATATATATATATATATATATTATATATATATATATATATATATATATATAATATATCTAATATCGCATGGAGAAGGGGGTCCGCACCCATCAGGCGGACGTGAGTGATCGCAACCGGGCGGAAGAGAGGGGCACGACCGCCCATAACTGGCGGACACAACAAGAGAGTACCGCCTCTTAACGGGCGGTCTAGGAGGCGGACGAGGCATAGGCAACCGCGAGGCGGACAAGGCACACCAAACCGCCTGCTTCCGGGCGGTACTCAGAGGCGGTTGTCCAGTCTCGCGAACAGTTTTCTTCTTCGCGTCTGCAACTTGGCTTCGCCGACTTCTGCAACTCGTCCACTCGTGTCACTTATCCATCTACTCTGCGCACGCTCTGTCCCCTGCAATCAATGAGAGCAATCAACGAGCTCAATCTTCCACCGCCTCACGCATCTGTCTATCTTCTCTGCTTTCTTCTTTCTTTTCTCTATATAAACCCACGAGCTTCACCCAATAAATGTACCATCCACCATCAATTCACGAATTCACCAATCCATCCACGACCACTTCACCACACGCCATCTCATTTCTCTTCTCCCGCCTTCTCCATTTTATTTATTTTACAGTCCACCAAATTCACCTCTAGCCCTACGTACACAAAATAGCAGAGTGAGACGGAGTGATTACGGATGATTTCTATTATTCTCGTCTCTATCTATCTATTTAATATGTTAGGCTAGTTTACGTACGCTCTGGGAACGGTTATTATATATCTGTATTAATTATGCAATATTTTTACTGGTTTATTTATATACAGTTTGTTACGCTTAAAGGTTATCTCGCACCTTTTTAATAAATGTCATGAGTTTATTAAATTGCTTTCCTAAGTCTATTTTGATCAGACCGGTGATAAATAGATAGGTTAATTAAGACGTAAAACTGGAGGAAACTTGTTATGATTTAATAAGTAGTATTCAGTTGCAAATGTAATTCCTCAATACTCCTCTGCCGTTCGCAGGCTTTTGCTTGAACCTTGATTAGAACCTTGCATTACAGGTGAACGAGTTCTTATGAGGCTATGACTTAGTCCTTAAGATAATTACAGGAACCTTGCCAAATTATTAAACCAGTAGAGATAGCTTAATTATGCAGATTATATTAACCTGACCCAGAGTTCCATTTTATTTATCTGTTAACTTAGTTTATTTTATCTTCTCTTTTTATTTATTTTACAAGTCAATTAATCCCCCCTCCTGTGACACGCTTAGGTACTATTATATGTACATTAGTCCCACGGTTCGACATCCGGTTGCTTACATTTTCACTATACTACTGCGACCGGGATTTGTTTGCAGCCCGACGTTTATTTTGAGTTTTTATTTTCTTTTCTTTTAATTT
This sequence comes from Limonium bicolor, assembly GCA_023374045.1. NCBI lineage: Eukaryota > Viridiplantae > Streptophyta > Magnoliopsida > Caryophyllales > Plumbaginaceae > Limonium > Limonium bicolor. The sequence continues at coordinate 153,721,687 of CM041778.1, read as the reverse complement.
TACACCAGTTTAACCACTCACTATATAACGTCTGCAACTATCCCATATATTATGTTTGTTACATTACTAACCTTATTAATTTATAATCAAAGGTTTTCAAACATTGTAATATACCACATACTTGTTTATTAAATTTCGAGCAGCAGCCCACATTCTGTCAAGATTTTATTCTAATTCTCCACACTTTCTTTTTATTACATTTTACCCCTCTTTATTTCATAAATTTACAATTTAATACTTAAAACTTTATATTATACATATTAGCTTATTTAATTTCAAAAACTCCCATAATAATTTTCTAAAATACTGAACAGCCCCTAGGCTGTCTTAAAATTATTTTCCATCCCCCAAGTTTCGGTTATTTACATAATAACCCCATAAACTTTATAAATGTTACATTAATATACTTAAACTATATATTAAAATCCTTAATTCATTAATTTACTAAAATCAATCCAAACCTTACCCAAATTTCCGACCCTCAACTTTATTAAATCTCATTTTCAACTCTCAATTTTTGGTAATTACAATATAGCCCCATAATTTCATAATTGTTAAAATTTAATACTTAAACTATATACTATAATCCTTAATAAATTAAATCATTAAACTAACCCAAAAATTCTCTTAATTTATAAACAGACCCCTAGGGTCTTAATATTTACATCCCAACACCTACATTTTTTGGTAACTACATAAACACCCCATATATTTTTATAAACTCCATTTTTAACTTAACACTTCATTAATTTACCAAATAAATTTATTTATTTATTTTTCTAACTTGGTCAAACATCACATGTGGTCAAGTTTGACCACCCAAATACTCCATTTGACCACTATTTAGCATAATTACGAAAATACTACAATTGTTTCTCTAGTTTTACCCTTAACACTTTAATTTCCTAAAATTATATTTTATGTTTCTAAAAATTCCCATAACAGCCCTTGCGGCTTTTAATATTATTTTGGCACACTATATTTTACTTAATTACATTTTGACCTCATAAATAATTCCTTTGTTCATTTAAATACTTATAAGGTTTATAATTTTTTTAAATCACATTATAACCTTATACTTAATTTGTATAACACTTAAAACTCACTAATATTCATCTAAAATATTCCTAAGTGATTTTGTTCACAAAAATTACATATTTTCACCAGAATTTTATATAATTCATTTAACCATTCTAAAAGCTCATTAAATAATTATTTAAGCCTACAATAACCATAATAACATGGCCTAAATTCATGGCCTTAGACATAATATAATATTTACTATAAAACGGACATTAAAATGTTCCAAATACACATACTAACTCACGGTTTGTACAGATTTTATTTTAACACCACTAAATTATTTTTCCTTCATTAATCACTTATAAAATAAATTTAAATAAGCCATTATCACTTAGTTCACTAATCAAATGTTTAACCATTAATTTTCTCCACATTTTTTTTGGATTTAAATTGTATACATACAATCACCCTCCCTCTCGGTTTTGTACAAATTACAATTAATTTTCTTAAGCCACTTTCTCCCATTAGCCACTTATATAGTAGGCGTTAATAGGTCATTAACAATTTAATCTCACTAGTCAAATTTTCAGCCCTTAATCTTCTCCACATATTTAGGACTTAGCATCTCCAAAACTTATATGTATTCTCGGTTTGCATACAGAATTTTCCTTAGTTTTCTTAAGTCACTTTCCTCACATTTTTTACACATATTTGAATTTGATAAATTATACACACCTAGGTTATTTTTTTCCTAACTCATATACTCAACTTATTACCCACTAATAATCTCAAATAGCATACATATATACCCAATACTTTCGGTCACCATTCACTACTTAAATTAGCAAATTTTAAGGTATTAAGGGAAGTGTTTTAAACATCCTTACCTTATTAAATCACCAAGGAAATTCCAAAGACTTCTCGCCAGTTGCAAACTCCTTTCTTCAGCCTTTTAAATTTGATTTTTCTTCTGGTAGTAAGCCTCCAACTTATCGGCAGCCTATGGGTACACATATACCCATTTTTTTCTTCATTTCAACCATAGGAAATAGCTAAATTAGTAACTACCTAACTAGCTAGTTTAAGGGGACTTTTTGACATGATTTTCGAAAATAAGCAGAGGGTGGTTACCTTGTTGTTTTGTAGAGTTTTAAGTGCTTTCACGGTCACTAGAAGCAAGGAAAAGGTTCAGTATAGATATATATTTTTTTTGCCTGAAATATGCAGGAGAAAGGAAGCTTACTTAGTCATGCCATAGCTCTCGGACAACTATAAACAGAGAGGTAGATTCGGTTTTCTTACCTTTGTTCTAAAGGCTTCCTATGGTAGATAGTCAGCAGCTAGACACATATAAAAATGAGCTCAGTTTGAGCTAGACCCGGCAATTTTGACCCAACCCGAAACCCAACCCGAACCCAACCCATATTTTTACGGGTTAGGGTCTTGATTATTGACCCATCTATTTTTTGGGTTGGGTTGGGTAATAAGCTAATTTTGTGGGTTGGGTTAGGGTAGAGATCATAACCCATGACCCAACCCGAAACCCGAAAATATATTTGTTAATAATTAATATATATATATATATATATTATTTTCAGATGAAACTATACCTTAGCCTTAAGCCCAAATGCAGTTGGACTATCCCACCTTTAATAATATCACATACTTTTAACTAAACAAACGGCTTAACCAGCTGCATATCAAACAAAGGGCCCAACCAGACCTTAACATAATGTTGAAAACTCAAATACTCTCGTCTTGTAGACTCACATCCATTTTTCTTCTCTACATCATTGTTCATGTCTATGTCGCTCTTCATCTCTGCCCAAGGTTTACTTTTCTTATTCTCACTCTCATAGTTGTTCTTGAGAACATATGTATGTTTAGATTTTCTTGAATGGTGAACAAAAGTAGGTGATATGTATTTTTTATAAGTAGGATCTTGATTATAGACCTCTTAGTGAATTCTGAAGCCAACAATACGGATATCGTGATGCATAGAAGTTCCTCAACTGTTGGTAACGATTAAGTGATTGTGATTTTACTTTTCTCAGGCATGAGCACTCATTTTAAACAGGTGTAATTATTTTTAAAACTATTAGTTATAGTTTGAGGCTTTGAGCTCTCAGTTTAAAAATGATTTCTAACTTTAGAAGATTTGTCTTTAGTATATTTCTCTAATACATAATGAAGATTTTCATTTTCGCTCCCTCTTTATTAAGGGCACTAGGATCATGTGCATATCTAGATAGGATTTCTCCCCAACAGTGGTAGAGCTTTATGCTCAGATTGATAAATATAAACTTATGGAAAAAGTACGTGTTATTCTATTCATGGGAAATTGGTGTAGTACTTTTACATTCTTTGCATAACATGAAATTTGTTTAAAGTTGGGTCGATCAAGCAAGATTACTTCTTTTCCTTTTGTTTCATCCTAATTAGTTAGCACTAGATGTTTTTAGATTTTTTTATTAAAGTCTACTCCTAATCCGTCTAAATTATTGTATGCTTAAAAAATGGGTTGGGTGGGTTGGGTTAGGGTTGAAGGATTTTAAACGGGTTGGGTTAGGGTCATGATTTTCTGATCCATCCATTTTTGGGTTGGGCATGGGTTGATGATATTTTAAATGGGTTGGGTTAGCGTTGATATCAACCCGACCCAGCGACCCAAATTGCCAGGTCTAGTTTGAGCAGGACATTAGAGGAAGAATAACGTCCAAGTAGTCTAGGTAGTTCACGGTTTCTACTTCCTGTTATAGCCCTTCTTTTGTGTGCTTTTGGTGTTGATTTTTTTTTGCTTAACAAAGAGACCAGAATGGAGCTTCAAGCGTGAACATTCAGAGGTGGAAAGGGGGAGTCAAAACCATGCATTTTTGGACATTAGAATGACATGGTGGAGATGGTGTTTTACCTTGATGTTTTGTTGTCATTAGGTTGTTGTTTCTCACCCGAAGATGAGGGCTCAAGCTGGGATTTCCCTCTATTTCATGAAGAGGATATAAACTGCATTATGTAGCTAAAGAGAAGGAGCAATGGTCTGGTGAAAAAAGCTGGAGATCGTGAAGGAAATGGAGGAAGAAAAGAGTAAAACATTACCGTATATTTTTGTTTAGTACTGCTTCTGTTTTGGACAGAAATGAAGACTCAATCGTGAGCAAGGCAGGAGGAGGGAAGGAACTTATCCTTGTTGTTGCTGCTATTTGGAGTCAAGAAGGGGTGAGCAGTTTTATTGTTCCCTCTACTGTTGTTCGAGAACGAAACAGGGAAGACGAAGCTGCTGTGGTGTGCTGGGTTGCAGAAGAAGAAAGAAGGGAAGTGATGGGCTTGCTTTCGGTTGTGCCAGAGCTGGAACGAGAGAGATGGTAAGGTGGTCTGCAGAGAGGAAAAAAAATTGACGTTGGAGAAGTTGGGGAATGGAGCTACTGTCGTGGTCGAAGTCAGAATGAAAAGAAACCAGGCAACAATAGCGGCAGCATAGGAGAAATTAAAAAAAATGAGACTAGTACTTGTTTTGGTACTTTATTTTGTTATTTATTTTTCAATTTGGTTTTATGGTCTTCTCTTTCCAGGATGTGCAGCCGGTTAGACATAGGTTTTGGGGGGAAAATTTGGAATTTTCATCTTTTAATATTCTAGCACATTTTGTACACTTGTTTCTCTTTGACAATTATTTTTTTCCCTCTCATTTCCTTATTAAAATTGGCTACGTATAAAGGGGAAAAGGCTTTTAAATTCTTATACCTCAATGTTATATACTATTAGTGGGTAACATGTATTATTTTCTTGTCCTAGTGTATGTATGTAAATGTATTTTGCACTTACAATTGTTTTGTCTACATAAAAACAGTTTATATAGTTTAGTGAGTGATATTTATGATATTGAGTACATGTAGTATAAATTTTAGGAGTTGATTTATCCTTAATAATATTCTCTCTTTGGTTAGAGATTTAATGAATAGTTTAGTGTCCATTGGACTATATATCTACATAATAATATTTATAATGAGTATTACTCATTTGGTGAATAATGATTAATTATTCTCTTTATTTAAATTTAATCCTTATTAATTAAGGTAATAAATATTTGGGGTATTTCAGTTTGGACTACTAAGTCAATTTGGTTGTTCATGTGTTATTATGGTTGAATAGATTAGGAACCTATTATGGTTTGTTTCAAGATGTAATCTATGGTTGATTGAAGTGTTAAACTACTTGGCTCTCATGGAGTTCTCCAACTCCCATGTGGCCTTTCTCGCCTCATGGTTCGACCAACGGACTTTGACAATGGTCTTGTTCCTGGTCTCCCTTGTTTCCGTATTGGAATTTCAAAGTGGAGTTTTCTCATATTTAAGAGACGGGTCGATCTCTAGTCGTTCGGCTCTAACAGAGAATATGCGAAGGGTGAGGCACGTATTCTTTTGGTCAAGGTGTAGAATATTTGTGCACTCTCCCAAACACGTTCTATTGGGCCCACCACGCTTCTCGCTCCATAATGAGGTGCAGACCCACGTACATAGGGCTTGGTTTGCCCCTTTTGTTCCTAAGGACATATTATAGATGATTGGTTAGCAGCAAGTTATTGCTGACCTCGTTCCACTATGACAATGTCATTCACGGTCTTTTGTTAATTTGGAAACAGAGGTATCTTAATCGGTGCGGTATCGTTAATTGTACATGCACACGGTTAGGTCTAAATCGTAACCAAATGATCTGGATTACTAGTGCGGAATATATTTTGAATTGTTATTATATTCACTCACTTGTTTGTAGTTGAGGTGAAGTATAACATTGGCTATCGTTTGTTATTAGTGTTCTTGCACTAGTCTCTGTAAATTTTTGGATGTATTCGCTTATAAATCGACGAAGGTAATTCTTGTTATGTACTTCGTGTTGCTGTATGTTGTACTTTTCATGTATTGGTCTCACGCCAATATTTGTATGGTTCACCCCGCTTTTGCTAGGGAAATCCATTGTCATTTTCATATTGAGCCTTGCATCTTGCGGCATCCCTTATGGGTATGTTCTTGGTAGTTGAGGCATTTTCCTCTGGTATATTATATATCTCTTCCATTTTTCGTGTTGTGTACCAGGAATGTAATTGTATGTTTACGAGTTCCTGGGTGGATTATACGTTTAACGCCTTATTTATTTTTGAGTGTGTCCTTGGACGGTCTAGGCTATTGTGTAGCCTACCTTCAATTCTTGTTTCTTACCATTTGAGTTCTACACGAGTTTCACTCGTCTGTGTTTGCCAATGTGTTCATCCTAATGGCTGTTTATAGTGGTCGCTTCCGTGCGCACCATATTTTAGTCAATTCGACAGTTATAAGTTATTGTGATATTTGATTTATAGCTTGGGCATCTGCTAGCGTGCTAGCTTGCCTTTCTTTTATTGTATATTGGTGTATTTATATTCAGCCCCTTTCCGGGTGAAAATGTATTGTTGCCTTAATGTGGGCATATGAGATTGTTACATTATTCGATATTGTCTTGTGCTCTATTGGAGAGTAACTCTCTTTATGTCCCTCTTACGGGTGGCGATTTCCATTATTAAGTAGGTTCTTTTGGGTGCTAAGTATTGTGTTAATGTAAGTAGTTGTTGAACCTTATGAGGGTTTTACTTATGTTTATTCGCTCATTCAATGGGTTTTACATGCTTGTCATTAGGTTGACTATCAACTCTCTCCTCATTCGAGAGGTTTTCTTAATGTTATTATGTTAACCGTTCCTTTGCGGTGTTACGACTTACTTGTGTTAATTTCAAGGTTTGGTTCTGGTAATCTCGTTGGTTTAATTGGAACTCTTCTCGTTAATTTAATGGGGTAGTTATTTGCACTGGTCTGGATTTGCATATTTGACCTTGATATGGAGTTGACTACTTCTTGGGTTTCTTACAATACTTGTCTACATGTATGGGTACCTTACTGGTACATTGCTACTTACTTAGCTAACTTATAAATAAGTCTGTCAATCCCACAAGCTCCTATAGAGTGCGGTCGTCCCATATCTCGTTGTGTATACTTGTAGTGTCCGTCACGCGTTCGTGAAGTATTCTGTTGTCAATCTCCCTTTTACTTGGTATTGGGGTGTATCCCGAGGGAATTCTTCGGTTCCCCGGGTCCCCTGTCTAATGGGTATGATCACACATCTTTAATCAACAGGTGTTTGCGATATTTTGCCCTGATGGTGGGGTTTACATCGTAATGGTACGAGGTGATTTTTCTCCTCTACCATTGGTTACATCATTGACATGAGTTCATTGATGTTTTAAAGGAATTTACGACCTCTCGTATTGATAAGTATTGTTGTCACATTATTTAGTAAGTCCTTTATTGGAGTTACTTATGTGTTGATTACAAATTACTGTTATCTGGTTACCATGTGCGCGGTTTGGCTCTCGTTCATTAGTTATTAGGTTATACACGTTATTTATGGTGCGTATTATAGTTTTCTAACTTAACCCTATCTTCGGGTAACATCATTTGGTGTAATTTCCTGACTTCATGGCGAAAACTCATGTTTTCTTCTTTTCATGGAAGTCCTTATTGTGGTCTGGTTTTAACCAGTTTCCATTACTTGTCATGTTATTTTAGATGTTGTTGTTCAGTTGGTATACGTAAAAGGTAGCAGGAGGCGGTACTTTCGCTCTCTTGGACTTGTGTTCTTCTCATGTATTTTGAGTGCATTTACTTAGACTTGTATTTTATAGTGTTTGGACTCATTGTCTTGTATTACTGTTTAGGATGTTTGCCATTGTTTAACTCATATAGTTATTATCATTGACAGTCGTCATGTTAGTAGACGACATGTCTTTAGCACATACTCCTCTTGTTATCTATTGTATGGTGGGGCTCCAATGGCGGTAGCCATTCTTTTTATTTGGAACTTTCATCCAATGATCAGTGTGATCAAATGAATTAAAAGTGTATAATTATGTCTTGACATCTGTTCGCCCTTTGTTAATTATGGCACTCCTTGCTGAGGATAGTGCCTCGGTGTTAGTTAGTTAAGTATTCAACACCGATTAGCGTTTATGGTTGTGATTGGTGTAACACCCCTATAATAATAAAACAACAGCGGAAAATAAACTAAAGGTGCTACAGACCATAGGGCTCCAAACACCCGGTACCAACCTCACAAATTACAACCATTACAATTAACTACGTGACGGTCTGAACTTCGAGAAAACTCAACATAAACATAACAATAATAAAACACATTCGCTCTCCATAAACCTAATCCCATCCCAATCACTCATGCTCGTCGTGGCCACCTGTAAATCAATCTGTACCTACAAGATGAAACCAAGCAGCCCACCCCGAGAGGGGTGAGTCAGTTCCCTGGAATGGAACTGGTACAATTCTCCAAAAAAACAAACTCATAAAACATAACTCTTCAAAATAAACAGTAACATGAAAACAAACTCTTAAAAGTAAAACAGAGATAAAGCACTTCAAAACAATCAAGTTAAAGAGAAAAGAAAACAAGACAAAGATAGAGATAAAGAACTTCCAAAACAAGTCATCCACTTAAGTAGTCACACCACATAGTTAGTAAGCATCCATTGTTGATGTTAGAACCAATTCCCGTTCGGAGTATAAAGACTCAGATAGTCACAAAGGACTAGGAATAATAAGATAGATCCAAGAACCAATAACTCAAGAGTGGAATAATTCAATTGGGAGAGATGGCCCCCACCGCCAGATATCAATGTCCATATGGACGAGGGATATACAGCCCCCTGCTGTCAGATTTAAATGTCCTGGTGGACGAGGGATATACAGCCCCCTGCTGTCAAATATAAATGCCCCTACGGGCGAGGGATATACAACCCCCTGCTGTCAAATATAAATGCCCCTATGGGTGAGGGATATACAGCCCCCTGCTGTTACCATTGAAGACGCGCGCACGTCGAAACATCAAGAACCAGCTCATGGATGAAATGATATCCAGAGTCAAAAGAAGAATTACCAAAATTGACCTTTTCCAAATTCCCACCAGATCACTAACTACTCAGAGCAATACCAAAACACTCAGTCCTACAGAGTGCAGAAGCGTAAACCCTAAGCAGTCAATGTCTAATGGAACAACCAAAAAGAAGGAACCAGAACCCAAGTGAGTTCCACATTCAAGGCTCAGTTAGTCACACAAGCTGAGTTAGTCACACAACCATTTCCTTTTAGAAATTCCTCTTAAAGTCAGTTAGCGTTTTTTTGAAAACGTCCCATAAGACAACCAGCAAAAGTAACGGAGTACGAGAAATCGTACAAAACATTCCATAGAGTCCAAAACACAACACGCTGAGTACGAGAAATCGTACCTGGGTAACGCTGTAGCAGTTCTAGCAAACCCGTGCAAACATTCAACAATTCTCTGAGGAACATTGAAGATAACTTACTATCAATAACCCGTACCCTAGGTAAAACTTAAATAAATTCCTCTCTCTTACTTCCAATTATCTTATAAGCCCTCGCTTAAATGTTATGTATAACCTTTGACTTATTTCAGAAGGTTGTATAGCCCAAGGTTGTAGGATCAAGGAATGTATTTTATTAACACCTGCTAACTGTCCACTCCTATCCACTTTATTCATATTTAACCACAATCCTCACATTCAAGACTTTTGAGACCTTTACATCATAAAAGTGTCTATATTATATAATTAAATCTAAGAACTTCAATAATAATCTTAAGCTCAATACCTTAATACCTAATTTAGAATAAACATTGTATTATGACCCACGATGGACTCATCTCAGAATACTATACTATTATCTCACAATGTAAAGATTATGTATGTAAACAATACCTACTAGATAACCCATTATGATTAAGTCTTTCCCTTAACTTAATTAAGATCTACATCTTGTATATTGGAATCATAATGTTGTAGATACAATTTATTATAACTTAATCGAGCCACTAAACTCAATTATCATATCCTTAGTTTAGAATGACTTCCTATTATAACCGTCTAATAATCTTGTCATAAGATGTTGAATTACCTCTCATATTGAAACAACTATATTATAGTTAACTTAGACTTATCGAACTCTTACATTTAGTATTCACAAGGTACATTATTTGCTTAATTATTACCTATATAATAAGGTGTTTAAATATAACTTTTTATGTATCCTTACTTACCTTTAATCTCCTAAATGTTTTATTTTTACACACATACACTCTATAGACTATGTATAATCCTTTTGTACTAAACTTCAATAAACTTAAGCCTTAAATACATTTTAAATTGTTTCACAAAACCTAAGGTTTCAAAGGAATAACTTAATAAATTAATTTCCTTTATTGTATTTAGGATGGACATAGAGTAGAATTTATCAGAGAATCAAATTCTGGTTCGTAAGTGAAATTGTTAATTATTTAATAAGATAATCCATTATGAAAATTCTCATATTTTATATTCAAAACAACATATCATTATTTCCCATTACCGTAAAGTATATCAATATAATATCTTATGTAACTTAGTTTTATCTAATAAAAAGGTTCAAAGGTTTTAAGTATCAAATTCCTATCTATAAACCTCCTATAAACTCTAACTACTAAATACCCCACTTAATTGTATACTCACCCCTGAATACTAGTAATAAATGTATTTTATATGGCTTATCTAATTCTAAGAAACTTAAGGATAATTGTTTAGATAAAGTTCCAAATCATCGTTTAATATAGTTTTATATCATAATCCTTTTAATGATTTTATCTTAAAACATTAAGTTATATTCCAATACCATAAATGTTAAGAAATGATTAAATCTAGACTTACTAATCCACTTCACATTTAGATGTAAAAGTATTTTATTTATTTTATTATTGTCTATATATTAAGAACATCTCGATGTAAACGTATTACATTTGTTTATCATTAATTATAGAATAAGATCTATTGTACAACATTTTATGAAATCACAATTTTTCCTAAGTCTTAACTTATTAATTACTTAATCCCAATTTAAGATTTACATCCTGGTTAATGACAAATAATACTATACATGTATTTTAATATGGTTTATATAAATCTTAGAAATCCAAGATAACTCTTTAAGCTCAATTTCATAACCACAATTCAATACTAGCTCATATAATATTCTTTTAATAGTATTATGTAGAGGTTTAGTTTAACTTACTAATTCCTTCGTATTATATTTCCTATAAGGTATCTAACTTTATTTATGTTAAATGTGTATATATTTATATACACTAGGATTTGTTCAAAACAATATTATTCATGTAGTTTTATTGTATTTAGTTATGTTTAATAACTTTTAGGCATAACTACAACCGACCTATGGTTTACTAAATAAAGTGTTTCCTTTATTTATTTAATATATATAAGTGTACCCGTACTAGAAATCAACTAAGACATTCCCTATGTAACTTATCATATTTAAACTATCTTATTAATACAACCTTAAACTGTATTCCAAGTATGTTTCGTTAAGTATTTCTTTTACCATATCATAGGATACTAGCTCTTATAACATTTAGTTATTATAAGTGTTAATTTAATTAGTTCCTTGTTTTACTCTAAGTTACTACTTAATTCCCTTTTTATAAACGCGTAAATATATATATATATATATATATTCCTTAGTTTAATTAAAAATATTAACTCCCATATAATATAGTAAATAAAATGTAGGATAATTAAATTCCTTAATTTATATAAGTTTCTACTGAGTAAGTATCTATACATATATGTAAATAATTTAACTTCTCTTAAAAGCCAATACCAAAACATTTATAACTTATTGTTATAAAATGTTAATTTAGTTTCCTTTATTTTCCCCAGCTTAAAAGTTAATTAACAAACCATACTTTAATTTTTTGGTTACATTAAAAACCTTATATTATAGGTTATTCTTATGAAAAACTCATAAACACAATTTTTAAAACCTTTTACCAGAGGCCAAAAATTCCCAAATTTAATATACAGTAACTATAACATTTTAGACATATTATAAAATTTTTATTTCATAAAAATATCTTTTTAATTTAGCCAAATAATTCTAGAAAACCCATAACTTGCAAAAATCATAACTTACTTTTAAAAACTCCAAAACCATATTAATTTACATCAAAATAAACTACATTAAATAAGGAATCTATGGTTAAAATTTCAAGTCAAAATACCTTCGGGAAGACCATTAACTAAAATCAACAAGTTAGAGCTATTTACAGAATTTTATAGAAACCTAAAACAGTTTTAAATTACCAGATCTAATCTCGGCCGTCCAAATCCTTTAAAACGAAATCAACGGCTCCTGTACTCCTAGTTCATCAGCGAGTTCGAATTCCAGCCCGAGTACCAATTCTCGTTTTTCTCACAATCTACAGAACGAAATTGAGTGATTCTTGTTTCTATGGATTCGAAATCAAATTTCGGTTCTAATGATACCGGTTTCCCCAATTATAATGCAGTATACGATAGAATTCGAAGTCAGTTCGAATGTTAGGGTTCAAAGTTCGATTCGATTACAATCTTGCAAAATTCTACACATACAAAGCATAATAACCTCAATTGGTTGTTGGGTTAGGTCGGATACATGATTACTAACAGCAATAACGGAGCAATTTGACCGGAAACTCACCGGAGTTGCAAAAACGGAGGAATTCGATTTCGGGAAATCTGGAAAAATCCGAACTTGATCTGTTCGAGTAGTGAACTTTGGAGATCTATAAAATACGTTCTAGATCGAGTTAGGCCATGTTCTTGGGCTCATTAGAAAGAAGAAACATAGCTCTACACAATGATAGCAAGAACTAATCATAACTCGCACCACACAGAAAGAAATTGAAGTCACAAATCACGAGTTTACCTCTCTGTTTCGGTATTATTTTATGAGCTGGCGAGACCGAAACTTTAGACACCTTTCCCTTCCAATCAGTTGAGAATTGGCTTAGACCATAAACATGAAAGTTTTAGAGGAATTAGAGCTCTTCAAAATGAGCTAAAGAACATGGAATTTGGATGAGTAACGAAGACGTTATGGCTGATTGAAGTTACCTGATTCGAAGAGAAAACTAGAATTGCAGTTTCGGTTTTTGCAGGGTGGCTACTTTGACTCGATTTTCCGGTTGATTCAGAATGAATTAGGGTTTGTATGAGTTATAGTTGTTTATAGGGAATGTAGGAGAAGACAACAAAGAAGACGGCATTGAAAAATATGGAGAGATGAAAAAGTTATAGCCGTCTAAAGTTAGGGCAAAATCATGAATTCTGTTACCGAAATTCAAGGGATAAATTGGCTAAGTGTTGGCGACCCGTGACAGAGTGACACGTGGCATCTTTCAAATTTTTGACTCAAAACTTCAATCTAGCATAACTTTGGCTAGGATGATCCGTTTTTGACGTTCTTTTTATCGATCTTCATGGTTTTCCATAACCTATTTATTGGTATAGGTTTCATGACCTGGTTTGACCATTCTCAAAAAGTCAACTCTAACAAGGCTTAATAAGCTTTAAGGTTTCTAGAATTTTATATTGACTTTTATGTTTCAAAACAATGTTTCAACACTTCCTAAAATCTTTATAATATAGTTGGAGTGTTTAAGAATTTTCCCAAGATTTGTTGACTTATAAATCTTATTTTTAAATTCATAATACTATATAATAATATATAATAATTAAGGTTAAATAGGAGAAACCCCTAAACAAAATTTCACAATTCCATATAATAATTTAATATTCATAATTCCATATAATAATTTAATATTTATAATTCTATATAACAATTTAATATTCATAATTCCATATAGTAATTTAATACTTAATAGTATTATTAAAGGTTTAATAAAAGAAATCCCCTAAATTAATTTAAATTAATTTAGGGGTATTTCAGTATATCCCCCTTAAAAGAAACTTCGCCTTGAAGTTTAAAAATCAACTAATAGGCACTCACACCGCTTCGGGTGTGCTGAGACAATAATAATTCCAATGAAATTCCATACCAATCCAATCCTTTATTTCCATCCATTTCCATAACAACATTCCACTCGATATTACTCAAACTCAAAACGAACCAAGATATACCAAGACATAGCATGATGAAAATCAACAGTCACATACTGTGTCATATTGTAAAAACCAAGCACATACAAACACCTCTCATTCTGCTAATACTGTTCTCCCTTTACTAACAATGCAACGAGGCATAATCCGGATGAGATAACGAAGGAGGAGTATGCCAGCATATCCCCCTTAAAAGAGCTAAGGTACGCCCTCGTACCGCTACTAACGGCACATTCAAAGAATTCAACACCTTATTAACCAGCTTTGTTGTGAATTTTACTGCACCGTTGATTTTATCTATGATCGTGACATATATTTGTATCTCTTGATTGTTATGTATTTGTATTTCCTTTGTGGTTATAAAATTTTATCTTATGGTTATTATCCATTCATTTAATGACTGATACGAATTATATGTCCATATATGATCATTTATCATATCAATTATATTACCAAGCTATAAACCAGGTGTAACGTATTTGAGTAGTTTATAATAATATTTCAGATCATTTAATAATCCTTAATAATCTTCCAAAATCATCTTCAAGGGTTTATTAGTCAACCCCATGCTAAAACTCTATAAAATAAATATTTTCTGTGACTTTTCAAGTTTCAATTGTTTTTATAATTAACTATCGTATTTTAGACGATTCATTCAGTATTTACTTTATAAAATTTACTTATTATATAACTTCACCCAAGGCAGAATTTTAGGAAGTTCTTCCAAAATCTGATTCCTTTATCTTAAAATTTATATATTATATTTTTTTTAGGGTAGGGAAAATTTTAAGTCAAGTGAGCTAGTCTAATGAAAACTCACTCACTCTTGGTAATTATTTTTCTTAAGGTTTGTTCTATGTAAGTATTCTCCTGATTATTAAATCTTAGTACTCCCTTAGACAATGGTGGCTTTTGTAAATATCACTCTTAGTGTGACTTCTAAGATTTTATCTATGTATAAGGTTAAACTTCTAAATAAACATGAGGATTTCCAAATCTTTAAGTAACTCTCAATTTTTTTTCACTAGACGCTCAATACTCCAAGTATTTAAGGCTCAATAATATTTAGTTTATTATTACTCATGTGTTTTCACTCCATAGGTAAGTATTTTTCACCAAGGATTTAACTCGGTAAACTCTTTACATGCACGAATTTAGTACTGAATCTTAATATACGAGTTTTGAACTGTTCATTGTGGCTAGTAATGAAATATGCCTAGCTCAAGATTCCATGATGGTAACGTCTTACCACCACTTCCCCTCAAGTTCAACACAATCCATCACCTGCGTAGAAGATTATTTACAGTTAGATGACAAGGCTTGTCTAGCCCCTAAACTTCTAGAAGTGGGTGTGCACCCCCACTACTTTCAGCCTAGGAGTTCATCGCACTAGGCACTTCCCGTAGGGTGTTAGGTTTATGTGTTTTCTTTCTAAAGTTAACATAGAGTTTTAATGTGTTTTACAAGTTCAGATGTTGATCTTTTCTAATACGCTACTAGTTATTGTTAGCTTAATAATTTCCAAGACTTAAGATTTATCTTAAACATTATCTTTAGGTAATAAATTGATACCAAGTAGTTCATGAGATTTATTTTCAAACTTTAAAGGAGTTGAAGTACTTTCACATAATATCAATACTAATTTAGTTATGTAAAGTTCTATTTGTATACTGTTTTCAACCAAAAGTATTCTTTAAAATTCTAGGAATTTGTGTACTAGCTTTTAAAGGATTGCATTTTTAGCAATGTATTCTCCATGGGTATGCTTTTGAAAAATAGCTTAATATTTGGTTTATCTCAACCAAAATCTTATCGTACTTAATATAGGATGCTCCAAACTTATATGTATATATATATATATATTTTTTGTAGTTTACTGTTGGAACGGTATAACAACACATCACACTCAACAGACATTCACAAAAGAAAAGTGTGTAAAGGAATCGTTCACAATTCCAAAAAGGGTTAGGAGTCGTGCCTTACTGGAGTCCTCACTTCCCAATTCTACCCCAGTTCCCCAGTTTTAAGTGCACCTATAATCTAAGTATTTCACTCGGCTTGTTTTCTCGGGTTCAGAGCATAATCTGAGTCTTTATACTCCGAACGGGAATTGGTTCTAACATCAACAATGGATGCTTACTAACTATGTGGTGTGACTACTTAAGTGGATGACTTGTTTTGGAAGTTCTTTATCTCTATCTTTGTCTTGTTTTCTTTTCTCTTTAACTTGATTGTTTTGAAGTGCTTTATCTCTGTTTTACTTTTAAGAGTTTGTTTTCATGTTACTGTTTATTTTGAAGAGTTATGTTTTATGAGTTTGTTTTTTTGGAGAATTGTACCAGTTCCATTCCAGGGAACTGACTTACCCCTCTCGGGGTGGGCTACTTGGTTTCATCTTGCAGGTACAGATTGATTTACAGGTGGCCACGACGAGCATGAGTGATTGGGATGGGATTAGGTTTATGGAGAGCGAATGTGTTTTATTATTGTTATGGTTATGTTGAGTTTTCTCGAAGTTCAGACCGTAACGTAGTTAATTGTAATGGTTGTAATTGGTGAGGTTGGTACCGGGTGTTTGGAGCCCGATGGTCTGTAGCACCTTTAGTTTATTTTCCGCTGTTGTTTTATTATTATAGGGGTGTTACAGAAAGTGGTATCAGAGCCCAAAAATTCCCAAATTTAATATACAGTAACTATAACATTTTAGACATATTATAAAATTTTTATTTCATAAAAATATCTTTTTAATTTAGCCAAATAATTCTAGAAAACCCATAACTTGCAAAAATCATAACTTACGTTTAAAAACTCCAAAACCATATTAATTTACATCAAAATAAACTACATTAAATAAGGAATCTGTGGTTAAAATTTCAAGTCAAAATACCTTCGGGAAGGCCATTAACTAAAATCAACAAGTTAGAGCTATTTACAGAATTTTATAGAAACCTAAAACAGTTTTAAATTACCAGATCTAATCTCGGCCGTCCAAATCCTTTAAAACGAAATCAACGGCTCCTGTACTCCTAGTTCATCAGCGAGTTCGAATTCCAGCCCGAGTACTAATTCTCGTTTTTCTCACAATCTACAGAACGAAATTGAGTGATTCTTGTTTCTATGGATTCGAAATCAAATTTCGGTTCTAATGATACCGGTTTCCCCAATTATAATGCAATATACGATAGAATTCGAAGTCAGTTCGAATGTTAGGGTTCAAAGTTTGATTCGATTACAATCTTGCAAAATTCTACACATACAGAGCATAATAACCTCAATTGGTTGTTGGGTTAGGTCGGATACATGATTACTAACAGCAATAACGGAGCAATTTGACCGGAAACTCACCGGAGTTGCAAAAACGGAGGAATTCGATTTCGGGAAATCTGGAAAAATCCGAACTTGAGCTGTTCGAGTAGTGAACTTTGGAGATCTATAAAATACGTTCTAGATCGAGTTAGGCCATGTTCTTGGGCTCATTAGAAAGAAGAAACATAGCTCTACACAATGATAGCAAGAACTAATCATAACTCGCACCACACAGAAAGAAATTGAAGTCGCAAATCACGAGTTTACCTCTCTGTTTCGGTATTATTTTATGAGCTGGCGAGACCGAAACTTTAGACACCTTTCCCTTCCAATCGGTTGAGAATTGGCTTAGACCATAAACATGAAAGTTTTAGAGGAATTAGAGCTCTTCAAAACGAGCTAAAGAACATGGAATTTGGATGAGTAACGAAGAAGTTATGGCTGATTGAAGTTACCTGATTCGAAGAGAATACTGGAATTGCAGTTTCGGTTTTTGCAGGGTGGCTACTTTGACTCGATTTTCCGGTTGATTCAGAATGAATTAGGGTTTGTGTGAGTTATAGTTGTTTAGAGGGAATGTAGGAGAAGACAACAAAGAAGACGACATTGAAAAATATGGAGAGATGAAAAAGTTATAGCCGTCTAAAGTTAGGGCAAAATCATGAATTCTGTTACCGAAATTCAAGGGATAAATTGGCTAAGTGTTGGCGACCCGTGACAGAGTGACACGTGGCATCTTTCAAATTTTTGACTCAAAACTTCAATCTAGCATAACTTTGGCTAGGATGATCCGTTTTTGACGTTCTTTTTATCGATCTTCATGGTTTTTCATAACCTATTATTGGTATAGGTTTCATGACCTGGTTTGACCATTCTCAAAAAGTCAACTCTAACAAGGCTTAATAAGCTTTAAGGTTTCTAGGAATTTTATATTGACTTTTATGTTCAAAACAATGTTTCAACACTTTCTAAAATCTTTATAATATGTTGGAGTGTTTAGGAATTTTCCCAAGATTATTGACTTAAAATTTATTTTTAAATTCATAATACTATAATAATATATAATAATTAGGGTTAAATAGGAGAAACCCCTAAACAAAATTTCACAATTCCAATAATAATTTAATATTCATAATTCCATAATAATTTAATATTTATAATTCCATATAACAATTTAATATTCATAATTCCATATAGTAATTTAATACTTAATAGTATTATTAAAGGTTTAATAAAAGAAATCCCCTAAATTAATTTAGGGGTATTTCAATTGGTTTAGGTAATAACGGTGTTGTGGTGTAATATATTCAAACTTGGTCTTATTGAGGACTAACAAGTCCTTTTTCCTCTTCTGGTAATTATTAGGTGTTGACATATGTCGTTATGGGCGTAGTATCGGCCCTAATCGTTAAGTGATCATGCTTCCACTACAATTCCCTATTTATTCAGGGTGAGCTATTATTTACAAATATCCATATTTGGTACTTTACTTGTTAGGTTGTACGTGTTTTTAGCTGCTTGCTGCTGGCATACTTCGGTTTCTCATCTATTCCTAATGTGATAAATGTGGCCACTTGTAGAGAGTTTCAGAAATCATCCGCCCCTGATGTGATCAGTATCAGTGTCGGACTATCCTTCCACTCCAATTTGTGTTCAGCTTCCCTTGATCTGTACCGGATCAAGTTCCACCTCCCACGTCAATTTTAAACCATGAAATAATTTAATAAGTATGTTATGGTGTTTGGCTAATAAGCCGATGTTATTGATTCATTTTGTTTATTGAGTGTAGCTTGATATGGGCTGGTGTATGCCCTTTAGTTGTAATGGTCGGACTCTTCGGTCCTTCCGAGGTTTTGGTCTTCGCATTTTAAGGGTTTTGTGACCCAATGGTGACAAGTTGTAGTTATGAATTTTGTACATAAGTTGTACAAATGTTTGGTGGTTACTGGTAGCCATGGTGTTGTACCAGTGGCCTACACGGTTTGTAAAATTCAGTTGTATTTATCGTTTTAGTTACAGTTGTAGTTATAATTGCATTCATAGCTGCAGTTACAGTTGCAATTATGGTTGCAGTTATAGTTATAGTTGCAGCACTTGCTGTAGCAAGTGCGCGAGGTAGACGGAATTGTTAGTATTTTGCTTGTTTTAGCGCTTGCTGTAGAAAGCGCGCCATGCAGGTTAAGTCATCGGTTTCCGGAATTGTTTGTTTTACTGACGCTTCGGTCGTTTGAGTATGGTTTAGTTGATTTGTCTTGAAAAGGGTAGTATTGGAGTTATTTCAGTTTGTTAAGGTATGGTGAGTTTTCTAAGGTAATTTTATTCCTAGGTTCTCTGAGGTAGGCTCTTTCTGAGTTTTGGCTTTAAACTCCTTCATTGTAGGAGAAGGTTTCTAACGCATGTTCATGCAGTCAATTCATTAAGTTAAGGATGTGCGGTTACCTAGATCGCGCTGAGTACTAGTACCAGCGCCTGAGGTTCCCACAAAATTTGGGGTATCCTGTTCCACATGGCTACCTCGTGGTGCTTCAAGTCCAGCAGATGGAGTACTCTAGTTGTCCTTGGTACGACATTCCTCTTCTTGAGCGTTGTGTTGTAGTAATTTTAGGAGTTTAGCTTGTAAGCTTATATGGTTATTGTGATTGTAGGTCAGGTTTTACTGAGCCTTCTAGGTTGCATCCGGTTGAAGTTATTCCCTTTTGGGGATTGACTTCCATGCAGTCCTTGGTTCCGCATGTTATGCATTTTGATAGTTATCTAAAACTCGTTTTTCTATCTTTCGATCTTCAGGTGCACCTGTGCGTGCTTTCCTCGGGTTAACTGGACAGGGTTTCGGTGTCTAATTACAAGCTGACCCGCTCGTCCTATGGATTCTTATCCTTCTTCAAAGTAAGGTTTAATGTGCATTCTTCACTACGTATAAGTACGCTTCTAGATAGTACGTAACTATCGGAACCTCCGGTCCTTAATGATTCATTGTATCACAAGCGCTTATGTCTATCTTGGTGTCATGGTGACTGTTGGGATAAAACCTAACGGCAAGTGTACCGGTCAATTCTAGCAAGTTTTAATAGAGAGTATTCCCTAAGTATCGAACCAGAGGAGGCGATGTCTAGTTTAAATCTTTACTAACCGGAAAAGATATAAAATGATTAATTAACAAATTAAAACAGGAAATTGGGGGTTTGATTTGATGACTAGTAAAAGCTGTAAACAGAAAGTAAAACAATAAAAAGCAACAAAATAATTGTTTCGAAACTGATTTGGGAAAGAGATCCCGGTTTACTACTTCTCCTTAAATCTGTAATTCCTATCCCTAAGTGATTTCCAAGACAATTCTGAGTAAAACCCTAGAACAAAGATAATTTACCTCCGGTCTCCCGCTTAGCAAATTCTAGTTAGCAAAGACCGAATTCTAACTCTCGTTACGAACCCACTGTTTACTAACCGCCTTAAGAACAATCTAGATCATCGGTCAATTAGCAATTTAGAGGAATTACCGTCTCTAAACTAACCGGTTATTTTTCTGTATTCAATTGAAAGCCGCAGTCATCACATATAAGCTAACAAAACACTAATCTTTATAATTGGCCAGATTATAACGATTAAAGAATTTAAGCAAGGAAAATAACTTTACTCAATAGAATTGCATTAAATCACAAAGGAACAAGAATAGTCAATTTAGGGATACATAGCAAACCGGAATCTAAAGGAGACTACTCAGACATATCCATAATGACAATGCACAAGTTTAATAATAAAGACTCAGGGAAGAAAGAACAAGAAGAAACTCTAATGTCAGTAGCCGTCGTGGATTCTCTGTTGTTCTTGCTTCAGCCTTCTCTCTGATAGTCTCCAAGATCTGCCCAAGACTCAGCCTTTCTCTCTCTCTCTTCTCTTCTGTGTAAAACTAAGCTTTGTGGTCTATCCAGGCATATCTCTCACGTTGGCAGGCCTCTGCTTATATAACAATCAAAATTCTATCTTTAATCTCTTCCTTCCACGCCGATTCTGGCTGCGTTTAATCTAATTGGTCCGGGACTTGGTCCATGTATGAAGTCCCGGACCACTCTCTGAAATACGCCAAGAATTCACATACAGGTATGGTCCGGGACTTAAGATATGTATCAAGTCCCGGACCGGTCATTAAAACAAGTCGAGAGTTATGCCTTTGGTTGGTCCAGGACTTAGGGTTTGTAACAAGTCCCGGACCAGTTTCCAAAACAGATCGAGAGTGGCTCCAATGGATGGTCCGGGACTTAGGGTCTGTGCAAGGTCCCGGACCCATCCTAAAATTGAGAGATGGTGCAAGTCTTCACTCTGTTCAACATGTCTGACAGTCCAGAATGACATTACAATGATCGGGAATGCGTTTTCTTGAGATTTTCGCCTGAAATAACACGTAAACCCATCATAGAAGACAATTGCAAATAAAAGCATAAAACTAACCATAAGGCGGGAATTTATTAACGGATAATGACGAATTAAACCCAAATAAACCCCATAGACATAGATAAATTCCCGACTTATCAACTTTCTCACACTTAACCTTTGCTTGCCCTTAAGCAAATACTGCAATTAAAATATACTGGATTTCAATAGCGGGGAGTCATCAGATTAGGAAAAGTGTACAAGGAAATCTAATATCGAACAACAACCAAAAGACACAATGGTTAGTACTGCAGGTTTTCATAAACAGTGAAATGGGAATGTTGTTAAATGCTTGAGAAAATTTTCATAACTATCTAGTCCAGATTTCACCCAGGGCTTTACTCTCCTTTTACTTTCCACAATCCATTGGACGACAAGGGGCAAGAAGTAATGTCATATTCCACATTACCTTTCATTGCCACGTACTCATAATCAAAGAAGAATTTGCAATAACTTATTAAACTCAAAGTACTTTCCTTCTTTCTGAATTAGCGTTATTCTTTTTCATCCCCCAGACTTTTCTCCCCATCCATGTAGCGGTTTTGGGCCTTCTATCCCAGATCAGATGACCTTAGGTAGATGAGTGATAAAGCACTCCAAGGGCTTAATAACCAGATGGGAGAGGCCTGTTCCGGTTCAGAATAGATTAGAGGAGTACCTTGCCTTTGTCCTTTCTTTCCTTTCATACCATAACTTTCCAAAACCCCAGGTTAATCCAAACAAAAATAGTCATAAAAATGGTCTCACCTTTTACTGAAAGAAATAGATAAAATTTAGCAAAATCTATACATACAAGCAGCATAACCCAAGTGTCTTTGACTTGAAATCCAAATTCGACTTCAAAAAATGTGCTACTTGTACGGTATTCCCAACTGACGCATCTTACCACCAATTAAAACCAAGTAAGTCTCAATCGAAAAATTTGTTGAGGGTAAGCAAAAATCAGTGATAGAAAAATAGATGATGTCAAAGATCAAAGAAAGATAAACAAATTCTCACACTTAAAATCAAGCAATGCCCTCATTGCTTTCAATATAAAACCGAGTGTAACCTTCCTTTCTCACACTTAAAATCAAGCAATGCCCTCATTACTTCCAAAATTAAAACAAAGTGAAAAAGGTAGAACAGAACTCCCCTGGTTAAGTTGTGAAATAATCGAGCGGATGGATTTCTGGAAAGAATCGGGCAGAGTCTCCTTTGTATGGTGCATGAAACTTATCAAAATAATAGCAATCATGGATGAATATCAAACACAGTGCTACGACAGAGTAATAGTTCAGTATCCATGGAGAGAAAAGTGCAGAATCAATAGGGTTATTAGTTACATCCCAGAAAGAAACGATAAAAATCAAATAAGCAAAACTAACGATCTAGAAAGACATCAAAATATCTCAAATAACAGAATCAGCAGAAAAACCAAAAGAGCAATAAAGGATAGGCAGACTGATGGAGAAGAGAGCATAACCAACACAAGTGCTACTGACGGGGCAGGCGCCAGGCCTCCAACTGTGCAAAGCGCTCATCGTAGGCATGGAACCGGGCCTCCTGACGAGCCTCGTACTCTGTCTGGCGGGCCACCTGGCGAGCCTCGTACTCAGCAAACTGAGCATCCCGCCTAGCCTCATAGTCAGTCTGACGGGTCTCCAAAGCTGAGAGTCTCGCACCATACCCGTCTAGACGACTCGTAAAACCGTCAAAGTAAGCTGTGATCGTCCCCCTCCAGTCTCCAAACTCACGCAGCAGCTCGTCATAACCCAGGGCTGGTCCAGCAGGTATCGAAATGTGTGGGGCCTCACCACCAGCAGCATCAGCCTCAGCAGCAACCTCAGCAACTCGGGGCGCTCGTGCAGCGCGTCGACGCTTCACCCATTGCCCTTCGATCTTCTCCCACTGATAGAAGCGCATCATAGTCATGTCGATGGTGGACCGAGGGAATTGAGGCTGCTCATCAGAGAAGTCCACCCCTGCATTAACAAACAAAGTCTGCAAGAGATGCGGGAAGGGAACTGAAGAACTGCTATCTGTGCCAACCACCCGAAGCATAGACTGAAATATAACCCTATGTAGACCAATCGGGAACACTGCCACTGCAAGCTCGTTATCCAGAATGTAGCGCATAATATAGCAGTCAATAGAATTTAAGTCAGCGCACTCTCGGGGGCGGATATTGTACATGATAACGCCCAAGATAAGACGCTCAACTAGAGTGGGCAACTTATCCCCCGTAACCACCTGTTTACCCCGGTTGTTGCGTCGCTGGCGGTTCTGAACAGCAGGATCATTCACAATCAAATTAATATAATGTTCCTTAGCCTGACGCTCACGTAACGTCAGATTCTCCCTCTCTGCCTGTGTCGGAACCCGAGCATGAATAGGTATTTTCAAAGCACGCCTAACCCGGGTGTTATCTACTCTAATCTCCGTCCCTTTCACCCGTGATAAAATCGCATCACCATTATCACTCACAGTCGCATTAGCATAGAATAACTTCACCAAACGTGGGTAATTTGTGCCACCCCGGGTCAACAGCCATGCCCAATCCCTTGCTCCAAACAACTGATCCAATTGAAATTCAGCAATTAAAGTAGGACACACTGACCTTTCTACAATTATCTTCCGTTCTCGCGCATTGTACCAATCCGCAGCAGCCTCAGGAACGAATTCATCTCTCACAGTTTCTTGTACTCGAAGTGGAGCAGCTTCCGAAGAGGAGGAAGCTCCAGCGGTGGTGGATCGGCGAGCACGCTTGGGAGCCATTGAGAATTCTAAAAATGGGAATTGATATTGTTGGTTAAATGTGGTGGCCTGACGTTTTGGTGTGGTGTTCTGAAGTAGCAGTCGAAATGGGATGTGGTGGTAGGCGTCGGAATGGGGAGTCGGGTGGTGTGACTGGACTAGGGGGTAGTAGATGTCGGGTGGTACGATTGGAGGTGGTGGAGTTGTGCTGGAAATGTGGCGGGTGGCGCGATTGGGTGGGGAATTGGTGGTGGTGATGGGAGCGGGAGTTGGTGGCGTGGCGAAACTGTGGGTAGAGGGTGTGAGGGCGACGGTAATGCGATGGTGGGCAGAAGGGAAGTGCAGCGCTGGAGTGATGGAAGTCGGTGGTGGAAGTGGGCGGAGGTAGTAGGTGTCGGGTGGCAGTGGAGTGACTGGAGGACGGAGGTGATGGTAATGGCGTAATCGGAAGGCGACGGGAGAAAGGAGGCTAGGGTTGCAGATTGGCAAATTGGGGATTGGCGTTGAAGAAGACGACACGTCGAGGATAGTGTTTTATTTAGAGGAACAGTTGGCCCTAGACTTAGGCTGTGTAAGAGGTCCCGGACCGTAGTGAAAATTTGGCCAAGATTCTTTGTAGCTCTGGGTCCGGGACTTAGGGTAGAGGTAAAGTCCCGGCCCGTGTGTATTTTTATGTCGAGAATCGGCCGCTCCTCTGGTCCGGGACTTAAGGTGTGGATCATGTCCCGGACCACCATCTACGATTCTCGAAAATTCTCTCACTCGTGGGTCCGGGACTTAAGTCCTGTATAAGGTCCCGGACCACCCCATTGAATTCCGCCGAAAGTCTGCTCTTTAGTCGGTCCGGGACTTAAGTTATGGTCAATGTCCTAGACCACCCCATGTTTTTCTACCGAGAGTCTGGTCCCTTGAACTCTGTTTCTCTTCCTTCATCAATCCTGTAACCTAACAAAACCAAACATGAAAAACAACTAAAAGAAGAATTATAACAGGCAAAAATATTAATCAAAACTAAAACAAAGAAGATAAAGGAAAAAGATTGGGTTGCCTCCCAATGAGCTGCCCGTCTTTTCGGTCTTTGGCTAGACCGTGCAACTGTAAGATCAGTATGGCGGGTCATGCACCGTGATCACCGAATGGACTTCGGCGATATCACCACTTAGATAATGTTTCAGCGGAGACCCGTTGGCTTTGAATGTCTCCCTGTCTGTATTGATTAAACCGATGGCTCCATAAGGCTAGACGCTTGTTACTGTAAACGGTCCAGACCAACGAGACTTCAACTTCCCAGGAAATAACTTCAGACGAGAGTTGAATAGAAGAACCTTATCCCCAACGTGAAACTCACGCTTTACCAACAGCTTATCGTGCCACCTCTTCGTCTTCTCCTTATAGATTTTGGCGTTTTCATAAGCTTCCTCTCTAAACTCCTCCAGATCACACAGCTGTAACTTACGCTTCTCACCAGCCTTTTGCAGATCAAAATTCAATGCCTTGAGTGCCCAAAAAGACTTGTGCTCCAGCTCCACAGGTAAGTGACACGCCTTGCCATAAACCAACTTGTACGGGGACATACCTAAAGGTGTTTTAAAGGCAGTGCGGTATGCCCACAAGGCGTCATCTAACTTAAGAGACCAATCTCGCCTCGAGGATGTGACAGATTTCTGGAGAATCCACTTAAGTTCCCTGTTGGTGATCTCGGCTTGCCCGTTCGTCTGTGGATGATACGGTAGAGAAACCTTATGCCGTACACCATATTTTTGTAGAAGAGCCTCAAACTGCTTGTTGCAGAAGTGTGTACCCCCGTCACTGATGATCGCTCGTGGGACACCGAAACAGGTAAAGATATTCCTCTTTAAAAACTTGAGCACCACTCTTGCATCATTGGTAGGTGTTGCTATCGCTTCAGCCCACTTGGTGACATAATCTACTGCTACCAAGATATAAAGGTTACCTTGAGATGATGGGAACGGTCTCATGAAATCAATGCCCCAAAGATCGAACGGCTCAACCTCCAAGATCGAATTCAATGGCATCTCGTGACGTCTGGACAAATTCCCCTGCCTCAGACATTGATCACAAGTGGAAACAAATTGATAACAGTCCTTATTCAAATTCTTCCAAAACAAGCCAGCCTCCAAAACTTTCGCGGCTGTCCTAGCCGGACCAAAATGACCCCCTGCTTCTCTATAATAACAATGCGTCAGGATGTCTCTAGCCTCCTCCTCCTAAACGCACCGACGAATCATACCATCTGCACAGACCTTGAACAGAAACGGGTCATCCCAAAGGTAATGCTTGGCCGTGGAGAAGAACTTCTTCTTCTGCTGATATGACAACTCCGGAGGAACGATGCCCTTAGCTAGGAAGTTTGCAATATCAGCATACCAAGGGTCCGCGGAATGACCGATCATGTAGACGTACTCATCAAAAAAATGCTCATTGATCGGCCTGCCATCATCTGGAACTTCCATACGGGATAAGTGGTCCGCCACTCCGTTCTGCGCTCCAGGTTTGTCTATAATCTCAATGTCAAATTCCTGCAAAAGCAAAATCCATCTGATCAAAGGAGGTTTAGCATCAACCTTTCCAAAGAGATACCTGAGAGCGGAATGGTCGGTGTGCACACTGACTTTGCTACCAATAATGTACAGTCGAAATTTATCACAAGCAAAGACAATCGCCAGCAGCTCCTTCTCCGTTGTGGCGTAGTTCTTATGCGCCTCATTCATAGTCTTACTAGCATAGTAGACTATCCTCAATACCTTGTCATGCCTATGACCCAAAGCTGCTCCCAATACGTAATCGCTGACATCACACACAATCTCAAAAGGTAACGACCAATCAGGAGCAACAATAACAGGTGCAGAAACCAATTTAGCTTTAAGCAAATTAAACGCATCTAAGCATTCTTTTGTAAACTCAAATTTAGCATCCTTAAGTAATAAGTCGCAAAGAGGCTTAGAGATCTTAGAAAAATCCTTAACAAAACGCCTATAAAAACCTGCGTGACCGAGAAAGCTCCGGACATCCTTTACCGACGATGGTGGTGGCAGCTGCTCTATTACTTCAACCTTGGCTTTGTCAACCTCGATTCCTTTCGTAGAAATCTTATGTCCGAGCACGATGCCTTCCTGCACCATGAAGTGGCACTTCTCCCAATTGAGCACCAAGTTAGTTTCATTGCATCTAGCTAAGATTAAATCCAAGTCTCTTAAACATGAATCAAAAGTTGGTCCGAAGACAGAAAAATCATCCATAAAGATTTCGATGCACTTTTCAATAAAGTCAGCAAAGATAGCAGTCATGCATCGTTGAAAAGTACCTGGTGCATTACATAAACCAAAAGGCATGCGTCGATAAGCATAAGTACCATACGGACATGTAAAAGTGGTTTTCTCTTGGTCTTCCTTAGCAATTGGAATTTGAAAATAACCGGAGTAACCATCTAAGAAACAGTAATATTCTTGTCCTGCAAGCCTTTCTAGCATTTGGTCAATAAAGGGAAGGGAGAAGTGGTCTTTCCTAGTGGCGGCATTTAATTTCCTATAATCAATGCAAACTCTATGCCCAGTAATAGTATGCTGAGGAACTAATTCACCTTTATCATTAGGCACCACAGTTAAACCTCCCTTCTTAGGTACTACCTGTGTAGGACTTACCCATTTGCTGTCAGAGATTGGATAGATTATACCTGCATCCAATAGCTTGATAACCTCCTTCTTAACTACCTTTTTCATGTGCGGGTTCAGTCTCCGCTGGGGCTGTCTCAATGGCTTGTAATCCTTCTCAAGATAAATGCGGTGGGTGCAAAACGTAGGAGAAATACCTTTGATATCAGCAATGGACCATCTTAATGCTTCTTTGTTCCTCTTTATCTGTAACAAAGCTTCCTCCTGTTCATCAGTCAAAGTATTAGAAATAATAACAGGTAAATTAGAAGGAGGAACTAAGAAAGCATATTTAGGGTGACTAGGAAGAGGTTTAAGTTCAAGAGAAGGTGGTGATTCCACAGAAGGAGCTAGCGTCTTTGGAACTCGGTCCAGCGGTTCCTCCTCGATTCTGTGGTTCTTTCTATATGGCCTCCCAGCGGAAAGCTGAAATGCTGTAGCAGAAACCTCAGAGTCATCATGAGTGGTTTCTATGGAATCTACCAAGCACTTCTCCAATGCATCAAGCTTTGTGGGGCTGTAAGAATAGTCCTGCATCAAGGTGTCAATACAATCTAAACTAAAACAAGCATGAACATCAAAAGGGTGGGTAGCAGCCTTGGTCATATCGAATACAAGTTGCTCATCATGTAACCGCAGTATAATCTTCCCTCCTTCAACATCAATGAGGGTCCTTACTGTTCGCATGAATAGTCGACCTAAAATAAGCGGTACTACCTTGTCCTCCTCCATGTCTAAAATAACAAAGTCAGCAGGGAAAGCAAAAGTACCAACCGAAACGATTAAATCTCTTACCACCCCTCTAGGTAGGATAATTGACCTATCAGCTAATTGCAAAGTAATTCGTGTAGGTTCACATTCTCCTAAACCAAGCTTCAGATACATCGATAAGGGCATTAAATTAATACTCGCACCTAAGTCACATAAACCCTTACCACAATTCACATTACCTATCGTGCAAGGTATGACCGGAGTACCTGGATCATCAAGCTTAGGTGGAAGCTTCTTTGAAAGAACAGCTGAAACACTCTCGGTAAGCTGCACAGTATCCTTCTCCACTAAAGACCGTCTGTTGGACAGGATGTCCTTCATGAACTTCGCATATATAGCAGTGCAAGAGCTATCTATGGGCAAGTGTACCCAAATATAGTAGTAATTAAAGTGTCGTTCCACTAGGAAATTGATTATCTATCTCTATAGTTTCGGTAATTGGTAAATAAACAGTAATTGAAGGGGGGTTCAGCCGGTGGCAAGCTCGATGATTCAATTCAAGATAGTTAACAAGGTAAACAAGGAAACTAAAATCTGTTTTGATGGATTGAAATGGAATGCACCCTATGATGGTTATTATCACCTAATTTTACCCCAACTTCACTCTCAGACCCACTTCACTCAAGTTGTCTAATAGGACTAGTGTAATGACTTTCCAAATCATGGAAGAGTCAAATCTTCCTTAACTACTTCAAACTCTCTAATCAAGTAGAGTTTAAATCACTAAGTAGCATTAATTGCAAGTCCACAATAAAGCCCCAAATTTCACTAACTAATCAAGATAGCACAATCTAGGTTTTCTCTCTCTCTTTGGTCCCAATCTCCAACTCAAACTCATATGTTGTTGGAGACCTCCATAAATGCCATAAATGATCAAGTTATAGCATTAAATAAATAAGAGAGAGAAAACAAGTTTCATAAATGAAGTGTAGGTTTACAAGTTAGTTTAGGGGATTTAGGGTCAAATCCCCATCCCAAAGTGTAATAGGGAACTACTCAAACATAGAGAGAAATAGAGTAGAGAGAGTGAGTAGGAAGAAGCCATAGGAGGTGGTGGAGAGCTTAGGGGAGATGAGCCCTTTCTTCTCTTCTTCCTTCTAATCACCTCTCTCTCTTCCGGTTGAGTGTTTAGAGGTGTATGTAATGGAATGAGGAAGAAAGCCCCAAATTTCAGCATTTCAAGAGCAGGATTTCCGTCTGACCGACCCACCCTGGGTCAGTCCCGTGGGTCGATCGGCTCTCTGAAGAAGGAGGCATGTGCTCATTTAAGTCCCGACTGACCCACCCTGGGGTCGGACCTAGGGTCGGTCGATCCCAGTAGCTTACAGGAGATGTGAACCGACCTAGAGGGTCGGTCTGCATGGGTGGGTCGGCTCCAGAGAGCTTCTTTTGGCACTAGAATTATCCTGATGCTTCCCGTTGGCTTGACATCCTTCCCACAATGTTAGAACATTGATGCAACCTAAATTTATGCCTTCAAAACGTACTCAAATGAGCATTTACCTATTCAAGTATGTCAAAAGTATAAGTTCACTAATAATCACAAAAGTACTCCATAAAGTGGTGAAATAAGTTATACACCAAGTAAAATGAAGGTGAATAAAGACCTTAAAATATCATTATTTCACCACTTATCAATCGTCAACCTCATATTCCACTTCCCTACGCTTTTTGTTAGCAGCCTTCACCACCCTTTGATGGGCTCGCTCGAGGCTGTAATGCGGGTGCCGAAGGATTTCATTGCGGCCCTGATGCTCCTGTGCTACTGCAGCCACACAGAATTCACCATGTAAATATTGGTGCAAGGAAGGAGGAGGGCGACCATAAAATGCCTAATAAGGGGTCATCCCATCAGCAACAAGAAAATTGGTGTTGTACCAATATTCAACCCAATGGAGCCACTTCCCCCACTGTTTGGGTTGTTCAGAAGCAAAACATCGCAGGTAAGTCCCAACACGCTGATTAACCACCTCAGTCTGCCCGTCTGTCTTTGGATGATACGAGTTTCTCATCCTAAGTTTCGTCTCTTGCACAGAAAAGAATTCCTGCCAGAAGCAACTAAGGAAGACAAGATCTCTATCATTAACAATGGATCGGGGCACCCCATGTAACTGAACCACTTCCCTAGCAAACAGATCTGCAACAGTCCTTGTAGTATAAGGGTGGTGAAGGCCAATGAAGTGTCCCTGCTTGCTCAACCTGTCAACCACTACAAAAATACAGTCAAAGTCATAAGACCAGGGTAAGCCGCTCACAAAATCAAGAGAAATATCCTCCCAAACAGCATCCGGAAGAGGTAAGGGCTGGAGTAATCCAGCTGGTTACAAGATCTCTATCATTAACAATGGATCGGGGACATCACCCATGTAACTGAACCACTTCCCTAGCAAACAGATCTGCAACGTTGTAGTATAAGGGGTGGTGAAGGCCAATGAAGTGTCCCTGCTTGCTCAACCTGTCAACCACTACAAAAATACAGTCAAAGTCATAAGACCAGGGTAAGCCGCTCACAAAATCAAGAGAAATATCCTCCCAAACAGCATCCGGAAGAGGTAAGGGCTGGAGTAATCCAGCTGGTTACAAGGCCTCATACTTGTGCCGCTGACAAATAAGACAAGCAGCCACAAACTTTTGCACATCCCGCATCATTCCGGGCCAGAAAAGATTAGCAGCCGAACGTCGGTAAGTCCGATACGCACCTGAGTGTCCTCCTGTGGGTGTGGAGGGAAATTCATCCAAGAGCTTTGGAATCCAGCTTGACTTGGGACTCACAACCAACCTTCCTTTTCAGTACAAGCTCCCTTGTATGATCTGATAAGGTGGCCTACTGCTTGGATCCTTGTGCAGATCCTGAAAAATCTGACAATAAAAAGGATCCTCCTGGGTCTCCTTAATAAGGTTCACCGCCTCAGGCCAGCAGGGAATGGACAATGCCGAGAGCTCCTGCTCCTCCCCCATATGAGACAAGGCATCAGTAACTTTGTTCAGGTTCCCAGACTTATACTCCCCTGTAAAATCATATCCCAGCAACTTCGCCAACCAGTTTTGCTGAGCAGGAGTTGTAATTGGCTACTGTAACATGTGTCGCAAACTGCTATGATCAGTGCGCACTGTAAACTGGTGCCCCACCAGATATGACCGACAATGTTGGATTGCAAGGACTAAGGCCATAAGCTCCTCTTCGTAGGTTGACTTAGCCAGCGCGCGCCCCTGCAACCCCTTGCTAAAGTAAGCCAAAGGCCTACCTTGCTGCATCAAAACCACTCTGATCCCTACACCAGAAGCATCACATTCCAGAACAAAAGGTTGCACAAAATCATGAAGAACCAACACAAGGGCAATAACCATAGCTTGCTGCAAGTGCACAAAAGCTTTTTGGGCTTCCCCATTCCACTCAAAGCTTTCTTTCTTGAGCAAGGATGTCAACGGCCGAGCTATCTCCCCGTACCCCTTAATGAACCGGCGGTAATATCCTGTTAAGCCCAAGAGCCCACACAATGCCTTAACTGATCGAGGAATAAGCCACTGTAGAATACTTGCTACCTTACTCGGGTCCATAGAAACCCCACGAGCTCAGATAATATGACCCAAATAGTCCACCGAATGCTTGGCAAGCAAGCACTTCTTTCTATTGGCGAAGAACCCCGCTCTATCCAAGGTAACCAGAACATATTCAAGGTGCTGTAAGTGAGTTGTCCACGAACTGCTATACACCAGTATATCATAAAAAAAACCAACACGAACTTGCGTAAGTACGGGCGGAACAGATCGTTCATGGCAACTTGAAAGGTGGATGGTGTGTTGGTTAAACTAAAAAACATCACCAGAAATTCATAGTGACCCGAATGGGAGCGGAAGGCGGTCTTAGACACATAATTCTTTATCACCCGGATCTGATGATACCCAGAACGGAGGTCAATTTTGGAATAGAACTCTGCCCCTTTTAATTCATCCAGCAGCTCCTGAATAATTGGGATTGGGTATCAATCGGGAATAGTAGCTTTATTAAGGGCTCTATAATCCACACAAAACCGCTAGCTCCTGTCTTCTTCTTGACCAGAAGTACGGGACTAGAGAAAGGACTTGTGTTGGGCTGGATTATTCCCGTAGATAACATTTATGTCACCGACCTCTCAATCTCATCCTTCTGCACGTGGTTGTACCGATAAGGACGGACATTAATACCCATTGTGCCTGGAACCAGAGGAATTCGATGATCCACAGATTGCTCTAAAGGAAGTTATGTAGGCACACAAAAGATTTTCTCAAATCTGGCAAGTAACTAAGCCAAATCAGTGGGAATTTCCTCCAAATTACCATAGTCTGAACCGCCTGCTGCTGAAGGACAAGTTTCTGAACCGAATGGGCAGAAATTTCCGCCTTACACAGAGATGCGTCGCCCTTCAAAAAGACATGTCTCCCTTGCCAATGGAAGCTCACGGTCAGCTTGGACCAATTAGACACCACATCCCCTAAGCTTCTCAGCCATGCCATCCCAAGGATGAGGGCCACCCCTCCAATAAGGAACCGATAGCAGTCCAAGGACATAGTCACCGCTCCCAGATCTACCAATAGCCCTTGCAAACTCCGTTGGAAATCTTTCTGCTTCCGTTGCCAAGCCGCACTCCAAACTGTGGTGTAGGCCAACATTTTAATTGCAAGTCAGATACCAACCTTGTTGCTACAAAATTGTGGCTAGCCCCACTATCAATCATGAGGATAATCTCCTAATAACCAATCTTCCCTTTTAACTTCATAGTCTTTGGTTGATCAAATCCTTCAGAGGAGAACAACGGAAGATCCAAAACAAGCAACTGTGCATCAGTAATATGGTGCTCACCCTCCCTATCACTAAGGTTGAGCCCTTCAAGGGCGCATAACTCAGGGGATAGTTCCTCATCCTTGGCCAAAATCAAGGTGTGCAGCCCGCAATTGGGGCACTGATGAGTAGGTGAGTAGGGTTGCTTACACTTAAAACATAATCCCTTCGCACATAGATCAGCATACTCTTGATAAGTGCTCGGGCGAACTGGTTTAATAATCCGACCCGCGGTAGACTGAGTTCCCGACAGACTCCTTGATGCCACAGACGTAGGGGTTGACAGAGAGGAAGGCCCCTCCCTTGGGAACGATGACCTGGGCGTGATTTTCCCCCCGCTAGACTGGACGACGTCAACCACTCCCCTTTAGGCACCTCGCCTTGAAATCACGATGACGGGGAGTAGGAGGTTGTACCCGACCTAGATCCGCCAGAGGTAGAACCCGCAATTGAAGGTGGCACGGCCAAGGGGCGGTCCCCGAGTCCAAAACGAAGCCTCGACACCTTCTGGCTCATTTCGCCTCCTTTTCCCCAAACTCTGACCGTCTCTAGCTTCCGCTCAATCTCTCGGGCAACATTCATCGTGTGGTATACATCGGTGATCTCGTGCGAGCGAATACGAATTCGAATCTCCTCCCTCAATCCATTCAAGAAACATCCAATGTAATGCGATTTAGCCAGATCGGGCACACACGAAGATCGTGCGATAAACTCGTCGATGTATGCTAAGACTGAATTCCATTATCGGACTGCCGCCAAGCTCCTCTCAATTCGCCATTGATCCTATCGTTTCTCTCCAAGCTCCTCTCTAACACTTCAATGCACGCCTCTATACGGGTACTGGTCATCTCTCTCTCCTTAAGATTCCTCGCTCACCGCACCAGTTTGTTAGAGTTAGGAACAGGGAGAGAACTAAATCATGAATAATGGGAGCAAGTATATTGAATATCCCCAAGAGGGGCCCTCTCTATCGAGAGATGTAACAGACTGTCAGAGTGGCAAGTTACAGAACAACCAAAGCCAATCAAGACATAACGTTCCCTTGTTGCTTAATGACTATTTATAATTCCCATATTACAGCTATCATTTGTCCCCACCAGTAGCACCCCTTTTACGAGAATAAACCACCCAGTCAACATTAGTATTAGTACTAACATCGTGTGGGTCCCATAAGAGTTTGAAACGCTTGGTCAATGACATAGGAGCGAAGTATATCTGTTTTACTATCATCGTACAAAATTTCATCAATTTCAAAGACCATCTAAGCATCGCACAAACTCATCAAAATTAGAACAATTCAGTGACAAGAGTGGCCAAGTTATTACTCCTAAGATTACCACTACACTTCTCATGAAGAATGGTCTGTGGGTGAGTTTTCATCCAAGATCATGGTCGGACACAACTACAAAAGAACAAGATAGTGATGTGTAGCATAATTGAGTAAAATCCCTAAATGTTACAATACATATGACATGCTCTGTTTAAAAATTCCAGTACATATAACAATAAAAAGGAGGTGCTTCTCTTTAATCTATTATTAATTGTTTAAATGCGTACCAAAATTAAAGCAGAAGATAAAGGATGGAAAAATTCGTGTTTGTGTTATATTAGCAGATGATATAGATGCGATCCGGGTTTTGTAAGATGATGATTGAATGCGTGAGAATGACCTGCAGGTTTCTATAAAGACAGAGACTTTGTATTTATCTAAATTTCCTCAATTAGTTACTTATACTCAATCATGAGTGCTTGATGATGATAGTAACAGTGTGGCTCAGTTAACAGATGTAAGGCAAGGGAGCAAGAAAAGTGGGAAGTCAACTGATGCAAAGAAGGGATCAAGTGATATTGCTCGTACTGCAAAACAATCTACCTTGAAGACAATTTTGGGGAATGCATTAGGCTATGGTCCACAGCTTTGTGAACACATGTTACTTAAAGCATGTCTTGCTCCAAATACTAAACTTGCGAAAGGCAATGCGTTGGACAATGAAAAGATCCACGCTTTAGCAGAAGCTGTTTCGGAATTTGAAGGCTGGATGGAACATGTTACATTTGAGAGTAAAATTCCAGAAGGTTATATTCTAATGTGAACAAAAAGTTGGAAGAGGACACAGTAAGTCTACAGACTGGCACTTATGGTCAGGTTAGTTAACAGTTTAGTGCTCTGTCACAATATTATATAGTTCGGGTTTTGTCTGTTCGTTTTATATAGATTGATCGCCTTGTTTCCCCGTCAGTAGGTTGTCACTGATAGTATATCTTCTCCTTGTGTTCCATGGAGTATCGGTGCCTATTGTCTTGATCAATTATACAAATTATGTGTCGGTGCCACATGTGTTGATCTATTTTGTGTTTCTATGCAGCTCTATGATGGGTGTTGCATCCTGCTTATCCAGTTCATATTAAAAGCGTTCGTAAAGTTTGAAACTATTGATCTAGCCCTTGATGAATTCTATAGCAAGATTGAGAACCAGCGTGTAGATGTAAACAGCAGCAGATAGCAAAAGAAGAATCAGCTAAGCAGAAGCTAAACAAAATACGCTCAGATCAGGTCTTCATCACTTCCTGAGGTTAGTTATGTATGTTTGTAGTTTTCACAGTTTTGAACAAATTGTGCTTTTGTTGCCATTTGGTTTCGTCTATCCTTGGGAAGTCAGTGGTTGTTGAGGATTATTAAAATGCCATGTAGGATGATGTGTTTCTGGTCTACCTTATCATGGAAGACTTTACCATCAGGAAAATCTGTACGCTAATTCTGTAATGGCACCTTTATCTTCCAAACCAAGGCAAGGCAACTTCTTAGGATTCTAGTACCTTTTACTGGGAAGGGAATTACTTCATACCCAGGCACAAGAAAGGTAGTTAATTAGTGGTCAATAAGTTCACTCAATCCAATAGATTCTAAAATCTCCCCTAAGTCACTACTACTGGGTGGTATATTCCTATATCTATTTGATCTCCTACAAAGCACTGACACGAATCATCAGCCCCAAAACCCACGCATGCACACATGGTAGATTCTCACATCAGGAATCACTTTAACTCTTAACACAAGAAAGGAAGTTGGTCTGAATTTACTCCACTATAAAATAGTTACAATATATGTTGTCTATATAACTTGAGCAAGCATCAAACTGAAAAGTATTATAGAAAATCCTATACGTACGTACAACAGGTCTTATTAGCCATAATGTCAAAATTACCTTTCAGTAGACAAAAGATTAGAGGCGATTTGAATCGCCACATGTTCTCGTCATCAGATGACAACATCCTGCTGAACCAAATCGGAGCAACTCATGCACCAGATGGTCGGGAAGTTGAAACCAAACCCATCATGCTTGTTATTGAAGACATTCTTCACCGTGCGGCACCCACGATTCTACCGGCAGGAGCTTCTCAGGTACTGTCATATAAACAAACAAATAAACAAACCGTTCAAGCTTTATAGGTTTTCAACCAATTGAAAATTTGGCTTCCTTTTATTGATGAACTTAATAATCTGTCGGAGAAAAGGGAATTCTTCCACCGCCACCGGAATCACTGGATAGCAAGACGTTTCAAGCAGGTTACAGAGACATCATGGACCTACTGGCTTACACCATCAACAAAATAACCTGTGAGGTTAGTTTGGTCAGATGGCTCACATCAGATCAGTATATAACTTAATCACGCTCTGTCATGATTTTACTACATCTAATTACCAATCATGGAGATTGACTGAACTTTTACAGAACGTGTCTGTCAGATATTAGTACTGATCAACGATACCTTCCTTGTTACAGATATCATGCAAATGCTCCGGTGGGGACGCACACACAACTACACTGGCAATCTTCAAGATACTCTCATCCTACACATGGGACACAAAGGTGGTACTCGCTCTTGCATCCTTTGCGGCCTACTATGGTGAGTTCTGGCTGGTGGCACAGCTCTACTTAACCAACCCGCTAGCGAAATCAGTCGGGATACTCAAACAGCTACCAGACATCATGGAACACTTTGAGTCGCTGAAACCCAAATATGACGCGATCATCCACTTGATCAATGCCATGGTGAACGTGACCAAGTGCATTGTCGAGTTGAAGGATCTGCCAATGCAGTATATTACAAGTGACACACCTGCTTATGAGACGGCTGAGGGACTTATCCCGACCGCGTCCTACTGGACTGTTAGAAGTGTTGTGGCTTGTGCAGGGCAGATTGCGGGATTGATTGGGATGAGCCATGAGTGAGTAATTATGCTAAATCATGTTTAAACTTAATGTGGGCTTTTTGTTGAAGTAAAAATAAATGACTACCTATTGATTTGCTGTTGTTGAGATTTCAGGTACATTTCTTCAACAACAGAGGCATGGGAGCTGTCAAGTTTGGCTCATAAAGTCAACAACATACATGAGCATCTTATGAAACAATTGAATCTTTGTCATGAACACATCGGTAAGGCTAGCTGACTTTTTTTTAACATTTCCATAATTACCCATGGGTAAGAATCTCATTTTACAGAGATTATAAAGACAGCAGCATGATATCTCCACTATCATCCCAAAATTTTAAATGCAAAATATGTAGCATCTAAAGGAAACCCATGCTTATTTTTTTATCCTGGCGGTAGATGAAAAGAAACAGATAGAAGCATATCGGAACCTTGTGCGCCTGTTGGAGACACCACACATAGACAACCTTCGAACCCTCAGAGCTCTGCTTTCCGAAAAGGAAGACAACAAACTACCACTGCTTGAAGGTTCCACAAAGACAAGAGTACCTGTAGACGTCCTGAATCGCAAGAACGTCCTACTCCTAATCTCAGACCTTGAAATCCCACAAGAAGAACTTGCAATCCTCGACCAAATCTACCAAGAATCAATCCAATACACAACCACAAAGCGGGACCGCCCATACGACTACGAGGTCGTCTGGCTTCCCGTCGTCGACACCTCTATCCCATGGGAAGAAACCCATCAGAAACAATTTGAAGCTCTTCAGTCAATGATGATCTGGTACTCAATTCATCACCCATTGGCGCTTGATCGTGCAGTTGTCAGATACATCAAGGAAGTCTGGCAATTCAACAAGAAGCCACTGCTTGTGGTTCTGGATTCACAGGGGAAAATAATGAATCCGAATGCGATCCATATGCTATGGATTTGGGGGAGTCAAGCTTTCCCGTTCACTAGTGCGAGGGAGGAATCGCTCTGGCGTGATGAGACGTGGAAGATTGAGCTCTTGGCTGATTCAATTGATCCCAACCTCTTCACCTGGGTATGGAGTTATGTACATTACATACAATCAAAATTGCATCTCGTATCAACTGATCTTAACATACAAGAATCTGTAACCAAGCACCCAAAATTTCATTTTTAACAGATACAGGAGAAGAGGTACATCTGCTTATACGGCGGGGACGACATGAACTGGATACAGAAGTTCACAGCCCTAGCCCAATCGGTAGCCCACGAAGCCGGTGTCCAACTCGAAATGCTCTACCTAGGAAAAAGCAATCCACGGGAGAAAATTCGTCGCATCAACGCAACAATCGCAACCCAAAACCTCAGCCACACCTTACCCCACCCAAACCTAATATGGTTCTTTTGGATAAGAATACAATCGATGTGGCATTCGAAGCTCCAGCAAGGCAAGTCAGTGGAAAACGATTCGATCATGCAGGAAATAGTCACGATGTTGAGCTACGATGCCGGAGAGCAAGGGTGGGCTGTGATAGCCAGAGGGTCGGAACCAGGACTTGTGAAGGGAAAGAGTGATGTCGTCATGAAGTGTTTTGAGGAGTATGAGGTGTGGAAGGAGGATGCGATTGAGAAGGGGATTATTGAAGCGATGAGGGAGTATTTGGTTAAGTTGCAGAGTGGGGCGCATCATTGTAACAGGTTGATTTTGCCTGGGACGAGTGGGAATATCCCTGACAGGGTTGATTGCGCCGAGTGCGGGAAACAAATGGATAAATTCATCATGTACCGTTGCTGCGATGATTGAGTTTTACTAGTGTGCTAGTACTACGTTACATAAATGGAACAAAAATAATGTATTGAACCTCTATATCCTAGACAGTTTGTGTAAAGAGAAATATTGTATAGTTGTTGATGAGAAGGGAGTCATAATCTCTATCATCAAACAGTTTGTGTTTATGTATCCAGTTTCAGATTTTCAAAAAAAAAATGTATCCAGTTTCAGCTGGAGCTAGAAGTCGAGTTAGAAAAGATTTCATGTAAAAGTATGTATGACGAAAATAATAAATGGATACATTAGTTAATGTGCATGACGTATAAAAAGTAATAAAAAAAGGTTGGATAATAATTTAAAGGCTGATGCTTAGCTTTTGGAAAATGAAACAACATGTTGGATAAGAGTTCAACTTGAAGCTACTTACCATCTTTAGTTCAATTACAAAGTCGTCATTCCAAGTACAAGGAAAAATCAAGCCAATAAAGATTGAGTGCGAGATCATCTATAATATGCTCTAATCTCGTCATAGCTCGGGTGAAATATGCAAGAATTAGAAAAGTAATTGTGTAAATGATTAAGAGAAAAGGAGGAAAACCAACAATAAAAATTTAGTAGCATCTATAATGTGCAATATGTACATACATTATAACATGAACTAATATGTTGACTCATTCCTCTCTTCATTTCCTTTTATTTCTCAGTAATGCATGCTCCTCTCTTCATTTTCAATTTGCAAATTCTAACACGTCAAAAGTCTCACTTCGATCTTCTCCTTTTGTCCTTTTTTTGTCTTTTTCTTCTTGTCCTCATTTGTTTTGTCTTGACTTACTACCTACACACAAGGATATTTCACACTTATTTTATCACTTCTGATTGCACTTGACCGATTTGATAGCTTCATTCTCTTTTCTCACCGTAAACATAAGGCAAGGAACATGCATACTCCTTCTTCTTCCTTATTTTATAATTGTTGGACTTTCTTCATGCCTTGGGAATT
Organism: Limonium bicolor; assembly: GCA_023374045.1. NCBI lineage: Eukaryota > Viridiplantae > Streptophyta > Magnoliopsida > Caryophyllales > Plumbaginaceae > Limonium > Limonium bicolor. Next base: position 153,680,939 of record CM041778.1, on the reverse strand, counting down.
GAAGTTGCATGTCTTGAAAAGTGAAGCTAAGAGAGACAACTCATTCCTCACCTCAGACTTTTCTCACTTCACTTCTCCCATTTCACTCAAACCCACTAGGCAGCACAGCCAAACAAAAAACAAACACTCCTCTCTTTTCTTCCTTTGAAAGACGAAAACAGCACCTCCACTTCCAGATTCAATATCTTTTTTATTTCTTCACCAAAATTCATAAGTCATATATCAATGTGTAGATATATCAAATAGCTTCAAATTTTAATATAAACTTGCTCATTTTAGTTACATATTATGATCTGGGTAATCCAAGGAAGGAAAGGTGTTCTGGTAGCTAACCTTTATGACTAGTCTCAATTCCGCAAGGAATTCTTGATTTTCGGTAATCTTTCTGAACATTTATTCAACATCAAAGTTGTTCCTCTTTAAAAATAGCTTTCCATCCATGTAAAGAAATCGTATTTTCATGGTCATTTCAATTATGGGTGAATCAAGGAAGTGACGAGTATAGTTAGAGCACAATTCGATAAGGTCTTGTTGTTTTGGAACTCTATCTTTGTGACTCCTCTTTTGCAAATTCATAGTGAGTTAAACCAGCCTTAATAATATTCTTTTATTCCATCCAAGAGCGTAAAACAACCTAATTCAAAAAGAGAATGGCTGTTGGTGCTATTTTTATCCAAATCGACACCAAGAAGGTAGATTTATGCTCCCTCCTTGTCTTCCTTCAAAAAACTCCTTGATTGTTGTTCACACACTCAATTTTGCTCATACTTTTCTCCATGCACAAGTGGGAAAATCTTGAAACCTTGTCTTGGGTCCAAGGTTCGAAAATACAAGACACACTAAGGAAAACATAACCGGAACAAATGGGTAAGTGGTGTATGAGAATCTTCATATCCTCCTTTATTTGTGACTTTTGGCACCAAAGAACTAACTTAACTTCCCCCGCATTATTAGGGCCGAAAACTAAAGGGATAGTTACCTCCAAACAAGTCTTAAACCAGTTCAATACATTTAGTTATATGTTCTATGATCTACCTTAATGACGTGTATCTTGGTAATTTTGGGAAAACATGAGTACGATTGGAAATAAGGGAAAATGTTGGTGGTTGGTTAGTGAAAGGATTATTTGGAAACCTAGAGTACTAGTGGATTATTAGGTGAAATGGCTAGACTTAAAAGTGGATTAAGGAGGTGAATATAAGATGAGAAGAATGTAATATTACATAGGTTAACTAAATGTAAGTTTACGGGTCTTAGGTTCACTAATGTTAATAGGGATTTAAATAGTAATAATAGAAGATGATTTGGAAATTGGAAAAGTTAAGGGTGAATGGCTAGGTTAATGACTTGGCCAACTTAATAAACTAGGAACTTAATTTAGGTAAAGGTATTCGAATTTAGTGTAATAAGATATACGAATTAATATGTTGCAAGTGTAGGATAATAATTAAGTGTTAGAGATAATGGTAGTTGAAAGGGAAAATTTACGAAAAAAGGAGATAAATTGGGAAATAGGATTAAGTAGGATTGGGGGAATGATATAAAAAGACGATTTGGGTATTAAGTCTCTATTATTTGGGTGATGCAATGGTATTTAAAAAGGAAGGATTGGGCCATGTGGGTTGGGCATGGAACACATGTGATTTATAAGTCAAGATGAAGTTAAAGAACTTGAGTTGTGACTTGTAGTTAAACTCCTAAAGGAGGGATTATAGTTGTCTAATAGAGGATTAAATTAATGACCTACTTACACGGATTTACGGGAAACAAGCTCATGTTATAAATTAATAGAAAAATGATAATGTTTAACTAACTCAACTTAAGAACGAAATATTCCTAGGGGAATATCGTTAGTGGTAGAAGAGGACTTTAAATTCAATTTGGTGGAATAGACAAATAAAAAGGAACAAATGTCGTGAACTAAGAGTAAAGGGAAATTAATAATTTGACTCTCCTTTCCAAACTAGGACTGGGATAGCCAACTGCGCAGGCTATGACATTTGCTTGAATCATGCGTACTGCATGGGCTAGGACACTTGTCTAGACCACGCGAAAAAAGTATGGTTTTATGTTGTCTGAATGTCCCGAGGATTTGCCTTGGGTTTGTGTGCTTACTTGTATTACATGACAAGAAGAATGTGTGCTCACATAATTATTATTATTCATGTAAACGTTTTTGTATGATTATGATTTGTTTGTTTATCTGCTGAATTCGTGTGTATTGACTTAAACCAAACAAACAACCACTGTTTGTTCTGCCCCAGTTTTTTTTCTTTTGTTTCTGATTCGCAAAGAGAGATTAATTACATACTGATCTTATATTAGTTAGTTTATGACATTATTCTTATCTTTAGTATTAGTGACGAGGAAGGAGGGTTAGGATTGACTTTTTCTTTTGTTATTTATTCATTAGTTAGTAAAGGAATTCCTATTTTATTTTAATTCCTTTCTCTCTCATTACTAGCATTTTCACATTCAGTTTTCTCGTTCTTCTCAAACTCCCAGCCCGCTCTTCAGAAGTAACCTCCTTTTTCTTCTTCTCTTCTCAATCTCCTCCTCTCTACAATTCAACTATTCAAGTGTTCCGGTTTGGTGTTCGTTCTCCAAGTCCATCAGACCTCTAGTTTGGATTCTGAGTGTGTTTGCCGTTCTTCGTTCCAGTTTCTTCGCTTCTCATTCCGGTTCTGATCTTCCTTCAATTTGATCGAGTGTTTGTCGTTCGAGTGGAGATTCGAGAAGGGCGATGTGTAGAGTTCGTCGGGTTTGCTTTGCTTCGGATGTGAGGTAGGTGGTAGATGGATTCGGTTGTGTGTGTTCACCCACGGGGGTTTCCGGTTTTGTTATGTTTCCGTATATGTTAATTTGATTCTCTGATTGTGATGATTCTGACTTGTTTTTATTTGCGTTTTGTTCTGTCAAAACCCCATGGAAGTGTGTTTTCGATTGGCTCTTTTGCAATGATAAGATGTGTATAATTTGTGGAGGATTGTTGCCATTGTTAAGGTCGGCATTTACTTCTGATTTCTGCAGTTTTTGCAGTGTCCGGACACAAGACGTGGCTTCGGACGCCTCTGTTTCCATATGTTTTGTGTGTTGTCCGGACTTCTGTCCAGACATGTAAGCCCGGACATGAAGCGAGGACGGGCTCTGGGTTTACTGTTCGACTTGTGTCCGGACATGTAAGCCCAAACACACCGCGTATGGTTTTCTCGGACTTTGTCCGGAAAGTCCGGACAGATGTCCGGAAAGTCCGGACAGATGTCCGGACACTTCTTTGTTTTGCTCTTGGCATGTGTCCAGACAAGCAAGGTCGGACACATGTCCGGACACGCGATTGTTTTCACGTAACTTCTTCGTTTGAGCTTCATTTTGACTCCCATTTGTGGTGTTGTTTTCCTCTATGTGTGTATGATCAGTTTTGATATGTTTTGACATGTGTTTATATGTGTTTTCATTTCAAAAGTCTCTGTTATGTTTCCAACCTCTGATTTACTCTAGAAGTGAATTTAAGCCTCTGTATTCTGTTTAGCTTTTGTGTTTGCTAGTCAGTTCACGACTTCTGTTTTGGTAAAGACTTTTGTTCCATTTGTAAGATTATGTTCTGTTATGAGAAAAGCATCTGTTTTGGGGACCTAGATTTTTAGCTCTAAGCCTTGGATAGTTGGGTCTGATTGTCCCGTAGCATGATGCACAGGAATTCCTTATGTATTAGTTCCTCAGGTCTCTAGTGCTTCTGATGTGGGATCTACGGATCCATAGGGCCATGGCGTTGCCTTCTGATGTGTCAGCTGGTTTCTAGGGTCCCACCTCTGTTTTCTGAACCACTTTGTCTGTACTCCGTTCTATTTACAAATGTGGTTTATGTTTTTGTTCAGTCTGCTTTTGTTTCTTATCTGCTAACTTCTGTTTCGATAAAGCTTCTGTCATTTGTATCTCCGCTTTGATTTCTATTTCGATTTCACTAAGCTTATGTATATATCAGTATAGAGAAAATTCACAAAATACCACGATTTGAGTTTGTAATTCACGATATACCCCTTTTTGGAAAGTTGTTCATAAAATGCCACGATTTGAGTTTGAAATTCACAAAATACCACTGTCCGCTAACAGATGTTAGTCTCAGTGTTAAGTCTCTCTGGTAAATAACGAAAAAACCCCTGGAGGCAAGTTTGATTTTTTTAAAAAAAAAATTGAATTGCGCTGATTCGACTACGCAATGACTATTTTTTTGAATTTTTTTTAAAGTACATAAAATACCCTTGTTTGGTTTTATAATTACAATATGCCACTATTTAGGTTTTGATGTTCACAATATGCCACGATTTGAGTTTATATGTTCACAAAATGCCCCTATTTTGCTGTAACGGCTAGTTTGAGCCCAACAACTCTTTTTTGCCTATATAAAGACCTTCTTACCATGTAAACAAAGTACAAACACCATACTAAAGCATGGCCTTGTTTACAACTATAATCAATGAAAAGTTTTAAACAATTCATTGCAAATGTGGAGCCCCATCAAACCTTACCCTCTCCCACAAAGAAACTTCGGTTGGAAGGGCATACTATAATTGTTGGTCATGTGATTTTTTCAAGTGGTGGGCACCGGTGATGCAAGATCGATACTCTCCTCATCCTAGGGTAAGACATACTGGCTACTACAAATCATATTCAACTATGATAGGCTCTACCTCTACTACTGCATCTGCTCATTCTGAAGCTCCACATCAAGAGAGCATGACAGCTGATGCGAATCTTATCAATAGCAATAGGGAGGAGATAAAGAAAGAACTTAAAGAAGATATGAGGAAAATCATGAAGAAGATGTTCTTTAGGTGTAGTTATATTTGCAACTATAATCTGTATCCGCAAGTTATGAAGTACTTTCATATATATTAATGCTCAAAAAATCATGTGTTTGTAGCTGTTTACACTTCTACTTACTATAACTTTCACATATTTCCACAAAAACCAACCAAAAACCACCACTAAACAGATCTACGCACAACGATTACATCACTACATTAACAACACCAACAGAAGAACATATTAGTTATAGTCACACAACGATTAGATCGTTTGCATTAACAACAACATCAACAGAACAACATATTAGTCATAGTCACACAATGAATTGTTTGAAACTTTTCATTGATTATAGGTGTAAAAAAGGCCATGGCTTTAGTATGGTGTTTGTGCTTTGTTTACATGGTAAGAAGGTCTTTATATAGGCAAAAAAGAGGTGTTGGGCTCAAACTAGCCGCTACAGCAAAAACAAGGGCATTTTGTGAACATATAAACTCAATCGTGGCATATTGTGAACATTAAAACCTAAATAGTGGCATATTGTAACTATAAAAGCAAACAAGGGTATTTTGTGTACTTTTAAAAAAAATTTAAAAATATCTATTGCACAGTCGAATCAGCGCAATTCAATTTTTTTTAAAAAAAAAATCAAACTTGCCGTCAGGGGTATTTTCGTCATTTACCAGAAAGACTTAACAGTAGGACTAATGTCTGTTAGCGGACAGTGGCATTTTGTGAATTTCAAACTCAAATCATGGCATTTTATGAACAACTTTCCAAAAAGGGGTATATCGTGAATTACAAACTCAAATCGTGGCATTTTGTGAATTTTCCCATCAGTATATGTTCTGTATAAAATGTTTTGAGCATGCCCAGCTGATGAAGTATGTTGCTTACTAAGTTGTGGTTTGCTCACTCCTATTCATTTAACATTTTGCAGGTTTTAGCTATTGATGAAGACTTCCACTTCTGTTTCTGCTTTTAGTTTTGCTTTGTGGGCTTTGTATCTGTTTCACGGCTCTGTAGCCTTTGTAGTCAGTTCAGACTTTTGCTTTGTAATTCTTTTGGCTTCCGCTTTGTAATTTGTGAGACATGTTGTAATCATTGTTTATGTAATAAAAGAGCATTTTGTATCTGTTTGGGATTCGTCAGAGAGTAGCCTTGCGTGTCTTAAGTAGTAAGCGTGTGACGTGCAACAGTCTTAGAACCAGGGTGATTTTGGGTCGTTACATTCTCTGTATTATAAATGATAAATAAACTTGAGGAATGTAGTATTATTGAAAGTAAGACAAGATATTGAAATTCATTATTCATTATGTAAGATACTTAAGAACTTTTCTTAAGTAATTAAGTGAGAAACCTTAAAATATGGCAAGTGAGAATTGGATCAAGATTCCATTGAATAAACAATGTTGGAACTGATCATATCCATTGAATAATAAAATTACCTAAGTACATTCCTTAGGTAAATGTGGTTGAAACTATTAATAAATGGTGAGGAAAAACTATTTGTCTTTTGTGAAAAATCCAAGCTGGAAAAACTTGGTCGCACGTTGTGTACATGAGTGGATGGTTATAACAGGTTCGTCCACAAATTGGAAATCCAACGAGCCCATTGATCGTTGGTCAGGTCATCCCACCTGGTGCAGGCCATTGGATGTAGACCCCCGCCTTATAATGGGGGATAAAATAAAAAAATGTCAAGTTGGAAGTCTGACGAGGTCATCGATCGTTGGTCGGGTCACCCCGTCTGGTGCAGGTGAAATACCCCAAGTTTCTAAGGAATGATTTACTTTGTTAATTAAGTCCTAATAAGCTATAAAGCATCTTTAAACGCTAATACTAACATAAATACACATTAGGACCATAAATGCCCTTAATAGCACCCTTAGTGCCTTTTTGGAAGTATTAGGCTATAGTGCTCCAATAGCATTGTGACAACCAAGCTAGTAGGTGATGGAGCAGCTAGTAAGTGTAGTTAGCACACAAGTAGGTAACTCGGTAAGCAAGCTAGCAAGTAGAACGTCTTAAGCACGAGGTGGCAAGTTAGCAAGCAAGTATAATGTCTTAAGCATGAGGTGTCAAGTTAGGATTAGTGAACACAAAGACCAATAGGAGTCTTACACCTAAGAAAGCAAGTATGAGGTGGCAACACCTCATTGGTGGTGTTTTTGGATGAAATATAACCACACATCCTTTTCCTTCATCTTAAGAAATCTAATTTTCTTAAGCTAATTTGATGGTCCAATGAGCTTAAAGCTAGCCAAATAAGACATATGTAGCCACCCCACCCCCTTAAGTAATCATACATGACATGTCAAGATAGTATAGGCCACACCTTGGTCCAACGGAGACAAGCCAAGCCAAAAGAGAATGTAGGCTTCCGCCCCCATTCCTCCCTTAGTTAGCCTTGAGTTGTTATCCTTATGTTAAGCCATATTATGAACCAATAGGAAGCTAGCAAGTGGAGAGTAAGGTGTCATCACTTAGGACCTTACCTATTAATGAAGGAATGCTAAACGAGAAATTGTAGGGATAAAACTATATACAAAAGAATAAAATAAATAACTAAACCTACAACTCTACTATGGGTAGCAAAATAAAACCTGGTCGGAGTATAGTGTAAATATATTACGACCGAGAGTATCGTACCCAAGGGACTTATAGAAAATTAGTCCTAATCCGGTAATACCTATTCTAAGACAAGGGGGGAAATTGAAATGTTTTCTAACCCTAATCAAAACTAACTAAACTAAGTGGTAATTACAATGAAATTATCCTTGATCCAGGGTGTGAAACCATCCAAGTATCAATATGAACTCTAAACATAAACACAAGCCTTCGAATTAACCAACAACTGAACACGCCGGGTGTCCTCCCGGATACCACTTGCACGGCATATTCAAAGACATTGAATCTGCCGGACATTGGCCACCCGACAGTGCGTCCGGTATAGTCATAATGCATATTCTTTCTCCAGTTTCCGAGTAGAAAACAGAAGACTCATCCCTATTAACAAATCGAGCATATATCATGCCGCGAAATGAACAAGGAAATGGGGGGAAATGGATTAATTCTCACTCTCACCACTAACCCTTAATTCATAAGAAGAGAGTAGAAAGACCATTAAGAGAGTCTAACCTATCTTACTTGGGACTTGTCTTCCACAAGTAAGAATTGCATGAAGAGAAAAAGAGATCAACCTATTCTCTTTCAATAAGAACCTTACTCTCAATAAACTTGAAAATTATATTAAAGAAATCATATTGTTTACAAGAAGGAATTCATCCCTAACCAAGAACAGAAGGAACTACTACTCAATCACCCATGAATTGAAGAAGGAAATACAAGAAGAAGGGAGAGTTTTGACATAGCCTTCACCCTCTAAATCTTCCTCCAAATCTTCTTCTTTTTCTCTTGAATGGTTGTGTAGCAGTTCTTCAGTCGAAAATACGTCTATTCTGTGGAGTAAGTGTGTGGAATTATGGTGGAAATGAATCACCCAAAATGTTCAGCCTCTTGCGCCTTTTATAGACAAAAGTTCTTCGGCTGCCGGGTCTCATGCCGGGTCTAAGTCATCCAGCATCGGGATTAAACACGTGCTATTTCCGTAACGGTCGAAACCGCCCTGGCGCGAAAAGTCACTTATGCCGGACATATTCCATCCGGCATCATACCCGGCATCTAATGTTTGGATAACGGTAAATAACCGACATCTATTGGTAGACAGGCGCGTCTTTTGCTTATGCCGGATACAACATACCCGGCACCATGTCCGGTGACGTCCCATTTCTGCTGTGTACTTGCGCCGTGCATGAGAGATCCGGCTTCATATCCGGCAAGGTCCGGTTTTTGATGAAAAACTTGCTCCTTGCATAAAAAACACCAAGAGCATTAGTCTGAACATATAAAATGACTTCTTATATAAATTAATGCAAATACTAACTATTCTTATCTTATTTTAACTAATAACACTACAAATCTAGCTTATAAAATATGATAAGTCTACGGCTTATCAAGGCCCTACACTTACCTTTTGCTAGCCCTCGAGCAAAACAAGATTAGAAAGGAGTAATTACTTGTGCACAAAACAGATAAACTCTAGAATGAAATGTAGATAAATATTTCCAACTATATGACTCTAATTCATAAGTATCACTTATCTACCTTATTCTATCGAAACATACTAATGGGTATAAAACAAGGAATTTCAAAACCGATCAAAAACTTTTGGGCTATTTTGCATAAGGGATTTATAATCTCTCCTTCTTCCGGTTTCCATCATTCAACTCTATTTTTCAAGAGTTTCTGAATGTGGCCAAGACTCTCATCAATGGTTTTATGAATCAGCCCTATTTTGCAAGAGTTTCTGAATCAACCATGATCTTTTTTGCATTGAAGAACGGGGAATTTAGGAGAAAAATAAAAGGAAAAACTCTCTTTTCTTGCTTTTATTCAGAGGCACTTTCGCAACCTCTAGGAATATAATGCTTTTCCTTTGGAAGAAGATTTTTCTTTTATTTTTCTTCTTCTTCTTTCTTTTTTCACAAAAACCCTATTTAAGATTTTTACCCAAAAGATTTTTCACAATTTGGAAAGAAAAGAACAACACCCAGAAGTATAATAAGGAAAGAATTAGGAGAAAGGTCATGTACTCATGTTAATAAAGAGAATCAAAAAGTTAAAAACAGGAATCTATAAGTCATTAGAGAGCTTACCTCTTGAGAGAACAAGCTTTTAGTCATTCCTAATCTTATCTCAATCAAAAACATGCAAAAAGTTTAGTAAAACATCGATAAAACTCCCAACTTATGCATATTAATAAAAACTTATTTTTTAAGGGGGGTCCCTGCCCTACACTTGGCAGGAACACTGTCCCCAGTGTTCGAAAGAAAAATAAAGAAAAATAAAGAAATAAAGAAAAGAAGTGACTCCCCTGTGATGAAAGAAGACCAGATGCGTGGGGCTGCCCTACACTTAGCCTTTGGCTACTTGGCAGAGTGATCAGAGATATCGATAGAGGTTATGAACGATCTCGCATACTCCCATTGATAAATTTAGCGTTAGAAACGGGAGTTGACCAAGTGGTCATGGTTGAGCAAAAAGTTGCTGCAGCGACTTATGCTCCGTGCGAACGGTCAGATCTCATGTAATTTCCACTTCCTCAGGTGTTGAAAAATCTTGGAATTCAGTGCTCTAGGTGTGTGGTTGTGCACTAACCACATTCACCTGCTGAGGAAGAGAGCTCTTGTCAAACGCCTGCTGTATTTGAGTATTTGTGTAGGGAGTGTGCTTGAACTGCATTCACCTAATTTACTTTGGAGGAGTACACAAAATTATAAATTAAACAAATTATAGTACAAAAAATAATAATAAGACAGGAAGGTTACCAATTCAAGAGAGACAATTAAAAAAAATGATTTTTTTTTAATATGCCGGACATAATGTCGGGCAACTCGTATCCGGCAATGGACTTCTCCCATTAATGCCGAATTGGTTTTACCCGGCTTCTTGCCCGGCTTATTTAAACTCGAAGAGAAAATAAAATAAATCAAAAAAGAAAAAAGAGATGGATAAAACGAGATGTTTGTAATAATAAATAAAAAGATATTAACATAATTAAATTAGCAAAAATCAAAAGAAGAAACAAAGTTGCGTATGCCGGACGTGGTGCCGGGTGTTCGGAGCCCGGCATTGGACTTCCTCCAAGATTGCTGGGTGGATTTTACCCGGCTTTACGCCCGGCGGGACCAAAATCGAACATAACTTAGTTAAAAGACATTGAAAGGTAAAGGATAATAAAAAAAATAAAATAAAAAATAAATGTAAGAGTAAATAAGGGATTGTAGGAGATTACTCCTAATTGTCCCTACAATTAGCGATAAAAATATTGAGAGAAATTGAGCATGCCGGGTGACATGCCGGATCAACCCCGTCCGGCCTAGGACTTCCTCCGAAATGCCGGGTGAAGAACACCCGGCACAATACCCGGCAAATGCAAACGCGAAATTCAAAATAAAGAATTATAGTATAGGAACTAATATAGTAGAGAAAATAACGGAAGGGGTAGACAATAATGCATTTAAATTTGTAAAACTCAATAGTGCATGAAATTTTGAAAACAATTTGAACATGCCGGACATGATGCCGGGCCAATCCTGTCCGGCATCGGACTTCCTCCGGGTTTGCCGGGTGACAGATGCCCGGCACTTCGCACGGCACATTCAAATCTGCAAAACTAAGTGCGAAAATAAATTTAAGAATCAAGGAATCAAAGAATAAAGAATCAAAGAATAAAGAATAGGGAATAAAGAATAGGGCGTTTTACCGAATTTAGGACTTGGACTAATTCCAAGTCCCCGGCGACGGCGCCAATTTGCTAAACGAGAAATTGTAGGGATAAAACTATATACAAAAGAATAAAATAAATAACTAAACCTACAACTCTACTACGGGTAGCAAAATAAAACCCGGTCGGAGTATAGTGTAAATATATTACGACCGAGAGTATCGTACCCAAGGGACTTATAGAAAATTAGTCCTAATCCGGTAATACCTATTCTAAGACAAGGGGGGAAATTGAAATGTTTTCTAACCCTAATCTAAACTAACTAAACTAAGTGGTAATTACAATGAAATTATCCTTGATCCAGGGTGTGAAACCATCCAAGTATCAATATGAACTCTAAACATAAACACAAGCCTTCGAATTAACCAACAACTGAACACGCCGGGTGTCCTGCCGGATACCACTTGCACGGCATATTCAAAGACATTGAATCTGCCGGACATTGGCCACCCGGCAGTGCGTCCGACATAGTCATAATGCATATTCTTTCTCCAGTTTCCGAGTAGAAAACAGAAGACTCATCCCTATTAACAAATCGAGCATATATCATGCCGCGAAATGAACAAGGAAATGGGGGAAAATGGATTAATTCTCACTCTGACCACTAACCCTTAATTCATAAGAAGAGAGTAGAAAGACCATTAAGAGAGTCTAACCTATCTTACTTGGGACTTGTCTTCCACAAGTAAGAATTGCATGAAGAGAAAAAGAGATCAACCTATTCTCTTTCAATAAGAACCATACTCTCAATAAACTTGAAAATTATATTAAAGAAATCATATTGTTTACAAGAAGGAATTCATCCCTAACCAAGAACAGAAGGAACTACTACTCAATCACCCATGAATTGAAGAAGGAAATACAAGAAGAAGGGAGAGTTTTGACATAGCCTTCACCCTCTAAATCTTCCTCCAAATCTTCTTATTTTTCTCTTGAATGGTTGTGTAGCAGTTCTTCAGTCGAAAATACGTCTATTCTGTGGAGTAAGTGTGTGGAATTATGGTGGAAATGAATCACCCAAAATGTTCAGCCTCTTGCGCCTTTTATAGACAAAAGTTCTTCGGCTACCGGGTCTCATGCCGGGTCTAAGTCATCCGACATCGGGATTAAACACGTGCTATTTCCGTAACGGTCAAAACCGCCCTGGCGCGAAAAGTCACTTATGCCGGACATATTCCATCCGGCATCATACCCGGCATCTAATGTTTGGATAACGGTAAATAACCGACATCTATTGGTAGACAGGCGCGTCTTTTGCTTATGCCGGATACAACATACCCGGTACCATGTCCGGCGACGTCCCATTTCTGCTGTGTACTTGCGCCGTGCATGAGAGATCCGGCTTCATATCCGACAAGGTCCGGTTTTTGATGAAAAACTTGCTCCTTGCATAAAAAACACCAAGAGCATTAGTCTGAACATATAAAATGACTTCTTATATAAATTAATGCAAATACTAACTATTCTTATCTTATTTTAACTAATAACACTACAAATCTAGCTTATAAAATATGATAAGTCTACGGCTTATCAAGGAAATAAACTAAGCTAACTCCCTTGCCTATAAATACCATCAGCCATCACTTCAAAATACTTCATCCAACACCAAAAACTTCAGCCTTTGTTAAGAAATGAGAGAAAGAAAGCATCCTTGTTTTAATTGTCTTGGCCTATAGCAAGGAAGGAAGAGGAGAGACCTTTGTTCCATCTTCACCTCTCCAAATCATCCACCTACCATCTAAACCTCTTGTAAATCAGTAAGGAGAGTGCAAAGAAGGAAATCCATTTAGGAGAAAGCCTTGGCCGAGAAGGAAAGGTAGAGGAAGCTTCATTGTTGCCTTTTCAAGGTAAGGTGGTCCTAGAGTGTTCTCCATCCATTCCTAGTCATCCATGGCTGAAACAAAGAGGTAGGAACCAAGAAAGCTTGCTTCATTTCCATGTCCTTGTTGGGTGCTCCAAGGTTGTCCAAGGTGTTCTAGCTTCTAATAAGAGTTTCCAAGGTTCTACTGAATGTTTCCTTCACTATTCTATAAGGTAACTTCAAGACTATCATCCCTTCTCAAACCTATGTGCTTTCAAGGGTTAATATTCCTATATAAATCATTTAAATTCATAGCTATTTTAGAGCATAAAATTATGGAGTTAGAAAAATGCTTTAAGGAAGGAAAAATTGTCCTAGGAACCCTTTTAAGGTAACCGAATGTATGAGGGTGATTCGAAGGGTTTTGATCATGGTTTATAAGCTAATTTAAGCTAGGAACTAATCTGAATGTTTGAAGTAATATCATGGCCAGAAGAGGGTAAGGTTAGTTAATGAATGAATCTTAAGTAAATTGTGTTTTAAGATCTATACTTGATAACCTATATTGTAGAAAGTGTTCTAGGCCTTAAGGCCAAATGGAATAGATGGTTGTTTGGATTTGTTCCAAGATATAATATATGATTGTTGAACTTCTAGACAAATCTAAGATTAATTATTATAGTCGATTAGGATAAGAAAGGGTTGGAATAAAAGAGTTGAGTTCTAAGGTGTAATACATGATTGTTGAGTTAATCTTATCGTCATGGCCGAAGGAGATGTTAATAGTTGAGTTACTAAGCTAATCATGGTTGTTAGAGCTATTAAACTAATCTAATCAAGAGGGTCATTAATAGGACCGAATTGGTTAATAATTGTTTGGAAGAATATGTCCTTCTTTCAAAACAAGAATTATGGTTGTTTGGACTACTAAGTCAATTTGGTTATTCATATGTTATTATGGTTGAATAGATTAGGAACCTATTAGGGTTTGTTTCAAGATGTAATCTATGGTTGATTGAAGTGTTAAACTAATCTGGTTAAGATGTTTATTAAGGCCGAATGGATTAGTAGTTGTTTGGATGATTATAACTTTGAATTAAGTTAAGAACTATGGTTATTAGGATTACTAAGCTTGTATGGTTATAGGTATACTAATATGACCGAGGATGATGCCTAATTATATTGTAATTGATGGTCTATACTTTAAACACTTTATATGGTGATTAAGTTGTATTGGTGTGTTATTGTATGCACTTGAATCTGCTTAAATATGACTTATTAACTCGTAAGAAGAGAATGGAATGAAATCATGATCTATGGTTGTTTAAGTTATGAAACTAATATGGTTAAGGAGTTAATGTTATAACCAAATTTGGTTGTTGGTTGTTGGTTGATTGGATGATTATGACTTAATTTTAAGATAAGAACTATGGTTGTGTAATTTATCAAGTGGTTATGGTTTATGGTGGTTTATATGGCTAGAAGTGTTGCTATTATATGCTATGTTATATGATCATTACTTGAACTCTTATTATGATTGTATGGCTGATATGATGTGCTATGTTATGCACTTGTATAATCTGCCCATGATTAATCTATTAATTGATAAGATGAACATGGAATGTAAGAATGAATTTGGAAGTGGATATGATATGGCCATATTGGAACTTTGGCTCTAGTTGCATTATTATGCTTTATTCTAGCTCATGGTATGTCGCGGGCTCCATAGGACACTTCATGGTTTCCTACTCTATAGTTTAAAGGTACTCTAAGGGGTGTGCACATCTTTTAGGGTCTAGAGTGCGGTAGGAAAAGGTTGGATTGCCTATATGACCAGGGTTTATCCCTAGACTGGGTTGGATAGCCCATACAGGATCAGGGTTTATCCCTAGAGGTTTGGATGGAAATGGAAGGATAATGGTTAAGAAAGTCAAATGAATTGGTTAATGTTCAACTTGATGAATATGGATATCTGGATGCTCTATTGGTGATATTCTATCTATGCATTTCTAAATGCCTTATTGTTGTTATTTGGATTATTGAATGATTTAAGCATGGATATATATCAAGCTTATTTTATTATGTTACCTTTTGATAGTAGCTTGAGTTACTCATTGTTTTTGCTGATTTTTTGGCATTGTGTCTTGTGGTCCCTTCTCTGTGTTGTTTGCAAATGACCACAGGTTCTGGAGTTGATGGAGTCTTTTCCTAGGCATGAAGATGGACGTGAGCATGGGCAAGAAGGGGCTTAGAGACTTCCATGTGTGATGTTTCTGTATTAAAAACTTTGAATCTAGGATGTTATGTATTAGTAATTTGGTTGTGTAAATATTCAGCCTTAGCATTCACAGAGGTTATGAATGTGGCGGTAGCGCTCCACTAGTTTAATGCTTCCACTATTGTTCTTTTTTTTCTGTTTATCACCATATAAATGGAGTAGGAATTTGGGGTGTTACAGCAGGCCACACTGGCTGTAGACCCCGCCTTATAACAGGGGATAAATAAATAAAATTGAGAGATATGTCTACCTTCAAACATGGTGTCACAACATGCGTATGGAAAGATAAAACTTGAGATTTTAAATATCTAAAAGGTATAAACACTCAAGGAAATCCATGAGATAACTATAAAACCATAAATTTGATGAAAAATGGAACAGAATTATCGGAAGCTTAAAACACGCCTAAGTTTAATTATCACTCAAATGATGATTATGATGTTATCCATATGGTTGGTTGGCTGCTGTTTAAAAATTACTTACTGAGTATTGACATTATGGATTTGTGTTATTTATGAGATTATTGCTTATTGGTTTTGGATTTCTAAATATATTAAAATGGACTGCATGCCAACTTTGACCAAATAATTTAAGTGTAGTCCGAAGGTGTATGAGGGTTGCATGATATCATACTCAGAGTTGGGCTGACCCCTTCAACAATATTTTTATAGGTCCATAAACGAAGATACTCAACCAATCGGAGTACGGGGTTGGGTAGTTTGGGGTTGCTAATTGAAACTATGTTTTTATATTGGACATCGATGTAATCCGCTCCCAGTTGTGGGACAAGATTGTACGGGTTGTAATAAGGATTTATGTATTTGTGGGTTATATTTCTAGTCATGCACAACGTTCCTATTAGTTGGTAGCCTTGTTATGCGTCTAGGCGTACAACAGTTGTTGTGCATCTAAGTGTACAACGGTGGTAACATCCAGTAGAGGTCAGAGGCTACTTACGCTGCTATGTAATAGGGACTAGGGAGTTACATCGGGTTTCTAGTGGTTCCTCACAAGATAGCTAGTTTTTCAATAAAGATTCACAAGAATGATAAGAAAGAAAATTAGTGGCAATCTTTTCATAAATTGATGAAGTTACCAACATGAAAAATAATGTTGTAAGAACTTTATCGTATTAGCTCGATTTTACTATTATAATGTGATACCGAACCTAACAATCCATGTGACTCAAAACATATCACTAGATTTCAAGCACTATGTTCCTTTAAAACATGAGCAATATAAAAGGCATTAAATGAGCTATAGCGCGGGTTGGAAAGTAAAAATGTTTTTAGGAAAGTGATATAAAAAAAACAAAAGTATTTTTCTTTAGTTGTAGAAGAATCTAAAAAGTCATAGCGTAAGTAGGGAATTTGGTACTTCGGCCTAGAAAAGATTAATTGCCTGAAGTGAGATGACCCAACATGGGAAAATATTTCTCAATGATAAAGCCTATATCTAAGCAGATCAGAGAGGCTGGCGCTTGCGCCACCTTCTACCGTGGCTCCATCCACGTGTTTTATTGTAACAATCAGTCTGAGCTACATCCGAATGTAGCTATTCTGACTACATATATTTATTTTTTTAAAAAAAAAACTGACACTACTAAGGGTTATAGTACATATAACATAAAATAAAACTTGTACAGATGATCATACAAACCTGTACAAATGTTCATTAAAACATGTACATCCTCACGTAAAAACATGTACATCCTCAGGTAAAAACATGTACATCCTCGCATTAAAAACATACAGATGGTCACATAAACCTGTACGAATCATTAAATATGTACATCCTTAGGTTAAAACCTGTACATATAAGGAAGAAACCTTGTACAGATGGTCATACAAACATGTACAGATGTTCATTAAAACATACATTCTAATAATTGAACATGTACATTCTCACATTTGAACATGTACATCTTCACATTAAAACATGTACATTCTCACATTAAAATATGTACATCATGACATTAAAGTATAGAACGACTTCCAAATAGATTACCCTAACCCCACACACCCTAAAACCCACCCTAGGAAAGCTAAAAACGTCAAAGGAATTTTTAGGGTTTGTAGTGGACCCTAAACCCGCTACCACAAACCCTAAAAACATGTTGAGTTAGTTGCTACAATATAAAGTACAAAAAAAATTCCAAATAGATTACTCGACCCCCCAAACCCACCCTAGGAAAGCTAAAACGTCAACGTTTTTTAGCTTTCCTAGGGTGGGTTTTAGGGTGTGTGAGGTTAGGATAATCTATTTGAAGTCGTTCTATACTTTATTGTGAGGATGTACATATTTTAATGTGAGAATGTACATGTTTTAATGTGACGATGTACATGTTCAAATGTGAGAATGTACATGTTCAATTATGAGAATGTATATGTTTTAATGAACATCTGTACATGTTTGTATGACCATCTGTACAAGTTTTCTCCCTTATATGTACAGGTTTTAATTTAAGGATGTACATATTTAATGATTTGTACAGGTTTATGTGACCATCTGTATGTTTTTAATGTGAGGATGTATATGTTTTTACGTGAGGATGTGCATGTTTTAATGAACATTTGTGCAGGTTTGTATGACCATCTGTATAAGTTTTCTTTTATGTTTTGTGCATTATAACCCTTAGCAGCGTCAATTTTACTTTTAAAAAAATTAAATACATTTTTTCTTTTTACTTGTTAGGTCAACAATTATTTGGTTGTAGCTCCGACGTACCAACATGTAGCCATCCTGGCTACAATAGGTTGTAGCTCACACCGATTGACTCAGAAAATGTCGATTTCTTGATGGTTATCAAAAAATCTTTGCCAGCATGATCTCTAGCAACAAATCCTAGACTAGTACCCTGGTCTTTGATAAAACATGCCTTAATAAATATTAAGCTTGGCAACTGATTTTAGGGAAAAATTCACCAAATGATATACGAAGAAGGGTCACATGAAAGGGAAGCCACTAGAAAGACCATATGGATCCTTTAAAATGAAGAACTAAGAATGTGGATAGATATGATCACATGCATTATATCACTCCCACATACTGACCCTAAATGGGCTCCTCAATTTATAAGCTCATAAGCTAGTATAAAAATTTGTTAAGAAAAAACCAAATCGACATTAAAAATACCTGTTAATATGTTAGGGTCTTCAATAATGCCTAAAACGAGCAAGCAACTAGTTCACTCAAACATACATACAATAACGTACATACAAACTTCTACCATGTGGCAGTCATTTACAGGGATAGCCTACAAATGGACTTCACACTAACCTTACTATATCTCAACTAAAACACACATGACAAACCAACAATATTACCCAACCGTTGGTGACACCAAACTAAACTATAAATAATGAGTTTGAACTTTTTCTAATAGCCATCCTACGAACCAAAGAAACTACACCACCCCAACCCCAATTGTCTACAAAATCTTTACCACAATGCTTCGTTCGGCTCGCGCATAAACATGGCATAAACTTGGTAGTTTTGGGTGGTCCCCACGTGGGTCCCACGTGGGTCCTACACTCTACTCCAATAATATACTGCCACATATAAAACAACCACAAAACAGCCAGACCAAAACTACCACAAAACAACCATACCGAACGCAGCCAACATCCTTGATTTTAAGAAGTTGTTTATCCTTCGTAGTCACAAGTTTTAGAAGCAACCGACTTAGAAATTGCAGTCACTTTCATAATATAGTTCAAAGTCACTAACAAAGGTTAAAATTCAGATAGTTATATATCAATACTTATCAAATTATAATGTAATCAGAGGCGGAGACAAGGGGGCAGGTGGGTGTTTGGCCTCCCAACTCCCTCGACTACATACTGAAATTAGTTTTAGTATTTTTGTTATATAGTTTATTTATGTTACTAGATATTTGTTCCCCCGTAATATTTTGTAAAATATCACTATTATATCACCAAATTTTATTTGTTTTCAATTTTATTTTTATTAATATGTAAAATTTTTTCTAGGAATATATTGTAAAAAATCATATTTAGTCTACTATAGATAAGAAAACTCTTAATATTTTTCTTTTAGCAACATAGTCTAAAGTAAACATGATTATTATGCCAGTCTTAGTAAGCATGACCCCTACTATCCATAATACAAGTGTTTATTACAGATTTTGTAAATTAAAATAATATTAGAATTACTCAAAATAATTTTAAGAAGAAGTTTTTAGAAAAAACTTCTAGTTTAAAAGTATTGTTCTATATTATTGACATTAACTTGTAATTTTATATACCCGTTTTTTAAACTAGAAATTTAAAAGATAAAACAATTTGTTTTTATTTATTAATTTATATATTGCAATTTTAATGTAATTTTTATGACAAACTATGTATCTAAATCTATTTTAAAATATAATTATATATATTGAAATGTTATTTTAATTAAAAAATTAATATTAATTTTAAAATATTAATTAATATTATAAAAGAATTCTCGCCTCTCCCAAAAAAAAAAATTTTTCTGGCTCCGCCCCTGAATGTAATGAACTATCATATAGCAAAATTAACTAAAATGTGCACAAGAGCTACACAATCTTATACTCAGCAGTTGGGTTGATTGATTCCATACAATTGTCTCTTTTTGTTTATTTGCTTGTGATATTAAACACGTACATGGGTGAAGCTACCAGGCGAAAGTGCGAGATTGGATTAGTTTGGGAATTGATGTATATTGTGCTGGTTTGATTATCCAGAAGAAATCATTCTACTTGGATGAGAGTATATTTGATCCGACATGTGGGATAAAAGGATTAAGATGTAAATCTTTTGTAGTTAATCATAGGTGCAAGGTAAATATTTCAGTCATGCAATGCGTTCGGAGTTAGATAATGTAGGATATCCGGTTGAGAATCTTTCCACTGCAATTAAGAGAAGGACCAGACTAATATAGATTTACAGGATAACTTAATTATTAATTTAAGTATTGCAAATTTGATCCTTTTATGTTCTTATATGTAGACTGCTATGTTAGGTTTACAAGCAACATAGAAAAATTGATTGAAATTTGGTTTGTTCATTTTTTAAAAGAACTGGGTTTGTCCCGCTCCGACATCCGATGCCTTCTACTTAGACCTGGCAATTCGGGTCACGCGGTTTGGGTTCGGTTCGGTCCGGTTCGGGTCAATTTGTAGATATTCACTATTCGGTTCGGGTCGGGTTATTTGGTTAAAATTAGATTCTGGTGACTTCGGTTTGGTTGATTTCGGGTTCAGGTGCTTTCGGTTCGGGTTAGCCTCTACATTTTTTGGTTTTTTCGGGTTATGGGTCAAATTCAGGTGACTTACCGCGTTATGCTTAATTGACAAAAATTTTAAAGTACAAATTTAAGCAACCTTTGTAACTTGTATTGATTTTCATATTTAGATCCATATTCTCTTAATATAGTGTTACTCTTGATGAAGATTGCTATTGTGTATTGGTTGGTTATACATAACAAATTGGATGATAATATTTTTAATATTAATTTTTAACTATAGATTTATTAATTGTATCGACCAAGTATAAATTTAAAATTTTGTGAATCAGTGGTCAATATTCGGCATTCAACGCCCAGTCTATCCCCCCACCCCCTCTCCCACGCCCGACATTGTGCCTATGCCTCCCGCCATCTCGCGCCTGTCACACCCCACGTGCATCCTGCGTCAGCGCCCGTCATCTCGAGCGAGCGTTGCACGCTCATGCCAATCCATCACCACCTCGCGCCTGTGCCCTTATGCGCCCGTCATCACCTCGCGTCCATGACTTCGTGTTGTGTGTGCGCCACCGATCACTGTCTCGTGTGCGCGCCTCGTGCGCGTGCCCTCTAGTAGCTTATTGCTCCCATCTAGGGGTTGTCCCTTTATCTTCTTATTTTGTCATTTTAACCCTAATTTAATTTAATTATTCATACAAATATATTTACGTGAGATGTAAGTTTTATAATCTTTATTCTTTTATGGTATTAATAAGAAACCTAAGTAGTGATCTGATGATATATACACATACACGTTTAAACCATTCGCAAGCTTGATATTGTAATATTTATTTAAGTAAGATGTAAGTTTTGTAATCTTTATTCTTCAACATCTACACATCAATTGTGGTTAGTATATTTCTTAACTGAAAAGTTTATACGTTTTATTGGTCATACATAATCAAATTGGATGACAATATTTTTAATATTAATTTTAAATATAAGGATAATGGAAGTTTGTCTAGTTTCATGTGTGGTTTGAGTGAATTCGGTTCAGGTGAATTCAGTCCGGGTCAATTCGGGTTGGGTTAATTCGGTTCGGGTCAATTCGGTTTGGGTCAGTTCGGTTCAGGTCAATTCGGTTCGGGTGAATTCGGTTCGGGTTGATTTGGGTATATCAAATTTCGGTTTGATTCGGTTTTGATTTGGTTCGATTCGGATTTTCAGGTCACATTTCGGGTCACAACATTTGGTTTAAATTTGGGTTCGGATCGGGTTGGATCGGGTCAGTTTTTCTGGTTTGGGCCACCTTTGCCAGGTCTACTTTCACTGTCTCAGTCTATTATTTGGTTTTCAACACTCGCCACCGTTCTAAGGTTCCTTTCGGTAGCAGCAGTAATGCTGCTTTTCCCCAAAAAGCACCTTTATTTTGTTAAAAAGCAGTAACATAAAGGTCTGATTAATACCCCAAAAGACCTTTATGATAAATGTTGGTTTTACTGCTTTTCGGACATTAAGGTGCTTTTGGGATTTCTAACTCAGCCCAAAATACAATATTACCCTCTCACTATTTTCATAATTTACAAGTTATACCAGTTAGCTTCTCCCTCCCCTTTCTGTCGTATTCTTTCTTCATGTTCTCCTCTTTCTCACCCAGCACTACCACCCCCTTATTCCTCACCGTATCATTCTTCATCTAAACTTAAAATTGTCTTCAGTTGATTCGAAATGGTCTAGACCCGTTCCGTTCCCAATTTTCCTAAATCCATCTGGTGAATTTTATCAACATTCCCCCTCTGGGCAGAAAATTCACAATTTCTATCGAAGGTCTTCTGTATATGAACTCCGACCGAGAAAATTCACAATTTCTATCGAAGGTCTTCCTTCATCAAGGCCGATTACAGACCTCGAAGATGTTTCTAGTTTTTGTGGGAGTTGAACTGAATCATAGACCGCTGCTGATGAGTGTAGCTCGATAACCAGTATCTGTTAAGGAACTATTAAATTCTAATCATCTAATACTTAACTATCGAAGCTCCTATCTGATAAGTTTCATAGTACGCAGACAATTTTGGGTTAGCTTGATAGGTGACCATTCAAATTTCACTTACATCTGGTAATGATCATTTTAATTTCCAGGTTCCATATGAACCTGTAATTGCTAGATGGGGAGGGTCATCGACGTCGGAAGAGAGAAAGATAGTGGGTTTTTTGAAAAAGGGTATTTCAGTAATGTTAAACAATAAAGGTTATTTATTGTCAAACTATCTAGTGAACACCTCTTCATAAAGTTGGGTAAATTTTCATTAAAATAAAGGCAGATTTAAAAGTTGTTACCGAACGGAGCCTAACTCTATTCACAACTCCGCGTTTTTATGAAGCTTCGCACTCTTGACCTCCGTCATTAGCCCCTGGGGTGTTTATCCATGAAACAAAGAATAGGCTAGGGATTCCAAGCCGTCAGAGTCTCTCATTGTAGTCCTCAATCAATTCTTCCAGGATCATATAATTATGTACGTGCTTTCCCTTCTCCATCCTATTCTTCTGAAATCCTCATACGTGCAAACTCTTCACATTGGTTCTTGTTTTCTTCTCTGCCCATCTTCATGGTGAATTCAGGGGCGCGTTTCAATTTAATCTGCAAGTTCCGAAGAATATCCATGGGATTGAGATAGGGATTGATCCCAAACCTGATTGGAGCTTAGATGACCTCCTGACTGAACTGAATGTGATTGAATCAAAGCTCAGCGCTTCTCCTCTGGTTCTCAGACCGTCCAACCAAACAGACTCTTCGTAAGTTCCCATGTTATTTTACCACCTGTGATTCCCACTGGACGCTTCTTCGTTTTCGCCAGAGGAAAAGGAAAGAACGATGCCGGATAGTTTGGTCATTTGCGCTACTCTCATGCTTTCTTCTTCACCCTGTTAGCGCTAGGAAAAGCTCTCTCGCTAGAAAACGGAATGGAGGCCAGAAGTCGTTTGTTATCCGGATTACGGATGAAGATTTGGATGAGCTGGACAGTGATGAAGACAGACAAGATCGAGATCAAAGCTTGGTTCCAGCTAGTCTATTCACTTGTCCGGATGTTTATGTCAGGTTTGGATTTGAGTTGGCTAATTGCTAATGTTATAATATTTGTAGTCTAGTTCTCTTTATGGGAACTTATATGGTAATTGCAACTTCATTTCTTCTCTCATCTTTCCCCCATTTTCCATGTATTAGCGATGATGACTGGGAAGAGGAGCCCAGGCTGAAAGGACAACTGCAGCCATTGGAGAAAATGGGTCTAGTGGAAGGTGCATGGCTTGAGCTTACGCATGAGTATCAGCTTGGCATTAAGGTAGATAGAATCCACGGTGCTTGTGTCTGTGCTGCATGACATGGTCCTTGACAAATATGAAGACCCTCTATTGTCTTTATATCTTGCCAATACTTGCCATGTTTATCTAATATTTTTAGCTTCTTGCACTTGTTATGACTGACTTGAAGATAAAGCCTCTATGATCAATCATCAGTACGTGAACCATAAAATGTAGAACTTCAATTCATGATTCAGTCCGATGGCCCTGGTTTTGTTCTTCACTAGCACTGTCGTGTAGGAACCCTTACATCTGTTTTGGTTGTGTTGATTTTAGTGTCTTGTTTCATGAAGCAGTATAGTAATTGCAGCCCCAACTTGAATATCTTTTACCATTACCAAAGAAATGCATTGTGGTTCTGACTTCTGAATACATTTGTTCAATTATTTTATCTGTTTTGCAATGGAATCAGCAGGTTGTACTCTCTAGCATTCGAACCATCTATTGATGCTATTGAATTTTCTTGACAGGAGGAGGTCCGGAACCATATATCAGGATTGAAAACACAACTACTGGCTGAGCAAGAGATGTCGGCATCTGCACTTGTTGAAATTGAGAGAACTACTCGTGCTAGGAAGGAAATGGATCGGAGACTTGACTTGCACTATCAGCGTAAGATGTGAGTTTAGCCTTTTAATTTTGGCATGGATTCTATTGATGAAATTGTTGGATCTTCTGCTAGCTGATGACCCTGATGCGATGCATAGTGTAATAACGGAAGGGGGTGGGAGGGTTGAGGGCATGGGAATGTTTACATTATGTGAACTAAATTTTTTTTTTGATAATTGGGCTTTACGCCATATATTGATAACAAAAGCCTGATTGCTCAGGAGGATGGGATAGTTTGGGCCTCATTAAAACCTCTCTAAGCAAAACCCGGTCGGAAAAAGCTTAGAGAGGAAAAAGAGTACCCTCCACATCCATTTACAACCTAGCAGCCCAACTAATAGGAAAACATCCTACCTACATTACAACATAGTCCTTAAGTGACTTTACTCCAACAAAGAAACTACATGTCAAGGGGAAGTCTTTCCACCAACATTTTGTCCACCTCCATATTCCTAGCTTAATTTGCATTACAATCTTGGAACCATTAAAAGGCTTATCTCGAAAGATAACATTATTACGATGCATCCATATGTAGTATACACCATAACATAGTGTAGACTTCCACATCCTTTTCGCCTTGTCTTGCAGTGATACACCAAACCTGTCCTGATAAATGCCAATAACTGTATCCTTGAACACGAATGAAATGTTCCACCAGCTTAGCAAGCTTCTCCAGATACCTGCAGCATTCGGACATAAAAAGAGCACATGTTCCATCTTTTCTTTCTCTATCCGGCACCATGGACATAAACTGCCTCCAATCAGGACAATAGCCCTCTCAAATAAGACCTCCCTAGTTACTAGCCATCGGATGAGTGTCAGCCAAATAGTTATCTCCACCCTGGGTTCGCATAAGCCCGCCCAAATACGGTGGATGTCGGGGACATTCATATCGATTAAAGCATTTGCACCTCTTGCATCCAGCGCTGCAGAGATGTCTTTAGTGATCGACTTCCTATCTCCGTTCTTCCATATAGCATCATCAACGCCTGAGACAGAGGTGGGACCTGGAGCCACCGCATCAATCAGCTCCCTAAGTTGTACTTCTTCATATTCGAATAGTGACTGCCGCCAGCAAAACTCCCATGTCCATTAATCTTTTCGCCACGAGCCCATATCGGCAATCACCGCCTCCTGTTGTAAGCTCACCTGGTACAGTCGTGGGAATTTTATTTTGAGGAAATAATGGGCTGTCTGTTTAAAAAAAGAATATTATGGACTTAGTAAGTACTAGTTTATAGAAGAAAATATTATGTAAAGGGTTGGAGATGGTAGTAGTTGTTTTTATAATTGGTAGTCAATGTAAGAGTGGAAGGTTTTATGGGATATTTTGGCCAATTGTGGACCTAGTGGGCTAGGGGTTTCTATGCGAGGTTCTGGCTTTCTAGGGATAGTATTGAGAATTGGATGTTCCAATCTAGAGAATTGGGAAGGCGGATTATTTTATGAAAGAGATTTTGGTCCAATAAAAAGTGAAATATCTCAAGGAGGACAGAACAAGTTTATGTAATTGCAAGTCTTGTTTTTCCGTTGATTGGTCTATCGTCAAAAGTTCAAATTCCTTTGGCTTGAGGTGAAGAAAAAGAATAAAGCTGTCCTTTTAAATTGATAATTACTATGAAGAGTGTCCCTATCTCTGTGATGTGGTTGCATGAATCCCGACTCCTGGAACTTGGTTATCTCTGATAATATTGTACCGCTTCATAATGAATGTTTGTATACTTCACAGATGATCTGCTGCCTGTACACCTGATAGATGTGCCTAAATGAACCGAATCTGAATTTTGATCCAAAGGTCTATCTGAATTTAGTCTAGTCAGGTCCTTTACCGCGTTAATGTACAGACAGATGTAACGTGGTTTATTATCTTCTATCTGATGTATTCTGACATTATTTGTATTCCAGATAAAATAAGTTCATTTTTCAAATCATTTGCTCCTTTTTTTTACATTATACTCCCTCCTGTTCAAACTATAAGTTGTTTTAGACTTTTTCACACTTTTTAAGAAAGATTATAAAATTACTAGTTTACTCTTACTTTTGTATGGGAAGAATAAAAAAAGTAAGTTTAGTTTACGATAAAGGGCAAAAGTAGAAAGAGAGATACAAAAAGTCTAGAACGGCTTATAAATTGAACAGGAAGAAGTATTATCTTTTTCTTTAGTTATCGTAAAGGTACTGCTTTTTTTCTTCTTATGGACGATCATGTGTCCACATGATTATTAGTGTCTTTCTATATCTAGCGACAAAGATCAAACTGCTCATGAATATTACATTTATTTACCATTGGGGGGGGGGGGGGGGGTTGAATCTGAGTACTAGTTGGTCTCAAAAGATTGTTCGGTAAACTTAGCTACATGAGCTTTTACTTTCCCTTGTTTGAATTTGGAATGGTGCAGCGCTGAAGGACTTGATAATCATTTGACTGCTGTTCGAAGAAACCATGAACACCAATCACAAGAGGAAGAAAAGAAAATAAGAGATGATGCAGCAGCAATTGAGGATGCCCGAAGGAAGGAGGCGTTACAGGAGGAACGATTGCGCCAACAGAAAGCGAAGGCAGAAGAAGAGGTTTGTCAAAACTTCTGGTTCTTTCATTTGTGTGTGTATTGTTTGGGGGGGGGGGGGGGGGGTGAAACACATGGCTTCTATCAGAATTGTTCTTTCAGTCACTGCATTTTTAATTATTTGGATCGTTCTCATCTGATGACAGGCGAGACAAGAAGCTGCTAGAAGAGCTGCAGAGGCAAGGAAAGCTACAGAAGCAGCAGAAAGAAGAGCTGCTAAGGAAGCAGCAGATCGAGAAGCTGAAGAAAATGCTAGAAAGGCTGCTACAGCTGCTCAAGTGGTAGCACGACAAGTACCCGATCTATCAAAGAATGTGCAACCAGCAGGTTAAATGTTGCTTCGTAGTTCAGTTTCTTTCAAGTTGAGATCTACTGTGGTTTTACTGTAGTTTATTATGGAGACACAAATGCATAGGATGGCTGGAGTGAGGGGCTTGTAGCCAGTTTAACTTGACCCTGTTAACCCACTGAGTGTTACCCAACCCTCAAGAAACATACTTCCAGTGAAGTCATCATCAGAGGCATCTTAATAAGCTTTGAATCTTTTGAATTCATCGATGAAATTTCTAATTTCAAGCCATCTGTTTTTCCATTTCATCTCAGTTTGTTCCTCATTTGTTTGTCTCAGTCTGTTTTTTATTTGCTGTTATTGTTTCATATCATCTGTTTTTCACCTCTTTTGTCATTTTTTATCTGTAGAAACTATAGGCATATGTTTTTCGTTTTTTGAATAACTCTCTGACATTCCAGAGTCTATCTTGGCTCTGTTCCTGCTAGGGATTTGTTCTACATTGTAATACTAGTACTTTTGAATTAAGCTCATCACTATGATCTGTGAACAGGCAACGTTGTAAGGGCTGCTGAAAGTGCTATCAAGCTGGAAGAAACAAGATCTCTGTTTTACAAGGAATTGGATGAAAAGAATCAGGCTTTAAAATCTAATTCTGGCCAGGCAATTACTTTTCTATATGATTTTGAACAGTACCAGTAACGTCTTCCTTTCAGTATTAGGAGGTGAACAATCTTAGGGTATCTCTTATGAGGGTATTGTCTCTTGGCAGGACTTCTTGAACTATAAGCGGCAGATTGCTCGGCGGGTTAAAACAATAAGGGGATCAATTGAGAATGTCAGGTAACCTCTATGCTCTTACAATAGGTGTGTGTCCTCGTTCAGTTTGTAGGTTGTTTATTGTACGTTCTGATCTCAAATTTAAGCTTTCTTATGTAATCTCTTATGCCTGTATTAGGTTTTCTATGATTTCCATGATTGTTCTGGTGCTTCTGCCATACCATGCTCGTATCATAATTCTATATGTAGAAGCGATAATTGTCCTTCTAATTGGGGGATAAAGGAAGTTCTTATTACTTCCTTATATGCTGCTGCATATTAAATTGCATTACTGTGCGACTGTCTCACAACCACCCACACCCCTCAACCCTCCTCTCTCTCCAAAAAAATAAAAGAAAACAAGTTGTCTTGTCACGTTCTTCGGGTTGGCGCCTTGGCTTGCTTCTTGTTTCTTCTACAGGGCACTCACTTTGTTTATCATTACTTTTATTCTTACAGGACGATTTGTAGTGCTCTGCATAGCTTAACATTTGATTTTCAGTACCGCTTTCGACCCATCAACTCCCTTTGCTTTGCTATATTTACATGTAGCGAAATCTTGCTTAATCTCACTACAAACCCCAACTTGTGCCTGGCCATTGAAATGACAGAGGACCTGGACTGATCTCTTATCCTAGTTTGAGACTATCTGTCTGTTGA
This sequence comes from Limonium bicolor, assembly GCA_023374045.1. Taxonomy (NCBI): domain Eukaryota; kingdom Viridiplantae; phylum Streptophyta; class Magnoliopsida; order Caryophyllales; family Plumbaginaceae; genus Limonium; species Limonium bicolor. The sequence goes on along the minus strand of CM041778.1, from coordinate 153,652,199 downwards.
TTGATCTTCTTTCTTAACTGATTTCTCTTATTCTTCTGTGTGTTGATTGTGCTTTTGTAGAGTAATGGCCCTACTTTTTTTGTTTTGCTGAAACGATTAGTTTGATATTCAGGTGACGCTTTGATTGGAGTATTGCATGTACCTTTTTTAATAACATGATGCCTTTGATGTTATGTAGCACAAATATTATTTTCTGTTGCCACTGTTATATCCATATCCTTTCATGATCTCACACTGGTTGTTGAATGTACTCCATGAGGAAGTAACGGCCTTTCTGGCACCACTGTTTGGGGTAATCCTTTTGCATATCTTAGGCGAGATATTAGCTAATTGGTGGTAGATGTAGATGCTCAGGCTCTATACTTCAACAATGATTGTATATTATGCACGACCACTATTTTGAGAAAATACTATTACCTGAAGAAAGTTTCATCCTTCTGTTGGCTCTTTGTAGAAGCTATCCCCATATCATGTTGAGTATGTTTTACATGGGGAGATTTAGTTTCTTTGTTTTGCTTTATTATGCAGAGCAAAAGTAAGTGAGCTAATAGCAATCTTCAACGATCCTGGTTGTCCTCAATCTCTAAGTGCCACCATCTTTGCTAAGGAGGTAAGATCTTGTTGGGTACTAAATTGAGGCTTTGTTGTATCTTTCACTTTCTACTGTTTCTCTTGCTTCGTTTCATAATGTTATCAGTTAATTTTCACTGTGGAGGATTTATGTATGAGGTCCTGATGGTGCAGCTGAACGTATTTTTTGCACGTGTCCTGCTTTTTGACCTCTTTTTTATGATTCTCCATTTGGGTTTTGTGGGAGTTTCTTTTACTTGTATTCTTTTATATGACAGGTGATCCTAATGTGCGAAGCCCCAAACGTAGATTCCTTCGTTTTTGCATGTGCACATGTTGTAGTGCTGGTCAGTTCACAGGTAAAGCATTTGATTACCCTTGTCACAACAAAGAAATATTAACTTCAAGGTTGTAGTTTTTTTTCCTTTTTCAAGTCAAAGTACTCAACCATTTTTCAATGGAGAAACTAGACTTCCACCTCTTGCACTTTATGGCAAAGTACATAAGCATGATAAAGTTTGCAGTTATAATGGGCGATGCTGATCTTATAGGACAAGCCTTGCTTTGACTCTGGTAGGCATTTGTTTAGTTAGGGTGTGTTCGATAAAACGCTGCAAATTTACTAAGATTGGTTAGACAACTATAGTTAACCACTATGGTTATGCCATGTGGAGAATGGTGGGTCCAATTTTATAAATAGACCAATCACAAGCTGACTAACAATATCTACTTTTACTTAAAGCTCCTAAAAGCTTAACAAGTCATTTTCAAACAGGGCCTTAGTGATTGTGGGTTCTGTCTTAAACTAATTGTCCTAGCCCGTGGGTATCTTCTTGGCTCTCTCTGTCAAACGTATGATAGACCATGTCATTCTTAAGGGCATTAGTGGAAATCAGTCACGTCCCTGTAAATGAGAATTGCCAGGGAATGTGACTTAGACGACTTACATTTTGTATGTGTTTCCTATCACAATGTTCATGAATATGCTGCTGTTTCTTCTGATCAATCTCATAATATTATTTTCCAATAATGAGACAGGTACCACTTGTGATGGATTGCCTTCTTGCTGAGTTCCATAAGGCTTGTATATATACTGTCCCAAAGCATCTATTGTACTCAGAGGTTAGTTTATGAATATTTTTTGGTTCCCACTTCTTCTTGTGGCATCACAGACATCAAAAAGTGCCAAGTCAATTACAGAAGAAAAACTCGTCTTTGAGTATGTTGTTGTCTTCTTCTTCTGGATTTACAGTCCATCTTTCAAACAAAAGAAGCATATTACAAGGCAATTGGCTTCAGAGAGGAAGATGGCCAGCGTGAAACATCGGAAAACTATATTAAGCGTCTCCAATCGTATATGAAACTATATGGGGCACTGGTTCAGGTTTATTACGTACCCCCTAAGCTAGCATGTCACGTTAGCCTATTACGTTACAGCGACCTAACAAGAGGTACTTTATGCACAGACTGAAACTGGTGGTGTCAGGAACATCCATGGCATAGAAGAAGGTTGGCGTTGGCTTGCTAGGTTTTTGAATGCAGTTCCACGCAATCGATATGCTTTGGTAGCGTTGGAAGCATTTCTTAGTGTAAGTCGTAACATTGTTACAAACTCTGTATCTCGTTTTCTTGTTCAAACTTAATTGTTTATTTTGTCTATTAACTGTCCGGGCTTCGACTTTCAGATGGCAGGTTATGCTCTCCACAGGAGATTTAAATCCCAGTTTCTGAAGGTTTTAGATACCATATCTCGAGATTATCTGGGTCCTCTAAAGCAGAAAGAAGACACCCAAGTGAATTCGATGATATGGAACATTGAATCTCGCAAGTTTCTCCAAGAACCAGAAGGACGTCAACTGCAGGGCGCTTTGTTATCTCGTACTGAAATACCGGGACAGGAACACAATTACTACAATAGACATTATGACTGAACTACGTTTCTTCTATTTAAATAACTGTGTTCGCTCAAGTTTTAATGATACTGCTATATGTATTACTTGGAAGCATTAAGAAACTTAGTTGTGTATAATAAACTAACTGCATTCATTCGTTCTGGATCCAACTAGATGAATACTGGAGAAGGTGGATAAGATGGAGACAACTTAGGTGACGGATGAAAAGGAGAATTGTAAACCGGGGTACACCAAATGTCAAAACATTTCATATGTTCTGGGCAGTTACATTTGGGCGCCGAGAGTTTGGTGACGGATGAAAAAGTCCCAGACGGAAACAATCCAAACCATTCGACGGAGAGAGGTGCACTTTGGCATGTGCGACCAACGCTTGCGATTATATAATAAAGAGTATTACTGTAGCAAAAACTCAGAGACGAGACAAAGCCTTCACAGAGTCAGACCAGCTCGACTTTTGACCAAATTAATTGCTACTATTATTCTCCTATATAGATCAGTCTAATGGGCTTTCTAAATCAGCAATGTGACTATCAGTCATTTTTTATTAAAAAAAGTAATTTAAACAAAGTATTGTACAAAAATTATAAAATGTAGAAAATATATTTTGTTTGTATCTTTTATTTTAATTTATTATATTTTACTAATACCTTTATTTATGTTTTTGCAATATTTTTTTAATAAAAATAACATCATTATTATTATAGAATAATTCATAAATTACATAAACCTTTTTATAAAGTCATATATAAACGTACTTTCTTAATTCTATACTATACATATGAAAAAAAAATGAGTTTACATCAATAATACTTTCTTGATAAACCTGAAGACTATAAAGGTTTAGAAACTATAAATTGAGTTGTTGAAGTCAATTTTTACATAGGCACCGTTCGGTGAAACGCGGACAAAGCAGCGTTTCCAATAAAGCTAGATTGAGTTAGTGTAGTTACCATGGTTAACAAATAGGAAACTTACATGTGTCTTTAGATAAGACTTTTTTTATTAAGTTAGACAAATTATAAATAGACACATGGACAAGCTTTAATAATAAAGCTGGATGAAACTTATCAATCTCAATATCGAACAGCACCATATTCATTTAACCTTCATTTTTATGTATCACGATTTTCCACTGATGATTGAAAACATGTATATAGAAAGTAATTGTTTCCATCATGATTTTAAAAAAATGACACTAACTATTATATATCTTTTCTTTGGTCGTTCTTAATGAATCATCGTGTATACAAATATTTTCCTACCATTTATTAATTTACAGTATGAGTGACTGATAAACCTAACTGCTATAAACGTTTGGAAACAATAAAAAAGTTGTTGAAGTTGATGTTATGTATCCTTTAACCTTGGTTTTTACGTAATCACCCGAATTTATAAACGTCTTCACTGATAATTAGAAACATGTACACATCCTTCAATATTTGTTTCCATCAATATATTAAAAAAGATGACACTAATTGTTATATATCTTTTTCTTTTGTTGTTCTTATCGAATGGCTGTGTATAAGAATACTGTCTTACCATTTATCAGTTTACAGAGTTTGACTGAATGATAACCGAAAGGCTCTAAACTATTCAAAATGATAACTGAGTTGTTAAATTCGATTTTACGAATTTAATAACTTTGGTTTTTGCGTATACATGATAATTTGTAAATGGTTCCACTGATGAGTAGAAATATGTACCCAACCTTCCATAATTATTTTACAAAAGGATGACACTAAATGTTATATTTTTTTTTCTTTAGGCCGTTCGAATCATTGTGTAAATATTTTCTTACCATTTATCACTTTAAAGAGCTTGATTGATTGATAAACTAAAGTCTACAAACGTTTGGAAATGATAAAGTGAGTTGATTGAGTTAAATTTACGTATTTATTAACCTTGGTTTTTACTTTTCTACGATAACTTATAAATATTTCTATTGATGATTAGAAACATGTACACAACCTTCTATAATCGTTTCCAACACTATTTTTTAAGAAATGACACTAATTGTTATATACATAATAAATAAATAAATAAATAAATATATTTGGCCGTTCTTGTCGAACAACAATTGTGTAGAAGAATATTTTGTTACCAACTATCACTTTATAGAGTTTGACTGGTTGATAAACCCGAAGTCTATAAACATCTGGAAACGATAAACTGAGTTGTTGGAGTCAATTTCACTTTCATTAACCTTGATTTTTTACTTATCAACGATAATTTTATAAATATTTCTACCGATGATTAGAAACATGTACACATCATTCTATAACTGTTACCACCACTATTTTAAAAAATATGACACTAACTGTTATATATCTATCATTTGACTGTTTTTATCGAATCATAATGTATAAGAATCTTGATGTATACTCAATAATATATATATCAAAAAAACACTATACATCACTTTTTTAATTTAGAAAAAATATGAATATTAGCTTAGTGTTTTTAAATTAGTAATTTTTTAAGAAAATATTCAATTAAGGCATGTATTTTGAATCAATATGTACTCCATTATTTATATATACATAATCAACAAATATTATTAGATTTAAAAGATGCTATTATACAATATGTACAATCATATAAGGTTTAATATAACTGATGAATTATTATATAATGATTATAACAATAATTAATAAAATTTCGCAAAACAAAAAAAAATATAAAAATACCACCTATCGCTGACTTCATGTGCTCTGTAAAAACAAAAATAACAAATTCCGTCCCAGACGAAGAATTCCTTTCCGTCACGTAATCCTCACCCTAATTTGGGTTGATGGGTCGGGTTTATATCAACCCTAATCCAACCAATTTAAAATATCATTAACCTAACTCAACCCAAAAATTAATGGGTCAAAAAAATGATGACCCTAACCCAACCCGTTTAAAATCTTTAAACTCTAACCCAACCCACCCAACTCATCTTTTCAGTAAATAATACCCCATATTATTTAACACAGTCATAAATGTCACATTACATGAAATTAAATCATATACATTTACTACAACAGTTACTTTGATATACCCTGTTGAAGCTTTTCACAACCCAGTGAGAACAGACAAAATAGGAATTTAGAGAAGCGAGCCCCGCGAGAACAGGACAGAAGGAAGAAGGAAGAGAGGCAAAAGACAGTAACTGAGAAAATAGATAAGAGGAAAAGTAAGATATTATCTGCTATAATATCATTAACACACACACATGTATATATCTCATACTTTTTCACCATTCTACATCATCTAAGCATACCAGTTGTGTTGTATCATTTAGAAAAAGCCAAAAATAGATATTATTCGCAAAAACAACATCCTAGAGTATCTTCACATCAGCAACTGCAGAGCTGGTGCTGAGTCAAACTAAACAAATAAGATGTGAAAATAGAATTGAGCTGGCTAGTAAAATTTTTGCTACTTAAGGCTAAGACATAGTTTGGTCTGAAAATAATATCTATGTACATTAATTTTTTTTATTATTAACAGATATGTTTTCGGGTTTCGGGTTGGATCATGGGTTTGGATCTCTACCCTAACCCTACCCACAAAATTAGCGCATTACCCTAACCAAAAACAACAAATAAATGGGTCAATAATCAACACCTAACCCGCAAAATTATGGGTTGGGTTCGGGTTGGGTTAGAATTGCCAGATCTAATATAGACATCGATAGTAATAACAAAGCTTCCATCATGACCACCATTCTGAACTGTACAATTATCAATTCAGCCAATCAGCCACCTACGTTGCTCTTCAAATTACCAATCTTCTGAAGTATCTGGTATTAATAAATTTAATTCTCATGATGTGGGGAAAATGATTCTAGGCGTTGATATAAGCACATGATGTTGTACACTAATGCTGGCCACGATTACGGTTCCGCTGGTTCTGGATGGAAGTCCAGACGAGATTTTGTGAGAAATCTTATGAGGTGTCCGGACATGCGTCCGACCATGAAGTCCGGACAACTTGGCCGGACACGAATATATAAGCAATTCTCCGTGAAATCTTCACTCATGGTTGTAACTATTTTTGTCCTCGTGACTTGTCCGGGTGGAAAGTTCAAACAGCTGACCTGGACACTTGAAACATTAATTCAATATAGAGCATTTTTGAGCTTTCCTAACATGTGTCCGGGTGGGAAATCCGGACAGGAATGGTGTGTCCGGGTCAGTGACCCGGATAGCTTACCCGGACAAGAGACAGTTCAGCAATCCATCGTAAACAGGCCCTAGATTCTTTGTTTGGACTCTGCTCTACTCCCCCTTTGTTGCGTTACGAAGCTAGTGAAGTGAAGAATGAAATCCTATACTTTTACTTGCATTCGACATATAAAATGTATCATTTCACATCAAAATATAAATCTATGGAAAAACACATGATAAGTGAGAAATATGGCATGAATAGTTGCAAACATAGAAAGAATTAAAGCCCTAAAAGTAAATCTATTTCGCACTTATCAACCTTATCACACTAGCTTTGCTTGTCCTCAAGCAAATAAAGACTAAAACTATCTCTAAGGCCGTCATATCGAACATCAGGATCAACCGATTCAGACAAAAAGTGAAAACAGTGACAATAAAAAAGAGTAGTTCTGCTCCGGCTGTAGGTTTTCACAATCAATGAAAAAGAATGATTCTTTAAAGCATGGAGAAGTTAGATGACAAAATATGAATATAGATTGGGATCTTCCACCATTTTTTCCTCTAACCTTTGGATGACAAGTGGTGTGAAGTGATGCCTTATTCCACGATACCTTTCAACACCACACACTCATGATCAGAATAGGAAAAATGAAACAAACCTTTAACTGTGGATAATTTTCTTTTCTTCTTCATATTTTTCCCCTTCTCTTGCACATTTATTTCATTCCCTCAGACTTTTCTCTTCATCCCTGTAGCGGCGTTGAGCCAACTATCCCAGATCCCGAGACCTTAGGTAGTTAGGTGTTAAAGCACCCCAATGACTTAATAGCCGAATGAAGAGACCTGTTTTTGGTTTGAAAAATTAATTTCAAATTAGTGGAGTACCTTGTCTTAGCTTCTCATACCAAACTTTCTCATCATTCCCAAATTACACTAATTCAGATTTCACAATAAGCTAATCCACCAAATTTCAGTGAAAACAAACTTAATTTGAATAAAACTATACATACAAACAACCTAAAGCAAAAAGATTCTTGAGGTGGTCACTAGGCTCGATTTCAAAATCTCAACAAAAATTTTCACCCAAGAATTCAACATTTATATGCACTCAGAGAATTGATTCTCTTAAAGCAAGAAGACAATAAAAATAAGTGTGGCATATAAGTCCAACTGGCATATTTAGAAAGATCTTCTACTTTCTCAAACTTAAGAGGAGCAATGTCCTCATTGTTCAAAAATAAAACCAAGAAATTAACTTTCAAAATATGACAGACTCATTAAGGATTCATTCAAATTCCATAGATTGAAAATAAGCATTAAGCATTAAAATCATTATAGGCGGAACTCAAACATTAAAGATAAAGAGAAACTGAACTCCCTTGATATCGTAGATTGAGGAAGGGAAACTTAAGCTCGAACAATGGGGGTAGCATCGTTCCTCACACTTGCGTCTAATCAAGTGTCCAGCCTTGAAGAATATAAAATACCACAAAAAATATTTCACCTGCACACACTAACAAAACTATCATAAAAACGCTGAAAAGCGTTGCATTAAAAGCACGAGCACCACTGCCACTTCGAAATGAAAGAAAACAAAAATAAACCAAGAAAAGAAATTAATTCAGTGAGTAAAACTACCTAGAACAAAGTGATGCTGAAAAATAGAAGCAAAACAATAATTTACTCTACTGCTGGGTCTGTCCGGACATGTGTCCGGACCAGTATGTCCGGACAACTCATCTGGTTTGCGCATATTCTGTCCTTGTACCTTGTCCCGGCGTCCATGTCCAGACATGCGTCCGGACAGGGTGTAAAATTCAACTTCCTGTACCATTTCTCAGCAAAACAATGGTAAAAATAGCAAAAACAAAATAAAGCTAGAAAAAACTAAAAACACATAAAAGTAACCATTGGGTTGCCTCCCCGTCAGCTGCCTGTCTTTATAGTCTTTGACTAGACTCCCGCCTCATTATCCCGGATCAAAAATAAAAGTAGACGACGGCTTAGTCGAGAAAATGAAGTGGGCAGCAATTATTAGCAAACCACCTGGATCAAAACAAAACGGTACTTCGGCAAATAAAATAGGAAAATAAATACTCCACAAAACTTGGTGTTTGAGAAGATATTGCCGGTAACGTAGATCTAGCAGAAGACCAGGTGCGGATGGCTCTTCTTGCTCAAATTCGAGCACGTAAACATTCTCCTCCTACAGATGAGGCTTCTGGAGGTGAGATTGAAGTTAATGATGATTTGGTGGTGGGATTTTCTCCTCAGATTCCAGGATATAAGCATCCTTTTCCAGTTGGTAAGGCTCCATGGAAGATTCGTTATTGGAGACAATTGTGGTAGAAGCTTTAATTTCTTCATCCTCTATGAACTTGATCGTAATTGAAGCTTCTATCGACTCACAGATAGTTTTTTTTTTATAATTGGAGGCACACGGCCTAATGAACCGCATAAGCGGGAAACAACGAAACAACACCCAAAAAAGAAAAAAACCCATAACTCACTATTTCTACCCTTCCGTTCTAAAGGTATAATCCCAAGCCTTTAACTTTTCACTCTAGCTTTACTCTTGCCCCTACTAGCAACCTTACGAACACGAGAAAATTTGTTGAAGCCCACCAAGCCCTTCTTTGGCCCGAGGCCCTTTCTGGAGCAAACTCTCGAGTGGCCCTTACTAGCAACCTTACGAACACGAGAAAATTATCTGAAGCCCACCGACTCGCAAATAGGTGTAGACAAATTTTCTTCAAATATTTGTTGTTCTGCTTTAGTTGGGGTTGGAGATGGAGGGGAATTGTAACTCCAAAACATTTGCTCCAACTCATCGTCGGATAACAGCTTCCTGATAAGTTTCTTCATCTCTTCATCAGAACCCGCAACTTCAAAAGTATCTGGCTCGAATCCATCTTCACTCCTTGGGGCCACAATTGGAATCTTTTCTAGCGGCTCGGCCTGACTCAGGAATAATTCGTCTATCCCGTGTGCTGACTACTGCTTGTTCTGCTTAAAATAGTAGTACCTTAACTGATCTTCTTTGTACAGCGCAGTAGTCTGCTCAACCTACCACCAATAAATTTCTCGATTGGATTGTTGAAGTGGTTGATAATCATCGACCAATCTTTGATAAAAGGAGATCTCCTCCTGCATATGTGTCCATTCCAATTTGGCTAATAATCTTCTGACCTCATCCTTGTTGCTCTCCATCGTTACCAATCAGCCTACAAAAACAAAAATAAAAAGCAAAAGCATAATAGAAATAAAAATAAAAAGGAAACACAAATCCTAACACAAATAAAAAAATAACTATAACAACGAAAACAAAAATAGAAAGAGAAGAAAATTGCAAACATAAATAAAATAAACCAAATAAGCAAAAACAGAAATAAAAAGAAAACTATAATAAATAATAAATAATTCAAAACACAAAAAAAACAACAAAAAAAACAAAAATTAAATAGAATGATGGAGCTAGAGAAAATCACAATAAAAATAAAAGAGAAACAAAGTTTCTAATTAAAATAAAACTAAGATCAATCTATTAAACAAAAGTAAAAAGTAAAATAAGCCTAAACAAAATTAAAGAAAAAAAACTAAAATAAAATCTCAATCCAATTAAATAAAATTGTCAATTAACCATGTCAGAAATTCCTGGCAATGACACCAAAAACTTGTAGAGGAAATACGTGACTAAAAATAACTATAACAAAGAAAACAAAAACAAAAATAAATAATAAATAAATCATAATACCAAAAATAATAAAGACAACAAAAACAAAAGAAAATTAAATAGAATGATCAAGGTAGAGAAAATCACAATAACAAATAAAAGAGAAACAAAGTTCCTAATTAAAAGAAAACTAAGATCAATCTATTGTACAAAATTTAAAAGATAAATAAACCTAAACAAAATTAAAAAAAACAAAACAAAACTAAACTAAAATAAACTAAAATAAAATCTCAATCCAATTAAATAAAATTGTCAATTAACCGTGTCAGAAGTCCCCCGCAATGTACCTATCATTTTGCATAATAGTGAATTAAGTGGGGTTGTTGATCTCAAGGACCTCATTCAATTAACTGACAATTTATTAATCTAACTGAGAAACTGAACTAAACTAAGAAAACAGGAAATGACACTTTTTCAGGGTTCTTTTAATCTAACTAAAATACTGGCTCAATAAACAAACATAAAATAATAGAATAATTAAGGGTGCATTCACTTCGGGGTAATCAACAACGGGAAACGAAATTATTTCCTTTATGGTTGTTTGTTTTGTATTTTTAGTGATTCCATTTCACCCACTTTAAGTTGCAAAAACCCCCCAAATCCCTCTTTAGTGATTCCCCCCAAAATCCTAGGGAGATGTATTCCCTTTATTCCCTCTTATCCCTATCAGCATCTTTAACATAAACAAGTATTAATATATATGGTATATAATTTATATAAATACTAATATATGATACATATTTTTTATAAATATTAACATACAATATTTATATCTAACAGAAATAGAAATATAAATAGAAATAGAAATAGAAATATGAATATTGATATGAATATAATTTATATTATATAAATGTTTGGTATATATCATTTATAATTTAAAATAAATATTAATATATATTTTATGATAATATTAATATGTTGTTTATATTTGAAAAAAATGAACAAATACAATATATAATATTTATTAATATTATTTATAATTTAACTACAATAAAATTCTGAGATACTAATATATATTATTAATAAATTAAAATAAATATTAATATATATAATCATTTATACATATTACTTATAATTTAAATAAATATGAACTAATATTATATATAATATATATCAATATTAATAAATACTATTTATACTTTAAATGCTATAAAAATAAAAAATATTTATATATATAGTTTTTAAAGTTTAATAAATATTTACATGTACTATATAATATTTAAAAATATTATGTGGAATTTAATTAATATATTTTAAAATAATATTAATAATATTTTTTAAATTTTCAATACAATAAATTAAAAATATTTAAATATAATTTATATAAATATTTATATTAAATATACAATCTAAATAAATATTATTATATAATATATATTAATAAATATTATATATAACTTAAGTACTATAATAACAAAAAATATTATATATCACTTATGATTTAAAAACTATTTATATATGCAATGTAATTTATATAAAAAAATTAGATAAATAATTATATATATTATTCATAATGTAAATAAGTAATAACACTTCACTGTTGGAACCAAATAACAACAAAGAAAATCATTGAGAATTGTATTCCGTTTCTGTGTTAGGATCAAACAGACTTCTTGAGTCGGGGGAATCTTTTTTCTTTCCTCTTCATTCTCTTTCCTGATTCCATTCCGTTTCCTCTCCTCGAAGTGAACACACCCTAAAATACACTGAATTACAAGATAAAGATTGAAAGTTTTAAACCTAAAGAAGCACCCCGGATTGTTCTGCAAACCTTCAGCATCTAAATCTATTTATAAACTCTTCCCTAATTTTGCAATATACTCAGAAACTATAAATAATTCGTCAACGACTGAGTTTGACGAATCCTAACCAGATGCTAGAACTAACAGTAGACTAATGCTCCAATCCTAGCACAACCAATCACATAAAGAACAGTTTCTATTGGAGTCCAATTCACCTACACGCGGGATCACGCTTCTAGTCGCTAATCATATTTAACTTTCTATGTCTTGTTATCTATCTCAGCTCTCGTGTGTTGATTAGAAAACTACAAAGATTGCTTTAATGATTAGCTAGAGAATTAAAGAAATTGAAGAACTGGAATTAAACTACTACATTAAAGAATTAGTGAAAAGATTACAAAATAAATATTAAGATCCGGTTTGCTACCCAATCCGGGGAGCTACTCTAACTACTCAGACATGACTCTAAAAATAACAAAAATAACAGAGAAAGATATTAAACGAAATAAGAGAAAAGGGTAGAGAAAACTCCAGTTAGCAAGTTGACTCCGGCTCCCCGCTCCGCCTTCATCTTCACGTCGATCCTCCGTTAGAACTAGAAAGTAACAATGGTGATATGAGGCGGAGTGGTGTGATGATGGTGGTCTGGTTTGGTGTGGTGGTGTGCTGATGGCGATGAATGAATGGTGGTGATGGTGATGATGTGTGTGATGGTGGTGGGTGGAAATGGATTGAAGAGATGCACAAGGCCTTCTTCTGGCGTGAAAACCTCCGTATTCCAACCCCTCCCTTCTGATTTTATAAGGAAACCCTCATTTTATTTGTTTGTAAAAAATTTATCTTTTTTTCCTATTGAAACGTCGTGTTCTTCGCTGCCTGTTCACGCCTGTCTGGACATGTGTCCGAACATTAGGTCTAGACATGTGTCCGGATGTCTTTAAACGTCTCACGCGAGGTTCTACTCTCTGAAGCGTCTGGACATACGTCCGACCTTACTCGTCCGGATGCATATCTTCTGCCCGACCCAACTGGTATGGATGAAAGTCCGGACGAGATTTCGCAAGAAATCTTTTGATACGTCCTAACATGCGTCCGACCCTGAAGTCCGGACAACTTGGTCGTCGAATATATAAGCAATTCTCTGGGAAATCTTCACTCATGGTCATAAATATTTCCGTCCTTGTGAATTGTCCGGCTGGGAAGTCCGAACAACTAACCCAGACACTTGAAACATTCAAAATAGAGCATTTTTGAGCTGTCATGAGCTGTCTCCGGGTGAGAAATCCGGACAGAAATGGTGTGTCCGGGTCAGTGACCTGGACAACTCACTCGGACAAGAGACAATTCAGCGATCCTTCATAAACAGGCTCTATATTCTTCATCTGGACTTCATTTTACTTCTCGTTTGTTGCGTTGCGAAGATAGTGACGTGAAGAATGCAATCCCATGACTTTTACGTTCATTTGACTCATAAAATGTACCCGTTCATATATAAACATAAATCTAAGGAAAAACATATGATAAGTGAGAAATATGACATGAATTGTTACGAATATAGGAAGAATTAAAACCCCAAAAGTAGATATATTTCACACTTATCAGTAGGCGAGTGTTAGTTCTTATTATCCATTTCCATCCACTACGAATGAATTCACTTTTACTAACACACACTAAGTGTAGGTAAAAATGGATCATGTGTTAGTAAAAACCCCTAAGACTTGTTCCGTCGTACAATTTTTCTGTTAGTAAAGATCTGTCGCTATAAGGTTTTATCATCAATACTTTATTACGTGTTAGTAAAAATTATAGACATATACTAACAAATAATATGCATGTTACTAAAGATAATGTGTACATCCCTTTAGTCTATACCAACAGTTATATAATGTGCCTCTATAGGCTTTAGTAAAAAAAATTGTTAGTAAAGATCATATATACTAACACATACAAAACGTGATACTAAAAAAAATGGATTTGCTACTGTAACACCCCTCACATTAAACACGTAATAATCACTCTTGTAGCATAATTAAAGACGTCTTACAGCAGAAGTTAAACACTAATAATTCTCTCTCGGGTGTCACATGCCATTACTCGCCCTTGCGAGTAAAGAAGCAGAAAGAAATATAATAAACAACGACAATAATTAACCATAGTGATGAACGAGATATATACTACATCATCCTAAGTTTAAACTGATACATAAGGTGAGTGAGCATCTAAGGTAATCCCAATGTTTACATAGTACTAAATATAACTAAGTCTAAAGGTGCGATAATTAAATGGCGTCGTCAACTACCCTGAAGTCCCGCACTCCGGCTTCATAACTCGATCAAGTCCTGTAATGTGGTGCCACAAAGGCTCAACCAACTGCTGGTATGCTAAATGTGATCCTAGGCCCTTTAGGTCACTTAGGTTGATTAGTCATCTTGCTTAACATGAGATTCGTTTCATGCTGGTCCGTTTACATGCTTATAAAATACTGTAAATGCGGAATTAAACATACAACATGCACTTAATTATCCACACAACAATTCACAATAGTCACATCATTAGCAATATATCAACCAATGTAGTTAGTAAGGATCACCAGTTAGTCGTAACTAAATTATACTCACTTGTTCCATTTCCATCATATGAAGCCCCGCTTCCATCACAATCTCACATCATACGGGTGTCACGTTAAGGACAATTTCCCGTTTAGCCTCACATTTATAATTTGGACAATAGTCCTATGCCATCTATCAGTGAGTAGATGGACTTACTTGTCTACAGTGGTAGACGTCCATATGGTCGAAGCCAAGGTGCCAACGGTAGCACATTCCGGCTAACGATCGTATCCGGCTCGTTAAACTTAACAAGAGTAAACCCTAAACGGGTACGAAAATCTAGTGATCACTATGCACAACCTGCTGAAACGAATGCAAACCAGGATTTACTAAACAATGTATCATTAATTATCACACTCTCATTTGTTAGTGTATTTTAATTAATCACATGGAGATTTAATCTCGTTATTGGAGAACACATTCATTGGATGCCCATAGGGTCTTACACGCGTATACCTAGAAGTCTGCTAGGTGATGTTTATAGGTCGAGTCATCGCTCTAGAGACGGTTAATACTGGGTCTCTAAACTAAGTTCCTTACTTAGTGTTTTAGGAGTGCTTTACTCTCATAAGTTAGTACTTGGAGTCTCTCCTAAATGTTCACGCACAAGTTAGGTGATAATCGGTATCATATGTCCGAACGACGTACGCGCACAGTTAATAAACACTTTGACGGTCGATTACATAAACACATACAATACATGCATAACACAGATATCGCTCTTAGATAGATAAATCACACAATGTCTGGACCCAAGGAAACCCTCAGGACGTTCAGACCACACATGCACATACCGTTCACCGACGGAAACGCTAGCGTGACGATTCTCGCTTATCCTCTAGCAGTCCCGTAGCTCGTATCTTACAGCTCGTCTCTGGAATATATCACTCTACATTAGCGTTTATACCCCGAGTCTACTTAACCATGCTAGAATAATTCCTAATCTTTATCCCGTCGTTAACCCTCAGTCGGTTATTCATTTAACTCGGTTTCGTAAACCCTTGGGGTTCGGATTTAACCATACGTTATAGTTTACGTGTATGTATTAACACTTATATATGTATACATATGTATGTATATTCATACGTACACACGATATTTGATGTCGTATTAGTACTTGTTACGTAATAATAGATATTTAATAGTCCACGTTTATATATGTTAATTCATCCTTGGACGTCTATGCATGCATGAATAAATTCATGTACGTGCATGCATGTAATTTAAATCCTTTAATTATCCGGGATAATTTATGTACTCATAACTACGAGTGTGCATGGATATTTCATTCTTCAGTTATACGTTAAGGTCTACGTATTCATTAGTACATACATGCATGGGTATTATATATATATGCATATATGCATTTACGCGTGCTTATAATATATGATTCGTTACTATACTTCATTCAACCAAGTTACGTTTTTACTTTTGATTACGTAACGTTCTTATAATGGTCGACATAGTTTGATTCAATTAATATTCCGAGTCGACGTTTATTTATCGACTTGTACTACGTTATATTATGCACTTATAGGTATTTTCCTGCATCGCGTATTTACATACTAACTTCATATTCGAATACTAAAATCATATTATACCTCTCACCTTATATTATAATCTCATATTGTACGAATCATAAGGTTTTCATGATGAGTTACTTCATCATTTCATGTGAAATATATATTTATTTATTTGTGTCATTTATTCACAAATTTCTTGCTAAGACTTTACCTTAATGCATTACTATATATTTTATACATCATCATGCTCCTTAAATCATATGGTTTTACTATATGATATACTCTCTATAATTCTCAACTTAGATTCATCATTTTATGTAATTGTTTACAAGCTATATTTATACCATGTTAATTCCTTAATGCTATATTCTCTTATACTTTAATAAAATGTCACATGATATCATCTTCAACTTTAGAGTATAAGCTGCCCATATCTTTTAAAATTCCTAAACGGCCCATTATAAATTTGGAATTTATATAGCCTCCCCATTTAATTTTGATTATTACAATCTCAACCAAAACATTATATTTGATACATTTCTATCTTTATTTAATTTATAACCTAAAGTTTTCAAACATTATCATAGCCATATATTTATGTATATAATTCCGAACATCACACATATTTTCGGAAATCTCAACACTTCCCCTACATAGTTTTGATCATTTACAAAACTATCCTATATATTATATTTGTTACATTACTAACCTTATTAATTTATAATCTAAGGTTTTCAAACATTGTAATATACGCATATATACATATACATGTATTTACGGACAGTACCCCAATATTTTGTCTAGATTTATACTATCTTCCCACAACTTTCTTTTTATTACATATTATCCCTTTTTATTTCATAAACTTACAATTTAATACCTAAAACTTTATATTATACATATTAGCTTATTTAATTTCAAAAACTCACTTAATAATTTTCTAAAATACCGAACAGCCCCTAGGCTGTCTTAAAATTATTTTTCATCCCCCAAGTTTTGGTTATTTACATAATAACCCCATAAACTTTATAAATGTTACATTTTAATATTTAAACTATATATTATAATCCTTAACTTATTTAATCACCAAAATCAACCTAAAATCTATCCAAATTTCCGAACAGCCCTATAACTTTATTAAATCTCATTTTCAACCCATAGTTTTCGGTAGTTACAATATAGCCCCATAAGTTTCATAATTGTTATAATTTCTTACTTAAACTATATACTAAAATCCTTAATTAATTAAATCATTAAAAACTAACCCAAAAATTCTTTTAATTTACGAACAGACCCCTAGGGTCTTAATATTCATATTCCAACTCTATAAGTTTCGGTAATTACATAAACACCCCATATGGTTTTATAAACTCCATTTTTAACTTAATACTTCACTAAATTACCAAATAAATTTATTTATTTTTCTAACTTGGTCAAACATCACATGTGGTCAAGTTTGACCACCCAAAAACTCTCTTTGACCAGTATTTAACATAATTACGAAAATACCCTTTTTATTTCTCTAGTTTTACACTTAACACTTTAATTTCATAAAATTGTATTTTATTTTTTCTAAAATCCTTAGAATATTCATTTTAATTGGCTGTAACACCTTATGGTTTTACTAAATTCCATTTTGACCCCATAAAGGTCCTTTGTCTATTTATATATTTATAAAGTTTATTTAAATCATATTGTAACATTGTATTTACGTTAAGTAACACCTAAATTCACTATTATTCATCTAAGATATTCCTAAGTGATTATGTTCACTATAATTATACTTTTGCACTAGAAATTTATATAATTCATTTAATCACTCTAAAATTTAGTAATCACTATTTTAAGCTCTAAATAAACATAATAAAAATAGCCTAAACATATGGCCTTAAACATAACATGATATTAACTATATAAAGGACATTAAAAATGTTCCAAAGTGGCCTCACAACTCACGATTTGTACATAACCTTCATTTAACTTACTTGTGTCATTTTTTTTCCTTTCATTGTTAATATAAGATCTTCACCTTAATAAGTCCTTAGCACCTAGTTTTAATAATCTCTACTTCCCCATTTATTTCCTACGTATACTTAAGATTTAAACAGCCTACCAATGCATATATAGTCCCGGTTGTGCAGATTTTATACACAATATTTTTAAATCATTTTTCTTTCCTTAATCACTTATAAAATAGACTTTAATAGGCCATTAGCACTTAGTCTCACTAATCAAATATTTAGCTCTTAATTTTCTCCACATATTTAGGATCTAAACAGCCTATATACCTGGGCGTCGATCTCATAAAGGCAACATATTTGTCTTTATGTAAAGGCTTTTATACTAACCCTTGGATCTAACATATTATGATGAATGGTTTAGATTAGAATGTTTTACTCATGTAATTAATTTTTCATGTCCACTCCTAATATGTACAGGGACAACCGAAAATACTAATTAAAATGCTAATTAAAAATAATGTCTATAATATATATTGAATAAACTTTTACACCTTATACTGTACATGTACGGCTATTAGGTTAAGTTTTAGATACAGACAAATGTTAACCATAGACATTAAAAAATATATGACATGTGTGTACAAATAAATATGCCACAGACTTATGAAATATTTGCCCCGAATGTATGTCGTTAATATACAAAAAGTACTCAATATTCATTGCTTACTTAAAAAAAATCAATTGTCTTTAATGAAGCTTAGTATATATTGGGTTGACTAAAATTTTACAGCTTATAATGTACATGTACGGCTAATAATCCCTTACTAGCTTAATTTTTAGATACAGATTAATGTTAGTCATTGCTTTAAACAATATATGCCATGTTTTCACAAATATATGTGTCATACACATGAAATATTTGCCATGAGTGTATATCGTTAATATACCAAAACTACTCAATATACATTGCTTAATTCAACAGATCAATTGCATTTAATGACACTATGTGTATATTGAATAAAAGTTAACAACGTATACTGTACATCTACGGCTATTGGCTATAGTTTTAGATACAGGCAAATATTAGCCATAGTCATGAAACAATATATGCCATGTGTGTACAAATATATATGCCACCGACTTATGTAATATTTGCCACGAATATAAATCGTTAATATACAAAAATACTCAATATTCATTGCTTACTTCAACAAATCAATTGTCTTTAATGAAGCTAAGTATATATTGGGTTGTAAAATTTTACAGATTATAATGTATATATACGGCTAATAATCCCTAATTAGCTTAAGTTTTAGATACAGATTAATGTTAGCCATTGCTTCAAAGATATATATGCCATGTATTTACTAATATATGATCCATACATGTGTGAAACATTTGCCACGAGTGTACATCGCTAATACATATATTTATTAATGTTTATGGCTAACATTTTTGTATATTATATCATAAACTAATTAATAAGGGACTAATACATATACCTAAATTTTTTTGTTAATTTAATATAACACAAACTGATTTAATTAATAAATTTTAAATAAGAAAATTACTTTTTTAAAAGAAAAAAATATCATTTCAAGTTGATAACTAAAGAAAATATAATATTATATATGCCGGTTTATAATGATAATAATATAATAAATTCATGTATATAGCATTAAAAGTTAAAACTATACTTTTGTAAAAAAAAAAAACCCACAATGGACAGAGATTACTTTGGTTTAATCCAACAGACTACACTAATGCCTTTAGGTAAAGGCAAATACGATGCCTTTTTACAAACCTGCGCGTATATACCTACATATACTCACGGCTCCACATTAGTTTACACATTAGTAAACTTTAAAGCATTAAAGGGTAATAAGTATAATTACCACATAGGTTAGATTTTTGTACTAATATTTCCTTAAATCTCTAATATAGCATTTAAGTACTTAATGAAGTAATTACCTTTAAATGTTTGATTTCTCCTCCTTGATTATAGGCTCTTAAGCTCACGGTATTACTTGGGTAATTAACCCATTTCGGTTACCATTTTACAAGGAATAGGAGTTTAATTAGTGACTTAATTACATAGCTAGTTTGAAGAGTTCTTAAGGCATGATTTTGAACCTTAAATGATGAGGTTTTTACCTTGAGTCTTGAAGGTGTTCAAGTGCTGTTTTCGGTCACCTAAAGGAGGGGAACAACTTCAGCTTTTTATAGAAGAAAAATAAGGGAAGGTGAGGCTAGGACAGCCATGGTGATTATGGGGTTTTACCTTGTTTTAGAGCTCCTTGAGACGTGGTTTGGAGCAGCTCTTGGGTTCAAAGTAAAGGAGTCCAACACACCTTCATTCCATGCCTAAGGTGAGGTAGAAGAAGGTGTAAGTGTGCTGAAATTCTCGGACCCATATTAGAGTATATAAGAAGATGAGTTTTTGAAGTTATTTTTCTTACTTTGAGAATCAATGGAGTCTCCCAACTCCTTGGCTTGTTGTTGCCGAAAATGAACAGCTTCTAGGACATGCTTTGAGCCTTGGATGAAGAGTAGAAATGGGTGAGGAGTTTACTTGCTGCTTGACGCAAGAAATAAGATGAAAGTGAATGGTTTTGAGCTTTGTGTTTTAAGACACCATGGGAGGTTTGAGTTCTTGAGCTTGTGGCTGAAGAAAGGAGATGAAGGGAGCTAAGAGAGGGGGCTGGAGTCGTAGAGGATAAGGCTGGAGGGGTGCTTCTGATTTGTGTAAGTATGGGAGGGGGTTAAGATAGGTATTTGTAAGGAAGGTCTCATTATAATAGGAATAGATGTGTACATGATGTACTTGTTGCTTTATAAAATTTTTTGTTTTTGCCTGTTTCCCTTACTTTCTCCTCTGTAAGCAGTAGCAGCGTTCTATTCTCTCTTTTTTTTTTTGGGAAATTTCATGAAATGCCACTATATTTTTGGCTAATTCATGAAATGCCACTAAAAATAAAAGAAAGTCATGAAATGCCACTATATTTTTTGAAAAGTTTATGAATTGCCATTATAAATGGAAAAAAGACCAAAATTCCCCTACTAGTTAACAAAGT
Source organism: Limonium bicolor (assembly GCA_023374045.1). Classification (NCBI taxonomy): domain Eukaryota; kingdom Viridiplantae; phylum Streptophyta; class Magnoliopsida; order Caryophyllales; family Plumbaginaceae; genus Limonium; species Limonium bicolor. The sequence continues at coordinate 153,630,923 of CM041778.1, read as the reverse complement.
ACTTTTAAAGTTCACCATATGCCCCTAAGTGTTATAAATTAACAAAAATATATAAAAAAATAATAAAAATTTATAAACAAATTAAACAAATTATAAAAAATTAAATACATTTATTAAAATTTAAAAAATTTAAAAAATTGAAAAATTGAAAATTTTGAAATTATCATAAAAAATAAAATAAATAAATATTTCATTTTTTAAAATTTATTCAATATCATAAAAAGAATATTGAGTTAAAAAAAATAATTTATACCAATTTTTCTACCAATTAAGTACCATAATTTTTATCATACATACTATAATTATTTATTTCTTCAAAATAATTTTTTTTTGTATTGCTGATAAATTTTAAAAACTAAAATTTCAAAATATAATAATTTATTGGAAATTGAGCGACTAAGAACATTATTATTCTGAAAACATTTTATTCTACATTTCAAACAAGTTTTACTTTTTAATATTGTTTATATATATATATATATATTACAATCGCTCTATCTCAAAAAAATTATTAATTTGAAATTTTTAGTTTTTAAAATTTATTAGCAATATAAAAAATAATATTAATTTTGAAGAAATAGAAAATCTAAATTGATTGAAAATAATAATTAAAAAATGTATGATAAAAATAATGGTACTTATTTGGTATAAATTATGGTACTAAATTAGTAGAAAAATTGGTATAAATTATTTGTTTTGAACTCAATATTCTTTTTTGGTATTGAATAAATTTTAAAAAATGATTTTTTTTAATATTTAATGATATTTTCAATATTTTTAATTTTTTATATTTTTAAAATTTTATATAACTTTTTTAATATTTTTTAGTCTTTATATAAATTTTTTTAATTTTTTAATTAAATTTAATAAAATTTTTAATAATTTTTTTAAAATTTGATAAATTTTTATAAATTTTTTAGATTTTTATAAATTTTTATATTTTTAAATTTTTATAATTTTTTTTATATATTTTTGTTAATTTTTAACACTTAGGGGCATATTGTGAACTTTAAAAGTACTTTGTTAACTAGTAGGGGTATTTGGGTCTTTTTTCCATCTATAATGGCAATTCATGAACTTTTCAAAAAATATAGTGACATCATGACTTTCTTTTTTTAGTTGGCATTTCATGAATTTACCAAAAATATAGTGATTTTTCATAAAATTTCCCTTTTTTTTACATAGAGCTTCCTCTTCCTTTTGTTTTTTTTGAAATAACTCTTCTTTTTGTTTTACGCTGCTGCTGTTATTTTATTTTTATTTTTTGTAAACTTTTTGTGCATAACTCATTCTCGCATACATTTTCCGAAATACATCATATAATTCTTTTTTTTTTTACTTTTCTTTTCTTAACTATACACTATGTTTATCATATCATTACGCTAACCGCGTATACTTTACTACTGCACTTAACTATCTTCTTTCAGCTTAATTGTTTTTCTTTCGTACAAATATGCTTTCATCGTACGATAAGCTTCATTTTCTATTACTAGCATTTATATACTACACAATTTTTTTTGTGTCTTTATCCATAGTCTATACATGTATTTATATTAGGTAGTAATGGGTTGTTTCATGTGTTAGTTGTAACACAGGTTATTGTCCTGTTTTAATGTATATATATGAGTGTGTGTTGCATCTATGATTTGTTTGGCTATATAAAATATTTATATAGTTTAATGAGTGATATTTGTGATGTTTGATACATGTATTAGTATGTTACATGTGATGTTAATTTTAGGAGTTGATTTCTTCTTAATAATATTCTCTCTTTGATTAGAAGTTTAGTGTATACTATATATTTATACAATAATATTTATAGCAATTATTGCTCATGATTTAAACTAACCTTTATTAATTAAGGTAATAAATATATGGGGTATTTCACCTACTAAAAGTAGCACCCCGTTGTGGAATATCGTATTAGTAACTAGCCCATGTCATCATTTATAAATCCAAATGTGCGTAGTTAAAATGCTCAAGAAATCAACAAGAACTGACACTGATTTTATATCTAATTACACCTTTACAATCTGACTCTGAGTAACCAGTTATTCAATTCTAAAGACAGCAGTTGCCGCTCATCGAAGGCTTATTATTGCAAACGTTTTCCCACACAAATCCAAACTATGTGTGTGGATTAGAAGTATAACATAACAGAAAAGGGAAATTTTATTAAAGTTCTATATCCACCGAGGAGAGAACTATTAGAGAAGAGTTGAATCAAGACTGAATCCCGCACTGTTTTTCCTCATCAAACACTTGTACTGTTTGTATCACTAGGAATCTGCATAAAATTTTCAACTGATTAGGGGAGAAGATAAAGACACATCATGAGAACCACAAACGGAAAAATGTCTCCTTACACTACTCTGAAACTAGCACGCTCACTTCATCACTGCTCAAAAGACATAGGATGCATATGATAAAGCAAAAATGCCTTCATCTACGGTACTAGCTAGTAAATACTTTTCCTACTTTGTTCTCAGATGAAGAAGAGCATGCATATGGTAAAGAAGTAGTGACGAACACACTTCCTCCAAATTCACCAACAACCCCATCATGCGACTACACAGACGGAGAATGGGTCCCACACAACTTGCACTCATCAAAAACACCCAAACTACTACTTGATCGAGTGGACACAATTCATACCAGATATGAACTATCTATCTTTGCTAGCCTTTCCGTTCTGTTCTCTTCCAATATTCATATATGAACAGGCAAAACATACTAGATCAGTACATATAGACAAATAGACAAACATATCTTAAATGTCTGTCAGACCTCATATAATTCCATTGTGTACTTCAGATTGAAGTAGTGATAGTGCACATTCAATTATCACATGAAATTAAAGGATTTAAGTAAATGACATGATCCTCTCATTCACATCCTCTCACATCCATAACCAGCCAGACACAGAAACAAACAAGTTTCAATGAAGGATTTAAGTCAAATGACACTTACTTGCGTGTTGAGACCGTAGCCAAATCAGCATTTGACATATGCTCTTTCATAATCCTTAACAAGATACTCAAGACAGAATTTGTGTTTGCCAGATTTGCTTCAAGCTGATCAATTTTTGTTTACAAATGAGGGACTTGTAGACTAGAAGAAGTTAAGTTTCCTTTGCCTTTGGAATATTTCTAATACAACGATTGTAGCCTCTTTGTTCAGGGCCTTTAACTTTGGAAAAATCTTTGTCCATTATAGATTACCGATCATTGGATGAGCTCATTACGTCTTTCAAGATATCCGAAAGAGCATGTTCAATGAGTTAATATATTCAGTTTCAAATAATATTAGAAAAAACATTGGACGCACAATTACCACAACAATAGTAGCTTTAGAATTCACAATTCTTCCATTACTTCGAGTTCTACACCTTTTGTAGAGTATAGCACGCGATAGTCGTTCATCATTATTCTTCTTCGCCTACACTTGCAAACATTTCACTCCTCATAACTCAAACAACCCAATCCAAAAAAATGCACAACACACTAAGAAACAAAACCGATGATAGACCAAACCAATGATTACCTCTTCATGGCTGAATCTAGCAAAAGATTTGGTTCCAATGCAATGTGGCTTATATGACTTTATGTTGTTCACTCTTTTTTTCTCACACATCATCTACATGTATCGAATTTTAACAAGTGCAACCAAATCCTAATATTCAGATTTGGACCAAAGATATACAAGAGCTATGAATTGTTGATTGTCAAGTCTGTCATGGGATAGCATTTCCACAATTTCATCAACTGTTTAACTAAAATCAAAGAACTTTGGTTTCAGCCCAGCTTTCCAAGACCTCCACTTCATTCTCATATTAGATATGACCCAATCCTTAGTATCTTCTGTTTCAGTAGGACAAAATGTATATTTTTCCTAAAAAAGGAAACATTATTGTTAAATAGTCATTGTTATATTTTACATATTATTACATAGAAGTAAGAGAAGTTATATTAGAATATAATTACCTTTACAATACTCCACAAGTCTTCTTTAACTAACTTAGAAATTTATCTCTAATTTGAATAATTTATTAAAACATGATACGACACTCTAACAATGGTGCCTAAGAATCTGGTTAGTGTGCAGCCTTCCTCGCCAATTGGCAGGTTATTCTCATCCAGACAAACCTCAATTCTTTCATCACTTTCTAAATCCCACACATTTGGCATGTCGGACCTCGAGCATTTCTCATAGGTCCTTTTGTATAGATGAAAATAGATTAAAGACATTAGCAATGTGTTCATATCTAAGAAAAGTGAATAAAAACAAAGAAACAAGAATTGATACTAGAGAGCAACAAAGCTAATAACCTGATCCAGTTTCAACTGTAGTATAGGAGGATTAAACTTCACTCATGCCATTTGAATTAGTACTAGTAGCACTAGTTTCTGATGATCCATTTTGAATGTTGGATACTTCTTCTCCAGCAGGTTGCCCCTCTTGAACTTGGTGTCTAACTGAAATTATTTTCAACTGCTTACGCTTAGCCATCCTAATTTAATCATAAACACAAAATCAGTCTCCATAAGGAAAGTAAAAAGCATAATTATATTGAAACAAACACAGAAACCAAGACAACAACTCATTATAAGTTTATGAATGAACTGTGACAACAAAGTTTGAGCTGCAACAACACAAACCATGCAAATTTGTTTAATCTAAACAAAAAAAGAAACTAGCCCCTCAACTAAACTTCCTCTCGGTGTTCTGCCTCTTGTTCATCATCTTCCAACAACATTATTTGAGTTAGGTCTTCCTCCTTCTCAATTCCAACTCGCTGTAGATATAATTCATTGAAAGTGTCATCATTTGCATTACAGTCCCTATAATACTCTTGTTGATGACCTATGTCAAAGACATCTCTAAATTTTACATGTTTGGCAACCATCCAACCCTCACATGTAGCATCACAAGCATAAAAAACCTTATCAACTTGTGAAGTTAACACAAAAGGAATAAATCACATCCAGTGTGTGTCAAGTATGAAAAGTTGACGAGTGTTGCGCTGAATCCATCTTGCTTACACTCTCTGTCAATGTCAACCCAGTCATTTAAATAAAACTGCTATGAGCTTCCCTGAATAGTTTAATTGAATGATATCCTTTAGGGATACATAGTACTTGATGAATGCATCATCCAATATGTAACGACCCCAAAACCACCCTGGTTCTGAGACCGTCACACGCCGTGCACTTATTACCTAAGATACGCAAGACTACTCTAACGATACCCAACATAGACGCAAAAGACTCATATATTATAAATACAAGAGTTTACACGACGATCATTCACTTACAGATGGAAGCTAACATCTTACAATAGCCAAAGCTACAATACATACAAAAGCCACAAGGCTGCAAAGTACAGAAGGGCACACAAGGCTAACTATTCAAATACAAAATCCGAACTCAAAACTAAAGACAAAAGCAGAAGTCTCCTGATAAATGCTAAAACCTGTAAATAAGACGGAAATAGGGATGAGCAACCACAGCTCAACAGCTGAGCATGCTCAAAACAGTTTATAGAATACATACATACATACATATATATATATACACATATATATAAGCTTAGCGAAACAGAATCAGAATTCAAAGCAGAAGACCTTCAAAAGAAACTGAAGTCCAAAACGGAGCAGAGCTAAGTGGAAATCAAAATGGATAGCTAAGCAACGGAAGACTGTACAAAAGTCAGAAGCTTTACAGAAATCAGAAGTCAGATGATAGAATCAGAAGTAGAAATAGAGCAAAGGTAGAAACCACGATCACATTGTTCACAAAACGGAACGTTCTCAAAATAGAGCAGAGATCAAACAGAGTGGTTCACAACAGATTACTTTACAAACAGAAGTGGGACCCTAGTTCATAGCACTCACATACATAAGGGCGGAGGTCCTATGGATCATAGGATCCCACAACAGAAAGGATAGAGATCCTTGGCGACCCCATTGGTACCTAATCATCCCAGAAAAACATAAGGAATAGAAAATAGAAGGACGTCCTGTGCAACAAGCTACGGGATAACTCAACCTAGTCATCCACGACTTAGAAGGGTTATTAACTAGGTTCCAAAACAGAGGTTCACTTTGAGAACAGAAGTATATAACACAACCAATGTTATTGTCAAAATAGAAGCTTAAACTTTTGGAACGAAGGTGTTGTAAAATACACTTACCGAAGTACAGTAGCTTTACAAATGAAATAGAAGTCATTGCCAAAATAGAAGTCATAAACCAAGACTAGAAAACACGGAAATCCAAACAGAAATTAGAGGCCAACACTTTCAGAACATTCCAGATATCAGAAAAACAGAACGGATATTTCAGAACAGAAATACATGTAAACGCGTACTGAAACATGTCAAAATATCTTATACAAACTTAGGGGATCATAACCCCGCAAATGGAAGTCAAAACGGAGCTCAAATGAACATTTTAGGTGAAATTAGAGGGGTGTCCGGACCTGTGTCTAGACCTACAAGTCCGGACGCATGCCAAACGTCAAAACAGAGACGTCCGGACATGTGTCCGGGCTTACAAGTCCGGATGCATGCCGTGTATAAAATCTAGAGGGCGTGGAGTCATCTGTTCAGACTTACAAGTCCGGACTGAGTCCGAGAAAAAGACTTACGAGGCGTCCGGATGTGTGTCCAGGCTTACAAGTCCGGACGCAAGTTGAACTGCAAACCCAAGCATCATCCTTTCACCCCGTCCGGACATACATGTCCAGATGGAAGTTCGGACTCAGCGAAACCGTCAAAAAAATAGAGGTGTTCGAAGCACTGTCCGGACGTACAAGTCCGGACGGAGGTCCGGACAGAGCAAAATCTACAAATTTTAGAAGCAAAAACAATCCAAACAAAAACCGCAAATCTACCATTGATTATACATATCTTTCCATATTAAAGTAACCAATCGAAACACACCAGTCCTCCTCCCTCTGTCTCTTGAAGAACCAACATCGGGGCAATAACCATAGCTCGATGCAGGTGCACAAAAGCTCTTTGAGCTTCCTCATTCCACTCAAACTTTTGCAAGCTTTCTTTTTTGAGAAAAATGTCAGCGGCCGAGCTATCTCCCCGTACTCCTTAATGAACCGATGGTAATATCATGTTAAGCCCAAGAACCTACGCAACGCCTTAACTGATCGAGGAATAGGCCACTGCAGAATACTTGCTACCTTACTCGGGTCCATAGAAACCCCACGAGTTGAGAAATATGACCCAAATAGTCCACCGAATGCTTGGCAAACAAGCACTTCTTTCTGTTGGCGAAGAACCCCACTCTATCCAAGGTAACCAGAATAGATTCAAGGTGCTATAAGTGAGTTGTCCACGAACTGCTATACACCAGTATATCATAAAAAAAAAACCAACACGAACTTGCGTAAGTACGGGCGAAACAGATCGTTCATGGCAGCTTGAAAGGTGGATGGCGCGTTGGTTAAACCAAGAGGCATTACCATAAATTCATAGTAACCCGAATGGGTGCGGAAGGCGGTCTTAGACACATCATTCTTTATCACCCGGATCTGATGATACCCGGAACAGAGGTCTATTTTGGAATAGAACTCTTCCCTTTTTAATTCATCCAGCAGCTCCTAAATAATTTGTATTGGGTATCGATCGGGAATAGTAGCCTTATTAAGGACTCTATAATCCACACAAAACTGCCAGCTCCCGTCTTATTCTTGACAGATAAGAGAAAGGACTTGTGCTGGGCTGGATTATTCTTGTAGATAACATTTCTGTCACCAACCTTTCAATCTCATCCTTCTGCACGTGGCTGTACAGATAAGAACATACATAATACCCAATGTGCCTGGAACCAGAGGAATTCGATGATCCACAGATTGCTTTAGAGGAAGTTCTATAGGCACACAAAAGATTTTCTCAAATCTGGCAAGTAACTGAGCCAATTCAGTGGGAATTTCCTTCTCTATTTGGTGCGCCTCCAACACCAACAAGACCATAGTCTGAACCGCCTGCTTCTGAAGGACAAGTTTCTGAACCGAATGAGCAGAAATTGCTGCCTTACACAGATGTGTCGCCCTTCAAGAAGACTGAAATATCTCGTAATTAAAAATAGTGATTAATTAGGCTAATGAATAATTTAGAGGCTTAACTAAGTATAAATAATCATGAGGGAACAAATTCCGAAGAAAACGGATCCTTAAAACGGATTAAAATCACTAACGAACCTTAAAGCGCGTTTTTCGAGGTAACCGGGAAAACGTGTCTTTAAGCGGGTCAAATAGACTCGTAACAATTTTGGTCAACCAAATAATCATTAATAAATATTAGTGAAGCTTTAGGACCAATAAAATCAAGAAAATGAGAGATTAGTAAAAGACTGTCAAAAACGGGAAGTTGTGGGGTAGAAATATAAATAACGTAAACTTATGTGTCCAATAATGTAAAAAGAATTTTTACAACCCATATGGGCTGTATGGGTGTCCGATTTCATACCCCACTCACACCCCTTAATTTCCCTCTTATGTGCAAAAGGACAAAAGAAATAAAAATGCAAAAAGTAAACACTCACCTCACCCTCACACTCTCTCTCCTATTCTATTCTCTTCACTCACGTATACACACAACCCTCACTCTCTATTTCTTCTTCCTCCAGCCGACACCAATGGAGAATTAGCAAACCCCCACAAAACTCCATCTTCTCTCATCTTGTTACTTCCTTTAATCTCTTCCAAAAATTATAAAAAGTATACCATTGGAATCCTCTCATCAAGAGCTACATTTCCATCCTTCCAAAATTCAAAAACAACAACTTTCATCTCCATGGGTATGGAGCATTTGGAGCTTCAAGACCACCATTAGAAGGTCCTTCTTCTCCTTGTTCTTTCAAGGTAAAAATATTCCTAAAAACTCCATCTTTTTCTAGCCTTTAAGGGCAAAACGAAATTTAGAAACTAAGCCCTTGTTGTTCCTTGTACCCTAGCCGATTTTGGCTTGTTGAAGGAGTTGGAAACCTTGTTCTTGAGCCACTCCAAGCTTCATTTACACCTTTGTAAGGTAATGAACTTCTAAACCCTAGAATGTGTATTAGAACTCAAATAATGTTTAAGGATAGTTTTAAGTATTGAAATATGTAAATGTATGGGTTGTAGAGTAGAGAATTTGTGTTTGCTAAACCGGTGGAGAAAGAGAGGAAGGAAGAAGAAAGAAGGAGAAAGAAAATCTAGAGGAGAAACAAGGTAAGAATGATCTTTTGTGTAGTCTTGTGTATGTATGTGTAACAGATTTTATAAGTTTGAATTTAGTAATGAAAATGGTATTGTGCGGTAGAGTAATGTATAAGAGAATGTAAGTGTTTTAAACCCTTGGAAACAAGTTTAAAAACTGTTACAAACTAGTTTGGGAATGAATGTTGAGTGCAGGAATTTTAAGAGTGTTTTAGTGTTAGTAAATGTGTATGGGAGCTTTGTGTATTGGTATTGTGTATAAACAGGTGAGATGAGCATATATGAGTGTGAAACAATGTGGTGAGAGTGTAGAAATATAGGGGAGATTATGTCAAAATTTATCTAGAATTAGAACACTTAAGAAAACTAGAAACTAGGTGAAATTATATGTTGTAACAGATTTTAATTGAGTTAGTTTGGTGGGTAAGTTGTGAGAGGTGTGTAGTGCATTAGGAGTGTTAAAAAAATGACATTAGAAGAGGGAGTTATAGTTGGGGAGAGTTAGAAGAGAAATCTGTAGCAAAATGCAACTAGAGAAGAAACTAGTGTGAGTGTTGTATAAAACTTGGAAAATTATGTGAGTGGATTAGTATAGAATTGTGTAGAGAGTTAATGAATGAACTAAGGTGTATTAGGAGGTTTGATTAGTGTTAAAACATGTGGGATTAAGTGTAGGAACAATGGGGAAGTAATGGGTAAGAAGAGGGACTGAAAACAGAAATTAAAATGCAAATACTGGGGCGGACCGAACTTGCGACCGGACTTGCAAGTTCGGTCGAGCCCAGATTTTCAAAGACGGGAAAGCTTCTGGAATGGACCGAACTTGCGACCGGACTTGCAAGTTCGGTCGGACCAGAAAAATTCTCCCGTCTGTAACCTACTGGAATCGACCGGACTTGCGACCGGACTTGCAAGTTCGGTCGAGCCAGAAAAATTCCCCGATGAAACCTTCTGGAATGGACCGAACTTGCGACCGGACTTGCAAGTTCGGTCGGCCAGAAAAATTCCCGTGATGCAAGCTACTGGAATGGACCGAACTTGCGACCGGACTTGCAAGTTCGGTCGGGCCAGAAAAATTCGGTAATGGTAGCTACTGGAATGGACCGGACTTGCAAGGTCGGTCACAAGTCCGGTCCCGTCAAAAAAAAATATTTAAATTAAATAATAATTATATGTATATGTATATATATATATATATGTGTGTGTATACCCACATATATATACATGTACATGTATGTAAGTATGCCAACATTAAGTAAGGAAGTAAAACTTAAGTAATGAAAAATAAGTAAGTAAAGTGTAAGTGTAAGAAGTATAAGGACATAGTAAGTAGGAGTTAAGTTGATGATAGTTAGATTAATCATCCAATTGTATGTATATCATAGGATTTGATTTGTGACACCGGAAGGACGTTTGGGAACACATACGACGGTGAACGGTATGGATTCCTCATGCCCCGTATGCTATCTTGGTTACTCTGATTTGTGTGTTGTGTGCTAATTGATCACCAAATAAGATAAATGCACGAATCAGAGTTATCATGTTTACTTGTGAATATGTAGTGTTGTATATTGTTGTATATTGTCTTCAAATTTAGTTTGTATAATTCATGAAATGTTTGGATGAATATGAATGTGTGCATGTAGGTTGTATTGTATCGTGACCGATTGTTAATGTGAATGGACTTCTAACTTATTCCTAACAAGCTAACCCTCATAACTTAAATTGGTAATTAAATTGGAATGAGTAGAAGTTCGATATAGTTTCGGCCACGCGTGAGGATGTGGAGTCACGAGAGGTTGGCTCCAATTCCTGACTCTTAAACTGGTCTGCGGCCCAAATCCCTTAAGTGGGTAGCATCCCGGATTGGTGAGTCAAGTAAATCCCGGAGGTGGGACGGCGTAGTCCCCAGGGCCGGAGGTCCCAACGACTTAACTTGAGTATGAGTAAGTAAGTAAGAATGAGTAAGTAAAGTAAATGAAAGTAAGTAAGTATAAGTAAGAAAAAAGTAAGTAATGAGTAAAAGAGTAAAAGCATTCCGATTAACCCGGATGCATAATTTGGCTAACCTTGTGAAGGTAAGTAAGATGCGTGATATTGTATTGCTGCCTTGGAATGTGTAATGTATTGAGCATGACTGTATGATGTATATCAAGCATGTATGTATGAAATAAATGAACAGCATGTTTAGTGGACGTCAAATAGTCGGCGTGCCCTAGCTAGCACGCGGTATATGCAGAGTTTATACGCAGCGTTTGCTGAGCCCCTTGGGGCACCATTTTTACTACACGCAGGTACTCGCGAAGGATGAAGATGTGAAGAATTAGTTCTAGTTCTTCTGTCTTCTTTTTGGATTGTAAACATTGAATGATGATTGGTGTACTGAGTAGTACACGACTGTAAGTTTTTGTTAGCCGGTGTACCATGGGGTACACCTTTTTGGGTAGTGGGAGTATTGGATTGGGGTATAGATGAGTAGCTTGTAGGAAACTCATTCTTTTGGGAAGTTTGAATTGGGATGTAAACGAATGCACTTAAATACTCGGTGATCCATTGATGTAAGTATTTGGTATATGGTATTTTGGTAAGTAATTTAGTAGCTCGGTACACTATCTGCATCAGACCGTGACTGTAAGTAAGGTAAGCCTAGCTAGCCGTATGGGCGGTTAGCGGCGTTGTACCACCCGCCGTAGTAAGTAGTAATATTTCCGCTGCGAACTCGTAGGATTAACAGGACGATTAGACGGTAAGCATGGGATTAATGGTTGGGGTGTTTCAAAAAGTGGTATCAGAGCGTAGTTACGCTCTGATGTCCTCAGTTACCGAGCATAGGGGATTACCGAGTTAGGATTTCAACCGTCTTAGGACGGATACTTAGAAACCTAACTAGGAACTACCGTTGTTAACGACGGATACCCTTGACGTTCTTAGGAACGATACTTTGCTTAAATTCCAAGACCTTTGAGTCATATCTTGCGGAGCCTAACGAAACTGTTAAATATTCAGATGTCAGGAAGAGGTCCAGGTCGCCCTAGAGGAGGGGGCAATGACGGACCCGGCGCGTAGACGATAGCTACGATCGTCGCCGCCACGGTAGCACAGATGCTACCACAAGTAATCCAAGCTGTGCAACAAACTCAGCAAAACCAACAGAACCAAGCGGGACCAATCCCTCCCCCGCCACCCAGAGAAGCGAACTGGGTAAAAGCTGTAGCGGAACTCCGCCCTCCCTGCTTTAGGGGCGAGAGTGATCCGGCTAAGCTTGAAGCCTATATCTCTGAGATGGAGACGGCGTTCGAAACCCTCGAAGCTCCTGCTGGAGTTCGAGTCAGAGTTGCTGCTTATTATCTGAAGGATGCTGCTATGGATTGGTGGAAGCTAATCAAGCATGAGCACGTCAGTGACCCCACATTCGATTGGGAGTCTTTCGCATCTCTCCTCCGTTCCAAGTACTACCCAGAGCATGTAAAGACCAAGAAAAGGCTAGAGCTAGACGCCTTGAAAATGACAGAGAAGATGTCTGTCGACGAGTACTACCGCACTTTCACCTCCATCCTCCGTCTCCTCCCTGATCTAGGATACACCGGCCAGGTGTTGGTCGATCGCTTCTATGGCGGTCTGAGCCATCGCCTTCGGTACGGTATGGGCTACACGAGATTTACCTCCCTTCAGGTAAATATCAGTTAACCCTTAGTATCATTTCAATTCCTTGAATTCCTTGAACCCTTCCTCATCTTTTCTTAAGCAAGAATCCCGGCTAATACCTGAGATTTCAGGAGTGTTATCACGCGGCCTCTCGCGTTGAAATCACTTGCCAATTAAGGGATGAAGAGACCACGCTGAAGCGCAAAGCCAACAATAAAAACACCAGTACTGAGGAGCAGAACCAGGGGAAGAGCTGGAAAAAGAAGAAGGGGAATTTCTTTCAGCAATCCCAAAAGAAATCCCCAGGTGAGAGCAGTGCCCATGCTGAGTAGGGCAAACCAGTTGAGCTTCTTCAGCTTGGTTATTCTGCACCGGTGGCAGCAAAGCCACTGAGATCACACCCACCTAAGGGTAAACTCCTAATCCAATTCGTATTCGTGTAAGTACTATATCTAGTATATCCACGCGCACATGTGCTAACCCTCTAAACCTCAGGTTCTAGCTCCGGTCCCGCCAAAACCTTCTCCGATGGCCGCGCCTATGTGTGCAGAAAGTGCAATCAGGACCATCCCGGCAAAGATTGCTATGGGAGAGATATCAAGTGTTACAACTGTCAGAAACTAGGGCACACGACCAATAAGTGCCCAGAGAATGCAAAGCCAAAAGGGAATTACCAAAGCTACAGGCAGAGGGAAGGCAAGGAGGTTGCATCTGGTGATGCACCAGCCCAGCAGGCACCACAGGGACAGGGATCCCGGGGACCTCCGAGGGGTGCACCTCAGAGGCAGCCTGTCCTTCACGTGATTGACCGTGATGGGTCCGGTTCTAAATCCGGCCCAGGTACATATCTAAACCTTAAATCCTTGAATGTAGCATGACTAAGTAGTAGAGTAACTGTTTGAATGAATGCATGATTGAATGAATTGGAGTACGAAATGAGCATGAAATGAAATAGTTGAAACTAGCACTCACCGTAGACGAAATTTGTAACCATAGGAAGCTTTAGTATCTGTTACCCTATACCGGTAAACCTGAATCAAGAAGAGATCGACATCACCAACTACGACTACACCAGCGAACAGTGTCAGGTCATCCGACCAGGTATGATCTTATTAAGGGGATACCTGACACCCGAAGCACAAATCTCAATCATCCGACGATGCAACGAGCTAGGAACGGGTCAAGGTGAATTTTACACACCCGAATTCCCCGGTGGAGCGAAGATGAAGCTAAAAATGATGTGCTTGGGAAAGGACTGGAATCCTTATACCAAGACATACCAGGAGACACGAACACAAGATGGAGCGACGCCACCGACAATCCCTCCAGAGTTTCAGACACTCGTCACACAAGCGGTAGAACTTGCACAACAATGCGAACATGAACCGATCTCCGCACTTGAAGCGGACCTTTGTATCGTCAACTTCTATGAGAAAGAAGGACGACTTGGGTTACACCAAGACAAGGACGAGACAGCGGAATCTCTTGAACAAGGAGTGCCCGTAGTGTCTTGGTCCATTGGTGATGACGCCGTATTCCTGTATAGCGAGCAGAAGCGTGTGGACCTCGCAGCGAAATTGGTATTGAGATCAGGAGATGTCCTAATCATGGGTGGAAACTCTAGGATGCTGTATCACGGGATCAACAAGATCAAGTTGAATACGGCACCGCCGGCAATAATCAATGCCACACACATGAAACCAGGACGCCTGAACCTTACCTTTAGAAAGTATTAAATTCATAGTATCATGTGATCTATTAGTAACGTGTATTAGAGACACGGTATGTATGATGGTTGGTTTATCAATAAAGAGCAGTGTTGATTTAATTCCACTTGTGTCCACCATCAATACTTATCCAATTGTGAATCCAATAGGTTGTGGACTCGGTACCGAAGGTATCCTGAGCATCCTCACCGAAGCACAAGCCGGCAGGAGCGGCACCATCTTAACGGGAACCTTCCCAGTAAATGGCATTGATGCCAATGTGTTATTCGACTCCGGCGCCTCTCACACTTTTGTATCACCATCCTTTGTGAAGAGGTTGAAGCTAGATGCGGATGAGCTACCGAACTTCATGGTTACTCTCCCATCGAAGGAGCGAGTAAAGTGCACCAAATATTATCAATCAGCCACCATCGAAATAAAAAACGAAGCGTTTCCCATTTCCTTCATCGAATTCAATGGATTGGGATTCGACTTAATCATTGGAATGAATTGGTTGGAGCGGCACAAGGGTAGAATCCTCTGCGCCGAGCATCGGTTGCTGCTCAAGAGTCCATCTGGGGTTACTGTATCTTACCGCCAGAGACCGAGAGAGCCTTCGACCACACTCATATCTGCTATGGCCATGTACCGGGAGCTCAGAAAGGGCCAAGAGGTGTATCTATGTTATGTACAAGACCTGGAGCGAGATCTAGAGTTCAGTGATGATGTACCGATTATATCTGAATTTCCTAACGTATTCCCTAAGGAGCTACCCGGCATGCCACCACCGAGAGCAGTGGAATTTGAAATTGATCTATTGTCAGGTACCAGTCCCATTGCTAGGGCACCGTACCGCATGGCACCTGCTGAAATGACTGAACTGAAAGAACAATTGCGAGATCTTCTCGACAAAGGGTTCATACGCCCGAGCGTATCACCCTGGGGAGCACCGGTTCTCTTCGTGAAGAAGAAGGATGGTAGCCTCCGACTTTGTATTGACTACCGCGAGCTGAATGCGGTCACAGTCAAGAATAAATACCCATTGCCACGCATCGACGACCTATTTGATCAGCTGAAAGGAGCATCAGTCTTCTCCAAGATTGACCTCCGATCTGGGTATCATCAAATTGCAATCAAGGAACAAGACATCGAGAAAACGGCATTCCGTACCAGATATGGCCACTACGAATTTATAGTGATGCCATTCGGTTTGTCAAATGCACCAGCTAAATTCATGGACCTCATGAATCGTCTATTCAGTGAGCAGTTGGACACTTCAGTGGTTGTCTTCATCGACGACATACTTGTATACTCCAAATCACCAGAGGAACATGAAATTCATTTGAGGAAAGTGCTTGAGACACTGCGCGAGAACCAGCTGTATGCGAAGTTCTCCAAATGCGAGTTCTGGCTCGATCAGGTATCATTCCTTGGTCATGTCATCTCGAGCGCAGGTATCTCAGTTGACCCTTCTAAGATAGAAGCTGTACGATCTTGGCCTAGACCCAAGACTGTTACCGACATTAGGAGCTTTCTTGGTCTAGCCGGTTACTACCGGAGATTTGTAAAGGACTTCTCGAAAGTCGCTAAGCCCATGACTACACTGATGAAGAAAGATGCACCGTTTGTATGCACAGACGAGTGCGAGTTATCATTTCAGAAACTTAAAGACTCATTGACCTCAGCGCCCATCCTTACTCTTCCAGAGGGCACAGAGGGATTTGAGGTGTATTGTGATGCATCAGGCAAAGGAATGGGATGCGTACTCATGCAGCATGGCAAGGTTGTCGCTTATGCCTCCCGCCAGCTGAAAAAGCATGAGGATAATTACCCGACTCACGATTTTGAGTTAGGAGCCATTGTCTTTGCCTTGAAGATATGGCGACACTATCTCTATGGGGTAAGCATCACCATCTACTCCGACCATAAGAGCTTACAGTATGTATTCATACAGAAAGAACTGAATCTGAGACAGAGAAGATGGATGGAATTTCTTTCAGATTATGACATCAACTTGCAGTATAAGGAAGGGAAGGAAAACATTGTAGCCGACGCCCTGAGCCGTCGAGCACACTCGCTCCATTCGCTACTCGCTTCTTCTAGCTTGGTTGACGAGGTGCGAGATGCTCAGTTGAGCGACCCTTACCTAACCAAAATCAGACAAAAGATCGAGAACGGTACGTTTGAGAAGAAAAAGTATGATTTTAAGCTACATGAAGATGGTTTGATTCGGTTGAATGGCAGGCTATGCGTCCCCCGAAGCAATGCTGAGCTAAGGGATCGCATCCTGCGAGAGTCACACAGTTCCACATTGTCAGTCCATCCGGGAGCCTCCAAGATGTACAAAGACATGAAGAGGTACTTCTGGTGGTCTGGAATGAAATCAGATGTGACGGAATTTGTATTGAGATGCCTAACATGCCAAAAGGTGAAATTTGAACATCGTAGACCGGGCGGAATGGTACAGTCGATGCCAGTTCCGGAGTGGAAATTTCATGATATCTCCATGGATTTTGTTGTAGGACTCCCACCTGCCAGGGGAGGACTCAACATGATCTGGGTTGTAGTCGATCGCCTTACCAAGGTTGCCAGATTCATACCGATGAAGGACACCTGGAAGGTAGTAAAGCTAGCTGAGCTATTCGACAAGGAGATTATGAGACACCACGGAGTCCCTAAGACTATAGTATCTGACCGCGACACCAGATTCCTTTCGAGATACTGGAGAGCTACAAGGGAATCGTTGGGTACAGAACTGAAGTTGAGTACCGCCTTCCATCCTCAGACCGACGGTCAGACATAAAGGACCATCCAGACACTGGAGGACATGCTTCGGGCATGTGCCTTAGACTTTCAGGGGAGTTGGTTAGATAAGCTTCATCTTATCGAGTTCTCGTATAATAATAGCTACCATGCTTCGATTAAGATGTCGCCTTTCCAAGCCCTATACGGTAGACCTTGCCGTACACCCTTGTGTTGGGATGAGTCAAGTGAAGCGGTCATCATAGGACCGGAGTATCTTGAGCAAGTACAAGCTGAAGTTCAGCAGATTAGAGCTAACATGAAGGCAGCCCAAGATAGACAGAAATCCTATGCGGATGTGAGACGACGCGACCTTGAGTTCGCTGTGGGCGACCAAGTGTTCTTGCGAGTTTCACCTATGAAGGGTGTCTTCCGTTTTGGTCAGAAGGGCAAGCTAAGCCCAAAGTTTGTAGGGCCATATACTATCACCGAAAGAGTTGGATCCGTAGCCTACAGGTTAGTACTACCTGAGGACTTGGGGCGTGTCCATGATGTATTTCATGTGTCGCAACTCAAGAAGTATATTGCTGATCCTTCTCATGTCTTAGAGCCCGAGAGACTATCCATCGAGCCGACTATGCGATATGTTGAAACCCTAGTGAGAATCCTGGATAGGAAGACCAGAGACACTCGCCATAAGTCTATACGAATGGTGAAGGTCCTATGGTCAAACCATGATGTCGAGGAAGCGACATGGGAGTTGGAAGACGCCATGAAGGCTAAGTACCCACAGCTGTTCATAGACTAGAGAGTCTAGCATTTAGCAATACGGGTACGGGTCGTACCCCTTTTAAGGGGGGTAGAGCCCTTTTGCTTTTGCATTGCCTCGGAGTAAGCATTGCTTAGTGTGTAAGTATTGTAATAGGTTTGTATGGCACATGTAGTGTAAGTGAATCTGGTATGTGTATGTATGTGTAATGTGTAGTGTGTGAATGTATTTGTATGACGTATGATGGATGATGTTTGTGTAATGTGTATTGTGGATTGTAATGGTGTATGGTGTATTGTGGAATGGTATGAATTGAAAATGTTGAATTGTGTATGTGAATTGTGTATGATGCTTGAATTGTGTAAGCTTGCAATGTGAAAAGGAAGTAAACACCTCATAGGTGTAGTAAGACACATTAGTGCAAGTGGTTTGCCTAATGAGTAGAATTACCTAAACCATTAACCTTGAGCAACTTTGAGGGCAAAGTTTCTTAAGGGGGGTAGATTGAAATGCCCCGTAATTAAAAATAGTGATTAATTAGGCTAATGAATAATTTAGAGGCTTAACTAAGTATAAATAATCATGAGGGAACAAATTCCAAAGAAAACGGATCCTTAAAACGGATTAAAATCACTAACGAACCTTAAAGCGCGTTTTTCGAGGTAACCGGGAAAACGTGTCTTTAAGCGGGTCAAATAGACTCGTAACAATTTTGGTCAACTAAATAATCATTAATAAATATTAGTGAAGCTTTAGGACCAATAAAATCAAGAAAACGAGAGATTAGTAAAAGACTGTCAAAAACGGGAAGTTGTGGGGTAGAAATATAAATAACACAAACTTATGTGTCCAATAATGTAAAAAGAATTTTTACAACCCATATGGGCTGTATGGGTGTCCGATTTCATGCCCCACTCACACCCCTTAATTTCCCTCTTATGTGCAAAAGGACAAAAGAAATAAAAATGCAAAAAGTAAACACTCACCTCACCCTCACACTCTCTCTCCTATTCTATTCTCTTCACTCACGTATACACACAACCCTCACTCTCTATTTCTTCTTCCTCCAGCCGACACCAATGGAGAATTAGCAAACCCCCACAAAACTCCATCTTCTCTCATCTTGTTACTTCCTTTAATCTCTTCCAAAAATTATAAAAAGTATACCATTGGAATCCTCTCATCAAGAGCTACATTTCCATCCTTCCAAAATTCGAAAACAACAACTTTCATCTCCATGGGTATGGAGCATTTGGAGCTTCAAGACCACCATTAGAAGGCCCTCCTTCTCCTTGTTCTTTCAAGGTAAAAATATTCCTAAAAACTCCATCTTTTTCTAGCCTTTAAGGGCAAAATGAAATTTAGAAACTAAGCCCTTGTTGTTCCTTGTACCCTAGCCGATTTTGGCTTGTTGAAGGAGTTGGAAACCTTGTTCTTGAGCCACTCCAAGCTTCATTTACACCTTTGTAAGGTAATGAACTTCTAAACCCTAGAATGTGTATTAGAACTCAAATAATGTTTAAGGATAGTTTTAAGTATTGAAATATGTAAATGTATGTTGTAGAGTAGAGAATTTGTGTTTGCTAAACCGGTGGAGAAAGAGAGGAAGGAAGAAGAAAGAAGGAGAAAGAAAATCTAGAGGAGAAACAAGGTAAGAATGCTCTTTTGTGTAGTCTTGTGTATGTATGTGTAACAGATTTTATAAGTTTGAATTTAGTAATGAAAATGGTATTGTGCGGTAGAGTAATGTATAAGAGAATGTAAGTGTTTTAAACCCTTGGAAACAAGTTTTAAAACTGTTACAAACTAGTTTGGGAATGAATGTTGAGTGCAGGAATTTTAAGAGTGTTTTAGTGTTAGTAAATGTGTATGGGAGCTTTGTGTATTGGTATTGTGTATAAACAGGTGAGATGAGCATATATGAGTGTGAAACAATGTGGTGAGAGTGTAGAAATATAGGGGAGATTATGTCAAAATTTATTTAGAATTAGAACACTTAAGAAAACTAGAAACTAGGTGAAATTATATGTGGTAACAGATTTTAATTGAGTTAGTTTGGTGGGTAAGTTGTGAGAGGTGTGTAATGCATTAGGAGTGTTAAAAAAATGACATTAGAAGAGGGAGTTATAGTTGGGGAGAGTTAGAAGAGAAATCTGTAGCAAAATGCAACTAGAGAAGAAACTAGTGTGAGTGTTGTATGAAACTTGGAAAATTATGTGAGTGGATTAGTATAGAATTGTGTAGAGAGTTAATGAATGAACTAAGGTGTATTAGGAGGTTTGATTAGTGTTAAAACATGTGGGATTAAGTGTAGGAACAATGGGGAAGTAATGGGTAAGAAGAGGGACTGAAAACAGAAATTAAAATGCAAATACTGGGGCGGACCGAACTTGCGACCGGACTTGCAAGTTCGGTCGAGCCCAGATTTTCAAAGACGGGAAAGCTTCTGGAATGGACCAAACTTGCGACCGGACTTGCAAGTTCGGTCGGACCAGAAAAATTCTCCCGTCTGTAACCTACTGGAATCGACCGGACTTGCGACTGGACTTGCAAGTTCGGTCGAGCCAGAAAAATTCCCCGATGAAACCTTCTGGAATGGACCGAACTTGCGACCGGATTTGCAAGTTCGGTCGGGCCAGAAAAATTCGGTAATGGTAGCTACTGGAATGGACCGGACTTGCAAGGTCGGTCACAAGTCCGGTCCCGTCAAGAAAAATATTTAAATTAATATATTATTGTATATGTATATATATATATATATATATATATATATATATATATATATATATATATATATATATATATATATATATGTGTGTGTGTGTATACCCACATATATATACATGTACATGTATGTAAGTATGCCAACATTAAGTAAGGAAGTAAAACTTAAGTAATGAAAAATAAGTAAGTAAAGTGTAAGTGTAAGAAGTATAAGGACATAGTAAGTAGGAGTTAAGTTGATGATAGTTAGATTAATCATCCAATTGTATGTATATCATAGGATTTGATTTGTGACACCGGAAGGACGTTTGGGAACACGTACGACGGTGAACGGTATGGATTTCTCATGCCCCGTATGCTATCTTGGTTACTCTGATTTGTGTGTTGTGTGCTAATTGATCACCAAATAAGATAAATGCACGAATCGGAGTTATCATGTTTACTTGTGAATATGTAGTGTTGTATATTGTTGTATATTGTCTTCAAATTTAGTTTGTATAATTCATGAAATGTTTGGATGAATATGAATGTGTGCATGTAGGTTGTATTGTATCGTGACCGATTGTTAATGTGAATGGACTTCTAACTTATTCCTAACAAGCTAACCCTCCTAACTTAAATTGGTAATTAAATTGGAATGAGTAGAAGTTCGATATAGTTTCGGCCACGCGTGAGGATGCGGAGTCACGAGAGGTTGGCTCCAATTCCTGACTCTTAAACTGGTCCGCGGCCCAAATCCCTTAAGTGGGTAGCATCCCGGATTGGTGAGTCAAGTAAATCCCGGAGGTGGGACGGCGTAGTCCCCAGGGCCGGAGGTCCCGACGACTTAACTTGAGTATGAGTAAGTAAGTAAAGTAAATGAAAGTAAGTAAGTATAAGTAAGAAAAAAGTAAGTAATGAGTAAAAGAGTAAAAGCATTCCGATTAACCCGGATGCATAATTTGGCTAACCTTGTGAAGGTAAGTAAGATGCGTGATATTGTATTGCTGCCTTGGAATGTGTAATGTATTGAGCATGACTGTATGATGTATATCAAGCATGTATGTATGAAATAAATGAACAGCATGTTTAGTGGACGTCAAATAGTCGGCGTGCCCTAGCTAGCACGCGGTATATGCGGAGTTTATACGCAGCGTTTGCTGAGCCCCTTGGGGCACCATTTTTACTACACGCAGGTACTCGCGAAGGATGAAGATGTGAAGACTTAGTTCTAGTTCTTCTGTCTTCTTTTTGGATTGTAAACATTGAATGATGATTGGTGTACTGAGTAGTACACGGCTGTAAGTTTTTGTTAGCCGGTGTACCATGGGGTACACCTTTTTGGATAGTGGGAGTATTGGATTGGGGTATAGATGAGTAGCTTGTAGGAAACTCATTCTTTTGGGAAGTTTGAATTGGGATGTAAACGAATGCACTTAAATACTCGGTGATCCATTGATGTAAGTATTTGGTATATGGTATTTTGGTAAGTAATTTAGTAGCTTGGTACACTATGTGCATCAGACCGTGACTGTAAGTAAGGTAAGCCTAGCTAGCCGTATGGGCAGTTAGCGGCGTTGTACCACCCGCCGTAGTAAGTAGTAATATTTCCGTTGCGAACTCGTAGGATTAACAGGACGATTAGACGGTAAGCATGGGATTAACGGTTGGGGTGTTACAAAGACATCTCTCCCTTGCCAATGGAAGCTCATGGTCAGCTTGGACCAATTAGACACCATAACCCCTAAGGTTCTCAGTCATGCCATCTCAAGGATGAGGGCCACCCCTCCAAGAGGGAACCGATAGCAGTCCAAGGACATAGTTACCGCTCCTAGATCTACCAATACCCCCTTGCAAACTCCGTCGGAAATCTTTCTACTTCCGTTGCCAAGCCGCACTTCAAACTGCGGTGTAGGCCAACATTCTAATTGCAAGTCAGATACCAACCTTGTTGCTACAAAATTATGGCTAGCCCCACTATCAATCATAAGGATAATCTCCCAATCACCAATCTTCCCTTTTAACTTCATAGTCTCTGGTTTATCAAATCCTTCAGAGGGGAACAACGGAAGATCCAAAAGAAGCAACTGTGCATCAGTAATAGGGTGCTCACCCTCCCTGTCACCAAGGTCGAGCCCATCAAGGGCGCACAACTCAGGAGATAGTTCCTCATCTTCGGCCAAAATCAAAGTGCGTAGCCTGCAATTGGGGCACTGATGAGTAGGGTTGCTTACACTTAAAACATAATCCCTTCACACATAGATCAGCATACTCTTGATAAATGCTCGAGCGAACTGGTTTAATAATCTGTCCCATAGTAGACTGAGTTCCCGACATACTCCTTGATGCCGTAGACGTAGGGGTTGACTGAGAGGAAGGTCCCTCCCCTGGGAACGACAATCTGGGCGTGATCCCCCCCTGCGCTAGACTGGACACCGTCAACGACTCCCCTTTAGGCACCTCGCCTTGAAATCACGGTGACGGGGAGTAGGAGGTTGTACCCGACCTAGATAAGCCAGAGGTAGAACCCGCAATTGAAGGTGGCGCGGCTAAGGGGCGGTCCCCGAGTCCAAAACGAAGCCCCGACACTGTCTGGCTCATTTCGCCTCCTTTTCCCCAAACTATGACCGCCTCTAGCTCCTGCTCAATCTCTCGGGCAAGATTCATCGTGCGGTATATATCGGTGATCTCGTGCGAGAGAATACGAATTTGAATCTCCTCCCTCAATCCATTAAAGAAACATCCAATGTAATGCGATTCAGCTAGATCGGGCACTCACGAAGATCGTGCGATAAACTCGTTGATGTACGCCGGGACTAAATTCCATTGTCGGACTGCCACCAAGGCTTCGTAAGGATTTACGGCAAACTGGGATGCGAATCGCTGCACCAGTTCTCCTTTTAATTCTTCCCATGTCAGGGTTGGTTTCCTCTGTTGCAGCCATCGACTCCAGTGTAGGGCCAATCCTTCCATACAAACTAGGGCCCAGTGCAGCTTCATTGCATCGGTGGAGTTCTGAATCGTAAAGTATTGCTTTGCCTTTTCCAACCAAGATAGGGGGTCTTCCCTGTTGAAATTAGGGAGTTCCACTTTCTTTGTTGAAATGAAGGAGCGACTGTCACCGAAACTCTCGCTGCTGCCACCACCTTCGCTAGTTCCTGTCGATGAAGTTTGTGGCCCTTGCCGACCGGCGATCGTCACAATCATCTGCTCAATTCGATCCAGGTGCGCCTGACATTGAGTCTGGAACTGATCGGCCTTGCATTCGGTGAGAGAAATCTAGTCTCTCAATTCGTCATTGATCCTATCGTTTCTCTCCAAGCTCCTCTCTAACGCTTCAATGCACGCCTCTATACTGGTACTGCTCATCTCTCTCTCCTCAAGATTTCACGCTCACCGCACCAGTTTGTTAGAGTTAGGAACAAGGAGAGAACTAAATCGTGAATAATGGGAGCAAGTATAATGAATATCCCAAGAGGGGCTCTCTCTATCGATAGATGTAACCGACTGCCAGAGTGGCAAGTTACAGAACAGCCAAAGCCAATCAAGACATAACCTCCCCTTATTGCTTAATGACTATTTAGAATTCCCATATTACAGATGTCGTATGTCCCCACCAGTAGCACCCCTTTTACGAGAATAAACCACCCAGTCAACATTAGTATTACTACTAACATCGAGTGGGTCCCATATGAGTTTGAAACGTATGGTCAACGACATAGGTGCAAAGCATTTAGTAAAATTAGAACAATTCAGTGTCAAGAGTGGCCAAGTTATTACTCCTAAGATTACCACTACACTTCTCATGAAGAATGGTCTGTTGGTGAGTTTTCATCCAAGATCATGGTCAGACACAACTCCAATATGAAGAGTATGTCGAGGCAATGTGAGCGAAATGTGGACCCTGATGAGGTCGACATCAAATGTGCTAGTTGTGCCTGAGATGGTTCCCTTGTGTGAATTATATGAGAGGAGTTCCAATGTATGTCAGTGTACCTTGTAACAAAGAGATAAGATAAATGATATGGGAAACAAGCAAGGGAACTTCTTCAGATCTTGAGGTTGTGATGCATGACTTTGTTACAGCGACTAATGTTAGATTCGTAGAGCAAGATAAGTTCAATAATAGAATCAAGAAGCAATTGGATGAGATTTCACAACAACTTTCCTAGCGACCTCAGGGGCATTGCCGAGTCAACCTAAGAGGAACCCACGGGAGCAAGCAAAGGCTATTTTGTTATAGAAGACAATGTTCCAGTGGTAGCCTCAGTTTCTTCTGTTCATACTGTGGTAGAGGAGGAGAATTTAAATTATTATAACCCTTCCCACATGGGTTGGGTGATGTCTATTCCTATGCTAGGAAAGCGGTGACCAGAGCTGAAACGAGAGTTCCTTATTCTGAAGGGGATGTGAAGTTCCAGAGGGGACACCTCTAGAGACTGCTTAATGACTATGACAAGGAGAAGCGTAAGCTTCAGTCAGAGTTGAAGATAAAAATAGTCACTATTAGGAGTGGGAAGAGCACAGATCCTTTACCTAAGATGGTGAATATAGAGGGGCTGGTGTTAGAGAATGAGCAGAAATGCGAAGCTACCCAGTGTCCTTTATCTCTACCACCTGTAGTTGTGGTTCCTTCTCCAATTCCCTTTCCGAACAGGACAAAACGTGCTAAAGAGGACAATGAGTTTGATAACTTCCTTAACTTACTTCGCCAGCTATATGTTGATGTCCCATTTGTTGAGTTGGTGGTGAACGTGCCTAACTATGACAAGTACCTAAAGAAACATCTATCTAATAAGGCAAAGTTAGTTGAGGTGGGGACTGTTCAGCTCACTAAGACTTGTTCAGTGATCATCCAGAAGCGTTGCCTGAGAAATACAAAGATCTCGATAGCTTCACAATTCCATGCAGAATAGGAGAGACTGAGTTCGACCATTTCCTGAGCGTCGATCAGTCTTATGTCATACACATCATTTGTGAAGCTTAGAATTAGGGAACTACAACCCACATGGATGACGCTTCAGTTGGTAAATCGCTCGGTTATGTATCCTGACGGAGTTTCAAAAGATGTGCTAGTTAAGGTGGAGCACCTATATTTTCCTTGTGATTTTGTCGTGGTCTATATGGTGGCAGATCCTACTGTTCCTATGATCTTGAAGACTCCCTTCCTGGCTACAACCGACACTTGAATAGAATTTTCTCACTATGATTACATTAAATGCTGAGGGGTGATCAACTATTATTTTATGCTGGCAGCCTGCTGTGTTTCCTTTGGACTTTACTGTTTTACTGATGACAACCTCACAATTTTTTTTGCTTAAAAGCTGTATGATTAAATTATTTTCTTAAATTTATCCTATTTTCACTGAAATCTGATGGATGGGTTGATTGTGGAGACTGGATGAGTTTTGTTTTGGAAATGAATTGAATGTTTGGAATTAAAGGATAAGGCAAGGAATTTCTCTAATAAAAAAATTCCTAAACCGAAGCAGACCTATTTTATCTGGTTATTATGTCCTCGGGGAGCTTTAGCACCACCGTTACATGGATAAAGAGAAAACGTCTGGGTGAGGAGCAACTATGCTGTTAATTTAAATTCGTATGTTTTTATTTCTTGAATAAGAAAAGTTTTTGCATGTGAAATATTAAATTGCAATTTTTTTAGTTTTTGATCATGAGTGTGTGGTGTTGAAAGGTATTACGGAATAAGGCATTATTTCATAGCCCTTGTCATCCAACGGGTAATGAATGAAATTGGCGGAAGGTCCCAAACTAATATGTGTTTTAGTTTCTAAAATCTAGTTTATTCATGCTTTTATTAAAATTATTATCTTTTCACTGTTTACTAAAATTGCTTGTTTATAGCAGATTGATTTTTCTGAATGTCATTTTGCTTATTTTCCTCCCGCTTATGTTTGATCCTGGAGTTCGGTATTATAGTTTGGAGTAGTTATATTTTTTATTTTCTTATAGACAAGCAAAAATTAAGTGTGGGGTAGTTGATAAGTGCGGAATTCATCCATTTTTCTATGTTTAAGTTGATTATTATTTTATTAGATAATGGGATAAACTCCCTCACTTATGTGTTAATTTATGTTATATGTGAAGAACTCACCTTACTTGTGGTGTTATGCTTAAACATGTGAAAAATGATAAAGAAAAAGATCTAGGAACGCGTGTCAAGAGCTTAACGATCATGACGGGACCGAACGGGAGTCAAAACGATACTTCTGGAGCATTTTGAAGTCGGTCCGGGTCTTTGTCCGGACTTATAGACCCGGACCATCACCGAGACAACCTTACTGCCAAAAATTAGGTGTGGTCCGGGTATGTGTCCGGGTAGACACACCCGGACCACACTGGGACAGAACTTATTGTCTGTTTTTGTACCTGGTCCGGGTATGTGTCCGGATTTACAAACCCGGACCAGGTTTGTTTTCTTGCGCAGACGGATTCTCGTGAGTGGTCCGGGTATATAAACCTGGATGGAAACCCGGACCACATCTTCAGAGCAGCGCGTCGTTTCATTAAAGCAAAATGAGAGTATAAATTATGGAAATTATCAAACGAAAGATATCATCTAGTTTTGGCCAAGCTCTAGCCGTCTGACAAGGAGACAGAGGAGAAGACAACAACTTATTGGAGACCAGGAACAAAGGGAGCAGATCAGGATTTCAACATCAGTTCCTTGACACGGATTTGATGGTTTTCTCCCTTTCTCTTATTGTTGTTTTTGTTTATGCTATGTATGAGTAGTTAGTAGAATTCTGATATATTATGGAACCCTAGTTTATGATTTCTCTTTCCTGAGTTGTTAAATATTAATTCTTTACAGATTGTAGTTTTATTCCTTGTTTCATTGTTAAATTTTCTTGTGATTAATAATTGCTTGAGTTTATCTGG
This sequence comes from Limonium bicolor, assembly GCA_023374045.1. Lineage (NCBI taxonomy): Eukaryota > Viridiplantae > Streptophyta > Magnoliopsida > Caryophyllales > Plumbaginaceae > Limonium > Limonium bicolor. The sequence continues at coordinate 153,603,240 of CM041778.1, read as the reverse complement.
TTTGACTGCTTATAAACGAGAACTGTGACATTCTTTAGACCATAGGAATACTACCAGTGAAACTTGAGAGGGTAATCCCTCGGTATTAGCTGACTACAAATCGGATAAGATTTGAATGTTACTAGTTAATTAATAAATTAGTAACAAGAGTTAGGATTAGAAATTGCTAGAAAGAATCCATTTTGTAGGAGGCAGGGAGTAGATTATTTAGATCTGAGGTTGCAATGATGAAATAAGAAAACATTCAAGAAGAGAAATTGAAGAACTAGGGGGAGGTAATAAACCCGGATTCCTTGTTAGCGCTGCCTAGAAGATCACTTTTAAATTGTTTTTAATTTAATTTATTTATTTTCTGCAAAACAAAACCTAAAATATTATTGTTATTTTATTTATTTCATTTGTCAGTTTATTAGAATAAGACTTAAACTAGACACTGCCTCCATTGGTTCGATAACCTAGGGAGTAGGGAATGCCTTCTAGGAAATCTTGTTGCGTTAGACAAGTACACTTGCCGAAGCAACCAAAAACTACAAATGGAGTTATAGATTCGCATAACATAATTAGGAAAGAAACTACAAAAAGAAATTAAAACTGAAATTAAAAACTAATAAAATGTAACACTAGGTTGTCTCCCAACCAGCTGCCCTTCTTTAACGTCTTAGGCTAGACTTACCTCGTTCTCTCAAGATACTCGAGAAGATTGAGCAGTTTTTGGTACCCAATGACCAGAAGCTTGACCAGAATCAGCTTGCTTCAAAAGCCTGCTAGCATAAAATAATAGTTGCTCACCCTCAACATTTAATGTGATTGTACAGTGAGCAACTTTTATTCGAGTGTCGGCTGTAGACATGAAGGGTCTCCCCAAGATGATAGAACAGTAAGATCCATCAAAATATCGAGCATGACAAATCACAAGGAAAATATAGGTGCTCAACCTCAACCAACACATCTTTCATAACTCTGCGGGGATATACAACCGAGCGATCTGCCAGCTGAAGCGTCATCCGTGTGGGTTGTAGATCCCCAATTCCACGCTTCTTAAAAACTGTGTATGGATTAAGACTGATCAACGCCCCCAAATCAGCCAGGTAATGGTCAAAATCAGTCTCTCCTATTCTGCATGGAATTATGAAGCTACCAAGATCTTTGTATTTCTCAGGCTAGCGCTTCTGGATGATCCCCGAACAAGTCTCAGTGAGCTGAACAGTCCCCACCTCAACTAACTTTGCCTTATTATATAGATGTTTCTTTAGGTACTTGACATAGTTAGGCACGTTCACCACCAACTCAAAAAATGAGACATCAACAGATAGTTGGCGAAGTTAATTAGGTAAGGAATTTATCAAACTCACTGTCCTTTTTCGCACACAACTACAAGTGGTGGAGACGAAAGAGACTGGGTAGCTTTGCATTTCTGCTCATTCTCTAACACTGGACCCTCTGTATTCACCATCTCAGGTTCAAGAATTGTGCTCTTCCCACTCCTAGTAGTGACTGCTTTTCTCTAAATCTGATCAAAGCTTATGCTTATGCTTCTCCTTCTCATAATCATTAATCAATCTCTGGAGGTGTGTTCCCTCTTGAACTTCACATCCCCTTCTGAGCAAGGAACTTTCGCTTCAGCTCTGGCCACCACTTTCATAGCATAAGAAATAGACATCGCTCAGCCCATGTGGGAAGGGTGATAATCATCAAAATTATCCTCCTCTACCACAACCTGAACAGAATAAATTGAGGCAGCCACTAGAGCATCATCTTTAATAACAAAAATTACCTTAGCTTGCTCCCATGGGTTCGTCTCAGGCTGAATTGGCAATGCCCCTTTAGATCGCTGGGAAAGCTATTGTGAAATCTCATCCAATCGCTTCTCAATTATGTTATTGAACTTATCTTGCTCTACGAATCTAATATTGGTCGCCGCAACAAAGTCACACATCATAGCCTCCAGATCCGAAGAAGCACCAGCTCCACTATTATTCATTTGCTGATTCTGAGTTGATCCTTGATTGAAGTTATTTTGATATAACGGCTGATGCTGATAATAACCTTGGCTCTTCTGGTTATTGTAGAAGTTCCCCTCCCTGTTACGTACATAATTTATCTTATCTCTTTGTTACAGGGTACACTAAGATACATTAGAACTCCTCCCACAAAATTCACACTGGGGAAGTGACTCAGGCATAGTCGGCACATTCGATGTCGACCTCATCAGGGTGCACATTCTCTCAAATTGCTTCGACATACTCTCAATCTTGGCAGCAAGGAGAGTGTGCGAATCTACCTCATAGACACCCGCTGCTTTCTTCGGAAGGACCACTGAAGCAGATCTTGCACCACCCCATTGATTAGCTGAATTAGTTACGTTTCCAATAACTCTTTCATGCAGGAAATGGGGAGCTCCATAAGGCTTCCTCCAGCACAAGTATCCACCAGAATACGACTCTATGGATCTAAGTCTTTGTAAAAATACTACATCACAACTTCTTCTCCCAAACCGTGGTGATGAACTCTTACAATTCCTTTAAATCTCTCCCAAGCTTTAGAAAGAATCTCACCACTGAATTGCTTGAAATTTGTGATTTCCCTCCTCATGGTCAACATACGAGAAGGCGGAAATCTTTACCAAAAACGCATTTGCCAACTCAGTCCAACTGGGGAACTGTTGGGCGCCAAAGAATTCAGCCACTCTAATACTCGATCCCTCAGTGAAAACGGAAATAGAGTAAGTCGAGCTACTTCCTGAAACATCGGGGTAGAACATGCTCCAACCAACCGTAGAAACGACGTAAGATGAACATTCAGATCTTCTGCGGCCGTCTCACTGAACTATGGTGCATTCAAGACCATTGTGATGTTATGTGTCTTGTACTGTCATTCTACTCCCGCCGGCAATGTAGTGATCACTATAGGTGGTGTGACTCCTTCCATATTCGGACGAGTGTCGTCTTTCATCCGTCTCTCCTGGTTAATAATAACTCCACTCATTTTTGCTTCGTCTGGAATTACTGGATCAACTGCAGAACAACTTTCTTCTTCTCCCTCTGCTAACTAAAGAATTTCTTCCTTTTTTACTATTGATTCCAGATTGAGCTCCTGACGGATTCTTCTTGCTAATCTCTCAACTTCTGGGTTCAATTCAAATTCAGGTTCTCCTGAAGAACGAGTCACAACCATAAAACAAAATTAAATAACAATAATAGAAAAATAAAATAATATACAAAACGAAGAAAATTAAACAAACTAGAATCAAAGAAAATATAAAAAAACTCAACTAAATCGGAGAAAGAACAACAATCAAATTACTACAAACGAAAATAAAATAAATATAAACAAAATTAAGCTAAATAAATTTAAATAACAATCAACATAATAGAAATAAAATAAACAAAAACAAAATCCTATAATAAAAACAAAATAAACAGAAACAAAACAAAAATAAGCAAATACCAAAACTACAATAAAAACAAAATCAAATTTTAGAGAACAAACAAAAATAAAATAAGATAAACCTAAACAAGATACTGATCCAAAAATAAAATAATTATTAAAATAAAAAAATTTAAATCAAACAAAAATTCAGTATCAAACAAAATAATAACAATTAAACAAAATAGCAAAAATTAAAAATAAACAAAACAAAATAAAACAAAAAAATAAAAAAAATAGAATAATGACTTAACTAAATAACCGTGCCTCGCCGATAACAATGCCAAAAACTTGTATGGGTTTAACCTAACGACAAATGTACCAGTCTATTGCAGCAAGTTTTCCTAGAAAGTATTCCCTTGTTATCAAACCAACAGAGACAATGTCTAGTTTGAGTCTTATTCTAATAAAGTGACTAATGAAATAAATAAAAACAACAATAATATTTTGGGGTTTTATTTTGTAGAAAATAATAAATTAAATTAAAAAAAATTACAAAGTGATCTTCTGGACAATCCTAACAAGGAATCTTAGTCTATTACCTCCCCTAGTTCTTCAATTTCCCTTCCTGGATTTTTTCTTAATTCTAGATTGTAACCTCGGATCTAAAATAATCTACTCCCGGCCTCGCGCAAAATAGATTCTTACTAGCAATTTCTAAATCATAACTCTCGTTAAGAATTTATAAATTAACTAGTAGCGGTCAAATCTTATCCGGTATGTAGTCAACTAATACCGAGGGATTACCGTCTCAAGTTTCACTGGTAGTATTCGTATGGTCTAAAGAATGCCGCAGTTCTCACCTATAAGCAGTCAAATCAGATAAACTCAAGCAATTATTAATCACAAGAGAATTTAGCAATGAAACAAGGGATAAAACTACAATATGTATAGAATTAATATTTAACAACTCATAAAAGAGAAATCATAGACTAGAGGTTCATAATAAACCAAAATTCTACTAACTACTAACACATAGCAGAAACATAAACAACAATAAGAGAAAGAGAACGCCATCAAATATGTGTTAAGGAACTAATGATGAAATCTCGATCTGCTCCCTTGTTCCCGGTCTCCAATAAGCTGTTGTCTTCTCCTCTGTCTCCTTGTCAGATGGCTAGGGCTTGGCCAAAACTGGATGATGTCTTATGATAATTTCCAGAATTTATACTCTCTTCTTGCTTTAACAAAACAACACGCTGCTCTAGAGATGTGGTCCGGGTTTCCATCCGGGTTTATATACCCGAACCACTCACGAGAATTCATCCGCGTGAGAAAACAGACCTTGTCCAGGTTTGTAGGTCCGGACATACCCGAACCGGGTACTAAAATGGGTATACCCGTGGCCATACCTAATTCTTGGTAGTAAGGTTGTCTCGGTGATGGTCCAGGTCTATAACTTCGGACAAAGACCCGGATCAACTTCAAAATGCTCCAGAACTATTGTTTTGACTCCCATTTGGTCCCATCTTGATCGTTAAGCTCTTGACACGCGCTCCTAGCACTACAAGAAAAATGCTAGTTTGCTACCGACTCAAATGATAGCGATAATAGTGAAATTGGGCAATGAGAGCTATTCACGACATATATACATACTACATGTAAATATCGAATGTTTGATACTCTAAATATAAATGAATATTTTTGGCGAGATATGATCGAATATTGGGTATGTAAAAATTTTAAAAAATAGATGCAGGTCTGACTAAGCCACATTAATATTTTAATTTACATAATATTACAACATTAATTTTGTACGGTCAAAATAATAAAAATAAAAGTATATGTTGGTTTAACATTGTATAAAATTAAAAAATAAACATATATATATATCAATTACAAAAACTTTAAACATTTATAAATTTTATATATAGTTTGTATTTATTTTGCAAATTTTAACCAACACGTCAACTAATTTAAATTGTTATTATTTATTGGATTTTTATATTATTTTATTACATTATGTGATTTTTGTAAATTAAAATAATTGTATAGTAAAATGTATAAAAAATACACTAAATTTAAAATTTATATACATATATATCATTTACTAATTTGAATTATTTTGCCAACTAATTTATATTAATTTTGTAAATTTTAACCAACATGTACTAGTTTAAATTATTATTACATGTACTCTATTTTATAATTTATTAATACGAGTGATACTTTGAAAATTAATAATATTATAAGTATTAAAAATAATATGTTACATATATCTTATATGATAAATAAATCTTGTAGTGCTATGTAGTTTTAATTAATTTTCACGATTAGAAAATTTTTGTTTACTTAAAGTTCTTTTAAAAATTTTGATAGCTAAAAGGTAAGAAGTAAAATAATATTAAAGGTACTATGTTGAAAAAAACTATAAAAAATAAAATATTTATATAAGAAGATAATATATCCTCTATGACAGTAGCAATATATAGGTTAGTATTCTGAATTATGTAGTAATCACACATTTAAGTTATAAAACAATAATAATTTTATTAATGCTTACAAATATTAGCTATCATTTCTTATACTCTATCACAATATCAACTGAAATATCATCAGCATTTTTAGTCGGTAGCAATTTCAAACTTAAGATAGTAGCAATTTAGCTACTTGTTAAAAATATTTGCTATCATAGCCAAAATGGTAGCAAAATAGCAACTGTAAGCAAGTGTTAGTAGCAGTTTCATAATTTCGCTTATCTACATGGTCGTAGCAACTTTTAAGATAGTAGCTAGTTAGCTATTGATTAGAATTTTTGCTACCGTTGCTCAAATAGTAGCATAATAGCTACCATGATTGAATTAACATCAACCAAGTAGTAGCAATTCATTAATTTAGCTTCAGATATTGGTAGCAAAATTACTTTTACTAAAACTACCGAAATGAAAGATAAATAGCTACTATTGATGGTAGCAATCTTGTAAGGTGGTAGACATTTAGCTACCATTATCGTTGTGGTAGCACAAAAGCAGCCACTTTGTTAATAACGGCTGCGTTCGGAACACGCATAAACTTGGTTGTTTTGGGAGTGGTCCCCACGTGGGTCCCAAGTGGGTCCTACATTCTACTCCAATAATATACTGTCACATATAAAACAACCACAAAACAGCCAGACCAAAACAACCACAAAACAACCATACAGAACGCTGCCAACATCAAAAATCAGTAGCGATTTTCCAATTCAGATACCAATATATGTGTAGTAGCAATTCATCGGTAGCTAAAACATCTTTTCCTTGTAGTGTAGGCCTTTTCTTCAGCTTTTTTCACTTGTTTAAGCATAAAACCACAAGTAAAAGGATTTCTTCACATATAACATAAAGTAACACATAAGTGAGGTAATTTATCACATAATCTAATAAAATAATAATCAAGTTAAACATAGAAATATGGATACACTCTGCACTTATCAACTAACACATCACAATTTATAAGCAACTTTTAAAAACTGACAGAATTTTAAGTGTTTGTGTAACACCCCTACCGCTAATACCGTCATTACCGTCTAATCACTTCATACTTATATACCTTCGCAGCGGATACTTTCTTACATAACGGTGGGTGATACAATGCCGTTAGCCACCCACGTGACTAACAAGGCCTACTATTACTTACAGCATCGGTCTGATGGACCGGAATATCCGAGTACTACACAATTACCTTCCATACTCCAAACACCAACAAAGTACTACAATTCTCCATTCAATACAATACTCCATAATTACAATACAATATACCGAGTTTACTAAGATCCAAATTCAAATACAATGATTCCTTCAAGTTTGTACATACTCATTAAGAGTCTATCATCTACCAATTTCTCACAAACTACATGCTTTCCCAATACACTTGGTGTACCGCTTGGTACAGTTCTACATCAAGGCTACAAGCCTTATACAATTTTCTACTGTCCACATTTCATTCCTAGCTATCTAAACATAGCTGCCGGTCTCTAACTGCGACCATAACCGCTTCGGGTACCTGTACAATAAAAACAGTGCCCCAAGGGGCTCAGCTTACGCTGCATATGACTTCCGTATACCCCGCGTACTTGCGAGGGTACGCCAACCACTTGGTCGAATACATGCAGTTCATTTTACTCATACATACATACATGCTTACATTCATAATATTACAATACTCCACAAAGAATACACACATACATTTCAATACATACAAGGAAGACAATACAAGTCAACCATTCATACTTACCTTTACAGAAATACACTTCTTCAATACATACACAGTACTTGTTAGCTTCTTTACACACCCGGGTTAATCGGGTGGACATTAATCTTTTACTCAAGGTCAATGACTTACACTAGCCAAGACCATTACTCATACAATACTTACTTACTTACTCAAGTCAAGTCGTTGTGACCTCCGGGCAGGGACTACACCGTCCCACCACCGGGCTTTAGGGTGGCTCACCAATCTAGGATGCTACCCATTTAAGGGGTTTGGTCCATAGAAAGGATTCAGGCCAGACATTGGATCCAACCTCTTGTGTCTCCTTATCTTCACGCGTGGCCGAAGCTATTTCAGACTTCTACTCATTCCAATTTACTCAATACTTAAGTTAGGAGTTAGGTAGTTAGGAATTAGTAGAAGTCATCACATCCATACCAAGGAATAATACACTACACATATACACATCCATTCACACATACACTTCATCCTCATCCATTCATTTCATGAATTATACAAACTAAATGTTCAAGGCAATATAACAAGAACAGATATAATACAAGCACAAGTAAGTGCATTAAAGTCCGATTCATGCATTTATCTTATTTAGGTGATCAAATAAGCACACAAATCGGGGTAACCAGGTTAGGATACAGGGCATGAAGAAATCATACCTTTCATCGGAATTTACTTTACCGGGTGTTCCCTTGTTCCTTGGTTCACACTTGTTCCTCGAGTCTTACTCTTGAACCACTAATAATGTTTCAAACATTATCATTAATACTATGCACATACGGTACATTAACAACTACTACTCCCATACTTACCCCGTTGTCCCGTTATTTCAGTTTAACTTAATGTTCTTAAATTCACAACTTTCTTAATCACTTCTCAAACTTGTGTACACTTCTTAGGGCCTTTAAAGGTCACCAAACAAGGCCTTAACAACTTCTAAAACCATTACCAATCAATCCCCCATCATCTAAAGCCTAAAAACCACTTTCGGCAACATTTTAGAGGTGGTCAGGGACTTGGTCCGGACCCAAGGTCCCGGACCATTCACTGAAATCACTCTCGGCTATTTTTATCTATTGGTCCGGGACTTGGTCTTGGACCTAGGTCCCGGACCACCTGCTGTTTCTACTCTCGACTTGATTTTCGATGCGGTCCGGGACTTGGTACATACCCTAGGTCCCGGACCCTGCTAAAATCTGTTACTAGGATGATTTTTTCAACCCCAAATCAACCCTTAATCCACCTCCAATCATTCCATAATCTTTCCACATGTTTTATACATGTTTAAACACACTTAAACACTCACTAAAACTCCTTAAATCCATGGTTCAATACTTACTCAACTTCTTGCTCAAATTCTACAAAATTCCATTCTCATTTTCACACTTTGCACACTTGTGCATTCCTACATCTCTCTTTGCATTTTGCACTTTGTTCTAATTCCATTTTACCATTCCAATTCATTTCCAAGCAACTACACTATCAATCCACAAGTCCAACACTCATTTTCCTAAGTCTTGCACACTATTTCCTCCTAACTTCTCCAATGCATTTTAACACTCTTTGCTACAGATTTTACACTCTTATATCCTCATACTACAACTACCACTCCATGGTTACTAAACATCTCTATTCAATCCAATACACACCTTGGTTCTCCCATTCACCAAGTCATCCATAAATGCACATTTCCTACTAAAATTTTGCCATAGTTTACCTACAATTCTAACTTATCCACATACATCCTTTCTCACCAAATTCATTCCTAAACTAGCCACACCCATATAAGGGTCCTACCAGAAATCAAAGCAATACCAACTCATCAATACTTCCTCAAACAACAATACTAATACACATACACAATCTATTTGGCTCTAAGGCCTACAATTAAAATACTAGCTCATAAATACTCAAACTTCATAACTTCAATACTAATACAAGATTTTGGGTTCTTTAATTAGTTTACCCATTCCCATTACTCTAATGCATTAAAACTTAGCATTAAGACGGAGCTTTTACCTTAAGCTTATAATTCCTTCTTTTCTTTTCCAATTCTCCTCATTCTCTCTTTCTTGCACAAAATCGGTCAAGTGGGCAATTGAGTTGCCAAACCCCATTACCATCACCCAAGGAACACAAAAATAAGTTTAATTAAATTACTAACCCTTATATTAATACTAATTCATTGAAATGCTTAAAACACCAATTCTAGGGTTTACCTTTGGAGTCTTTTAAGAGGGGTTTTAGCCCTTGGTTCAAGAAGGTGATCCCACCACCATTGCAAGGTTGGAATTATGATCAAAGGAGATAGAAAAAATAGAGCATTACAAAGGGGGAAAATCGATTACAAAGGAGAATGGTGGAAACAAGAGTTTTTCATGTAAATTTTTACCTTAATGGAGAGAGGAGACTCCAAGCTTTACATTGATGCCATTTTCTCTTCAAATGGGGAAAACCCATGGAGATGCACTTCCTCATTTTTGGATTTTTAAAAGAGATAATGGTAGAGAATGATGAGGGGAGTAAGAATATGCACTTATTTTTGTATTTGGACTTCAAATGGAGCTTGGGCAAGCTTGGAAAGATGAAGAAGCCAGGGAAGCTTTGAAGAGCTTCAAAAATCGCCCCAACCAGAGAGAGAGGAGAAAAAATCGGCTGGGAGGAGGGGTGAAGAAGAAAGAGAAAAGAGAAAAGAGAAATGAGAGGAGAGAGAGGGTGTAAGGTGCTTTTTACTTTTTCTTATTTTTGCTTTTTGACTTGTTAATTAATAAACTAGTCTAGTGTGTGTGTGTGTGAGAGCTTTTTGACTTATTAAAATCAGCCCCACACAGTAATACTAGTTGGAGAGTTTTTCGTCTTTTACAGAAAACGCTCGTTAATTTACCCGGTTTTGGTACTATTCACTAACCGGGCCCGTTTTCTGGAATTTTCTCATTTCTTTAATTTTATTGGTTATTAAGCTTCCATTAATGCTTATTTATAGTTATTTAATGAACTATAATTTTTACGGGTTCATTTGACCACTCAAAGTCACGTTTTCGGGTTTTCTTGAAAAACGTGCGCTAAAGCTCTATTAGCGTTTTAATACATTATTTGGATCCGCTTTCTTCGGGAATCGTTCCCGTACACTAATTAGGCATGAAAAAGCCTTTAGAATCCATATAGTACTCTAACCGAGGTCTCATACCTCCTATGGTTATTTAACGCTTATTTAGCGTTTTTCGCTTTTTAGGCGTTTCTTCATTTCTTTTGGATTTATTTTTCCTCGCCAATATTACTTAGGCAATATTACGCCCTTAAATACATATTAGAATAATTTTAATCACTATATTTAAGTTCAGGGTATTTCAATCTGCCCCTCTTAAGAAACTTTGCCCTCAAAGTTGCACAAGGGTATGGGATTACGATACTTGCTCATTCCTACATGTCTAATGCCAAAAGTCATACATTCCTCCTTCTTACAAATTCCCAAATCCGTTACTCAAAGTCTCTACATACCATACCATGCCAATATACTACAATTACTCCGATCCGCATTACAAGCAACCATCAGGTTTTACTCTACAAGGTTTATACATATATACAATGCAAAGCTATCCCCAAAGTAATGCAATACACACTACGATCCCGCAGGCACTCCGGTCATCTAGACACAGGACTCCTCTACGTCCCGCTGCCCTTGGAATAGTACAATATGATACACCACTACTGTTCTCTAGTACATGCTTCAACCAAATCCTTAATCTCAAGTCCGGAGGTAAGTCCCTTTGCAACCACTAATTAGAAATCTTTCTAAAACACAACAACTCCAAATTTCAGTTTATGTTCATTACATATATCTTATACGTGATTCTTGTGACCACTTGAGGGGAGCTTTAAGAACCATTCGACCCTGATGTGATCAGCATCAGTGTTGAACTATCTTTCCACCCCAATTTGTGTTCAGTTTCCCTTGATCTGATCAGGATCAAGTTCGACTTCCCACATCAGTTTCAACAATCAAATAATTCAATTATTTTCATTTTCTATCTTTTTACTCTTCATAGTCATGATTACAAATTCACACATCTCCAAAGGATGGAATTCAGTCCATCAATCATCCTCAATCTACTTCGAAATGCTTTACTTCAAGATTCAATGCCTAAGGGCTCATTTCATCGACTTTCACTACTTCCATCCATTACTCTCCATCATCTCAATTATTCTAGCTAAGGAATACGATACCTACAGAATCCAATCGTCCTCAGTTTGCTTCAAATAATTTACCTAGGAATACACTACTTATGGACTTCATTCATCAACTACTCTCAATCATTTCGTACTACTTCTTTAAAGGATACAATACTTGTGGAGCTCCGTCCACTACTCATTCTCAATTGTCTCAAAACATCTTCTAGGTTCTACATCGGTTTTATACTGACTCATGCATCGTAATGTCATGTCTAACTTCAAATAGACATACACAATAGGGATTATCATTTCCCCAAGAGTTTCACTACTCTTCTTTACCAATACTCTCACACTGGAGTTACAAGATGGTTATATTCATCCTATGGTATTCCCATCTCTCGTGCCTAATTACCACCATTACAATATGAATGAATACGTATGTTTATTTAACATAAGTACCAATCATCAAACCAATTCTCATTTGTGCTATGCACATTATAGTTTACGTGTTTTATTCATGAAACTTACATTAAGCGGTTTTCGCTCTACCCCCCTTAAAAGGGATTACGCCCACGTAATCTGCCATATATTATTATTAAACATTGGTTCACTCAATTCGGGCACTCTGAAGCATTTAGCTTCTCTACGGTCTATTATATAATGTACTCTGGTCAAAGGGTCTTAACCGTACTAATGGTTCAGTCCCTGCACCAAGAATCCGTATAGAAGTTTGTTTAACTCATAATTAATTTGGTTCTAGCCTATCAGGCTTCAAGGCATTGATAGCCATTCTCTCATACTTACTAGGTGTATTAAATTTCTTAGCTAGGGTCCACTAGCTTCTGCTGCGCGACCCTGATAACCTTAGTGCTTGATTCGCTCATTGGTTATTCCAGATGTGCTACTCATCGCATTTTTATCCCTCTATTGTGGGAATAAGGTTTACTAACAAGTGTGGTATTCTTTTACCGTGTGTGAACTCGATGGGTTTAGATTTATAACCAGCTCTCTGGCAATCTATTATACATACTATTCGTACTCCCACGATTATTCGCTGAATTCCTCTGACTTATTGTCGGGCGAGGTTAAGTCACTACTTAGTTGTAGTGCTTCCTCTGTTGCCAGTAGCTTCTGAATTATACCAGTTCCTCTGGTTCAGTTAAGTGTTCTTTACTTGTATGACCTTGCATTTTCTATGCGTCGGTCCTAGTGACTTTCTTAAGTCTTCTTTCACTTTTTATTCCAATGGGATTCACATCTTGTGATTGTTGGTGTGTTTTACACTCTTCGAGCTTCTTTGGCCTTAGGCCGCACGGTTTGTTTCTAAGCTTTTGCTTGCCTAGCTTATGCCATGTTCATTGGTAAACGAAGAATTTACTACAATTTACATTTTCCATATTCCTAGCTATCCCATTAGATCATTAGCTACACAAGTGCAATACCAAAACACTCAGTCATACAGAGTGCAGAGGCGTAAACGCTCGGCAGTAAATCACTTATGTGATAGGAATGAATATTTCTACCTATCATCTCATACTTACTACTCCGTGTCATTGTCTAACTACTTCTTCATAGCGGTCGCTTGTTGCGCACCATATTCTTACTCATTATACAACATCGTTTTTACGGTCTCTGTTACTGTGGTAGCTTATCTTTACTCATTGCCATTGTCGTTGACACCCTTTCCTTAAGGTGTGAATACACCGAGGGTTTCCTATGTTCGAGTGTATGACGGTTGTCGTAGCATGCCGCAATGTTACTATCTTCCCAATGTGGAGATGTTTTATTTTAATTCAGGTTTCATGTGTAGGTTGGCTTACCTCATATTCCTTCATCATTTATGATGCAATTTACCAAGTGTCTTGGTTGACAATGGATGAAGTAATTTACCAGGTTACAAGCTCTCTTGAGCGTTGGTCATTCGTGGTGTCCAATGTGCATTTACATTGATTGTTTTTGACAATTACTGTCTCCCCAGTACTGAGCATTGGTTATAGGTTCAAGCTGTGCAGTTTTACTTCTCTATGTACATCACCGGGACATCCCAAGAAACTTCAAGGGTTTTCTGGTCCCATTCTCCAATTGGAGAGTATCCTATCACTGATAAATGAAAATTCTTGTTGAGAGGTTTATTTCCACTCATTGTCTCATGACAAGGTTTACTACGTTAGTCTCTGTTTATGTACTTCCTCCATTCATACAATGGTTCACCATATGCTTGGTTGCATATGGAGTATACCTGTCTCTATGCTCTTTAAGCGATGTGCTTCTACAGTCCACATTATACATATTCTGTGTTTGCTTCTAAACCGACTCATCATTGGTGTTCATAGTTGTTCTCAGAGCCTCTTTATAGGCATAGCGGTTTGGAAACCTTCCTTTTTATTCGATTATTTCTTGGCAATAACTACAGGCACAAGATCTATTGTTATTGTAGATGGAAGCCTTTTCTAAGGGTTCACATCATCACCACATTGGTGGTCTTTGGTTAACGAGAGGAAACTTTCTCAGATTTTTTGTAGGGTCAAAGTGTGGACTAGACAAGTGTTGGCATTATCACTACTCTTATGTCTCTGTGCTACCGTTGCCACAGAAGGCCTGAAGGGCAACTAAAAGTTCCGTCAACTGTATACTAGACTGATGCTCTAGTGACAGTGATATTGAGATAGCCATTACTCCAAGCCACTCATTATGCTGAGTTCAAATTGTGTGATTCGATTGTCGCTCCGCTTATTGTAGGAAATAACATTTCTCTTTGCCATTTCCGACAGTTTTTCTGATCTTTTAACGTGGGTTTGTAACCATTTAAATCTACATGACGTAGTTGGTTCATGGCTTTTAAGCCTTATTGTTGTAAGCTATGCTCTTTGCAAGCTGCTTATACATGTTTCCACTCCTTGTATACCCCATAGGTTGGAGGTATTAATGGGCTCCATGGTAAGTTGTGACATCACGCTTCCGTTCATAGGAGGCCCTTTAGGCAATCTGGTGCTAATCAGTGCCTTTTTGTAATTTAGGGTATTTCCCGTTATGTGAAATCCCTTCGGTGTCCTAACCGAGTGTTCGTTCTAGCTCATGTGCCCTTATCATGACACTTCGATTGACTGTCATTAATCCAAACACCCTTCACGGATTGCTCCTAGGTGTTGTTGGTTACGCCGTTACATCCGGCTAATGTTTATGATATGTTGTGTCCACTATACCGCCTTGTGGTATTGTAGTTTGAGTTATCCCTTTTTGGGTTATAACGTCTCCCGTTCTTGGGTAGACTGTTTATACTTTCTCCTAGTGTTCTAGACTAGGTTTAACATCCTCTCCAATGATGGTTTATGCTTCCTGATAGTTTTGTATTTGTCCTTGGGAACTCCGTCCCGTTTGTTGAACATTGTGGTGTTCACGTTAGGCATTTGCCTTACTGTGTTTAGGCTGTGTATCCCTTCCAGCTGTCATGTATTCGCTTGAAGTCCTTGAGACATATCCAATGTCTATACTTACTAGTATGTGCTCTTTGCACTTCCTAGTCCTCATTCCTTATCTTTAGATGGATTCTCTGAGTCCCTTATACTTATTACTTAGCTGAGTTCCTTCTCCTTGGTCGTTTGAGGTGTCCAGTTGTTCTGGTTTAAATTTACTCATGGTCCGTAGAACGGAGTTGACTACTTCCCGTGTTTCGTACACTACATGTATACATACGTGGGGTACCTTGTTGATACGTCACCACTTACCCGACTATCTGTCAGGCCCGCAAGCTCCTTCGGAGTGCGGTCGTCCCACATCCCATATTTGGGTACACTCGTAGTGTTCGTCACACGCCTAGGTGAAGTATTCTATTGTCAACTCCTCTTGTATCATCCTATGATACTCACCGTAATTCTGCTGGTTTGGTTTTAAAAGTCCAGGGTTTTAAAAGAAGAGTTGTGGTTTTGAAAGAAAAACTTTGGGTTTTAAAATTATAGTTCGGTGTTGAAAGAAGTTTCTCATGGCGTGGCCATGTCTGAGGTCTTGACCAAGTCCAGCTTCCTGCTCACTGGTATGTCCTTTAATGCAATGGTCAGGCCGTCATGCCCTTCCACGGTTCCATTCTTCCAGTTTTTAGGATGTGTGATCCTGTAGTCGCTCCATTTCGGCCACGGTATATTACTAAGTACTTGTGGTGTGTTAAAGGTCTTTCTAAATAGTCATGTTATTACTGCACTTGCCATGGCAAGTGCGTGGTACTGGTGGTTTTAAAGTTAACCTATACCGATCACAGTATTGTTTCCTTGCGTATTCGGTAGCTTTGTTAGATCTTCCATTGATCAGTGGATCTCTTACTTAGGGTACTCAGTCTTCTGAGTAAATTCTCAGTGTGTTTGACATGGTTGTCATTGATCAGGGTGCTTCTCCAATCCTTGGAGATCCCTATTTATTTTTTCTGTGTTTTCCTTGTTGCTCGTTCCCACACGTTTACCGTGGTTACTGAGCCTGAGCTTATTTAGGCACTACTTCTGTAGTCCTGTCGGATTATATCCCGTGAAGGTTCTCGTAGCTGTGTAAGCATACTGGCCAGGTATTGTAACCTCTTTGACATTGTAGTTTTGGAGTTAACCACTTCCGACTATGTCCTTAGTCAGCTAGCATACCTTTGGTGGTGTTATTTAGCTCTTACTGCCCCGTAGACTTGTGTCTCGGGTTTTGTTACTGTTCCTCGTTCTGCTCTGTTGCACGCTTAGTGCTTCTTTTCCTGCTGCTGGTTGACTAGCCAGGTTTCACAACTGCTAAGCATGTCGCCCCATGCTGTTGTAAGTTGTAGCCTCCTTATGGTTGGAATACTCATTCTACCGCCATTAAGTGCGGGTATTGTTGTTCAACCGGGAACCATCACCGGGACTTCCAATTCTAGGAATCTATTACATAACAGATTCCTTCTTCTTATAGGAGTATCTCACTACTGCCAGATCGGGTCTTCCCGAGTATGAGAGGACTTCCCATCTCTCTGGCATTCTTTCCCAAGTTATACAGTGGGGAATGCAGAGGGCGGGTCTGATATTGTAGGTATCCGGTACACACCGGGAGTTCCTAACTAGCGTATTTCTTACGCTATCACTCAGCCTTTAGCCCTAAGCTTCTAATTCCTAACTCGGTATTTTCTAAACTTGATATTTTCTAAACTTGGTATTTCCAGTCATCAGAGCGAAGTATCGCTCTTATACCACTTTTTGTAACACCCCTACCGCTAATACCGTCATTACCATCTAATCACTTCATACTTATATACCTTCGCAGCGGATACTTTCTTACACAACGGTGGGTGATACAATGCCGTTAGCCACCCACGTGACTAACAAGGCCTACTACTACTTACAACATCGGTCTGATGGACCGGAATATCCGAGTACTATACAATTACCTTCCATACTCCAAATACCAACAAAGTACTACAATTCTCCATTCAATACAATACTCCATAATTACAATACAATATTCAGAGTTTACTAAGATCCAAATTCAAATACAATGATTCCTTCAAGTTTGTACATACTCATTAAGAGTCTATCATCTACCCATTTCTCACAAACTACATGCTTTCCCAATACACTTGGTGTAGCGATTGGTACAGTTCTATATCAAGGCTACAAGCCTTATACAATTCTCTACTGTCTACATTTCATTCCTAGCTATCTAAACATAGCTGTCAGTCTCTTACTGCGACCATAACCGCTTCGGGTACCTGTACAATAAAAACAGTGCCCCAAGGGGCTCAGCTTACGCTGCATATGACTTCCGCATACCCCGCGTACTAGCGAGGGTACGCCGACCACTTGGTCGAATACATGCAGTTCATTTTACTCATACATACATACATGCTTACATTCATAATATTACAATACTCCACAAAGAATACACACATACATTTCAATTTATACAAGGAAGACATACAAGTCAACCATTCATACTTACCTCTACAGAAATACACTTCTCCAATACATACACAGTACTTGTTAGCTTCTTTACACACCCGGGTTAATCGGGTGGACATTAATCTTTTACTCAAGGTCAATGACTTACACTAGCCAAGACCATTACTCATACAATACTTACTTACTTACTCAAGTCAAGTCGTTGTGACCTCCGGGCAGGGACTACTCCGTCCCACCACCGGGCTTTAGGGTGGCTCACCAATCTAGGATGCTACCCATTTAAGGGGTTTGGTCCATAGAAAGGATTCAGGCCAGGCATCGGATCCAACCTCTTGTGTCTCCTTACCCTCACGCGTGGCCGAAGCTATTTCAGACTTCTACTCATTCCAATTTACTCAATACTTAAGTTAGGAGTTAGGTAGTTAGGAAGTAGTAGAAGTCATCACATCCATACCAAGGAATAATACACTACACACATACACATCCATTCACATATACACTTCATCCTCATCCATTCATTTCATGAATTATACAAACTAAATGTTCAAGGCAATATAACAAGAACAGATATAATACAAGCACAATTAAGTGCATTAAAGTCCGATTCATGCATTTATCTTATTTAGGTGATCAAATAAGCACACAAATCGGGGTAACCAGGTTAGGATACAGGGCATGAAGAAATCATACCTTTCACCGGAATTTACTTTACCGGGTGTTCCCTTGTTCCTTGGTTCACACTTGTTCCTCGAGTCTTACTCTTGAACCACTAATAATGTTTCAAACATTATCATTAATACTATGCACATACGGTACATTAACAACTACTACTCACATACTTACCCCGTTGTCCCGTTATTTCGGTTTAACTTAATGTTCTTAAATTCACAACTTTCTTAATCACTTCTCAAACTTTTTTACACTTCTTAGGGCCTTTAAAGGTCACCAAACAAGGCCTTAACAACTTCTAAAACCATTACCAATCAATCCCACATCATCTAAAGCCTAAAAACCACTATCGGCAACTTTTTAGTGGTGGTCCGGGACTTGGTCCGGACCCAAGGTCCCGGACCATTCACTGAAATCACTCTCGGCTATTTTTATCTATTGGTCCGGGACTTGGTCCTGGACCTAGGTCCCGGACCACCTGCTGTTTCTACTCTCGACTTGATTTTCGATGCGGTCCGGGACTTGGTACATACCCTAGGTCCCGGACCCTGCTAAAAACTGTTACTAGGATGATTTTTTCAACCCCAAATCAACCCTTAATCCACCTCCAATCATTCCATAATCTTTCCACATGTTTTATACATGTTAAAACACACTTAAACACTCACTAAAACTCCTTAAATCCATGGTCCAATACTTACTCAACTTCTTGCTCAAATTCTACAAAATTCCATTCTCATTTTCATACTTTGCACACTTGTGCATTCCTACACCTCTCATTGCATTTTGCACTTTGTTCTAATTCCATTTTACCATTCCAATTCATTTCCAAGCAACTACACTATCAATCCACAAGTCCAACACTCATTTTCCTAAGTCTTGCACACTATTTCCTCCTAACTTCTCTAATGCATTTTAACACTCTTTGCTACATATTTTACACTCTTATATCCTCATACTACAACTACCACTCCATGGTTACTAAACATCTATATTCAATCCAATACACACCTTGGTTCTCCCATTCACCAAGTCATCCATAAATGCACATTTCCTACTAAAATTTTGCCATAGTTTACCTACAATTCTAACTTATCCACATACATCCTTTCTCACCAAATTCATTCCTAAACTAGCCACACCCATATAAGGGTCCTACCAGCAATCAAAGCAATACCAACTCATCAATACTTCCTCAAACAACAATACTAATACACATACACAATCTATTTGGCTATAAGGCCTACAATTCAAATACTAGCTCATAAATACTCAAACTTCATAAACTTCAATACTAATACAAGATTTTGGGTCCTTTAATTAGTTTACCCATTCCCATTACTCTAATGCATTAAAACTTAGCATTAAGAAGGAGCTCTTACCTTAAGCTTATAATTCCTTCTTTTCTTTTCCATTTCTCCTCCTTCTCTCTTTCTTGCACAAAATCGGTCAAGTGGGCAATGGAGTTTCCAAACCCCATTCCCATCACCCAAGGAATAAAAAAATAAGTGTAATTAAATTACTAACCCTTAGATTAATACTAATTCATTGAAATGCTTAAAACACCAATTCTAGGGTTTACCTTTGGAGTCTTTTAAGAGGGGTTTTAGCCCTTGGTTCAAGAAGGTGATCCCACCACCATTGCAAGGTTGGAATTATGCTCAAAGGAGAGAGAAAAAATAGTGCATTACAAAGGGGGGAAATTGATTACAAAGGAGAATGGTGGAAACAAGAGTTTTTCATGTAAATTTTTACCTTAATGGAGAGAGGAGACTCCAAGCTTTACATTGATGCCATTTTCTCTTCAAATGGGGAAAACCCATGGAGATGAACTTCCTCATTTTTGGATTTTTAAAAGAGAGAATGGTAGAGAATGATGAGGGGAGTAAGAATATGCACTTATTTTTGCATTTGGACTTCAAATGGAGCTTGGGCAAGCTTGGAAAGATGAAGAAGCCATGGAAGCTTTGAAGAGCTTCAAAAATCGCCCCAACCAGAGAGAGAGGAGCAAAAATCGGCTGGGAGGAGGGGTAAAGAAGAAAGAGAAAAGAGAAAAAAGAAATGAGAGGAGAGAGAGGGTGTAAGGTGCTTTTTACTTTTTCTTATTTTTGCTTTTTGACTTGTTAATTAATAAACTAGTCTAGTGTGTGAGAGAGAGAGAGAGCTTTTTGACTTATTAAAATCGGCCCCACACAGTAATACTAGTTGGAGCGTTTTTTGTCTTACAGAAAACGCTCATTAATTTACCCGGTTTTGGTACTATTCACTAACCGGGCCTGTTTTCTGGAATTTTCTCGTTTCTTTAATTTTATTGGTTATTAAGCTTCCATTAATGCTTATTTATAGTTATTTAATGAACTATAATTTTTACGGGTTCGTTTGACCACTCAAAGTCACGTTTTCGGGTTATCTCGAAAAACGTGCGCTAAAGCTCTATTAGCGTTTTAATACATTATTTGGATCCGTTTTCTTCGGGAATCATTCCCGTACACTAATTAGGCATGAACAAGCCTTTAGAATCCATATAGTACTCTAACCGATGTCTCATACCTCCTATGGTTATTTAACGCTTATTTAGCGTTTTTCGCTTTTTAGGCGTTTCTTCATTTCTTTTGGATTTATTTTTCCTCGCCAATATTACTTAGACAATATTAGGCCCTTAAATACATATTAGAATAATTTTAATCACTATATTTTAGTTCGGGGTATTTCAGTTTGTTTGCTTACCTCGACCACACATGGTTAAACTCAGCCTCTGTTTCACAATACTTGAGAATGTACTGAAACTTGTGGTTGAACCCTTCTCTTTGATTTATCAAGTGAGCAATATGTTTTTTGGCATTCTCTATGATATGCCACACACACAATCTCTGCTTTGAATTTGTAAACATCTTGGTGATTGCATAATCCATAGAAGAACATTGGTCTGTCATGAATGTCTTTGGTTGAATGAAATCCATAGACTTTAGAAATGTACTACACAACCACATAAATTATTCAATCTTTTCGTTCAATAGGAATCCACATCCAAACACAGTTTTACATGATTATTCATTTCCACAAATGGTCCACATATCATATCATATTGTATTTATTTGTACAGTATCTAGTAACATGGATCAGAAGATCTCCCCGCAACATATAATCTTCTTCAATTGTAGCATCTTTTTAGAAAAAGCTGCAACATATAACGAATCACAATGTATAGAAAACTTTTTATAATTTGAAAGTGATTTTATAGCAGAAAAGAATTCACTTTATTAACACTTGGAATATGAGATCATTTTTGTAACATAGAGTAACTATAATTTTCATACTAGTGTACTGTTATTAAACGACACTTATATAAGTAACTATAATTTTAAACCATACAATAGTTTATTATTTTAACACTTTTGATTCACTTTGCACTATCAAACTATTCACTTTCCAATAACACATCACATTTTATAGAAAACTTTTATAATATGGAATTGAATTTTATAGTAGAAACAAATTCACTTTTATAAAACTATTGATTCGTTTTACATAACCACAAGATTCACTTTAATAACACCGAGGATTCTTATAACTAATCATATGATTTACTTTGCACTACCACATCACAATGTATAAGAAACTTTGACAAAAGTGAATCAAACATATAATCTTCTGCAAATAACTGAATTCAACCAGAACAGAGCAATACCATCAAATTCGATTGTGATAAGAAATGGATGATTTTAAGCAATACCATTAGATTCTATTATGATAAGAGATAGATGCTTTTCCGAACTCATGAATTCTTTATTGAAATCGTTTTGTAATGTTGTTGAAGGAGGATTACAAAGCAAGGTGAAGTGTCTCCACTATTCTATTGCTGCTCATCGTCAGTGTTGTTATAATCTAGGTTTTTGTATCATCCAAGGATCAGAATCACAATTGGGAGTGAAGAAAGTTAGGGATCTCTCTCGTATGTGCTCTAATTTATGATCGATCGATTTGTTAATGTGTTGCGATGGTTGTAATGTGTTGCAATGGTGGCATGATGAATTTTTGATCGATGATAATGTGGTGCGATTGTGGTGTGATGAATTTTGTGGTGTGAAGAATTGAACTGAAATAGATTGAGACTGATTAGAATTGGTTGCATCGACAAATTGGAGGCCGCATTCTGTTACGCGATTCAAAACGCTGCAAAAATTCTGTTTGGATTTTAATTTATTTTTTCAATAGATTGTAGCCACGTGGAAGGTGTCATATTATACCCTGGCGCGAGGATCTCCGGTTTGTTATTCCCACATGTACAACTTTGTATGCCCACATGTATAGTTAATGTAGCTAAAAAATAGCTACATGTGGATGTAGCCCAGAGTGGTTGATCACAATGCAAATTCTTGCCTACACCTATATGTAGCTAGAGATAGCTACACTAGCTACATTGATTGTGCACTTAACAATACAAACATGTACATTGCATAAGAAAAATCTGTACAATGAACTATCTACCGAAAATATATAATTTTAATGTATATTTCTATGGTACATATGAAATGTACAATTTTGTATGCCCACACGTACATCTTTGTATGTCCACATGTATAGTTAATAATATAGCTAAAAATAGCTACATGTGGATGTACCCTAGAGTTGTTGAACACAATGCAAATTCTTGCCTAAATTTAGAGCTACATTTAATGTACACTTAACAATGCAAACATGTACATTGCATACGAAAAAGTGTACAATGATCTATCTACTGAAAGTCTAATTTATGTGTATTTCTATTGTACATGGAATGTACAGTTTTGTATGCCCACATGTATAGTTAATATAGCTAAAAATAACTACATTTGGATTTAGCCCAGAGTTGTTGATCACAATGCAATGTAGCTAGAGATAGCTACATTTATTGTACACTTAGCAATGCAAACATGTACATTGCATAAGAAAAATTATACAATGAACTATCTACTGAAAGAATAATTTTAATGTATATTTCTATTGTGCATGGAATGTACAGTTTTGTATGCCTGATAAGCGTCCAAATGAGCATATTTTATAGGTGTATTTAATATATAATATTAGCATTTTTCTTGCTCATTTCTCCTCTTCGGTTAGTTTTCCTCTAGTTTATGTTTTATTGGTTATCTCACAATTTTATTGGTTAAACATGAGGAAAACCAAGCTGGGAGCAAAGTAGACAAAAAGACGAACGCATAGGCGCAGACGGCTCGAAAAATGGAGTCCAAACGAAGAATTTAGAGCCAGTCAAAGTTCGCAAGACTCGCGTCCATGTTGTGTCCGCCCAAACATAGGCGGACAGGAGGCGGACAGAGTGTTGTCCGCATAAACTTAGGCGGACAAGTAGCGGACAGAGTGTTGTCCGCATAAACTTAGGCGGACAAGTAGCGGACAGAGTGACGTCCGCATAATTATGGGAGGACAACGAGGCGGACGTGAGTGACGTCCGCATAACCATAGGCGGACACAGGGGCGGACGTGACTAAATTCAGACGCGACAGTTTTCTTCTTCCTTCTTCCTTTGCGGCGCCGCAATCGAACTACTTCTTCATTAATACCAGACGGCGCCTACCTTAATTCACTCACGCGTCTGTCTCCAGCTCTGTCTGCAGTCAATGTGCAATCAATCTGCAATCAATCTCCTTCTACTCCAGATCTGCCCTTAACCTTATCCTCTTCCTCTATATAAACCCAGCACCTTCAACCTTAAACCCACGTACGGAGATTAACCAGAAAATCAGACCATCGCTCACCACATTCTACCATTCTCTTCCATTCATTCTCTCCCGTACACCACAACACACATTCAATTCCCCAGAACTCAAACATTCCAAATCACTCATTCCACATACAATATCCTACGTACACGCTTCACTCTTCGTTCTCTTCATTTCTCCATTCACCATCCACACCTCCGTATTATTATTACGTCCAACCTCTGTCTGACTTATTACCAGTTAATATGTCAGGCTAAGGAGGATTTACTCCGGGCGAAGGTTTAATTATGGTTTGTTTAGTTGTGTAATCTATATTTCTTCCGGTTAAAATAAATTCAGTTTGTTACGATTAAAGTTTATCTCTCTCCCTTTTTAATAAATTTCATCGATTTATTAAAATGCCTCACTAAATCTGTTTTTAATCTGATCGGTGACAAACAGATAGGTTAATTAAGCCGCAAAACTGTAGGAAACTTGTTTTCATCGGACAAGTTAGTACTCAGTTGCAAGAATAAAATTCCTCACACTTAACTGCCATTTACTAGTGCTTGCTTGAGTTTTCATCGGACCTTGCACTTTCTGGTAAACGAGTTCTTATAAGTTTTCATCGGACCTTAAGATAATAACAGGAATCTTGCCAAACTATTATATTAAACCGGTAGAGATAGCATAATTAATCAGATCATATTAACCTGAACCCGGAGTTCCGTTTAATTTATCTTCAATTCACTAAATTAATCTGTTATTTACTTTTCAGAAACAAGTCAATTAATTCCCCCCTTTTGTGACAAGCTTAGGTACTACTTTATTTCGCTATAAGTCCCACGGTTTGACCCCGGCCGCTTCTGTCTTTCTATACTACTGCGACCGGGTTTTATTTGCAGCCCGACGGATATTTTGAGTATTAATTTCTTTCAATTGTTTTAATTACACCAGTTCTAACCACTCACGATATCTAGTCTGCAAAATGACGCCGTTGCCGGGGACTTGATTTATTCTAGTCCCTAAGCCCCAGATAATTCACCTGTTATATTATAATAATCTGTTACTATTACTTTGGACATCTGACTACGGACATCTGATTTCGGACATATAACTTCTGACATCTAATTACTAACTCTTTATTTTATTGTCCTTTATTTCTCAGTCATTTAATTTCCATTGTCCTTCAAATTTCCAGTATACTAACTATTAACTTATAATTTCTGTCATTTAATTTCCATTGTCTCTAACTACTAACTTAAATTTTCTGTCATTTAATTTTCTGTCATTTAATTTCCATTGTCTCTAACTACTAACTTATAATTTCTGTCAACTAATTCCTAACATTTTTATTTTATTTTAACACACCACGAGTTTCTTTTTCTGTTTTGAGTGGTGAATGCCTTTTACCAGGTCAAACAGTCTCCCGGAAAATATTAATAATCACACGGTTGGTTACATTCCAGAGATCGAGAGAACCCTTCTGCGCACCCTAAGGTAGAACCGAACTCAACAAAACATTACCACCACAGTAGGGGTGGCAATTTCAACACGACCCGTTTGACCAACACGAACCCGACACGAAGTTAGCGGGTTTGGGTTTTAAAATTTGACACGATTAAATAAACGGGTCAACCCGAACACGACTCGTTTAATAACCGTGTCGGGTTTGGGTTTAAGGTATGTAACCCGCTAACACGAAGTAATATATTAAACAAAATATATATAAATTATAGATTATTCATTATCAAATTTTAATATAAATAAGATATATAAATATTAAAATTAAGTATTTAACTAAATTAAAGTTAATAATATCATAGAATGACAAATCTAATGTTAATTAATCAAATTATTTTCTTTTATATAACTAAACATGTTAGGTTTGAGTTAAATATATGCGGATTTGAGTTTTAAATTTGGACATAATTAGTTAATTGGGTCAGACAGGTCAACCCGTTTGATAACCCGGTCAACCCGTTTAATAAACGGGTCGGGTTTGGGTTTCATATTTTGACACGATTAATTAAACGGGTTGGGTCGGGTCAACCCGTTTAATAAACGGGTCGGGTTTGGGTTTAGCCTAACACGACCCGCGAACCCGTTTTGCCACCCCTACACCACAGTGATAGAATCTGACCCGGAAGCTGACATGGCAATTTCACCAGCGACAGTTCGAAACATTAACAGGCCGTCTAATCAAGGACAACAGCCTGCCATCATCCTTTCTCACCTTAGCCCATCCGAATACGATGAGTGGCAAAAGCTGAAGCCATAATCAAATCCGATGTGTAAAGGAGTTGGGCATGTTTGATGGTTCCAGTCCAGACGAAGCCCTGTTACATGTTACCAAGTTCTTGCAACATGCCAACAGTCTTACTGCGACCGACGCAGTACTCCAGTACGCAAGACTGTCAATATTCCCTCACAGTCTGATGGGAAGTGCGAGCAAGTGGTATCATAGCCTGACACCAAGTACCATTGGTACTTGGGATGACATGGCCACCAAGTTCTACGACAAATTCCTACCCCCGAGCCGAACGTTGGAAATGATTGCTGAAATCTATAATTTCAAGCAGCCAGGGTCAGAAAACATCTGTGAAACTTGGGACCGTTTCAAAGGACTACTACTGACTTGTCCTCACCATGGTCTGACGAAAGAACAAGTATCACAATTGTTCTACAAAGGCTTGATCGGTCCGTGCAGAACAATGGTACTATGCTCTTTAGGGGCTGATATTCTGAAAAAGCCGGGAGCACAATTTCTGAATAGCATGGAGTCTCTCTGTGAAGAAATCAGAGACTGTGCCTCCGGTGGATCAAGGAGTGGTACTCCAGGTTTATACCATGTTGGGGAAAGTGATAACAAGTTTGACCAGCTGATGAAAAGCCATGAGCACCTCATGGAAAGCAATGCTCAGCAGGCAACAAAAGTAAGTACTCTGCAGAAAGTGGTTGAGCAGATGGCTATGAATTCCTACCCCCAGCAAGCTAAGTCGATGATTTCCCGATCATCTACAATCCCTCCAGGCTATCTCCTCTGTCCCAATCATCTCCAGCTATCTCTTGTACACAATGTGGTGGGCCTCATGACTACGAACAATGCCCCCAACTACAATAATTAAAAGCAGCGGAGGAAGCAAACTATATCACCAACAATTCAGGGTACAGACAACCTTGGCAACGTAACATGCAATCCAACCTTCGCTACTCAAACACCGACAATATCCAAAACCCACATACACTACAACCATCTCAAAATTACAGACCTCAATCCAGTTTTCAAGGAGGCCAAAGGCAATACCAACAACAGCCTTATGGCAATGATGCTTCTTCGAGTCGACCAACTCAACCTTCTTCGAATCCTGAATCTGAAATGTCTCAAATGCAAGAGATGTTTAAAGCAATGATGGGTAAGTCCCGAGACACGCAAGAGGAGGTCGCTGCCCTGCGCAAAGACCAAATAGCCTTGCAGTCCCAAATACAACAACTTCTAACTCAACAAAGACCTCTTGGTAAATTCCCTTCACAGACCAATCCAAATCCAAAAGAATATGCAAATGCAATTTACGTAGTGGACCAGCCCATCACACTAGCTCAAAGGGAGCAACAACCAAAGAATGAAATGGTCCACGAAGTGGAGCAGCAGGCTGAGGAAGAATACCTCGACATGAACCAACTGAAGCTCTATGCCAAATTAGTTGCGATAAACGAAATGATGGAAGGTCCACTAGACCTTACATCACAGCAACCGGAGAGCAAACTGGTTCATATAGTGGATGACTTACCTGAGGATTTGAGTTACTCTATATTACCACCCCCGTTCAAACCTGAGAAAACGGCATCAAACCATCTGTATGAGTTTGAAGACAAGCTATCAGAGGACAACTTCTACCTCAACTTCATGGAGTCTCCTCCCTCTAAAGTCAATTACCGTTATTTCCCCTCATTCTCTGTGCTATACCCAGAAAATGAGGATTGTTACATCCTCAAAGATGAAGAGGGGGAAATGCTAGCTCCCGCCAGAACATCCAAACAGAACGCTAGAATCAACTTCAAGGAGCCATCTCCCTCTGAAGTTGAATTCAATCAGGGCTCTTCCTATGAGCCTCTTCAAAAAGATGAGGATATATACGTCCTCAAATTTGAGGAGGAGGAACCATCCAACTTTGATCCTAGAACCAAGGGTCATCCATTGAAAAATATGGGCCCTTCTCCAAAGAAAAATAATGCCCACCCAACCCACCCGTTGAAGCCCACTTCCACCTTCATTTTCGTTCCAGGGGAGGATATTTACATCCTCGACTCTGAGCAAGCACCACCACTACCATCTTGCCTCCATACGGCTAAACAACAAAAGGAGAATGTTTACATTCTCCAGTTTGAGGAAGCAATACAACCATCAGCCGGATTTCAATACAATATTAATTGCAGCAACCAACTGCTTCAAAACCAGGTTTGGTGGAGTTTATCTTTTCCTACTTTAAGTGTTGCGATAATACTTTATTTTGATCCAGGTGGTTCGGTCCTACTTATTGCCAATTTCCTATTCCCGGTACTACCATTGTCAACTTTCCTTTATGATTCGGGATAATGAAGAACAGGTGTCTAGCTAGAGACGTTAAACCCGGGCAGCTTGGTGGGAGGCAACCCACTATCTATCTTTTGTCTTTCCTTTAATTTAATGTTGTTTTCCTTTTTGTACTATATTTCCCATTTATATGTTATAATAAAATGCAGGTTTTACTTGAGTTCTTCTGGCTGTGTAGAATATTCCTTACAGGTACATTTCATGATATTCCACAGCTGCACTCAAGTGTGGGGGAGCTCTACACACTCTACGAAATTTGGGGAGTACACTCTTTCCTTTATTAATTGCATGCCCTATTAATTTAATTCCATCTACGCAATGAGGGCATTGCTTGAGCTTAAGTGTGGGGGAAGAGCCTTTTCAGGGCATTTTGTGCTTAAAATGTTTAAATCTCTCTGCTTATCTTGCATTTGTTCAAAAATAAAAATTATGTACCCTGCTAATGTAGGTTGTTCTCTTTAAAAACAAATAATTATGAATTGTGGGATAAATGGTACAAATTTAAAAATTTTCATTTGATTACTTTTGAGGAGCATTTTTCTTATGCGGTGTGACCAAATAATCTGCAAATGGTTGGATTTTATTGCTTAGGGTTTCTTTCTGTCTTCTCTCTTAGGGATTGCTAAGGGGTGCTTCTCTGTTAAAAAAAAGAAGAATACAAAAAATAAGGGACTTGCGAGACACCATTGGTAACCAACAAAGAGAGTTGAGTGTTCTTAAATACAAAGGCGTGATGCCTACATTTTCTCATCCCTTATGCAAAAGTGAAACAAATGCATGAATCTATTTTTCCTTTTGTTTTCTCCTCAATGCCCATTCTTGAGAGAAGTTGGCCATGGTAAAAGTTCTCAGAGTCACCTAAACAAAGGAGCATTGAAGTACCTTGGATCATACCCCGAAACTCTAATTTTATTTTACCATGAGCACACCTATGCCACCAGCAGTTGATGGATCACACTCCTCAATAAGTTAAAAAGATCATGAACTGTTCACATCTTTATCCTACCTTTCATAATAATATTTGTTAGTATTGAGCATTCCCTACTTGGGTACGTGGTTTTGCTTGAGGACAAGCAAAAAGATAAGTGTGGGGGTGTGATAAGTGTCCAAATGAGCATGTTTTATAGGTGTATTTTATATATAATATTAGCACTTTTCTTGCTCATTTCTCCTCTTCGGTTTGTTTTCCTCTAGTTTATATTTTATTGGTTATCTCACAATTTTATTGGTTAAACATGAGGAAAACCAAGCTGGGAGCAAAGTAGACAAAAAGATGAACGCATAGGCGCAGACGGCTCGAAAAACGGAGTCCAAACGAAGAATCTAGAGCCAGTCAAATTTCGCAAGACTCGCGTCCATGTTGTGTCCGCCCAAACATAGGCGGACAGGAGGCGGACAGAGTGTTGTCCGCATAAACTTAGGCGGACAAGTAGCGGACAGAGTGTTGTCCGCATAAACTTAGGCGGACAAGTAGCGGACAGAGTGACGTCCGCATAATTATGGGCGGACAACGAGGCGGCATAACCATAGGCGGACACAGGGGCGGACGTGACTAAATTCAGACGCGACAGTTTTCTTCTTCCTTCTTCCTTTGCGGCGCCGCAGTCGAACTGCTTCTTCATTAATACCAGACGGCGCCTACCTTAATTCACTCACGCGTCTGTCTCCAGCTCTGTCTGCAATCAATGTGCAATCAATCTCCTTCCACTCCAGATCTGCCCTTAACCTTATCCTCTTCCTCTATATAAACCCAACACCTTCAACCTTAAACCCACGTACGGAGATTAACCAGAAAATCAGACCATCGCTCACCACATTCTACCATTCTCTTCCATTCATTCTCTCCCGTACACCACAACACACATTCGATTCCCCAGAACTCAAACACTCCAAATCATTCATTCCACATACAATATCCTATGTACTCGCTTCACTCTTCGTTCTCTTCATTTCTCCATTCACCATCCACACCTTCGTATTATTATTACGTCCAACCTCTGCCTGACTTATTACCAGTTAATATGTCAGGCTAAGAAGGATTTACTCCGGGCGAAGGTTTAATTATGGTTTGTTTAGTTGTGTAATCTATATTTCTACCGGTTAAAATAAATTCAGTTTGTTACGATTAAAGTTTATCTCTCTCCCTTTTTAATAAATTTCATCGATTTATTAAAAAGCCTTACTAAATCTGTTTTTAATCTGATCGGTGACAAACAGATAGGTTAATTAAGCCGTAAAACTGTAGGAAACTTGTTTTCATCGGACAAGTTAGTACTCAGTTGCAAGAATAAAATTTCTCACACTTAACTGCCATTTACTAGTGCTTGCTTGAGTTTTCATCGGACCTTGCACTTTCTGGTAAACGAGTTCTTATGAGTTTTCATCGGACCTTAGATAATAACAGGAATCTTGCCAAACTATTATATTAAACCGGTAGAGAAGATAGCATAATAATCAGATCATATAACCTGAACCCGGAGTTCCGTTTAATTTATCTTCAATTCACTAAATTAATCTGTTATTTATTTTTCAGAAACAAGTCAATTAATTCCCCCCTTTTGTGACAAGCTTAGGTACTACTTTATTTCGCTATAAGTCCCACGGTTTGACCCCGGCCGCTTCTGTCTTACTATACTACTGCGACCGGGTTTTATTTGCAGCCCGACGGATATTTTGAGTATTAATTTCTTTCAATTGTTTTAATTACACCAGTTCTAACCACTCACAATATCTAGTCTGCAAAATGGCGCCGTTGCCGAGGACTTGATTTATTCTAGTCCCTAAGCCCCGGATAATTCACCTGTTATATTATAATAATCTGTTACTATTACTTTGAACATCTGACTACGGACATCTGATTTCGGACATATAACTTCTGACATCTAACTTCTGACATCTAATTACTAACTCTTTATTTTATTATCATTTATTTCTCAGTCATTTAATTTCCATTGTCCTTCAAATTTCCAGTATACTAACTACTAACTTATAATTTCTGTCATTTAATTTTCTGTCATTTAATTTCCATTGTCTCTAACTACTAACTTAAAATTTCTGTCATTTAATTTTCTGTCATTTAATTTCCATTGTCTCTAACTACTAACTTATAATTTCTGTCAACTAATTCCTAACATTTTTATTTTATTTTAACATCACGAGTTTCTTTTTCTGTTTTGAGTGGTGAATGCCTTTTACCAGGTCAAACAGTCTCCCTGAAAATTTTAGTTATAACTGAATTAACTGAACTTAATATTAATATCCATTTTAACCGATAACTGTTTTAACCGATAATTATTTTTATGTTACACTAATAACCGTTAACCGCCCAATAACAGAAGTTCCCAAAATAACTAAACTTCCTAAAATAACCGAACTCTCCAAAATAACAAAAAAACTAAACTTCATAAATTAACCGAAATAAACAAAACCTAAACCTAGTTGAATGAATAGTAAAATATTAGATAAAATTATTGGGTGTAAAAAAAATTAAATGATAAAGATATTTTTATAAAAGTTAGTTATTTCAATATCTAACTGAACCGTATACGGTTATAAAATTTGCTCCGCCCTAGTTTCACAGCGTCAAATTAGATTAGACTGGTTGGTGGCTCGATTGGCTTTTTGGATCGACGTTTCTTTCCTTTTGTTCCCTGTTCTGCCCCTCTTTTCTCGAAGACCAGAGTTGGCAAACCTTTCTAGCCACGGTAACCTGAGCTCACCTTCATCCGGGGCTTTTCACCGATCATTTTTTCCCGGCTGTGCTGAAGATTATCACGGACGATTGTTACCCAATTTAGGGTTTTCGTACAAATTCAGTGGGCTTCCCCTCGCTTCCCTTCCAATCCAAATTTCCGGGATTAGTGCGAAGTGAGAACGCAATTGAATTGATCGGCTACAAACCACGGGAAGTAGTAGACTAGACTACTTCTTTCGCTCCACCTATCATCACTATGTCCAACGCCGGCGAGGAGGATACCGACGTCGTACTGAGCGATGTAGAGGCTGATGAAGATGAGCCTGTGCCGGTGAAGATCGCATCTAGCAGCCCCAACTCCTCGACCTCATCTTCCAATGATGTCGTTTCGGTGGAAAAGCTTCGGGAAGTTGTGTCAGAGCTCGACCGCGAGAGACAAGCTCGAATGGCGGCCGAGAATTCGAAGGATGAACTTCAAAACAACTTCAACCGGCTCAAATTCTTCGCCCATGAAGCGATCAAGAAGCGCGACGAGAACAACAAGCTAAAAGACGAAGCACTGCGCGAGAAGGAAGAGGCTCTTAAGGCGATCGAGAAGCTCTCCGGCGAGCTGTCAGAGGCTAAGCGATTGAAAGAAGAGGCTGAGAAGCAGAGGGATGAGATGGCCAAGCAATTGGATGAAGCTGTAAACACCAAGGACTCGGTGAGGTCGGAGGTCGAATCCGGGGCTCAAATGCTGCTCTCGGGGATCGAGAAAATAACTGGGAAAGTGAATCATATCAAGAATTTCTCAGCCGGTGGGTTGCCTAGGTCTCAGAAGTACTCGGGACTGTCTGCCATTGCTTATGGAGTGATTAAGAGGACAAATGAGATCATTGAAGAGCTTTTGAAGCAGATTGACTCGGCTACTAAGTCGAGGAATGAAGCCCGTGAGCAGATAGAGCAGAGGAACTATGAGATCGCCATTGAGGTTTCTCAGCTTGAAGCCACCATTGGTCAGCTCCAAGAGGAGGTTGCCCGGAAATCTGGACTGGTTGAGGATCTGGAGAAATCAGTGTCTGAGAAAGATGGGAAGTTAACTGAGATTGAGGGTCATGTTACCGAGAAACTTCACCAGGCAGAGGGTGAAGCTTTGCAGCTGAAAAAATTAGTTGAGGAGTATGATGATAAGCTGAGGAGCTTAGAGGCTACGGTGGAAGCGCAGAGGCGCTTGGTTGTTGAACAGTTGAGACTTGTGTCAAAGGTTCATGGTCAGTTGTATGATGTGATCAAGATTGTGGACTCCACTAATTCTGAACCGTCTGAGTTTTCAGAATCTTTGTTTCTGCCTCAACAAACAGGTTTGGAGGAGAATATTAGAGCGTCATTAGCTGGAATGGAATCGATACATGAACTAAGTCGAATTGTAATTGGGAAAACAAGGAATGTGTTGGATGACAAGAACCGTGAAGTTAAGAGCTTGAATGAGGCAGTGGCTCGATTAGTGAGAGAGAAGGAGCATGTTGGGGTGTTACTTAGGGGTGCTCTATCAAAACGATTAACTTCTGATTCATCAGCAAGAGCAAGTGACATATTTAGTGTTGCAGAAAATGGATTGAGGGATGCCGGGATTAATTTTGATTTTGGCTATCCTCTCAAAGATAGAAAGGCATTTAGCTCACCTGACAAAGAGGCAGCTCAAGAGACCAAGGAGGATGAAATATATGCCTTGGTAAATTCTTTTGTATAAGTTGGTTTGGATTTCATTCATTTTGTCATTAATTTCACTGAGATTTATGTTCTCTTTTTACAGGCGGGTGCTTTGGAAAACATCATCAAGGCGTCCCAAGTTGAAATAATTGAGCTTCAGCATTTTGTGGAGGAACTGAGGTAACTTATCAGTTTGGCAGGAAGCTTTGTCGGAGATCATGAACAAAAATATACTTTTATCATCTGTACTTTATTCAAAATCATCTTGATGTATATTTGCTAGAAGACATGTTTACTGTTTATTCAGCCTTCTGAAGATATGTTAAGCCGGTTAGTTAGCAACCATGCGCAGCACACTGGTCTTACCTGAACAGCTTCTTGATTGTCTCATTGGCATATTTATTTTACTGTGTTAAGGGCAGAGTCAACTCTACTTAAAGAACACTTGGACGCTCAGGCGAAAGAATTAAGTCAGAAAAAGCTACAGATTGAGGAACTAGAACAGAAGGAGAGGGCAGCTAATGACAATGTAAGCTTTAATTTGGTGAGCTACTGCCCAGTTTTAAGATTTAGGATTTGTGCTGATTATTTCTTATTTTTTTCTTAGGTTGAAGGGCTCATGATGGATATTGCAGCCTCTGAAGAAGAAATAAAAAGATGGAAATTGGCAGCAGAGCAGGAAGCCGCAGCTGGTAGAGCTGTTGAGCAGGAGTATCTGGCTCAGGTTAGTCAGACTGCTTTAGCTTTTTGCATTATTACGAGCTTATAAGACCATGGTTTTGAATGTGCACTGTATGCTTTCTTGTCATTAATGACAACTTTTGAAAACATAAGGGTGCACTGGGATCTGATGTGTCATCTGTAACATGTGATGAATGATTGATTGTTAGGTTGTTTCTTCATGAACTTGCATGCTGGGATCTATGTACAAAACTTAACCTGCACATAGTTTGCATGATGTATCTTTTGCCTGGTGATAGAGGTACCCTTTCGGCTCATGGCCTACATTTCTAAGTGACTTGAGCTATGGATCTCAAATGAGATGATATGGTGACATTCATGCTGCTGATACTCTTCTGACACGATTAATTGGTAATTATAGAGACTGTTAGAGATGATGGTTGTTCTTTCATGTATCCTTGGGTACATTTAAACCTGGCAAAGGTGATCCGAACCAGAAAAACCGAACCGATCCAACCTGATCCGAACCCGATTTTGACCCGAATAGTGTGACCCGAAACGTGACCTGAAAATCCGATCCGAACCAAACCAAAACCAAATCAAACCAAAATTTGGTACAACCTGAATCCACCCGAACTGACTTCACCCGAACCGACTTCACCCAAACCGAATCAACCCGAACCGAATTCACCCGAACCGACTTCACCCATACCGAATCAACCCGAATGCTTTGTTAAATCTAAATCTACTATAGTTGTTCCAACCATACAAATAATCTTGAAACCAAAAACACATAATGGAGATTTAGACATCCAATAAGTGTTCATTGCTCACAAATGATATATATAATATTGGACATCTTCAATCCTCAAGTATATCTAGCCTTGCTGTATTAAAACATTCATAAACTGTGTTGTTTCCCTTCCCACACAGATGTTTTGCTACAAACTATAGATGTTTTGCTTTAAAATGTTTTATAATACAATTTAATGTGCATCATTATGATTTTATAATACTCTGCTAATTTTGATTTTAATAAAATTAGGTTATTTTACATTTAGGACATTAGGCTTGGGAATGGTTCAAATGTTGATGAAGTTAAATTATAAAACCTCAACTTTTCAGTTGAGATATATACTATCCAAGATTGATGTGTATATGCCTAAAGAAAATTACGCAATAAAATGAGGAAATAAATATTCTCAATGGTAGATTATTGTGAAACGTGGGATAGACTAGCCTTTTGGAGGATGAATAATCTCCGCCAGATTATTTCATCTACCTTGACAACATAACCTAAAATGTTTTATAAGACAGAGTAATGTGTATCATTACTATTTTATATTTCTCTATATTTTTATAAACTTAGGTTTCTTTATGTTTAGGACTTAAGAATGGTTTGAATGTTGATGGATGGGCGTAGGCGCGTGTGACAGGCACGGGACGACGAGAGGCACAGTGTCGGGCGTGGGCGGGGTAGATCGGGCGTCGAGTGCCGATTATTGACCATAAATTCATAAATTTTTAATTTATACTTGGTCGATACAATTAATAAATGTATAGTTAAAAGTTCATATACCAAAATTGTCATCCAATTTGATTATGTCCAACCAATACACAATTGCAGTCTTGATCAAGAGTAACACTATATTAAAAGAATTTGGAGCCGCATATGAAAACAGATACAAGTTACAAAGATTGTTTAGAATTCATACTTTAAAATTTTTGTCAATCAAACCTAACCCGGATAAGTCACCCAAATTTGACCTATAACCTGAAAAAACCAAATGACGCAGAGGCTAATCTGAATCGAAAGTACCCAAACCCGAATTCAACAGAACTGTAATCACCCAAATCTAATTTAAACCAGATGGACCCGATCCGATCCGAACCGAATAGTAAATATCTACAAATTGACCCGAACTGAATCGAATCCGAGCTGAGTGACCCGAATTGCTAGGTCTAGATACATTATGGATGCACTTATATATCACTAGATTGGGCTAGAAAGCATAATGG
This sequence comes from Limonium bicolor, assembly GCA_023374045.1. Lineage (NCBI taxonomy): Eukaryota > Viridiplantae > Streptophyta > Magnoliopsida > Caryophyllales > Plumbaginaceae > Limonium > Limonium bicolor. Next base: position 153,566,496 of record CM041778.1, on the reverse strand, counting down.
TAGATCTGCTCTTGGTAGGATGATAATTAAGACCCAACATGAAAGTTTTCAGAAGACTTTGGTGAAGATATAGCATGTTTTGCATAGTTTAAATATTAAAACATGCTTTAAAGCTTCCACATTTATAAATTATATAGTCTGATGTATGATGGATGAGAATATTGCTTCATTTGTAAGAATACTTCTGTGATCTACGAACTAGGGAACAGACGGCGGAGCCAGAAATAGAAGATGAGGGGGCAAAGACAAAATTATAAAAAGTTAGGGGGTCTTTTATTAAATTTTTCTAAAAAAAAAAAATTTACACTATAATTTTATGTAATTTAACAAAGTTAGGGGGTGTTTTGCTCCCTCTAGACCAGCCCTGTCTCCGCCACTGGGAACAGTGTTGAAGAAATAGATGCTTAAGATAAGAGGAACTTTTTATTGGCTTCTGGCTTTGGTTTCGTCAACTTCTTAAGATTCTAGAACAGATAAAGATCGGTTTTCAAGGAAGGGCACTTTTTTTGGAATTATTGTCTTCAAATGAGTGAAGAAGATTTTATGTTCGTGAAAAATGAGGTTGTCTTTTCATTCTGGTGTAATGTTGGAAGGATGTTCTAGTAGGGGAGACGGGGGAAATATACTCAAGGAAGAATTTTATGTTTGTACGAGGAATTGAATAGAACTTGAAGATCAACTGTAAGTTAGCGTAGAGATGCCAGTACAATTCTGCTTCAGAGCAAAGGAGGTTCGAACTTTCAGATATGTTATGGTTTTAGACAGGAGAGCGTGTTGATACTAAGTTTTCACCTTGATGTTTGGGTAACTGGCCCCAAATTTAAAGAAGGTATAATTAGATGAAAAAGGGTCTGTTGTCTAAGAAGATAATATGAATGGAGTGTTAAGTTGAAACTATGAATCTGTTTGGAGGCTTTCATTTGATGGTTACAGGGCTAGATTTTCCCTAATACCTTGGTTAGGTTCAGTTGGAAACATAATAAAAACGGTAGCCTGAGTGACAATAACCTGCTTTGTATAAAGAAAATTATAAAAGAAAAGTAAGTGTGCCATTTTTTGTTTAAGAGAATAGTCTCGCACAAAAGGGCTGTGATTTACGCAATTAGGCGTGTCATAGGCTTGACGTTTTTAGAGTTTTGTTCTTGTATGTGTACTATCTCCCTGAGTTATAGTAGGTGTCTTGTCCATGTCCTGAAATGATTAAAAATAAAAAAAATAAAAGAAGTGTCAAACCTTTATCCTGCGTTCAAGAGGAACAGACTGCAGGAAGTTAATTTTCTTTACGAGGGATCTGGCACTGCTTCACTCTAGTGATTGGCTGCTTATTAGTTGTTAGCCCCCATAAATGATATGATGTACAATTGTTATGCAGTTATCAGCACTCAATCAGGAACTTGAGGAATCAAAGCAATCAATGATAGAGTGGCAGAAGAAGCTGAAGTTCAAGGAGGAGACAGCTGCGGCTGCCCTGGCCGCAAGAGATGCAGCTGAAAAGTCACTGAGACTTGCAGATACTCGAGCTTCAAGGTTGAGAGATAGAGTGGAAGAACTGACCCACCAGCTTCAAGAGGTTGATGCCCGAGAAGGTCGAACCACAAGGAGCGGAACAAGGCCGAGATATGTTTGCTGGCCTTGGGAGTGGCTCGGGCTTGATTTTGTGGGTGTCAACAGTCGAAACGAGACGACACCACAGCAGGAAAGAGCGAATGAAATGGAACTACTCTCTGAACCCCTTATTTAAAACAAGGTTTAGTTCTTTCCGATTGCAACCCCCCCCCCCCCCCCCCCCCCCCCTATTTATATTTTGCAGGGTTCATTCTTTTTAACTTACTACCCTTCTCTGGTTCCTGGGGATGTATAGATAGCGGAGAATGGATATATACACTCGTGTAGTTGTGTTGATAGGGTCCACATGGTTGCTCTGTTGTTATTTAATCCAAATAATGATATTTTAGCGTTATATTATTTCCGTTGCACTTTCAAAAAGATAAAAAAACATCTGTGCTGCTTTGTTGTTGGATATAACGGCCAAAGTTGAATGTATGTTTTGTCCATGTATATGTCAGACTTCCCAGTTCTTCCTTCATTTCCATGGCCTTGCCTATTTGGCTAAACATGGACCGAACTTCACTTTCTATTCATATTGTTATGTGTTTTATATTCATATGCAGTATGGCTGTTATGCAGGTACGATAGAATATTGACAACTTCGAACACTGTTAGGCCATGTTTTGATATGAAAACATTCATGATATTTCAACCATGATTTTCTGATGTTAACTGAATCCATTTCAACAACTTTTGAAAGTATGAAGTTGCAACTGAAGATATATGAAGTTCTGTATGACATAATATGCATTATGGTTTACTATACTGGTTCTGATGAAGGAAAATAGAACAAGTTTAGATAAAAATCACATAATGCTTCCTTAAAAGAAATCGTAATAGATTGAATAGTGTAGATACAACTATGATGTACAGTGGGACACGAAGAAAACCGTGAAGATTGCGGTGGTTTGCCTGCGGGACACGGGTGGCCGGCATTGGTACAACAGCACCTGTAGAATTTGTGCGGCACGATCGATCACTCAGGCAGTCCCTGCCCGTCTGCCCACTGCTCACGGCTCCCATGGTTTTTTTTTTTTATAAAAAAAACATGGCCTAACAGTGTTCAAAGTTCTCAATATTCTATTGTACCTACATGATCGGGAAAGATAAGGGTATCAATAAACTTGTCATACGTTGTGCGGCTCTTGCTCTTACTACCGAGAGGAAGCATGAATGGGGGTTGATGACATAATGGATTTGCAAACTACTATCCTGTTTGGTGTCTGATTGGCAAGTTATTTCTGGCTAAAAGTTTAAATGTTAGAACTATGGAGAGAACTCTGAGCAAGGTTTGACAAACGGTGGATTTCTTGAAGGTTTGTAACCTGGGTATGAGCTTATTTTTATTTGAGTTTGCTGATCAAGAACGGTTGCATGCAATTTTAGGGCGGGGGTCGTGGACGTTTGACAGGTGTCTCTTTTATCCCTTATTAAGACTGATAAATCAAAAGGCCCGCGTGATCACGAGTTTAGACGGATACCCTTTTGAATTGGGGGTACATGATGTGCCCCTTTCTTTTTCTTCACCGGGAGTTTGCAAGGTGGTTGGGTAATCGCAGGGGTAAGTTCATGGAATTCTAGAAGGAACAGGGCCAGGATGGTGGGGATTACATGTGTATTAAGGTTTGGATAGATATTACCAAACCTATTCTCCGATATATTACAGTCCTCTGCATGGTGCAAATACAATCTTGCGCCTCACTTATGAGCGGTTCCCCAACATTTACTTCCATTGTGGTATTTTCTTATATGGTACTCGTGATTGCTCATCTAGGACTAACGAGCTCAGACTTTCCTTACAGTCCGTTGTTAGGAGCTGGTGGTCTAGGTGGGAGAAGATTATGGTTATATGGCACTGAAGGTGGCGTAGGAGGTAGGCAGTGGTAGGGGGTGCACCCTCAAACTATTGGTGCGGATGCACCAGTTGATCCCAATGTGAACAATATTGCTATTCCTAATGTTGCATGTGGTGACAAAGTTGAGGAACCAGGTCAACATGTTGAGAATGCTGCTCTTGGGTCTAACACATATTTAGTCTTGCTTCAGGTTGACTCGCATGCCCTAATCGTACTGGGTGAAAGCGGAGAATGGAGCTGGTTGAGTACGACTCATCGTTGGAGTAATATTTAGAAAGATAAGGCTTCAAGTTTTCTTGCAAAAAAGGGTCGAAGTGATGGTTTATCTTCATCCACAACGGCGCCCCTGGGGAATCCCAGGACCGTCAAGAGTAATGTATTGCCTAGCTGCAAACTGCTGAGGACTTGGTGTTCCTTGAGCAGTTCGTTGGCTCCTGGGTTTGATCCGAGATGAATCACCAGTGCTTGTGTTTCTTTCATAAATGAAATTGGCGGGACATAAGATGGGTAGGATAGCTTCCAGAATTCAAGATTATAATTGGTTTGCGGGTGATAGTATAGGGCGTAGTATGGGAGTATGTTTGTTTTGAAAGACGGACCTTGATGTCCGCTTGTTGACTTATTCAGCCCATCATATTGACTATCTGGTGGTGGATGTTTGGAGTAATAAGTGGAGGTTACGGGTATATATATGATTGGGCAGGAAGACAGGATAGATCACGAACTTGGTGGTTATTGGAGGATTTTAATTTAATGTGGTATGGACCCTGGCTTTCTATGGTGATTTCACTAGATCCTATTTGGTTATGATCAATGAGGAAGGACTCTCCGAAGTTGCAGGTATATGATGAACTTTTAGGATTGTGTCACTGCTTGTGGCTTACATGATCTTGGCTTTGTGAGAGAAATTTTTACATTTAATAATCAGAGATAGGGACAGTGAAATGTTAAGAGTAGGCTTGATCGTTTTCTAGACAATGATGCTTGGCTTGCTTTGTTTCCTCAGGCTATAAGCTTTCATTTTTGGTGAGGTCATTTTGATCATCGTCCCATTAAGTTGATTCTAAGGACTATGGTGCATCGGGGCTTCAAACCTTTTAGGTTTTAGAACTAGTGGGTAGCGCCCAAGGAGTGTAGGGAGATAGCTCAAAGAATTTGAACTCGTGCTGACTTATGTCGGATGGTTGTTAGAGAAAAGTTGTGTTTAATGGATGTGAATTACGAAGACGAGCAGCTGAAATTGAAGGAGCTGTGATTCCTTCAATGTGTGAAGGAGATCACTTGATAAAAGAAGTCATTGGTGGAAAAAAGAGAAAAAACATCTATTTAGGCTTTTTAGAATGCTTATAACGTTCGTTGCGAAAAGGAAAATTACATATAGAACGTTTTATAAGCGTTCTTTATTTTTTTTTGATAAGTGGCTGAAAGTTCAGCTTAAGAGCGATACTGAGGTTCTAAATGAACCATTCTCGCAATACGGTTAGTGATGAGTTTTGAACCTAGGACTTTTGGTTCATGGATACCACCCCACTACCGACCAAGCCACAGGGGCTTGGCTTTTTTTTATAGTAACGGCAGTGGGTATGTTTTGAACCCAGGACCTTTGGTTCTAGGGTACCACTCCTCTACCGACCAAGCCACGGGGGCTAGGCAAAAGAAAAGCTCAATATCGCCTGCACCTGGTTTTGAACTCGAGAATGGTGACATCCTACAGCCCCATACTTTTATAAACGTTCTTTATATATCACTATTGGGGTTAAAACCTAATTCCGCAAGTGTACCGGTCTTTGTAACAAGTTTTCCTAGAAGTAATCCCTAGGTTATCGAACCAAGGAGACAGTGTCTAGTTTAATCTCAATCTAAAACAACTATTAAATTAAAGAAATCAGAAAACAAGTAATGGGGGGGGGGGGGTTTAATTGATGAAATTATAATTCTAAAATTAGGTAAAATAAACAATAACAATAACAATAACTGTAGGTTGGAAAGTGTTGGTTTTCTTGATAATTATGGGGAAAATCCCGTTTACTACTCCACCTAATTCTCGGTTCCCTTCTCAATGTGTTTATCAAATTCTAGATTAAATATCTATATCAGATTATTTCACGTTCGGTCTCCTGCTCGGCGAAATCTAATTAACAATTACCAAACCCTAACTCTCTTTATGAATTTCCTAATTGCTAACAGCTATAAGCACTGTAACACCCCAACCACTAATCTTATTATTATTCTTTAATCGTCTCCATTAATACTCTACTCGCAGTGGAAAATCCTACATACTCACGGTGGGTGATACAACGCCGTTAGCCACCCAATGACTAACAAGGCTTACACTACTTACTGTAACGGTCTGATGAATAGAACATACCGAGCAATCATAAATACTTCCCATATTATTCCCAACGTTTAGTTACATCCTTGGATTACCGAGTATACAAATTCATATCAAATTACATCCCTTTCTTACAAGCCTAACAAAAGTTATGAGTTTATCAATCTACTCATTCCTACCAAGTTCACAATCCCAAAATATCCAAAAGGGTGTACCACATGGTACACCGGCTACTCAAAAAGGCTATAAGCCGTGTACAACTCGGTACACCTTTCTCATCCAACCAACTACTCAAAAAGATGTTCATCTTGGTCAAGTTCAACCTCAACTATCTCGGGTACCTAAAATAAAAACGGTGCCCCAAGGGGCTCAGCAAATAGCAGGTATGAAATTCGCATATCCCGCGTGCTAACGGGGGTACGCCGACTACTTGGTCGCATACATGGAGTTCATTTATTTTACACATGCATACATGCTATAATGAACAATAATACATTCACACCATAGTGCACACATACATACAATGCGATACATACAATGAAAGACAATCACAAATCAACCATTCATACTTACCAAGGCACTGAGACACACTTCTCAAGTTCATCCACAATACTTTGTTAGTTACTTACTCATCCGGGTTAATCGGATGTACTTTACTCTTTTACTCGAGACCCTTGACTTACACCAGTCATGATCTTTACTTGGCCAATTACTCTTCTTACTTTAATACTCAAGTCAAGTCGGTATGACCTCTGGGTAGGGACTACGATATCCCACCACTGGGCTTTAGGGTGGCTTACTTCCTAGGGTTGCTACCCATTTAAGGGGTTTGGACCACGAGGAAGAACAAGCCAGAATTTGGAAACAACCTCTCGTATTTCCTCATTCTCATGCGTGACCGAAGCTATATCGAACTTCTCACATTACTCCAATTTACCAATTTACTCAAGGTTAGAAATGTTACTTAGTTAGGAGTTAGTGAGAAATCATTCTTTCCATACTATTTGGCTAGTACACTTCACACCAAAGCCATTCAATACTTCATCCACAATCATACATTTCATGAACTATACAAACTACAAGTTCAAATACAATCCAACAAGGAATAATACATTACAAGCACAAGGAAGTGCAATAAACCCGATTCGTCATTTTATCTTGTTTAGGTGATCACATATAACATACAAACACACAAATCAGGGTAACTACGGTAGCATAGAGGGCATGAGAAAATCATACCGTTCACCGTCATTCTCGGACTTCCAATTTTTCTTCGGAGTTCGACTATTTGGGTCCTATAACATACACGGGATCGGGCGGTTAATTATCTACAATTAACCTAACTCATCTCATCTTTAAACTTTCCCGATTACAATTACTAACTCTTGCAATTCAAACTCATTTACTTAAGTCACTTACTTCAAATTACTTCTTAAGCTTGTTTATGCCCCTAATGACCATTAAACATCATTAATCAAGTCTAAATTACCTTACAATATCATTACCAACAAAGTCCCTACCTTAAAATGGCTTTAAAATAATTTCTGTGAAGATTTTAGAGTGGTCCGGGTTTGTGTCCGGGGTTACAAACCTGGACCAAGCCTTTGGAAAACTCTCGGGTAACATTTTAGAGTGGTCTGGGTTTGTGTACTGATTCACAAACCCGGACCAATGCACGGGATTAGTTACTTCCTTGATTTTGGGGTGGTCCGGTTAGTGTACCGGTTTGTAAACCTGGACCTCCTTCTCGTATACATTTTGCCTAGTTTTTTGCTTGGTCCGGGTTTCTGTACTGGATTATAAACCCGGACCAAGTGCAGTAATGTTCAATTTACTTGTTTTTTATTCTATTTCAACTTCAATCTTTTACCAACTTCTTCCTCAATCTTCCTACATATAATCTAGCATATTTTAACACTAATTAGACACTCTAAACTACCCTAATTCAATCATCAAACTCATCACTCATCCTATGATAATTTTACACACTTTTCACACTTAGTTTTCTTCCTTAAGTTGTTGCTACAGATTTTGCTTTATTCCTTTCTCTAACTCAATGGTTCTTCATCTAGCACTACCTAGTTAAGCAATTTACATTACTCCATTCCTAGTTCTACACAACTTCCTCCTAATACAAACCAAGGTGATAACTACTCCAATTCAATCCTTAAATACACCTAGACCAACCTAGGTTCTTTCCTAACAATTACACTATCAAGTCCTCTAGTTTCTACCCAAATTTTGACAGAGGTTCCCCTAGAATTTTTACATTGCCCACACACATAATTCAGCTCACGACTCAATTCACAGCCATGTTCATTATATACATCATTCACACAAAATTCTAAACACTTACCACACACTTAATTCCCACACTTAGCATTTTATTCACTTGGTTCAAAAGCAAAAGCTTCTAATTATCAATATAATCAACACTAATATACTCCATTTCTTTCCTACCATTACAACAGCATTACACTATACTAAAGCAATGTAGTTACGATACTCTAACCTTAAAAATCTGTACAAAGGTAAATTCATTACCTTAAGTTTCTTGTTCCTTTTCCTTTCTCTCCTTCTTCTCTTCTTGTTCTTTCTTTCCTCTTTGTTCTTGTTTTTCTTGTTTCTTGATTTTAAATTGGCCAAGCTACAACCACATTCCAAGGGATACACACACAAGGCTAGTAAATTCCTAACTCAAGAATTAAACCCTAACTTACAAGAGAATACTTAAACCTCTAAGAAGGTATTACCTTGGATCTTCTAGAAGAAGTTGTGGGTAGTGAAATGGCAAAGCTTCAGCTGGAAAAGGAGCATTGAGGGTTCAACGTGGGTTTTTTTTTCATTTTGCAATTGAAAAGCTAGAAAAAGAAGAACTTTGAGTCGCTTTCTTACCTTAGAACAACAAGAATAAGATGGAGCTCCAAATGGTCACCTTCAAGCTCCAATGGAAGCTACACCCATGGAGATGGAGTTGGAGTTGGAGATTTTCGATTTTTAAAGGGTGGAAAACGATGCCCAAAGAGAGAGGAATTTAGTGGTGTAATTTGTTTTGCATTTGGACTTGATTTTGGCTTTCAAAAAGGAAGAAGAAGGAGGCTGCTGTGAGGGGTTTTCTAAATCGCCATTACCAGGCAAGGGAGGAAGAAGAAGTCTGGAGGGAGGAGAAAAAAGACGTGAGACTAGAGAAGAGTGGGAGGAGAGAGACTAAAGGTGAGCTTTTTACTTTTTCCCCCACTTTATTATTTTATCCTTTTGTGAGTGAGAGTGAATAAAGAGAGGAGAGGGCTGAATGAATCGTAACCCACACACACACTCACATAGTTTCAGATTTTTAATTACCAATGGAGAGGCTATTTTGCTCATATTACAATTTACACCCCACAAGTTCTCGTTTTTGCACTATTCACTAACCGGAACCCGTTTTCCAGAATTTTCTCATTTAATTAATTTTAATGGTTCTAGACCTTCACTAATGTTTAATTATAGATATTTAATTGACTATAATTATTACGGGTCTATTTAACCCGCTTAAAGTCACGTTTTCCCGGTTTCCTTGAAAAACATGCTTTAAGGTTCGTTTGTGTTTTTAATCCGTTTTATGAATCCGTTTTCTACGGGAATTGTTCCCACATGTTTATTTAGGCATAATTAAGCTTCTAAAATCCTCATTAGCCTAATTAATCACTATTTTTAATTTCGGGGTATTTCAATCTACCCCCTTAAGGAACTTTGCCCTCAAAGTTGCTCAAGGTTAGTGGATTACTATCTCTACTCATTTGGCAACTCAATTGCCAAAGATCATACATTACTACCACCTTACAAGGTGTTCACATTCATACACTGCAAGCACCACACAATCCAAGCACAATACACAATTACAATGCAAGCAATATGACAATACCATTCACACTACCAATTGTGCCATATACAATACAACGCAAACACATTACGCATTGTGCAAGCATAACAAAATACAATTAGCACTACATTGTGCCAACAAAGTGTACTACAATACATACATACTATGCAATGCTATCCCAGCAATGCAAAAACAAAATGGCTCTACCCCTCTTAAAAGGGGTACCCCCTGTACCCGCTAGGCACTAGACAATCTAGTCTACAAATAATTGTGGATACTTCGCCTTCATGGCTTCCTCTAATTCCCAAGTTGCTTCCTCGACATTGTGGTTAGACCACAAGACTTTCACCATTCGTACAGATTTATGGCAAGTGTCTCTAGTCTTGGTATCAAGGATTCTCAATGGAGTCTCGACATATCTAATCGTCGGCTCTAAGGAGTGATGTTCGGGTTCTAATACATGAGAAGGATCAGCTATGTATTTCTTGAGTTGTGATACATGAAAGACATCTTGAACATGCCCCAACTCTTCAGGTAATGCTAACCTGTAAGCCACAGCTCCAATCCTCTCAGTAATCGTGTACGGCCCTACAAACTTCTGGCTCAGCTTGCCCGTCTGGCCAAATCGAAACACACCCTTCATAGGCGAAACGTGATGAAATACCCCAAACCTTGATATGTTGTTAAACATTTAAACTATGGTATGTAAAGGCTAAAAAGTGCCTTAGAGACATCAGTGAACAATTTAGACCATAGTAAGTGCAATAAAGCACTAAGATACAGTTTGAGCAAAAACATGCTCTAAGCTAGGAGTGAACTTGGTTAGGACCCAAAGAACCTACCAAGACTAAATAATAGTCAATTATGATTTAACAAGGCAAATTAAGCCTTTATGAAACCTTGGTAGACAGTTAAACCAAACAAAACACAAGAATATACCTTAAAGTCAAAAAGAGCAAAAATGTGCTCTAAGCTTGGGATAAATTTGTATAAGACCTAATGGTCACACCTATACCTTATAAATATGTTAATGAATATATTAAATCAATTACCAAAGAAAACCAAGCTTGAAAACAAGTTAAAACACAAAAAGTGCTTTAAGGAGTCTTAAAGCACGTTTTTGAAAATTGTCTTGTAAATGAGTTTTGAATGGCTAAATGTCCATCATTACTCTTTAATTAACATGTGTACTATATAGTATCACATTTGGAAGTCTATATTAATGGGAAATCAAAAATTTCACATCTATGTGCCTTGTTTTAGTGAATAGTAACTTTAATAAGCTAGTTTGTAACATATGTTGTTATAAGTAATTAAATTGGTCAACAAAGACTATTATACCCTTCTTATTAAATGGTGACCGGTTTTATCAAGGTGAGTCACCAACATGTAAAAGAAATCAATTAAGGAAAGGAAGGAAAAGTAAGTAAAGGAAGAAAGTTACTTTATAACATAAATATCTTCCAAAAGCAAACTTACCTTCTCATTCTCTTCTTCCTTCTCATTTCACACGGTTATTCCTCCCTTCATGCTCTCTTCTAAGGTTTGCAATAGTACCACACCAAACTCCATCTTTGATCTCTTGTAACTCCTAGCTCCATGGTCCAAATTCAATTTCAAGACCACCATTCTTCTAGTTGGAGCAAGCTCTACATTTCTATCTTTTCAAATCTTCAAAAGCCTCATTTCGGTGCCAAGGATATTCACCATTGATGGAGCTTGAGCTCACCTTTTCACATATTATTGTTCTCCTTTGCTTCAAGGTAAGGAAACTCAAAGAAAATCCATGTTTCCTCCATGTTTTCATGTTGACCGAAAATCACCACTAAAGGTGTATTTACCTTGCTTTGTTTTAGCTTCATTTGAATCTTCCAAGGGCTAGGAGGAGTCCTCTCTTGATACTTATTCAAGCTCTCTTCCAATTCCAAGGTAAAACAATTACCTTAAGGTATTAAGACAATATATGCGCCTAGGGTTTACAATGAGATGAAGCATAATGCTTGAATACTCATTCTATTATTTGAACATTGTTTAGAAGTTGACAAACAACCAAACATCCTTACCAATTTAGTCAAGGAAACAAGAAAGAAGTTTGTGAGGAAAAGAGGTAAATATGCTATCTCAAGGTAGTTTAAAGTCTTAGGAGAAATGAGCTGGTATTGCTTATGAAAATGATTTAAGGAGCCAAAGGTGAATGACCTAGTAAAATGCTCTCAAGGAAACTATTAAAGGGCATATGTGTTGTTGTAACACCCCAACCGCTAATCCTTCCATCATCCTCTAATCATTCCCATAATTACCTTACTCGCAGCGGAATACTTACTTACTCCCGGCGGGTGATACAATGCCGTTAACCATCCAAGGTTAACAAGGCTACTACTACTTACCATCTCAGTCTGACGATTAGAATAAATCAAATACCTACTACTTATTTTACAATCCAAATGCTTAGCTTACAATTGATTACCGAGTATACAAAATATATATGAATTACATTCCAATGATACTTCCCAAAAATGAAGAGTTTATACAACCTCTCCTTACTATCCAATTAAAGTTCATTGTCCAAAAAGGTGTACCACATGGTACACCGGCTACTCACAAATGGCCTTAGCCGTGTACAACTCAGTACACCATCCAATCTACTAACTACGTCAAAAAGAATCACATGCTGCCCTTACTCTACCTTCACGCCTCGCGGGTACCTGTGGAGTAAAAACATTCCCCCGAGGGGGTCAGCTTACGCTGAGCATGATAACCGCATACCCCGCATACTAGCGAGGGTACGCCAACCATTTGGTCGAGTACATGCGGTTCGTTTCATTCACACATACATACATGCTTTATACAACACAATACAATACATTCATTTCACCAAGCATACATACATACAATACATACAAGGAATACAATACAAGTCACTCATTCATACTTACCATACTCACCGCATCATGGAGATACAATTCTCCAATACATACAAGGGTCTTGTTAGCCTTATTACACACCCGGGTTAATCGGGTGTTCAATACTTTTTACTCCGGGTCAATGACTTACAATAGTCAAGACCAATACACATACAATACTTACTACTTACATACTTTACTTCCAGTTAAGTCGGTATGACCTCCGGGCAGGGAGTACTACCTCCCACCACCGGGCTTTAAGATGGCACACTAATCCAGGATGCTACCCATACAAGGGAATTGGTCCAAGGAAAAGATCATAGCCAGGATTCGGTTCCAACCTCTTGTGGTTCCTTATCCTCACGCGTGGCCGAAACTATATCGGGCTTCTACGCATTCCATTATACTCATTACTCATGTTAGGAGTTAGGTGGTTAGGAATTAGTAGAAGTCCATACTTACTTCCCATACATACATACAATACACAAGTACTTATACTTACACATACACTTCATTTCCATTCATACATTTCATGAATTATACAAACTAAATGTTCAAGGGCATAAAGCAAGAACAATATAGTTCAAACACAATTAAGTGCAATATAAGTCCGATTCGTGCATTTATCTTATTGGTGGTCACATAAGCACACAAATCGGGGTAACCAAGTTAGGATACAGGGCATGAAGAAATCATACCGTTCACTGTCGTTTACATTCTACCGGGTCCTTTGATGATCAACTATTGGATTCCTATACATACATGGAGTAGTACGATCAATGATCTATTATTGATCTAACTTACTCCTTCATTGGCACTTACAATGTATACTTACTACTTCATTACTTTCTTACTTGGTTATTAAACCATCCCATTCTCTTCTCGTTACTCTTATTTTTACTTTCTTACATTTACTATTTCATTTATAGTGTACTCCTACATATATATGCATATATGTATATAAGCATATATATATATGTATACATATACATGTGATTGCTATAATCATATTATAAAAATACTCTTTTTTTTTTTTTGAAGACTCGACCGGACTTGCAAGTCCGGTCGCAAGTCCGGTCCAAGTCAGTAGCTTGCATTACGGGAATTTTTCTGGCCGACCGGACTTGCAAGTCCGGTCGCAAGTCCGGTCCTTTCCAGAAGGTTTCAACGGGGAATTTTTCTGGTCCGACCGGACTTGCAAGTCCGGTCGCAAGTCCGGTCGATTCCAGTAGCTTTCTGACGGGAAAATTTTCTGCTCGACCGGACTTGCAAGTCCGGTCGCAAGTCCGGTCGGCCCCAGTACTTCAGTTTAAAATCTGTTTTCAATTGCATTCTTTACCCATTGCTTCCCCAATCTTTACCAATACTTCCCCACATGATTTAGCACTAGTTAAGCACTCTAAATCACCTTAATTCATCCACCAAACTTACTACTCAATCCTTACACAAGTTATACCAATTTCCAACATCTCATCTCAACACTTACATTGTTTTTCTTCACACTAATGCTACAGATTTTGGTTTCTCTCATTATGCTACAGATTCTCACCTCAACTCTTACACTCCAATACTCCTTCAACTAATGCTACTCCTAGCATGCAAAATGCATGCCTTACACTCTAGTTTCATTCCCTCAACATACTTCTTTCAAAATCTGTTACAAACTACAAAACTCTCCATTTAAACTCTCCACTATTTCCTCTTCTTAAACCCTTAAGTCCTCATCTTTCTACACAAATTTGGGCATAGTCTCCCCTATATTCTTAACATACTCCACACATTATTTCAGCTCACATAATTCTATTCTCACCACCTGTTTACTCAATACATTATACTCACATTTCAATACAACTACAACAACAATAAAATCCTGCACACACACCCATTCAATACCCAATGTTTTCCCAAGTTTTAACATCATTTAAAAAACTTCAAAAGCTGTTACATTCCTTTCTCCAATACATTTTTACATTACTACTACTCATACTCAATACATTACTCATTTCTACTACTCCAAAAACTGTTACAATACTACATATACAACTAGTTCAAGGTAAGCACAATTACCTTGTCTTTCTAGTTTTCTTTTCTTCCTTTTTCCTTCTCTTCCTTTCCTCTTCCTTTGTTCTCGGTCCCAATGAGACTCAAACACACACAAGTGCTACAGCACATACACATACACAATACCATTTAGCTTCATTTTATACTAACCTTAGAATTTAAGTTTTAGGGTTTAGAAAAGAGTGTTACCTTTCAATGAGTAGATGAAGTTCTTGACTAGCAAGAGAACAATATTCCTAGCCCAAGAGGAAGCCAAAATCGGCTGAAGCAAACAAGGAACCAAGAGTTCAAAACTGAGAATTCTTAAAATGCAAACAAGGCTAGAAACCATGGATTTTCGAACTTCTTTTTACCTCAAGATGTTAAGGAGGTGAAGGTGCTTCCAATGGTGGCTTCAAATCTCCAAATGGTGAACACCCATAAAAATGAAAGTGGAGGTTTCGGATTTTTGAAAGGAGGGAAGTGTTCTCCTTTGCAAGGGGATTACAATGGTACTAATTTTGTAATTTTTGGAGCAAGATTAGTGGGTTAACAAGAGGAGAGAAGGGAGGAGTTGTGTGAGTTCTTCCCATTCTCCATGGCTGTCGCAGTGCAAGAGGAAGAAGAGAGAATAGAGAGAATAGAGGGAAAGAGAAACGTGGGGGGAAGGAGGGAGTGAGGAGAGAGAGAATAAAATTTGCTCTTTTATTTATTCTCTTGTCCTTTTGTTACTAAAGACAAATAAAGAGAGGGGGAGACTCATAAAAATCGGCCCCCACATGCCCATCTCACAGATTTTTAACTTTTATTTGCAAAAGTGGACACACTAAGTTTCTTTATTTGCACTCTTACCCCACAACTTACCGGTTGTTACAGTTTTCACTAATCGGTACCCATTTTCCGGAATTTTCTCGTTTAATTAATTTTATTGGTTCTAAAGCTTCACTAATATTTGTTAGTGATTATTTAGTTGACCAAAATTGTTACGAGTCTATTTGACCCGCTTAAAGTCACGTTTTCCCGGTTTCCTCGAAAAACGTGCTTTAAGGTTCGTTTATGCTTTTAACCCATTTTAAAGGTCCGTTTTCTTCGGGATTTGTTCCCTTATATTTATTTTGGTGTAATTAAGCCTTTAAAAATATACTTAGCCTAATTAATCATTGTTTTTAAATACGGGGTATTTCAGTTGTTGTATGTAATTGCAGGTCAAAGGCAATATATACATGTGGAAATTCAGTGTTTAAGGTTTATGCAATTTAAGGGCCTAAGAGCCTTGTTATTTAAGGGCCTAGGTGCCATGCAATTTAAGTTTATGCACTAAATTGTGATGTAGTGTAGTTTAAGGATTTAGATGTTTGTAAAGAACATTCTTTGTGAAGATGAGTGTCTTGGATGGTTAAAGGAGGAAAAACAATTTGTTTGTGTGTAAGGAATGTGCATTAAATGATTAAGTGTTTTTGGTTGTAAAAGGGTGAAAACCTAAGTGTTTGTGTGTGAGAATACTCTTGATGGATTTTAGGTATTCTTGAATGTCTAATGGTGAAAGCTATGTGCTTTGGTATAGCAATGTGCTAGAAGAACCCATGTCAAAATTTAGATAATGTATAAGAAGTTCTAAGTGTTTAAAAAGAGTTTTGGTGAGTTTGGAAGTGTTGAGAATGATTAAATGTTTTACTAGGGAAGAAAGCATGTATTAAGGTGTTTAGAGTGCTACAAGGATCTAGACATTGTCTTGGAAGTTCTAGGAATCAAATGAGTGTTTTGGGACACACCAAAGTTATTTCGGAGTTGTTCTAGGACTTAGGCAAACTTTGGGAAAACAAGGAGAAGGAATAAACTTGTAAAAGGACTACAAGGATGGTATAAGGCATTTAGTTGTAAGAAAAGATGCTTAAGAGTGGATGTTCAAATGGAGAAGAAATATTATGGTATAATGGTTGCAATAGGCATGAAGCACCACTTAGAAACCTAAGGAGGAAATGCTATAAGTGTTAGAGCTTTTGGTGGAAAGTGGTTAAGTGTTTAAAGGCTTGGAAAATGAGTGTTTTGCCTTGTCCGGACATCCGTCCGGACATGGACGTTCGGACAGGCCCTGTTGCGTAAGAATTCTCAGAGTCTCGAACTGTGTCCGAACTTCGGAAGTCCGGACACAGGTTCGGACAGATGAGATTCTACTTTGAATTTTCCTCGACCCATGTCCGAACTTCCGAAGTCCGGACACAAGTTCGGACATGCGTCTGCTTTCAGTATTAAGTCACGGCTTGTGTCCGAACTTGGGAAGTCCGGACACAAGTTCGGACATGCCACTGTTTTGGCAAAAATTGTTGTTTAAGGTTAGGAAAAGTTGCCTAAAAATGGTGATTATTAAGTGATGATGTTATAAGATTACTAATGACATGTTAAGTGAGTTATAATGACAATTTAGTGGGGGAAAAGTTGTATTAAAATGTAAAGGTAAAATAAGTTAAAGTGTGAAGTTATTTAACTAAGTTAACGGGGATAAGTTATAAGTATTAGACTTGAAACAACCATGTTACCCCGATGTTAATAAAAGTACATGTAATGTTCTCAGTTGTTCGAGAATTGCTCGAGGAACATAAGTGGACATGATAGAGTGGACTCCGGCGACAGGTATGGTTTTCTTGCAACCTGTGTCCTACCGGATTACACCGGCTTGTATGCCAATGTGTTTTTCTGTATGTTTGCCACGTTGTAAGATAAACATGTAATGAGTTTACAGTAATTCATTTATGTGGCGTGTTCAACTCCGATACCATTTAACCTCGGAAGTGTTAACCTTAGTTAACTGAGTCTAGGATCACATGAGTGTTCGGTATTCGGAGTAAACGACCCGAACCAAGGGACGTTCTAACCACGGCTATGCGTGTGTTAAATGTGTGATATGTGTGTGTGAATGTAGGGATCTCCCTTGTATGTTTAACCCAGTTGTAATACTGTATGTGTTGTTATGTGATAGGCTCCATAGTGGGGTTCTAACTAATATCTAAAAGTAAGTATGTACTAACAGTAGTGAGGAATCCGGTTTGGCCGGTCGCGCGTTGTTTGGGAGTGGGTATCCTTCTTAGCCTTACCCTTCTCTCTGTTATGGTTGTTTCCCTCACGGGTTATGATCTCCCATTAGCTTACTCCAAAGCTTAGCTATTCTGACTTATGATCGGTTTAGGGGGAACATGTGTTTGTGTGGTGTGTTCGGGCCACCAAACCCGAACCATCTTAACTTAAGTTACTCGTCCGACTATTAGGACGGTAATGAGTGTTGTTGTTGTATAACGAGCTTATCATGAGGGTGACATCATTCTCTAGGCTCACCAGTGAATTAACAATGTTTGGGTCAGTTCCTAAGAGAACCGTTCCCGTTATGTTATGTGTTGGTGGTGTAAAGCAATGTCTATTGCGATGTCATTATGTGCACGTTGATACGTGAAAAGTGTTGTTATGTGTATGTTATATGTTGTAAAGTGTGGAGTATGTGGATCATGGATATGAATCCCAGTTTGTGATAAGAGGCGTTTAAGGATAACCCGAATAACGGGTAAGTGTCGTCTATTAAGGAAGTAGCTCCATTAGAGGAGAAACACTCTAGGGACAATGAATACCATGAGTGACTTGTCAAGTAAGGATGTACTATCCGTTTGTTGAGCCCATTGAGGCGAAATGTCATGTGTTGTGTGTTTTAAGTTACATGCATGATTTAAATATAATCAACCGCATGCTAAGACGACAATTAGTTGTGCGTGGCCCGGTAGCATGTGGGCTGCGGGATTACCATACCAGCAAAGGTGCTGAGCCCCTTGGGGGCCACCCTTTCTCTTCTTTTCTTATTTCAGGTACGAAGAGCTGGAAGCCGTCCGAGAGTAGGACAGGGTAGTCGTTGTACATGGGTAATCATTTAAATGTATATATACAGTAGGTGTAGTAAGACCGAAATTGTTATCGGCATCAGTTTATAAATACTCGGTACAGTAGGAAGGTATGTGTATGTTGTGTTGTTAATGGAAAGGGAAAATAATGTGTAGTCGCTCGGGGATCTAGTCCATCAGACTGGTACAATGTATATGTAATAGCCTTGTTATCCACGTGGGTGGTTAACGGCGTGTAACACCAACGAGTTAAGCTATGTAAAGTAGTATATTTTCCGCTGCAGAATGTTGTTATGTGTTTGTTGTTGGATGAGGTGTTACACGTGCAGAAGCACTTGATCGCCCACGGCGAACTCAAGGTCGCGTCGTATCACATCAGCATAAGATTTCTGCCTATCTTAGGATGCTTTCATATTCGATCGAATCTACTAAACTTCGGCTTGTACTTGCTCAAGATATTCCGGTCCAATTATGATAGCTTCACTCGACTCATCCTAACACAACGGGGTACGACAAGGTCTACCATATAAAACTTGGAATGGCGACATCTTAATCGAAGCGTGCTAGCTATTGTTATATGAAAACTCGATTAGATGCAACTTATCTATCCAACTCCCCTGAAAGTCTAAGGTACATGCTCTAAGCATGTCCTCGAGTGTCTGGATGATCCTTTCTGTCTGACCATCGGTCTGTGGGTGGAACGCGGTACTCAGCTTCAACTCTGTACCCAGCGCTTCCCGTGTAGCTCTCTAGTATCTCGAAAGAAATCTGGTATCGCGGTCAGATACTAAGGTTTTTGGGACTCCGTGGTGTCGAATGATCTCCCGGTCGAATAGCTCAGTGAGCTTCGCCACCTTCCAGGTGTCCCTCATCGGTATGAAGCGGGCAACCTTGGTGAGGAGATCAACCACAACCTAGATCATGTTGAGTCCTCCCCTAGCAGGTGGGAGTCCAACAACAAAATCCATAGAGATGTCATAAAATTTCCACTCCGGAATTGGCATAGATTGTACCATTCCGCCCGGGCTTCAGTGCTCAAATTTCATCTTCTGGCACGTGAGGCACCTTAGAACATACTCAGTCACATCAGATTTCATTCCTAACCACCAGAAGTACCTCTTCATGTCTTTATACATCTTAGAGGCTCCCAGATGGACGGATAACGAAGAACAGTGTGACTCTTGCAGAATGTGATCCCTTAGCTCAGCATTGCTTCGGGGGACGCATAATTTGCCATTCAGTTGGATCAGACCGTCTTCATGCAGTTTGAAGTCGTACTTTCAGCTCTCGAATGTACCCTCTGAGATTTTCTGTCTGATCTCTTTCATGTAAGGGTCGCTCAACTGAGCCTCTCGTACCTCATCAACCAAGCTAGAAGAAGCGAGTAGCGAATGGAGTGAGTGTGCTCGACGGCTCAGGGCGTCGGCTACAACGTTCACCTTCCCTTCTTTATACTGAAGGTCGATGTCGTAATCAGATAGGAATTCCATCCACCTTCTCTGTCTCATATTCAATTCCTTCTGTGTGAAGACGTATTGCAGGCTCTTATGATCAGAATAAATGGTGATGCTAACCCTGTATAGATAATTTCGCCATATCTTCAATGCGAAGACAATGGCTCCAAGCTATAAGTCGTGTGTAGGGTAATTCTCCTCATGTTTCTTCAGCTGGCGGGAGGCGTAAGCTACTACCTTGACATACTGCATGAGTACGCATCCCATGCCCTTGCCAGACGCATCACAATACACTTCAAATCCCTTTGTGCCCTCAGGAATGGTGAGAACGGGTGCTGAGGTCAACGAGTCCTTCAAGTTCTGAAAGGATTTCTCACAATTGTCAGTCCATACTAACGGTGCATCTTTCTTCATTAGGGATGTCATGGGCTTAGCGACTTTAGAAAAGTCCTTCACAAATCTCCGGTAATAACCGGCTAGACCAAGAAATCTCCGGATGTCGGTAACAGTCTTAGGTCTAGGCCATGAATGTACAGCTTCAATTCTTGCCGGATCAACTGAGATACCCGCGCTCGAGATGACATGTCCAAGGAATGATACCTGATCAAGCCAAAACTCGCATTTGAAGAACTTCGCAAACAGCTAGGTCTCGCGCAGTGTCTCAAGTACTCACCTCAAATGGCGCTCATGCTCATCTCTGGATTTCGAATAAACAAATATGTCGTCGATGAAGACTACTACAGAAGTATCCAACTGATCACTAAATAAATGATTCATCAAATCCATGAATTTTGTTGGTGCGTTCGACAAAATGAATGGCATCACTGTGAATTCGTAGTGGCCATATCTCGTACGGAATTCCGTTTTCTCAATATCTTGCTCTCGGATGAAAATCTGATGATACCCGGATCGGAGGTCAATCTTGGAAAAGACTGAAGCTCCCTTTAACTGATCGAACAGGTCATCGATGCATGGCAATGGATACTTGTTCTTTATAGTGACCGCATTCAATTCGCGGTAGTCGATGCATAGGCGAAGGCTACCGTCCTTCTTCTTCACGAAGAGGACCGGTGCTCCCCAGGGTGATGCGCTCGGGCGTATAAACCCTTTGTCGAGTAGATCACGCAATTGCTCTTTAAGTTCGGTCATTTCTGCCGGTGCCATACGGTATGGTGCCCTAGCAATGGGTCCAGTACCAGGTACAAGATCAATTTCGAACACTACTGTTCTCGGGGGTGGCATACCGGGTAGTTCCTTTGGGAACACATCTGGAAATTCTAATACAACTGGCACCTCGGTGCTGAATTCTGGATCTCTCTCTAGATCTTGCACATAGCACAAATACACATCGTGCCCCTTTCTGAGCTCCCGGTACATAGCCATAGCGGAGATGATCGTAGTCGAAGGCTCTCTAGGCCTCTGGCGGCATGAAACAGTAACCCCAGATGGACTCTTGAGCAGCAGTCTATGCTCGGCGCAGAGGATTCGCCCCTTGTGCCGCTCCAACCAATTCATCCCAACTATCAAGTCGAATTCCAACCCATTGAATTCAATGAAGGAGATGGGAAACTCTTCACCCTTGATTCGAATCGTGGCAGCTTGGTAATACTTGGTACATCTTACTCGCTCCTTCGACGGGAGCGTAACCATAAAGTCTAGTAGCTTATCTGCCTCTAGCCCCAACCTCTTCGTAAATGATGGCGAAACAAAGGTATGAGAGGTTCCGGAGTCGAATAATACGGAGGCATCAATGCCATTTACCGGAAAGGAACCCGTGATAATAGTGCCACTCTTATCGGTCTGTGTCTCTGTGAGAATACTTAGGGAACCTTCCTTAACGAGTCCACAACCTAATGATTCATAAATTTATAAGAATTGATGGTATAACGCAAGTGGAATTTAATAACCAACGCTGCTTTTATTAATAAACCATCCATCATAAATATTGTGTCCCTAATACACATTAGTAATGCATTACATGGCATTACAAGGTTAATACTTTCTAAAGGTAAGGTTCAGGCGTCCTGGTTTCATGTGTGTGGCATTGATTATAGTCAATGGTGCCATATTCAACTGATCTTATTGATACCGTGATACAGCAACCTCGACATACCACCCATGATCAAGACATCTCCTGACTTAAGTACAATCTTTTTTCTGCAAGGTCCATACGCTTCTGCTCGCTATACAAAAATACGGCGTCATCACCAACGGATCAAGACACTACATGCACTCCTCGTTCAAGAGATTCCGATGTTTCGTCCTTATCTTGGTGTAACCCAAGTTGTCCTTCTTTTTCATAGAAGTTGACGATGCAAAGATCTGCTTCAAGTGCAGGGATTGGTTCATCTTCAAGTTGTTGTGCAATCTCTACAGCTTGTGTAACAACCGTATGAAATTCTTTTGGTATCTCTGGTGGTGTTGCTCCGTCTTCCGCTTGCGTCTTCTGGTATGTCTTGGTATAAGGGTTCCAGTCCTTTCCCAAGCACATCATTTTCAGCTTCATCTTCGCTCCACCGGGGAATTCGGGTGTGTAAAATCCTCCTGGACCCGTTCCTAGCTGGTTACAACATCATATGATGGCAATTTGTGCTTCAGGTGTTAAGTATCCCTTTAATAAAATCATACCTGTTCGGATGACCTGACACTGCTCGTTGGTGAAGTGGTGAGTGGTGATGTCGGCTTCTTCATGGTTTGGGTTTGAAGGTATTGGATAGCAGATATTAAATCTCCCTATGGTTGTAAATTTCATCTAACGTGAGTTCTAGTTTCAACTAATTCATTTCATGCTTAAACCTACGCTCAAATTCTACACATCCATGCATTCACTCAAGCAGGCAATTAATACTTTAGACATATTCTCAAGGATTAAAGGTACTAGTTAGTACCTAAGCCGGACTTCGTACCGGTCCCATCACGGTCGATGATGTGCAAGGCTGGCTGCCTCTGTGGTAAGCCCTTCTGAGCACCCCGGGACCCCTATCCCTGTGAGGTCTGCTGGGCCTGAGCATCGCCAGATGCAACCTCCGTGCCTTCTCGCTGCTTGTAGCCCTGATAGTTGCCCTTGGGCTTTGAGTTGTTAGGGCATTCATTCACAGGGTGCCCCGGTTTCTGGCAGTTGTAGCACCGTATTTCTCTTCCTTGGCAATCGGTGCTGGGGTGATCCTTATTGCAATTTCGACAGACGTAGTTACGGCCGTCAGTGTTGTTCTTACCATAGCCAGAATTAGAACCTATAACTTTGGAGTTAGCAAGGTTCGGCATACTAATACCAATTCACGTACAAACTGATTTAGTTTCAGTTTCTTACCCTTGTAAGGGTGAGATCTCAGTGGCTTCGCTGCCACCGGCGCAGTGTAAGTGAGCTGTAACGGCTCAGGTGCCTTGCCCTTCTCAGCATGGGCACTGCTATCTCCCGGGGTATTCTTCTGATGCTGCTGGGTAAACTTCACCTTCCTCTTATTCCAGTTCTTACCCTGGTTCTGCTGCTCTGAGCTGGTGTTCTTGCTGTTAGCCTTGCGCTTAAGCGCTTGCTCTTCATCCCTCAGCTGGCATGTGATCTCAACACGAGATGCAGCATGATAGCACTCATGGAGTCACCAGGCATTAGATAACATTCGTTGCATACAAGGGATTAGTCCACATAGACTACGACACTAAGGGTTTAAAACGTTGTTTACCTAGAGTGAGGTAAACCGTGTGTACCCCATGCCATACCGGAGGCGATGGCTCAATCCGTCATAGAAGCGGTCGACCAAGACCTGGCCGGTATACCCAAGGTCGGGTAGCATTCTGAGGATGGAAGTGAATGTACGGTAATACTCATCAACCGTCATCTTCTCCATCATCTTTAAGGCATCGAGCTCAAGACACTTCTTGGTCTTGACATGCTCGGGGTAGTACTTGGATCGGAGAAGGGCGGTGAAGACTTCCCAGTCGAATGTGGGATCGGCAACGTGCTCGGCCTTAACGAGCTTCCACCAATCCATAGCTTCATCTTTGAGGTAGTACGCAGCTATCCACACCCTCACTCCAGCAAGAGCCTCGAGGGTCTCGAAAGTTGTCTCCATCTTGGGGATATAGGCCTTGAGTTTGGCGGGGTTGCTCCCGCCTCTAAAGCAGGGAGGTCGAAGGTCGGCGACGCTCTTTACCCAATTGGTTTCTTGGGGTTGAGGTGGGTCGGGCTGTTGTTGCTGGTTTTGTTGTACTTGCTACTGGGCTACAGTCATTAATTGGGGCAGCAGCTGTGCCACAGTGGTGGTGACGATCTCGGCAACCGTCTGCGCACCAGGCTCATCGCCAGCCTGCACCCTGCACCCTTGGCCACGACCACGGCCTCTTCCTGACATCTGAACAAGTATGGATTACATTAGATACTGTGACCAGGCGGTCTTGATTTAAGCAATGGTATCGTCTTCTCAGACGTTAAAGGGTATCTGTTGTCATTAACGGTCATTCAGGGTTAGGTTTCTACTTCTCCGTTGTAAAACGGTTTGTAATCCTAACTCGGTAATCACTATGCTCGGTAATCTAACCATCAAAGCACAACTGTGCACTGATACCACTTTTTGTAACACCCCAACCGCTAATTTTATTATTATCCTCTAATCGTCTCCCTTAATACTATACTCGCAGCGGAAAATCCTACATACTCACGGCGGGTGATACAACGCCGTTAGCCACCCAATGACTAACAACGATTACACTACTTACTGTAACGGTCTAATGAATAGAACATACCGAGCAATCATAAATACTTCCCATATCATTCCCAACGTTTACTTACATCCTTGGATTACCGAGTATACAAATTCATATCAAATTACATCCCTTTCTTACAATCCTAACAAAAGTTATGAGTTTATCAATCTAATAATTCCTACCAAGTTCACAATCCCAAAATATCCAAAAGGGTGTACCACATGGTACATCGGCTACTCAAAAAGGCTATAAGTCGTGTACAACTCGGTACACCTTTCTCATCCTACCAACTACTAAAAAAGATGTTCATCTCGGTCAAGTTCAACTTCAACTATCTCGGGTACCTGAAATAAAAACGTGCCCCAAGGGGCTCAGCAAATAGCTGGTATGAAATTCACATACCCCGCGTGCTAACGGGGGTACGCCGACTACTTGGTCGCATACATGGAGTTCATTAACTTTATACATGCATACATGCTATAATGAACAATAATACATTCACACCATAGTGCACACATACATACAATGCGATACATACAATGGAAGACAATCACAAATCAACCATTCATACTTACCAAGGCACTAGATACACTTCTCAAGTTCATCCACAATACTTTGTTAGTTACTTACTCATCCGGGTTAATCGGATGTACTTTACTTTTTTCCTCGAGACCCTTGACTTACACCAGTCATGATCTTTACTTGGCCAATTACTCTTCTTACTTTAATACTCAAGTCAAGTCGGTATGACCTCCGGGCAGGGACTACGATATTCCACCACCGGGCTTTAGGGTGGCTTACTTCCTAGGGTTGCTACCCATTTAAGGGGTTTGGACCACGAGGAAGAACAGGCCAGAATTTGGAAACAACCTCTCGTATTTCCTCATTCTCACGAGTGCCCAAAGCTATATCGAACTTCTCACATTACTCCAATTTACCAATTTACTCAAGGTTAGAAATGTTACTTAGTTAGGATTTAGTGAGAAATCATTCTTTCCATACTACTTGGTTAGTACACTTCAAACCAAAGCCATCAAACACTTCATCCACAATCATACATTTCATGAATTATACAAACTATAAGTTCAAATACAATCCAACAAGGAACAAAACATTACAAGCACAAGAAAGTGCAATAAACCCGATTCGTGCATTTTATCTTGTTTAGGTGATCACACATAACATACAAACACACAAATCAGGGTAACCACGGTAGCATACAAGGCATGAGAAAATCATACCGTTCACCGTCGTTCTCGGACTTCCAATTTTTCTTCGGAGTTCGACTATTTGGGTCCTATAACATACACAGGATCGGGCGGTTAATTATCTGCAATTAACCTAACTCATCTCATCTTTAGTCGTTCCCAATTACAATTACTAACTCTTGCAATTCAAACTCATTTACTTAAGTCACTTACTTCAAATTACTTCTTAAGCTTGTTTATGCCCTTAATGACCATTAAACATCATTAATCAAGTCTTAATTACCTTATAATATCATTACCAACCAAGACCCTACCTTAAAATGGCTTTAAAACAATTTTTGTGAAGATTTTAGAGTGGTCCGGGTTTGGGTCCGGGGTTACAAACCCGGACCAAGCCTTTGGAAAACTCTCGGGTAACATTTTAGAGTGGTTTGGGTTTGTGTACGGATTCACAAACCCAGAACAATGCACGTGATTAGTTACTGCCTTGATGTTGGGGTGGTCCGAGTTAGTGTACTGGTTTGTAAACCCGGACCACTCCTTCTCGTATACATTCTGCCTAGTTTTTTGCTTGGTCCGGGTTTCTGTACCGGATTATAAACCCGGACCAAGTGCAGTAATGTTCAATTTACTTGTTTTTTATTCTATTTCAACTTCAATCATTTACCAACTTCTTCCCCAATCTTTCTCCTTATAATCTAGCATATTTTAACACTATTTAGACACTCTAAACTACCCTAATTCAATCATCAAACTCATCACTCATCCTATGATAATTTTACACACTTTTCACACTTAGTTTTCTTCCATAAGTTGCTGCTACAGATTTTGCTTTCTTCCTTTCTCTAACTCAATGGTTCTTCATCTAGCACTACCTAGTTAAGAAATTTACATTACTCCATTCCTAGTTCTACTCAACTACACAACTTCCTCCTAATACAAACTAAGGTGATAACTACTCCAATTCAATCCTTAAATACACTAGACCAACCTAGGTTCTTTCCTAACAATTACACTATCAAGTCCTCTAGTTTATACCCAAATTTTGACATAGGTTCCCCTAGAATTTTAACATTGCCCACACACGTAATTCAGCTCACTACTCAATTCACAGCCCTGTTCATTATATACATCATTCACACAAAATTCTAAACACTTACCACACACTTAATTCCCACACTTAGCAATTTATTCACTTGGTTCAAAAGCTTCTAATTATCAATATAATCAACACTAATATACTCCATTTATTTCCTACCATTACAACAGCATTACACTATACTAAAGCAATGTAGTTACCATACTCAAACCTTAAAAATCTGTACAAAGGTAAATTCATTACCTTAAGTTTCTTGGTTCTTTTTCCTTTCTCTCCTTCTTCCCTTCTTGTTCTTCCTTTCCTCTTTGTTCTTGTTTTTCTTCTTTCTTGATTTTAAATTGGCCAAGCTACAGCCACATTCCAAGTGATACTCACACAAGGCTAGTAAATTCCTAACTCAAGAATTAAACCCTAACTTACAAGTGAATACTTAAAACTCTAAGGAGGTATTACCTTGGAACTTCTAGATAAAGTTATGGGTAGTGAAATGGCTAAGCTTCAGCTCCTATTTGGAGTACCAAAATCGGCTGGACAAGGAGCAATGAGGGTTCACCATGGGTTTTTTTTCATTATGCAAAGGAAAAGCTAGAAAAATAAGAACTTTGAGTCCCTTTCTTACCTTAGAACAACAAGAAGAAGATGGAGCTCCAAATGGTCACCTTCAAGCTCCAAGGGAAGCTACAGCCATGGAGATGGAGTTGGAGATTTTCAATTTTAAAAGGGTGGAAAACGATGCCCAAAGAGAGAGGATTTTAGTGGTGTAATTTGTTTTGCATTTGGACTTGATTTTGGCTTTCAAAAATGAAGAAGAAGGAGGCTGCTGTGAGGGGCTTTTTAAATCGCCATTACCAGGCAAGGGAGGAAGAAGAAGTCTGGAGGGAGGAGAAAAAAAAAACGTGAGAGTAGAGAAGAGTGGGAGGAGAGAGTCTAAAGGTGAGCTTTTTACTTTTCCCCCACTTTATTATTTTGTCCTTTTGTGAGTGATAGTGAATAAAGAGAGGAGAGGGTGAATGAATCGTAACCCACACACACACTCACATAGTTTCAGATTTTTAATTACCAATGAAGAGGCTATTTTGCTCTTATTGCAATTTACACCCCACAAGTTCTCATTTTTGCACTATTCACTAACCGGAACCCGTTTTCTGGAATTTTCTCGTTTAATTAATTTTAATGGTTCTAGACCTTCACTAATGTTTAATTATAGATATTTAATTGACTATAATTATTACGGGTCTGTTTAACCCGTTTAAAGTCACGTTTTCCCGGTTTCCTCGAAAAACGCGCTTTAAGGTTTGTTTGTGTTTTTAATCCGTTTTATGGATCCATTTTCTTCGGGAATTGTTCCCACGTGTTTATTTAGGCATAATTAACCTTTTAAAATACTCATTAGCCTAATTAATTACTATTTTTAATTTCAGGGTATTTCAAGCACGACCTAGTTAGATAATCAGTTAATATTTTAGAGGAATTGTCGTCTCCAAATTAACTGGTTTTGTTCCTGGAGTCTATTGAATGCCGCAGTTCTCACTTGTAAGCAGACAAACTAGTAATCTATAATAAATGGCCAGATCATCAGAGAATTAATATAAACAAAGAACATAAGTTTAATCAGATTAAAACTGGTAAAACCACAAAGATAATGGAATCTCGAATTCGGATTACATAGCAAACCGGAATATAAAAGTACTACTCAGCCATAGACATGTTAACGATAAATAAATCTATAGAAAATAGTATTAGAGAAGTAGAACAAGAAGAAACTCGGATTGGAAACTCCGTGTTGAAGTCTGTGTCTCAAATCTTCAATCTGCTCTGCTCAAACTCCCAGTGAAAATATTAAAAACTGCTAACTCTCTCTCTTTCTGATGTCAAAACTAACTCGTAGAATAGAAGATAGGTCAAAATATGTTGTTTCCCTTCTTTTTATCTTGCGGCGAGCTTCTCCCTTGATAAAAAAATAATTTTATCTTTTTTTTAGTATCGTAGCCAAAGTTCCGGCCCTTCTCTAGTATTGGTTCGGGTTTGTAAACCAGTACACAAACTTGGACCACGTATGAAAGTAGGCAGAAGGTTTCTCTGAAGGATGGTCCGGGTTTACAAACAAGTACATAAACCTGTACCACGTCTGAAAATAGGCAAAGAGGTCATCGAGAGATTGGTCTGGGTTTACAAACTGGGGCACAAACCCGGACCATCATAAAAACACGGCAGAAGCTTGATCGAAGAGCTGGTCCGGGTTTGCATCCAGGACCAAAACCCGGACCAGTTGTAGACTTGAACTTTTTCCCTTAAAAATCATCATTAGACTCCCGGTTTTACTTCCATTGGTTGACTCAAGTTCTAAAATCTTCGTTTAAGCATCTTCTTGAGCTTTTTACCCTGAAAAACACATCAAATCAATCATAGGGGACAAATATATGAGTAAAGCATAAAAAAGACAATAAGGAGGGAATTTAAAGTCATAACGTAGATAGTTAAGCATGAATTAGTCTCGTAAAATTAGGCAAATTCCTGACATCAAATTCCCCACACTTAATCTTTACTTGCCCTCAAGCAAATAGAAACATACTGAAATATTACAGAAGGGAGTCATCAGTTTAGTTAACAAGACATAGGAAGTTAAACCGGATTAACGACTAGAAGCATGGTTTGCCCATAGGTTAATCAGTCTCCCAGATAAATTGGTTATACTACGATTGGTTAGAATTAAATTGGGCATGGTTTGCGGCTTGTTATTTCGGCCAGTAGGATTCGTTGTACAAGGACCGCTCAACGGATTAATTAAGATTCCCGAGTTTATTACAGAATTAGGGAAGGTTTTATTAATAGATTTAGAAAGTGAAGGTTTGTAAAACAATCCGGGGTGCATCCTTATATTTAGAGTTTTAGCCTTTTTTATTTACATAGTTTATTTTGATTGTATTCTTATTTTATATTTGTTTATTGAGTCAGTATTTTAGTTAAATTACGAAAACCTCAAAAAGTGACATTTCCTATTTTCTTAATTTAGTTTAGTTTCTCAATTAGTTAATAAATTTTCAATTAATTGAACGAGGTCATTGAGTTCGACAACCCCACTTAATTCACTATTCCGTAAAACGATATATACACTGTCTAGGTAGAAATAGGAACATATTTCTGCTACATCTATCCACGGCTCATAAGCTATGTAACTAGGTCCCAAAATGAAATACCCAAACTCACTGAACAGAATGCATAATTATGCATAACACATGAGTAGATCACGTATCCACACTTATGGGATCATAAAGCGCAAATAGAAGTCAAAACATAGCTCAAACAAGCAAATTAGGCAAAATCAGAGTCGTGTCATCACACAAAACTCTGTCCCAAACTACTACGGGCCAGGCTCTACAAACAGAGTCAAGAATAAAGGGAGCCACACTACTCAAAGGACTAGTGACACACAACTCAATGCCTCTCAACCCAATAGACAAACCAAGCCTACCCACTAAATCATCAGACACAAAGGAGTGAGTAGCTCCAGAACCGTCGCCTCTGCTCCATGAAGCCACTGCCACCTCTAGCCTATGGACACTGGGCGATCCTATGCTCTATAGACCCACACTTGAAGCACGCCTCGAACTTCTTATAGCACTCCCAGCCAGGATGGAAGCGAGCACAATCACTACACTTATCTCTAAAGGATGATGAAGAAGAAGCTCCACGATCTCCACGAAATTGCTTCTTCTGAGAAGAAACTTGCTCCTGCCTCCCAGAATCATCAACCCGCTGCTTCCACTTCTGCTCCTTCTTCCCAGACCAATGCCTCTCCAGGAGCTCACTCTCCACCACCAATGCCTCATTGGCCACATCTCGGGAGGTCTTGTGGCGGAAAGGAGCCACAACAGCCCTGATCTCAGCTCTCAGACCGCTCTCATACTTCCTC
Source organism: Limonium bicolor (assembly GCA_023374045.1). Lineage (NCBI taxonomy): Eukaryota > Viridiplantae > Streptophyta > Magnoliopsida > Caryophyllales > Plumbaginaceae > Limonium > Limonium bicolor. The sequence continues at coordinate 153,535,639 of CM041778.1, read as the reverse complement.
GCCTTCCGGTTCTCATCCAGCTCAAGCACATACTTTGAAAGAGATATGAATTTCCACACGTAGTTGTCCAAAAACATCTCCCATATCAGGCGGAGTCTCCCACACTCCACAATCTTCTGGTCCTAGAAGACGTCGGGGTAGAACTACTAGTTGAAGCAGCCATAGAAATGCTCCCCAAGACCACAGATGGGGGTACTTCCTCTCAACCGACTTCCACCACTCCTTCCCTTTCGCCTGAAACATGAAGGTAGAAAAGCCCACCTTCTGCTCCTCCTCACATCCCATCACACGAATGAGGTCCTTGATAGCAGTGATCTAATTGCTAGCCTTCTATGGATCACCGCTAGCATTGAAGGAGAGTGACTTCAGCTTCAGAAACTCCTGCAACGCCTTGACGTTGCTGCCACCACTGCCAGCTCCAGACGCTGGCCCTGCAACGGTACCCACGCTCTGCAGCATCGGGTAACCACCACCTGCACAATTGTGACAATCTCTCCCTGTGGAGGGTCACCCTGAGGAATCGCTCTATGTGGTGGCATACTGAGAAAATAAACACCAAACTGATTAGATACCATCAAGCACTCAGAATAGCAGATATCACCGAAGCTCAAACATAAGCAAAGCTGGCAAGCTTACACGAAATAGAAGTGTAATTCAAAACACTCAAAGCCAAGCTTTCAGAATCACAAATATGGGTGGGACACTAGTAACCAGCTAACACAACAGAAGGGAACGCATGCCCTTGGATCACAAGATCCTACAACAGAAGTAGTAGAGACCACTAGTGGACCCATCAGTTACTAATCATCCAGGGAAACCCAAGGAACAGAAACAGAAGGACGTCCTGCGCAACATTCTATGGGATAGCCAGACCCGGCCATCCATGACTCAGAAGCTATGTAACTAGGTCCCAAAATGAAATACCCAAAATCACTGAACAGAAATGCATAAATAAGCATAACACATGAGTAGATCACGTATCCACACTTAGGGGATCATAACCTCACAAACAGAAGTCAAAACATAGCTTAAACGAGCAATTTAGGCAAAATCAGAGTTGTGTCTTGACATGTGTCCAGGCTTACAGGTTCGGACACATGCGGAGAGCGAAATCAGAGAAATCCGGACTTGCATCCGTGCTTGTAAGTCTGGACAAAAGTCCGACAAAATGTACATGGTGAAGTCCGGACATGTGTCCGAGCTTGGAAGTCCGGACATATGCCAAGAGTTTAAAATTGAGGGAACATCAGGTATGTCTGGACTTGTGTCCAGGCTTGCAAGTCCGGACATGAGCCGAGACTTGACACCCAGAACTCATCCTTGCACCCCGTCCGGACATGCAAGTCCGAACAAAAGTCAGGACACATTTAAAAACTGCAGAAATGGAGAACCCGTCACGCCCCGTCCGGACATACATGTCCGAACGTAAGTCTGGAAGCGGCAAACACCAGAACACAATATGTAGAATTCTTACAAATCAACACCAAGTCATGCAGGATTGAAACTAGAAAATCAATAGAAGGATCCATGGGGGTTTCGCAAGTTAAAACAACAGCAAACAACATGAAAACAACACATAAATCACACCAGAACTCTTCTACAATCAACTAAATTTCCAAACTCCCCATGGATGAACAAACAACATCGAATCGGTCAACCACCTACCTCAATTGACGCTCAGAAAGCCACCAACTAAAACCGAAGCACAGCCTAGTAAACACGCTGATCAACTTGGACTAAAACGACACTGAATCGACAATTGCAAACCAAACCAAAAATAAGAAATTGAACTTCAAAATGAAAGAAAACCACAACTGAAACCCGTGATTTAAACCTTAGAGAAGATGCAAAAACCACACAGCAACAGAGACTAGAATCGACCACGAATCAGCAACACCACACTGATCACCAAGATGTACTTTTGAAGAGGATGGAGGAAGAGAGCGCTCAAAATCATGAACCGTCGAGACAAAAAGAAGAATGAGAAAAGAATTCCTGATTTCCCCCTTACCTTATTTCTCAAAATGCTTAATTACCGCCTTGCCCTCTACTCTTCCTCAAAACCACCTAATGTCATAAAATCTAGGGAAACTTACATACCCTACTCATGACGTTTGACAAAATTTCACAATCCACCCATGTGGTTTTAAAAATTACTTTCCCCACCCATGCGGTTTTCCCTGTTTTACGTCCAGCAACTTTTCTAATTTTTGTTCAATTCAAAAGATGCTTAAACGTTGTCCGAAGTTGATGAAATTTTACATAGACGATGCTAAAGTGTTATATTTTGGTTTAGTGAGAAATCTAAAGTTTTTTAAGCTTAAATGTGACATGTGGGACCCAATGAACATGCATTAGGTCCCACAGGACACATTTAAGCTTAAAAAACTTCAGATTTGACATAAGATCAAAGTATATCACTTTAGCATCATCCATGTAAAGTTTCATCAATTTTGGACAACGTTTAAGCATCTTTTGAATTGAACCAAAATTAAAAATGAAATACCCCAAACCTTGGTATGTTGGTTAAACACTAAAACATGATTTATTAAGACTAAAAAGAGTCTTGAAAACACTAGTAAACAAATTTAAACAAAAGCAAACACAAAATGTGCTTTAAAGTCAATAAGAGCTAAAATGTGCTCTAAGCTTGGAATAGGCTTGGGTAAGACCTAATGAACTTACCAAGACCTCATTTATATACTAATGAACATATTAAACTAATTACCAAAGAAAACCAAGCTTGAAAACAAGTTAAAACACAAAATGTGCTTTAAGAAGTCTTAAAGCACATTTTTGAAAAATTGTCTTGTAAATGAGTTTTGAGTGGCTAAATGTCCATCATTACTCTTAAATATATATGTGTACTATATAGTATCACATTTGGGTGGCTATATTAATGGGAAATCAAAAATTTCACTTCTAAGTGCCTTGTTTAGGTGAATAGTACTTTTTATAAGCTAGTTTATAACATATGTTGTATTAAGTAATTAAATTGACAAATGAAGACTAAAATACCCTCATACTCATAAAGGGGGCCGGTTTTTATTAGTGTGGTGACTCACCACTCTCTAGTTAAGGTAATAAGTAATTAAAGCAAACTAAGTAAAACTACCTTTTACTTTATACTACAAATATCTCCTAAAAAGTAAGTTCTATCTTCATTCTCTCATTTCTTTCCTTCACTCACACGGTTTCCCACTCATCTTCTTCCTTCTTCTTTGTTCTCTCACGGTAATACTACTATCTCCATTAGAACTCCATCTTTGACCTCTTGCTAAATCAAGCTCACTTGTCCAAATCAAATTCTAAGACCACCAATCTCTTCCTCTCATCAAGCTCTTCATTCCTATCTTCTCAAAACTCCAAGAGCTCCATTTCGGTGCCAAGGTGTTTCACCATTGAAGGAGCTAGAGCTTGTATTTTGACATATTGTTGATCTCCTTTGCTTCTAGGTAAGGAATCTCAAAGAAAAATCATGTTTCCTCCATGTTTTTACCTTGACCGAAAATACACATTGATATAGCTCTTTGTGTGACCTTGTTCTAGCTTCATTCCAACTCTTCATGGACTAGGTGGAGTCCTCTCTTGCTAGATATTCAAACTCTCTTCAAAGAACAAGGTAAAACAATTACATTAATGTTTTTGAAACAATGTAAAATTAGGGTTTACAATGAGATGGAGCTTATAGCTTGAATACTCATTATAATGTTTGTATATTGTTTAGAACTTGTCAAAGAATCAAGTACTCTATTGGTTTTCTAAAGGAAACAAGAAAGAAGTTATCTTGCAAAAGAGGTAAATCTACTAACTTAATGTTGTTTAATGCCTTAGGAGAAATGAGCTTATAAATGCTTATTAAAACTACCTAAAGAGCAAATGGTGAATGACTTAGTAAAGTGTTCTCAAGAGACTAGTAAAGGGCATATGTGTGTTGAGTGTATTTGCAGGTTAAAGGCATATATATTGTGGAAATTCAGTGTTTATGATTTAAGCACCTTAAGGGCCTAAGAGCCATGCATTTTAAGGGCCTAAGTGCCATGCAATTTAAGTTATGCACTATATTGTGATGTAGTGTGAATTTGGTGAAGTTGTGTAAGAAAGTGTTCTAGATGTTTTTGTGTGTTTAATGGAGAAAACAAAGTGTTTAGGCTTAGTAATGTTCTAGGGGAATCCATGTCAAAATTTAGGTAAGAAGTAAGAAGTTCTAAGTGTTTACATAAGGTTTGGTGATCTAGGAAATGTAGGAAATGAATAAGGAGTTCAAGGTGTTGTAAAGGAGTTTTGATGAACTAGGAAGTGTTCTAGAGTGTAATAAGGACTTAGACATGATCTTTAGGTTCTAGTAAGTACCAAAGCCACTTAAGGACTTAGGTAAATATTTAGGCAAACTTTGGTAACAAGGAGAAAGTGTAAACTTGGAAAAGAATTGTTAAGATGGATATAAGGAGTTAGTTGTGAGAGATGATGCTTGGGAGATGATGTTAAAATAAGGAGAAAGACTCTGGGATAGTAGTTATCATAGGTATGAAAACACCACTTGGAAAACTAGGAGAAAATATTGTAAGTGTTAGAAATTTTGTGAAGGAATAAGTAAGGGCTTGAGGAATTAGAAAATGAGTTTTATGAGTGTTTAAGGGTATCTTAAGTTGTGTTTGAAGTGCCCAAATGAGGTTAGGGGGTACTAGGTTATATGGGGTGAAGTTTGGAGTTGAATGTAAAAAGGAAAACAAAGATTTGGGGCAGACCGGACTTGCGACCGGACTTGCAAGCCCGGTCGGGCCCAGTTTACCCTGCGAGAATTGGCCTCTGGAATGGACCGGACATAGGACCGGACTTGCCAAGTCCGGTCGGGCTAAATTTTCAAAGGGGAGGAACTCTCTGGAATGGACCGGAAATAGGACCGGACTTACAAGTCCGGTCGGAGTAGAAAAATTTGACGGAATTGTGTTCTGGAATCGACCGGACATGGACAAGTCCGGTCGGCAAGTCCGGTCGGACCTAAAACTTGAAAAAAAAAAACAGAAAAGAATGTGACTTATATAGTTAACCCTAGGGTGTATAATGAAGGTAACCTAGGGTAAGGAATGCATTAAAACATGTCATATAATGATGATTGAATACTTAGTAAGTGTGAAGTTAAATAAATAATTAACCGACGTTACTAATGCGTATAGGGTTCTCTCGAGGTGGAAACGAAACGAGGCAAGGACCAAGGTATGGTTTTCTTGCAGTCTGTTGTCTACCGGTTTACACCGGCTTGGATGCTGTTTGCTTTTCTGTGTGTTACGACCTTATAAGACTAAGGCATGAAAAGAGTTTACAGTTGTTATACATTAAGATGTTGTAAAGTTGTGACTCCTTCCCTTGGTTGTCTAACAAGACCTAAATGTTTGCTTGTTTGTGACTTAACAAAATATTGTGTGATCACTAACAAGTGCTAATCGGGGGAGTGAGGAGTCCGGTTGTTCCGGCCACGCGTGTGATGGATAGGGGTCGATATCATATCCGGTTCGGCTCTCTTGGTGTATGTATAGGTGGTATTCCAATTTGGTTTCTACCTTCCCTTAGCTTATCCAAAGCTAGTTACTGACTCACGTCGGGCCACAGGGGCATACGTATGTTATTTCGGTGCGCTTGGGATCACTATATCCGACGCACCTTGGGTATTAGTTAACCGTTCTATATAACTGGACGGTAACGAGGATGGTAACGAGCTCAACATGGGATTGGTAAAAAAATCTCTAGGCTCACATGGTATACTAACTATGGTGGAAGGTTCCTTGTGAGGACCGGGTTTATGGTGTTATGTGTTGATGTTGTGATGCTATACAAATTCCCTTGCTATGCTATGATATAAATATATGTATGTTGGATGTTCTAAAATGAATGCCATGTTATTATGACAATTGGTTGCGCGTATCCCGGTAGCCGATGGGCTGCGCGCTAGCCATACCAGCAAAGGTTGCTGACCCCCTCGGGGGCTCCATATTTTTATTGTAGGATGAGGATCGAAGAGGCAGAGTGGCTCTAGGTTCTAGGTTGTTGATGTACTTTTGGATATGTTGGTTTTGGAGCCCGGGACGCGCCTGTGCTCCCGAGGCATTACATATTGATACCATTGTCATACAGTGGTGGATGATTATGGTTGTAGGTGTGTTGTAAATTAAATACTCGGTATGGTTGGTTATGTTTATATATATGGATGTTTAGTCCTATGCTCGGGAGCCTGATCATCAGACCGATACACTTGTATTTATTCTGCCTAGTTAACCACGTGGGTGGTTAACGGCGTTGTAGCACCAAAGCATTTAGTTATTATTATTTGGTTGGTCATTTCCGCTGCGATTTCGGTAGTTGGTAGGGGCGTTGTAGGGGTGTTACAAAAAGTGGTATCAGAGCGAAGTATCGCTCTGATGACTAGAATACCGAGCTTAGGGATATACCGAGTTAGGAAACCTAACCGTAGTTACCTAAGTGAACAGATTTGGAAAGGTTAACCACTAATTAAGTGTGGAATTACCTGGTTGTCGGGAAGATGTTATAACCATTGGACCGATAAGTGTGCAAGCATAATGCTAATGAGATGTTCATGTGAATTCAGATGGCAGGTAGACCACGAGGTAGAGGCCGCGGGCGCGGTACTGGAGATTTGGGTGACCAGGGCGATGATACTACGGCACAGACTATGGCTGAGGCAGTTGCAGCCGCCGTAGCCCAGTTGGTACCCGATCTGGTTGCTGCTATACAGCAAGGGCAACAGCCCGGAGTTCAGCCACCACCACCACCGCCACGAGAGACCAATTGGGTCAAGGCGTTGGCTGATCTTAGACCGCCATCATTCAATGGGGAGACTGATCCTCGAAAACTGGAGGCGTACATCTCCGAACTGGAGACCGCCTACGAGACCTTGGCAGTACCTGCTGAAGCTAAGGTCCGTCTTGCCGCCTACTACTTGAAGGGTACGGCGCAGAGTTGGTGGAAGTTGGTGAAGGAGGACAGGATGGCTGATCCTGAGTTTGGTTGGAGGGAGTACACGGCTCTACTGCGAGCCAAGTACTACCCTGTGCATGTGCAGGAGGCCAAGCGCCTCGAGCTGGATAGTCTGAGGCAGGGAGATAAGATGTCGGTTGATGACTACTACACAGCATTCACCGGCCTTATCCACCTGTTACCAGACCTTGGGTATTCGAACCGAGTGTTGGTGAACCGGTTCTACAATGGTCTTAGCCACCGTCTCCGCTATGGGATGGGGCCAGCTGAGTATACTACCTTGCAGGTAATTAGAGTACCTAATTGTGAATCAATTTATACCATGAGTGAATGTTAATGTGAGTTGGTAAGTTGTTTTTGCGGGGCATGACTGACATCCTAAAATTCAGGAGTGCTATCATGCCGCGGCTAAGGTTGAAATTACCGTCCGTCTGAGGGACGAGGAGAATGCGCACAAGCGCAAGGCCACCAACGAGGGCCAGAGTCAGCAAGGGTATGGGGGAGGAAAGAAAAAGAAACCCTACCCTCAGCCCTAGAAGGGTCAGTACCAGGGTGACAAGGGCCAAGCCCAGACCACCACAGCTGATGAGCCATTTAAGCTCACGTATGCGTATGCGGCGAAGCCTCTACGCTCCTACCCGCCTAAGGGTAATTACTTAACCATGTGTATCTAGTTGAGGTGTATGTTGTTGAGATGGAAAGTGAGTATTGATTGTGTGTTGTTATAGCAGCTAGCGCGGGCTCTGGACCGGAGCGCCACTTTTACTGTAAGTGGTGCAATGGAGACCACCCCGGCAAAGACTGCAAGGGGAATGATGTGAGGTGCCGTCACTGCCAGAAGATGGGGCACCGTGAGTTTGAGTGTTGGACGAACCCCAACAGCAGGAACTACAAGCCAAAGGGGCAGTGGAAGGGTAATACTACCACGACCACTGAGGGCCCGAAGGCGACTATCCAGCAGACTCCTGATAAGAAGTACACTGAATCCCAGAAGGGGAAGGCTACGGGGTCCGGCAAGGCCGCCCTGAATGTGGTGGACCGGTCAGAGGCACCAGGGTCCTCTTCGAGACCAGGTACCGCCTAAACTGTTAAATGAAAGAGTGATTGCTTACCGCATTTCATGCATGAGTGTTAGCAAGTCTAAGGGTATAAACACATAAGTAAAGATTTGGAATATAATGTGGAAAACACCTAAAGTTAGGCACTTTGAAACTTAGGAACCTTCAATATCTGCTATCCAAACCCGCCCACACCAAACCCTGAAGAAACCACTATCGACATCACCGACTTTCCAATGGAGCAATGTCAGGTTATCCAGCCAGGTATGATACTCTTAAGTGGATACCTGACACCAGAAGCACAAGTCCATATCATCAGACGATGCGACGAACTTGGAGCAAAACTAGGAGGGTTTTACACACCCGAATACCCGAGCGGAGCAAGGATGCAATTGAAGATGATGTGCATGGGTAAGGACTGGAATCCCTACACCAAGTCATATCAGGATGTGCGAGCTGAAGACGGAGCAACTGTACCAGGCATACCTGAGGAGTTCCTTGCGGTTGTTAACCACACCGTGGGAATTGCTCAACAAGACGAAACGGAATCAATTCCGAGTGTGAAAGCAGATCTATGCATTGTGAACTTCTACCAGAAAGGTGGACGGTTAGGTATGCACCAAGACAAGGACGAGTCACCCGAGTCTCTAAGTAAGGGAGTACCCGTGGTGTCTTGGTCCATTGGTGATACCGCAGTGTTTGTATATGGCGAGCAGAAGCGTGCTGACCTCGCAAAGAAGCTATTGTTGAAATCGGGAGATGTATTAATCATGGGTGGGCAATCAAGGATGCTATACCATGGCATCAGAAAAATCAAACTGAATACCGCACCGTCGGCAGTGATCAATGCCACACACATGAAACCCGGACGTTTGAATTTGACCTTCAGACAATTCTAAGCCTTGTATACTTTTGTAATGTGTTAAGCCAGTATATGTTAAGGAAGTTATGTATGTGTTAAGTTATATCAACCATGTAAACCAACAATGTTGTAAAGAGGAAGTGTTAATGAATAAAGTGGAGCTGTTTGAAGTATATAAACCGTGTTGTTACCCAAATACTTATTAGTTTGCCAATGAATTAGGCTGTGCACTCGGAACGGGAGGTATACTGAGTGTCTGCAATAAGGCAGAAGCCGGCAAGAGCGGCACAATCCTCACCGGTACCTTTCCAGTGAATGGCGTGGATGCATCGATCTTGTTCGACTCTGGAGCCTCACACACATTCATTTCGCTATCATTTGCGAAGAGGCTGGGGTTAGACGGTGAAGAGATGCCAGACTTCGTGGTCACTCTCCCGTCGAAAGAGCGGATCAGATGTACCCGCTACTACCGAGATGCTGTTGTTCGAATCAGGGATGAGGAGTTTCCGATCGACTTGATAGAGTTCGACGGACTAGGTTTTGATGTGATTGTCGCGATGAACTGGTTGGAGCGGTACAAAGGTAGAATCCTATGTGCCGAGCATCGACTGCTTCTTAGGAGTCCATCTGGGGTTACTATATCATACCGCCAGAGGCCCAGGGAGCCTTCGACACAGATCATCACCGCCATGGCCATGTATCGCGAGTTGCGACGAGGAAAGGATGTATACCTCTGCTATGTCCAGGACATAGAGAGAGACCCTGAGTTTAGCCCAGATGTGCCGGTAGTGTTGGAGTTTCCTGATGTATTTCCTAAGGAACTGCCGGGCATGCCGCCAGCACGAGAGGTTGAGTTTGAGATTGATCTAGTCCCGGGTACCGGACCCATTGCAAAAGCACCTTACCGTATGGCTCCAGCAGAGATGACAGAGCTCAAGGAGCAGCTGAGAGACCTACTTGACAAGGGCTTTATCCGCCCTAGTGTTTCACCATGGGGAGCGCCGGTCCTCTTCGTGAAGAAGAAGGACGGTAGCCTCCGCCTATGTATTGATTATCGGGAGCTGAATGCTGTTACGGTGAAGAACCGTTACCCCTTACCACGCATCGACGATCTATTTGATCAGCTGAGGGGAGCATCAGTATTCTCCAAAATAGACTTACGTTCCGGATACCACCAGATTGCCATCCGTGACAGCGATATCGAAAAGACAGCTTTCAGAACTAGGTATGGGCATTATGAGTTCACAGTTATGCCGTTTGGCTTGTCAAATGCACCAGCAAAGTTCATGGACTTAATGAACCGTTTGTTCCAAGATCAGTTGGACAAATCAGTGGTAGTTCATCGATGACATACTTGTGTATTCGAAATCGAGAGGTGAGCATGAAAGCCACCTGAGAGATGTATTGCAGACATTGAGAAAGAATCAGCTGTATGCTAAATTTTCTAAGTGTGAATTTTGGTTGAACCAAGTATCATTCCTTGGACATGTGATTTCTGAGGCCGGGATCGCTGTTGATCCGGCAAAGATAGATGCAGTACGCACCTGGCCTAGGCCGAAGACAGTTACCGACATCAGGAGCTTCCTCGGTCTGGCAGGCTACTATAGGAGATTTGTGAAGGACTTCTCCAGTGTCTCGAAGCCGATGACTTCCTTGATGAAAAAGGATGCACCATTCGAGTGGACAGTTGACTGTGAGAGGGCTTTCACGAGTCTCAAGGATGCTCTGACATCTGCACCGGTTCTGACATTACCAGACGGTCCAGATGGTTTTGAGGTCTATTGCGACGCATCAGGCAGGGGTATGGGTTGTGTGTTGATGCAACACGGGAAGGTCGTGGCTTACGCCTCCCGACAACTGAAGAAGCATGAGGAGAACTACCCTACCCACGACTTAGAATTGGGGGCCATTGTCTTCGCACTGAAGATATGCCGACATCACTTGTATGGGGTAAGTGTGACGATTTATTCTGACCACAAGAGTTTAAAGTACTTGTTCACTCAGAAGGAGTTGAACATGAGGCAAAGAAGGTGGGTTGAATTTCTGAATGATTATGACATCAATTTACAGTACAAGGAGGGTAAGGCAAATGTGGTAGCTGACGCGTTGAGTCGCGAGCACACTCTCTCCATTCGCTAGTCTCTCATACTGGCTTGGTTGAAGAGGTGCGGAGTGCTCAGATGACGGATCAGTATATGGTGGAGATTAGACAGAAGCTTATTGATGGCACATTCGAGGGTCAGAAGTACGACTTCAGACTCCACGATGATGACCTGATTAGGCTTAATGGCCGGTTGTGTATACCCAGGAGTAGCGCTGAGCTGAAGGAGCGCATATTGAGTGAATCCCATTGTTCTACGACTTCGATTCACCCCGGAGCTTCAAAGATGTATAAAGGTATGAAAAGATACTTTTGGTGGGCTGGAATGAAAAAGGATGTGAATGACTATGTGTTGAGGTGTCTCACTTGTCAGAAGGTCAAGTTTGAGCACCGACGGCCTGGTGGTATGGTGCAGCCAATGCCAGTGCCGGAGTGGAAGTTCCATGATATATCTATGGACTTCGTGGTAGGGCTTCCGCCTACAAGGGGAGGTCTGAATATGATTTGGGTTGTGGTAGACCGACTGACCAAGGTGGCTCGATTCATACCGATGAAGGACACCTGGAAAGTGGCTAAGCTTGCAGAGCTCTTCGACAAAGAGATTGTAAGACATCATGGGGTTCCGAAAACGATTGTATCTGACAGAGATACCAGATTCTTATCTAGATATTGGAAGTCTACACGAGAGGCACTTGGTACTGAACTGAAATTGAGCACAGCGTTTCACCCACAGACAGATGGTCAGAGTGAGCGCACCATCCAGACACTTGAGGATATGTTACGTGCATGTGCACTTGACTTTCAGACCAGCTGGATTGATAAGTTACATCTGATCGAGTTTAGTTACAACAACAGTTATCATGCATCGATCAAGATGTCTCCCTTCCAGGCATTGTACGGTAGACCATGCCGTACGCCATTATGTTGGGATGAGTCGAGTGAGACGGTCATTATAGGACCAGAGTATCTTGAGCAAGTTCAGGCAGAAGTTCGCCAGATCAGGGATAATATGAAAGCAGCTCAGGATAGACAGAAGTCGTACGCAGATGTGCGCCGACGTGACCTGGAGTTCGCCGTGGGCGATCAGGTATTCTTGCGAGTATCCCCCATGAAGGGAGTGTTTCGTTTTGGCCAGAAAGGCAAGTTGAGCCCAAAATAGGTGGGGCTTATGTTGTGACGGAGCGGATCGGCCCGGTAGCTTATAGACTTGACTTACCCGCCGAGCTGGGCAAGGTACATGATGTATTTCATGTGTCCCAGTTGAAGAAGTATATGTCTCATCCGTCTCATGTGCTTCAGCCTGAAAGGCTAACTTTAGAGCCGACCATGCGATCAGTGGAGACTCCGGTACGGATTCTGGACACTAAGACTCGAGACACTCGCCATAAGTCTGTGAGACTGGTGAAGGTTCTCTGGTCTAACCAGGACGTTGAGGAGGCCACTTGGGAGCTGGAAGATAAGATGAAGGCGAAGTACCCGTCATTGTTTACTTCTTAGTGTTTATATGTATAGGGTACGGGGCGTACCCCTTTTAAGGGGGGTAGAGCCGTTTCGGTTATGGTTGGGCACGACATGTATATGTGTACAATGTCTATGTTATGTTACAGACCGTTGTGTCTGAAAGGTATTATGTGGTTTGGACCTCGAGTCCGTTGTGGTGTAAGAATGATGGTAGTGTTGGAAATGATGTTTTGGAAGTATTGTTTTTATAACTGTTCCCCGTGTTCTAATAGTAAGATATGTGGGAAGTATGAACTTTGGGGACAAAGTTCTTTTAAGGGGGGTAGATTGAAATACCCCAAACCTTGGTATGTTGTTTAAACACTAAAACATGATTTATTAAGACTAAAAAGAGTCTTGAAAACACTAGTAAACAAATTTAAACAAAAGCAAACACAAAATGTGCTTTAAAGTCAATAAGAGCTAAAATGTGCTCTAAGCTTGGAATAGGCTTGGGTAAGACCTAATGAACTTACCAAGACCTCATTTATATACTAATGAACATATTAAACTAATTACCAAAGAAAACCAAACTTGAAAACAAGTTAAAACACAAAATGTACTTTAAGAAGTCTTAAAGCACATTTTTGAAAAATTGTCTTGTAAATGAGTTTTGAGTGGCTAAATGTCCATCATTACTCTTAAATATATATGTGTACTATATAGTATCACATTTGGGTGGCTATATTAATGGGAAATCAAAAATTTCACTTCTAAGTGCCTTGTTTAGGTGAATAGTACTTTTTATAAGCTAGTTTATAACATATGTTGTATTAATTAAATTGACAAATGAAGACTAAAATACCCTCATACTCATAAAGGGGGCCGGTTTTTATTAGTGTGGTGACTCACCACTCTCTAGTTAAGTAATAAGTAATTAAAGCAAACTAAGTAAAACTACCTTTTACTTTATACTACAAATATCTCCTAAAAAGTAAGTTCTATCTTCATTCTCTCATTTCTTTCCTTCACTCACACGGTTTCCCACTCATCTTCTTCCTTCTTCTTTGTTCTCTCACGGTAATACTACTATCTCCATTAGAACTCCATCTTTGACCTCTTGCTAAATCAAGCTCACTTGTCCAAATCAAATTCTAAGACCACCAATCTCTTCCTCTCATCAAGCTCTTCATTCCTATCTTCTCAAAACTCCAAGAGATCCATTTCGGTGCCAAGGTGTTTCACCATTGAAGGAGCTAGAGCTTGTATTTTGACATATTGTTGATCTCCTTTGCTTCTAGGTAAGGAATCTCAAAGAAAAATCATGTTTCCTCCATGTTTTTACCTTGACCGAAAATACACATTGATATAGCTCTTTGTGTGACCTTGTTCTAGCTTCATTCCAACTCTTCATGGACTAGGTGGAGTCCTCTCTTGCTAGATATTCAAACTCTCTTCAAAGAACAAGGTAAAACAATTACATTAATGTTTTTGAAACAATGTAAAATTAGGGTTTACAATGAGATGGAGCTTATAGCTTGAATACTCATTATAATGTTTGTATATTGTTTAGAACTTGTCAAGAATCAAGTACTCTATTGGTTTTCTAAAGGAAACAAGAAAGAAGTTATCTTGCAAAAGAGGTAAATCTACTAACTTAATGTTGTTTAATGCCTTAGGAGAAATGAGCTTATAAATGCTTATTAAAACTACCTAAAGAGCAAATGGTGAATGACTTAGTAAGTGTTCTCAAGAGACTAGTAAAGGGCATATGTGTGTTGAGTGTATTTGCAGGTTAAAGGCATATATATTGTGGAAATTCAGTGTTATGATTTAAGCACCTTAAGGGCCTAAGAGCCATGCATTTTAAGGGCCTAAGTGCCATGCAATTTAAGTTATGCACTATATTGTGATGTAGTGTGAATTTGGTGAAGTTGTGAAGAAAGTGTTCTAGATGTTTTTGTGTGTTTAATGGAGAAAACAAAGTGTTTAGGCTTAGTAATGTTCTAGGGGAATCCATGTCAAAATTTAGGTAAGAAGTAAGAAGTTCTAAGTGTTTACATAAGGTTTGGTGATCTAGGAAATGTAGGAAATGAATAAGGAGTTCAGGTGTTGTAAAGGAGTTTTGATGAACTAGGAAGTGTTCTAGAGTGTAATAAGGACTTAGACATGATCTTTAGGTTCTAGTAAGTACCAAAGCCACTTAAGGACTTAGGTAAATATTTAGGCAAACTTTGGTAACAAGGAGAAAGTGTAAACTTGGAAAAGAATTGTTAAGATGGATATAAGGAGTTAGTTGTGAGAGATGATGCTTGGGAGATGATGTTAAAATAAGGAGAAAGACTTTGGGATAGTAGTTATCATAGGTATGAAAACACCACTTGGAAAACTAGGAGAAAATATTGTAAGTGTTAGAAATTTTGTGAAGGAATAAGTAAGGGCTTGAGGAATTAGAAAATGAGTTTTATGAGTGTTTAAGGGTATCTTAAGTTGTGTTTGAAGTGCCCAAATGAGGTTAGGGGGTACTAGGTTATATGGGGTGAAGTTTGGAGTTGAATGTAAAAAGGAAAACAAAGATTTGGGGCAGACCGGACTTGCGACCGGACTTGCAAGCCGGTCGGGCCCAGTTTACCCTGCGAGAATTGGCCTCTGGAATGGACCGGACATAGGACCGGACTTGCCAAGTCCGGTCGGGCTAAATTTTCAAAGGGGAGGAACTCTCTGGAATGGACCGGACATAGGACCGGACTTACAAGTCCGGTCGGAGTAGAAAAATTTGACGGAATTGTGTTCTGGAATCGACCGGACATGGACAAGTCCGGTCGGCAAGCCGGTCGGACCTAAAACTTGAAAAAAAAAAACAGAAAAGAATGTGACTTATATAGTTAACCCTAGGGTGTATAATGAAGGTAACCTAGGGTAAGGAAGGCATTAAAACATGTCATATAATGATGATTGAATAGTAGTAAGTGTGAAGTTAAATAAATAATAACCGACGTTACTAATGCGTATAGGGTTCTCTCGAGGTGGAAACGAAACGAGGCAAGGACCAAGGTATGGTTTTTGCAGTCTGTTGTCTACGGTTTACACCGGCTTGGATGCTGTTTGCTTTCTGTGTGTTACGACCTTATAAGACTAAGGCATGAAAAGAGTTTACAGTTGTTATACATTAAGATGTTGTAAAGTTGTGACTCCTTCCCTTGGTTGTCTAACAAGACCTAAATGTTTGCTTGTTTGTGACTTAACAAAATATTGTGTGATCACTAACAAGTGCTAATCGGGGGAGTGAGGAGTCCGGTTGTTCCGGCCACGCGTGTGATGGATGGGGGTCGATATCATATCCGGTTCGGCTCTCTTGGTGTATGTATAGGTGGTATTCCAATTTGGTTTCTACCTTCCCTTAGCTTATCCAAAGCTAGTACTGACTCACGTCGGGCCACAGGGGCTACGTATGTTATTTCGGTGCGCTTGGGATCACTATATCCGACGCACCTTGGGTATAAGTTAACCGTTCTATGTAACTGGACGGTAACGAGGATGGTAACGAGCTCAACATGGGATTGGTAAAAAAATCTCTAGGCTCACATGGTATACTAACTATGGTGGAAGGTTCCTTGTGAGGACCGGGTTTATGGTGTTATGTGTTGATGTTGTGATGCTATGCAAATTCCCTTGCTATGCTATGATATAAATATATGTATGTTGGATGTTCTAAAATGAATGCCATGTTATTATGACAATTGGTTGCGCGTATCCCGGTAGCCGATGGGCTGCGCGTTAGCCATACCAGCAAAGGGTGCTGACCCCCTCGGGGGCTCCATATTTTTATTGCAGGATGAGGATCGAAGAGGCAGAGTGGCTCTAGGTTCTAGGTTGTTGATGTACTTTTGGATATGTTGGTTTTGGAGCCCGGGACGCGCCTGTGCTCCCGAGGCATTACATATTGATACCATTGTCATACAGTGGGGGATGATTATGGTTGTAGGTGTGTTGTAAATTAAATACTCGGTATGGTTGGTTATGTTTATATATATGGATGTTTAGTCCTATGCTCGGGAGCCTGATCATCAGACCGATACACTTGTATTTATTCTGCCTAGTTAACCACGTGGGTGGTTAACGGCGTTGTAGCACCAAAGCATTTAGTTATTATTATTTGGTTGGTCATTTCCGCTGCGATTTCGGTAGTTGGTAGGGGCGTTGTAGGGGTGTTACAAAAAGTGGTATCAGAGCGAAGTATCGCTCTGATGACTAGAATACCGAGCTCAGGGATATACCGAGTTAGGAAACCTAACCGTAGTTACCTAAGTGAACAGATTTGGAAAGGTTAACCACTAATTAAGTGTGGAATTACCTGGTTGTCGGGAAGATGTTATAACCATTGGACCGATAAGTGTGCAAGCATAATGCTAATGAGATGTTCATGTGAATTCAGATGGCAGGTAGACCACGAGAGTGGGGCATGTAATACTTAACATAAGATAACAAAAATGTAAATCCGACTTATAACATAAATCCATCTAACGGTACTTTTAAAGACCCAAATATGTCCATGCAAAGTGCTTCTAGAGACCTAGATCCGTCCAAAGGTGCTTCAGAAGACCTAAATTCGTCCATGTAGAGGTTCTTATTGGTACCTAAATTCATCCAAAGGTGCTTCTGAACACCTAAATCCATCCAAAGGTACTTCTAGAGACCCAATCCATCCACACGGATTGCTTATGGAGATCAAGATATGTCCATGCAAGGAACTCCTGGTTGGTATACGATGGGGCCTTATTGCCTTTGCCCACCAACTGGGGTGCTGAGATAACCACTTATTTGTCAATGGGGACTTATTGTCTTTTCCTACCAATTGTTAATCCCTGAATAAGTTGACATAACAAAGGAGGATTTATTGTCATCACCTCGTCAACTTGACGAAACTAAACAAGGCATCGGTAACGTGCCATGCAAATGGTGTTCATGATGTAGAATGTTTGATGATGTAGTGTGTTTGGTGATGCAATGTGTTTGATGATGCAATGTGTTTGATGATTTTATTTGTTTGATGATGCGATGTGTTTAATGATGCAATGTGTTTGATGATGCGACGTATTTGATGATGTAAGGGCTCAATGCGAAGGAAAAATGTAACATGGGTGCTTATAGGGACCGAAACCTATCCAGAGTGAAAAATGAGTTTGCAAAGCATGGTGGTGGTTGTAAAATGACACATGTGCTTATAGGGACCAAAACCTATCCAAAATGAGTTTGCAAAAGATGTCAAACATGACAGTGATTGTAAAATGACCCAGGTGCTTATAGGGACCAGCCTATCTAAAATGTTTTTGAAAAAGAAATTATTGTATAAGGTGTCAAACATGGAGAAGTTTAAGATAAGCCTGTTTACTGAAAAGAAAAATGAAATTACCATATTTTGACTAAACATTTCTTGTGAACTATTTCCTATAAGATGAACATGTTGTTGGGGGATGTTAGAGGTGTTTGTTGTGGTGCTTATAGCTTTTGAGTGGTGGTCAGAGCTTAGGACGAGCCTGGAGTTTTGGAATTATGGTTTTGAAGGTGTGGTTTATGAGTGGTATCCAGAGCTTATGACATGCCTAAATCTTTTAGTTGTTTTTAAATCAATGTTCGCCGACAATTGTTGTTACAATTGCCCCCGGTATTTTCTATGAGCAACCTAAGTTAAATTTTTTGGCAATCGCCTCAAGTTATTTTCTTCTGTTTAAGCATGTGAACAAATCTCATCCTCGCAGGGTTAAAGCTTGTTTTAATGTGGTGCTTTTTCTACCCGCATTCGATGTAGTGCTCATTGACATTCCCCATAAAAACTTTCTGGGAAAGACACACGTTAAAGTAGGTATTTAAGGGAAGCCAAGATAATGGGTTTTCACCCTCCATAGAATGACAATTTCTAGGATCTAGGCTTTTAGTCAACCATATTTAGGCCCCCCTCATGTCGGAAAAATCAACCTCCATAGTTATGTCTTCCAATTAATGTCTTAATCACGAAGAGTTTCACGAAAGTTACGAGGAAGCGTTTATGCAGTGTAAATTAATGGCATCTGCAGCATTTTGTTTCTAACATTATGAGGAGAGTTACAAGGAAGTTGAAGCCTTGAAAGATGAATATATAACTTCTAGCTTTTGAGATACCCAAGTGTTAGATTTCCTAGGTGTTAATGAGGTTGTAACCATTGTAGCTTGTACGCCATTATGTGGCAGTTATTACTAGGTTAATGTTGGGATAAGTGAAGTGTTAAGATTATCGCTATAAATAAATCTAGTAACATGTAGCTTAGAATCATCTCATTTTGTGGAGATCACATCCAAGAGAGTCAAGGGTGGTTCTATGAGAACTCAAAGGGACTCGAGTAAAAATACCAAAAGAAACACGGAAAATACGGGTTGATGGGTTGGTTGGGTACTCCTCATGTAAACTTGTAATCCTCATCTTTTTAATGAACATTGTTTTATCTCTTCTTGTGGATGTATGTCATATTTGGACTGAACCACGTATATCCTTGTGTCAGTAGTTTTTTCACTACATTATCTTGTGGTTCTGTCTTTAGTAACCATGACGATTCTCACCACGATCCTAGGAAAATGGGCTCAAAATCCTAACAGTCTGTAGTAAAATATTTAGATGACATGTTTCTAGCTATTTTGGTTTAGTTGACATGTTATAGACTTCATTTTTGTTGGCAGTTTATGGCATATTTACAGCATATTGGTTTCTATATGGATCCCATCTGAATCTTATGTAGGTCATTTGTTATTCTTCAAGATTACATATTGTCGTACTTAAAACCTACGAAACCAAATTAACCACTCACAAATATACTAAGGCGAAAAGTGACAAGTCTCTTATTATTCTCGGATGTATGATTTTTGGATACCACTATAATTGGTGCTAATATAAATTATTGAAAAATACAATATGAGTACTACCCACGTGTTGGGGCTGCACTCCACGATGCTCCCTCCTCTCTCCTCCTCGCTCCCCAACCCTTCCTCTCTCTCACACCCCACCGGTAGTCACCTATCATGTCGCCACCACTAAACCACCTCCATAACCACCGCAAAACCGCCAAAATCCAAAGAAAGCTTCACAAACACCTACCTACTCACAATACCACCACAAAAACGCCACCACCACAAACACCAAATCTGCCGAATGGAGAGAGGAAGAGCAGGGAGAAAGAATTTGGGGACGGAGCACCGGAAAACAGTATGGAGACCGATACTACTGAATGAAGAAAAAGGAAAAACAAGGGGGCAATGCAATGCAGGAGAAGTGGATGAAGGGGACAGAAAAAGGAAAAATGCTGGAGCAGTGTATCGGACAACTGTTTTCATCGACAACATCCAGCGACAGACCTCCTTCAAGCAGTTAGGCCAGGTAATCAAAAGATTTGCGGCATGGGAGAGGTTATATATAAGCAGGAAGGAGAGGAAACGAAACAGACATGCGTGTGCTTTTGTGGTCCTCAAAAATGTGGAGGATGCAAGGAAAGTGATAAAAGGAGTCTCGAATTGGAGTATTAACGGAATAAAGCTTCACGCAAGGATGGAATTCCAGGGGGAGAAGGATCGGAAAAGGAAAGTGATAGGAGAAAACCAATGGGAGAAATATGCGAGACAAAGAACAGGTCCACCACAGATGAAACAGCGACAGAGGAATAATGGGACGGTGATGTCTAGACTCACCATTCGAATTAACCCAGATGCAGGAATGTTGCGGTGTTTGAAAAACTGCGTGGTAGCAGAGTTCCAGGAAGAGAAGAATCCCAGAAAAGCAACGAATCTTCTGCAAGATAGATGGGAGGAGCTAGCGGCGGTACTGGCACTGTCAAGGCGCAAATTCCTAATGGTCCTAAACACAGAAGAAGCAACAAAACGAATACTGGGAGACCAAGAGAAAATGGAGAATATAAAACTAAGTAAATGGACTGTCGACGACCAAGTAGAAACAAGGAGGACATGGATTCTCATTCGAGGCATACCCATACATGGATGGAATAAGAAAAATATTACCCAAATTGCTAATACGGTGGGAGAAGTGATTAGAATGGATGAAGACGAGTCCGAGATTGTTGAAAATACAGAAGTTAAAGTCCAAATTGAGACTTCATCATTGCATCTGGTCAATTGGAAAGTCAATATACAAATTGGAGGAAGAATCTTCACGGTGGCCATTGTGGAAACAGAACCACCTGATAATGCTAAAGGTGCAACCATGGAGGAAGACAGTATATTCCACATTACACAAGATGAACAGGCCAACCGTCGTGTTCGAAACCACATAGTGGAAAGTTCGACACACACATCAGGACAGAACACGAGGTGGCACAGGGCTCAACAAAGAGCGCCTCAGACCAATATGGATGCCACTGAACGCCGCATCAATGGTAGGAATGACATGGGGAATATATTAAAAAATGGGTGCAATCACCAAGAAGGCCAGAACTGGGTGATAGATAATGTTTTGATGGGTGCAAGTGAGAAGACAGTGTATGAGGAAAATAAAGGACAACACGTGCCCACCCAAATTAGAAATAAGGAAGCGGATGTTCAAACGGTGGAGAAGGGGGACAGTCCTGGTTATGCCCATGCTCCGACAGAAAATGAAAGGAGCTCATGGGTGGAATCGAGCCCAAGGAAATTAATTAATGTGAGGAATATTGTAAGCCAAAGATCGGGAGAGAGAAGTGGAGCCACTCAGGACCTTATTATACTGGAAACACCGGAGTCACAAAAAGGCAAGACACATAAAATACAGACCCACTCACCGGCTAGTGGCATTAATTTATATGCCGAACTCTTCCATAATATACGGACGGAAGACACGGAGAAGGAAAGTACAGGGAATAAAAATCGGGAGGAACAAAATGAAGAATTAGAGGTGGAAGTAGGGGGATGTATGCAACTACTAAGTGAGTTGGGATGCAATATCCCAGACGAAAATAAGGCTAGAGCTAGCCTGCGGGCAAATATCCAGAGTTACATGCGAACTGAACAGAATGGGGATAAAGATTGGCATGCAGAATATCAGGGGAATGGGTTCTCAGAGCAAAGCAAGGGCAGTCAGGAAAGAAATCAAAACAAGACAACTATCGATCATGTGCATGATGGAAACTCAGTTATCGAGAACAGCAGCCAGTAGAGTCTCGAGCTTTTGGGGAGGGAGGAGGGTTAATATGGAATGGGAGGAAATAGAAGCTGAAGGAAGGTCGGGAGGCATTGTTTTGATGTGGAACACCGAGGAGGTAGAAGTAGAAAGAAAGGTGAAAAGTAACAGATGGATTATGGTGGAAGCAAAGTTACAGTCTGACGGTTTCAAAGGAGTATTTCTGTTTGTGTATGCGCCTTGTGACAGAAATGAGAGAAAAGAAATGTTTGAGGAAATAATACGTGAGAAAGAAGAGTGGGAAGGGCCGCTTATGGTGCTGGGTGACTTTAACGTAACATTGGAACCAAGTGATCGATCACATCCGGAGAACCAGAATGCCACGGGAAGTAGCAATGAATTCCGAAACTGGATTAATGATTTGGAACTGGTAGAGATACCTCTGGTAGATGCAAAGTTCACGTGGCAAGGGCGTGGTTCGTATAGTAGAATCGACAGAGTATTCGTCCAAGAGGAATGGTGTGCACAATATTCAGACATTAGGCTGAGCACAGGTGCATGGACGGTTTCAGATCATAGATTCATGATGGTGGAGGTAGCTAATCCACAGTGGGGACCAAAGCCATTTAGATCACTAGACGCCTGGCTGGAGCATCCCAAATTCGGAGAGGTAGTTCAAAAAGAATGGGGGCACTTGCGGTATGGCACAACACAACAGAAGTTGAGGAAGCTAAAAGGTGTGCTGAAGAAGTGGAACAAAGAGGTGTTTGGGGACTTGAATACAAAAGTCGCTACATTGCAGAACAAACTAAAAGAGAATGATTTAAAGATGGAAGAGGAGAGAGATGAAGTGCAACAGGATGGCCTCAAAGCTAATCGAGAGAAGGTAAGAGTGGAACTGGAAGTAGCCATGCGCAATCAGGAGGTGTACTGGATGCAAATGGCGAGGGATAAGCTATTGAAAGATGGGGATAGAAACTCTCGCTATTTTCATAAGAAGGCTACACTGAACAGGAAGAGAAAACAAATAGTGAGCATAAATGTGGGAGACCGGGTCCTGAGAGAACCGCACGTAATCAGGGAACATATCTTAGCATCTTTCTTGGAGATATACAATCCTAGTGGTGTTGGTGACTCGAAGATCGGACCACCAGTGTGTGATCATCCGAGAGTGGCTCATGAGGACGTAAAGTGGCTGGAAGAAATCCCAAGTCTAGGTGAAATTCGCAGAGCAACATGGGAGTGTGACGGTTCAAAATCTCCGGGATATGATGGGTACAACATGAAGTTTGTGAAATCTATGTGGAACATTATAGGTGCAGATTTTGTGAAAGATGTCCGGCAATTTTTTGTTACCGGAAAACTGGAGCATGGGGTGAACATGACATGGATAGCTCTCATACCAAAGCATGTCGAGGCAGCGGAAATAAATGACTATAGACCGATAAGCATGGTGGGTTGTATCTACAAAGTCATTGCTAAAGTTTTGACAAAAAGGTTGAGCAAGGTGCTGCCTAGCATCATTGGTGAGACCCAAACTGCATTTGTCGGGGGAAGGAGTATATTAGATGGACCCTTCATAGCCAACGAAGCAATAAGATGGCTGAAGAAATCGAAAAGAAAAGGAGTTTTGATCAAGATTGACTTTCGCAAAGCCTATGATAGTGTCTCATGGAACTTCCTAAGAAAGGTACTCTCTGAATTTGGGTTCGGAAATATTATGATAAGGTGGCTAATGGAGTGCGTAACTAGTGTCAAGATTTCAGTTTTGATTAACGGATCACCTACTAAGCCTTTTGAACCCCGACGAGGGCTACGACAAGGGGACCCTCTATCCCCTTTGTTGTTTGTAATGGTGGCTGAAGTATTGAGTTGGATGATCAAAGGCACGATAATTTCAGAGAGATTTAATGGGCTGAAAATAGGGAGACAAGGTGTGACTCTCTCTCACCTCCAATTCGCTGATGACACTATGCTGTTTTGTGAGCTGAAACGTGAAGAACTTCTCCAAATGCGATGGATTCTGGTATGCTTTGCAAGTATGAGCGGTTTACAACTGAACTTGGGAAAAACAGCAGCGTATTGTATCAATGCCGAGCAAGATGAGGTGGCTATGGTAACAAAAGTACTGGGTTGCGGGGTAGGCGAACTGCCAATCATTTATTTAGGCCTTCCCCTTGGCGCACAAATGAAGAGAAGTCAGACATGGGAACCGGTTATAAGGAAGGTGGAGGCAAAGTTAGCTAACTGGAAGGCAAACGTGCTAACTAAAGCTGGGAGAAGTGTCCTAATTCGATCAGTAATGGAAGGCATACCCTTATACTATGCGAGTATGTTTGTCATTCCATGTGAAGTTCAGAAAAGACTAATTGCACTCCAACGCAACTTCTTCTGGGGAAAGGATAAAAAGAGGTATCTCACTCCTGTTGCATGGGACAAACTAGCTAAACCAAGAACAGAAGGCGGTTTGGGCTTCGTGAACATACGAGTCAAGAATCGCTGTATGCTAGCAAAATGGCGGTGGCGTCTTGAGAAAGAGAGAGACTCGTTATGGCATAGGATAGTGACTGTGGTGTACGGGATGAGTGGGGGACTGGGATCGACTAGCGAAATCAGAAAGATGCTAAAACAAAATGGTGTCTGGGCGGGAGTAGTAAAAGCAACAGCAGTAGACGAGGTGAGAATTAATACCTTGCTGAATGAAAACATAACACGTAAGGTTGGTAATGGTGCTATGACGAAGTTCTGGGATGACAAATGGCTGGGTGAGCAAACACTGCGAGAATCTTACCCGAGGCTGTTCCAAGTAACCGCTAACAGACAAGCCCGAGTTGCAGAAATGGGGTACTGGGAAGGAGATAGATGGAGGTGGAGACTGGTCTGGCGGCGATCGCTGTTTGGGTATGAAGTAGGGATGGAACGTGAGTTAGAAGACCAGCTCCACACCTGTTTGTTACAGCAGGATGAAGTTGACGTGGCCACATGGGGTGAAACAGGAGAAGCATTCTCCACGCAGCAGCTGTATATATGGTTAGTAAGAGAGACCGAGCATGATAATACTGAACGTACTGAATTTAATACATTCGAGTATATCTGGATGAAAGATGCGGCCCCTAGACTAGAGATGCTAGTGTGGTTTGTGATGATGGGCAAATTGACTACGCGGGATACACTATTTGAAAGGGATATCATCCCGATCGGACATAGCTGGTGTCCTTTATGCCGCCAACGTATGGAGTCGGTAGAACACGTGATATTTTTTTGTGAAGTCTCAATACAGGTTTGGAATAAGTTGATAGGCTGGTGGAGAATAAACTTCACCTTCAGATTAACACCAATACAGATTATGGAAGATTGGATAACAGTGAATCTCAACAAGAGAGCAAGAAAGATCTGGAGAACAACGTTTTTCTATGGGGCAGGAAGTATTTGGGCCATGAGAAATGATGTAGTATTTAGGGACCAAGCAGTCTCGACTGAGAAGGCAGCCAATGAAGCAAAGAGAGGGATATGGCGATGGACCAAAAGCTGGTGGCCGGATCTTCCTATTCCATACGAGATATTTATTCACTCCGCGAATTTACGGGAGGATTTGTTATTTTTGTAGTAAGGGTATGTCTTGTAAAAACCAAGTGTCATGTACTCTTTTTCCTCTATGGCTTTTTCCCACTGGGTTTTGCTATAGAGGTTTTAATGAGGCAGGCCTTGGGCACGGGGAGACCACTATGTGTTGTTGTGGTGTATTGATATATGCTGGGCTGTACTGTCTTTTAGTACAACTATGAATAAATTTATAACTATCAAAAAAAAACATCATGTTTTAAAGAATGATAGTGTAAAAAAAATTTTTAACAGATCCACCATTAGCTACAATGTGGTATAATTAACATCAAATATAATGTACGAGCTGAAGATGATCACTAAGTAATTGTTTAGTTAATCAAAACAATCTAAATTAAGCTTTAAAAAAACAATCTAAAAAATTACCTGCACACCGTACATGGGTCTAATACGGCAAATACTATCAGAAAACCGGTGTATGGTGAGTACTAACTGTCCATTTTAGTTTGAAGATTGTTGTTATTAATTGTTCATATTGTTGTGAAAATTATATGTATTATTATAAATATTATTCAACTTTATGGAATGATTGTTCAAATTAAATATGAAGAATATTCAAGCATGTACCTGATTTTCATATAACAATTATAAAAAAAACCTGATTTTCACAGGGGCGGACCCAAGGGTGCACCCGGGGTCACGTGACCCCATGACTTTTATGAAAAAAATTAAGTATAATAAGTTCTAATGTAGTTTTTTATTATATGGTAGATGTTTTATGTGTCAGTGACCCCATAAATTTTTAGAAAAAAATAATTATAGTAAATTTTATTTGTCAATGACCCTATAACTTTCAATGTCTGGATTCTGGTTTTTCATACAACAAATTGAACGATAGCCACTTTAGTTTAATGGGTTCGTTTGGGGACAGCTGCTCGGGGCTGCTGTTGGGTCCTGCTGCTGGAAATTGAGAAGTTGTATGCTGATGGTTTTTTAAAAGCTGTCAGCTGCTAGTTTTGGTGTTTGGTGGAACGTCTGCTGATGGTTTTAAAAAGTAGAGACAATTGTTAGGTCTTGCTACTGAAAATTGAGAAGCTGTCAGCTGATGATTTTGCAGAAGCTGTCAGCTACTGGTTTTGGGTGTTTGGTGGAACCCTGCTGATTTTAGAAATTGAGAAGCTGTCTGCTGCTGGAAGCTGTTCCCCAAACGAGCTCAATACCTACCTTGCTGCTAGCAATCTGAAGAGTAGAAGGTCGGATAAATTGTAACTGCCGCAAAGCATAAAGCCGCTGTTGGCTGTTCGCCGCAGGGCTCAACAGTTTATTTTGGCGGCCAAGTACAATGCTCTGCAGCATATGCAGGTATTTAGTCGTCAAATCTCAAAGCACATGTGCACATGGATTCTTGAATGCCTCCCACGAACATGCACTACATAAATAGATGAGATTAGACAATGATGGTACGAATGTGACTGGATCATCGGAAAGAAGCTCATGCGTGCAAGAATAAACAGTATCAAGAAAGAATATTCATCCCCTTTGGCACTAATGAATCCATGGTAATGGAACGAAATTTGTTGTCTAGCTATCGCTAGTTTATAGTAATGATGCTTCAACAACTATACATACTGACATAATTTTATTAATCAGTTTATTATCGTCATGTTCACTGCATCCATAGCGCTTTTATGCGTTTGCCTCTTTTTTTGGGTGAAGCAACACGCTGTGTTGAGCATATCTGTCTAGCGGCTGCTTTGATTTGACTGTTTTATATGTGATAGTATGTATTCAAGGAAAATACAGAGTCCACGTAAGAACTACCCTTTTATATTATATTTATATCATTAAATATACCACGTTTACTAAAACCGAATAGAGCCTTAGCTTAACCGCTTTCATGTAATCCATATTTTTAATTAATTAACCACACTTCTTTCTCCCCCTTATAAATCTATAACTAGCTCATAAAATCCTGCACAACTACTATTTATTTCGGTTTTTCTTTTTTCCTTTTTCCTTTTTTTTTACCGAACTACTACATCAATAAAAACGTACGATATAGAGCACATCTAATCATCTCGTCGATAACATGGTGGGCAAAAATTCATGTTAAGTACTATTTTTTTTCTTATCATGGCTACATAAGTAGCAATGTTCAAAGTGAGTATGGTTGGTACAGTTTAGGATGAATCCTAGCCATAGAACAAACACAATCATGTAAAATTACATCAAATTAAAACAAAGGGTGTAGAAAATTTTAGGTTGCACTGGTCTTTATGGTTATATTTAGCATTGCTTTGTTAATCCAAATTGCAGTTAGGATCTCAGTTCTGCTTCTAGCGAGGTTGCTCATCACACTAACTCTTCAGTTCTCACTAAGCTTTGCACGTTAATGTCCTACATTCTCCACTCCAAGACGTGAATTATGTTGGGCAAATCCACAACAGTATAGCTCAGCTGGACTAGCTCAAAATTAATCCTATTACGCCTCCTCCACATGTTATTGACTGCAAACATATAGGATATTTTCCATAGCTTGAAGTATTTGGGGCTTGGTATCAGATCTCTTCATCTGTGGATGCTAGTGTCCACCTCTGAATCTAACACCGCATTGTGGTTAGTCTCTTTTCCTACTTCTCCTCAGGGTGTGTTCAATATTTGACAAAGATTTCCTCCGGAAGGGAGACTGGATCCGTAAATGTTAACCGTATTGGAGTTCTGTTGCTTCTGCGAATATGCTTACGGATGTTTGCCTGATTTTTCTTCCCCGAGACTTTTGTTGCTTTGAGTTATATTTTCCAATTTCCTCTAGGGAGATGACTACCTGTAAATGGATTTCAGGGAGTGTACTCGCTTCTACGGGGGTGGGCCACCCATTGTTTGGGCTAGTAAGAGTGCCAACATAAACTGATCGGGTGTCTGCCTCTTCCGAACCCGATTTTGATCCTTCTAGGCCAGCATGCATAAAATCCACTAGTACAAAAAAGCTTATTTTGGCGCCCCTATTTTGGCGGTTGTACTCACAACCGCTGAAATAGGGCCCCAAAAACTTCTCTATGCTAGGAACCACCGAAATAGGGTTGTCGTATATTGTGTGTAAAAAAAGAGACCTATTTTGGCGGTTCTTAGCGAGGAACTGCCTAAATAGGGTCATCCCAATTCAATTTTTCACATTCCCCTTTTTTTGTAGTCTATTGCGGTGGTTCCTAGCTAAGAACCGCTGAAATAGATTAATTTTTTTTAAATCATGCCCGCCTCCGCCTTCTTTTTCCGACGTTTCCTCTCTCTCTCTTCATTATCTTCATGTCTGCGCCTCCACTCCCCCTTCATTCTCTTCTTGTGTATGCTCCTTTGCCTCCCCCTTCATTCTCTTCTTGTTCTGCTCCTCCGCCTCCCCCTTCATTCTCTTGTGATGCATCTCGCTCAACAGATTGAAGACGGGGCTGTTGTTCATCCCAAACCGGTAATATACTCGAACTTATCTTATTCTCTCTGGTGAACAAGGAATGCATACATGCTCTGTGCATTTTCATTTTCTTCTTTGCGTCTGCGAATATATTCATTCTCTTCCCTGTAGGTAATTTTGCAACTGGAGGACAAGGGACGTGTTTTGCACGCCTCTCTTCGCCTCAACAATGAACTGGCGAACAAGGAAACATGCTCTACGACTCAAGGTAATTCTACAACCCGAATTGGCGAACAAGGAACATGCTCTACTCCTACAATCTCTTCACTCACGGTAATTTTACAACTGGAGAACAAGGAACATGCTCTCTGTGTCTCTCTTCCCTACGCCTCTGTAATTTTGCAACCCTAACTGGCGAAAAGAACATCTTTGCGCCACTGTAATTTTACAACCCTAACTGGCGAGGTTGAAGATGAGGCAACAGTAACAATTTTTTTAAAAAAAATAAATATATTTCGGTAGTTATTAGCTAGGACCGCCAAAATAGATGTATTTTTTGTTTTAAAAACGCACCTATTTAAACGGTTCTAACTAACAACCACCGAAATAGGTGTGTTATGTAGTAGTGATCCACTTGTGTTAGTGTCGGTTTATTGGGTTAAGAGAACCATTTCGAGTTGGCCCACATTTATTTCTGTTACGGCTTGTTGAATATCAAAAGGCACTTGCACACGATCGGCTGCGACTGGACTCAGGGGGGACAATTTGATTACTCCACAACCGATCAGCTTCACGTAGGTCTCAGTAGCCACATGCCAGGTCAGCATGTGCCGGTTATCCTATCATTTTTAATTTTTGTTCCTCCCAATATTTTTTCTTTTACTCTTTCGGCTGACCATTAGGGCATTTATAATAGAGGTTCTTGACACGGTTACATAGATAAAGAAATTAAAAATATTATATAATGGTGTGGATTTTACCCATTTTCTATTCCATTTTTCTTAAATAAGAATTCACTTTTTATGACATAATAGACCCCAATGTGTATCTCTTCTATATTTTCTCTCACATCTAAATAGTGATAATTTATTGGTTAAGAGAAGATTAAAAAACTTTATTATTATAATAATAAATTTATTAAATACGAAATTCAAAAGATGTCCTTAGTGGTGGCAATTTTTCCTTTTTATCAATTATTATGGTTACCCCTGCGGGACTATTGCTATTCCTTCCATACAATATTGTCATTTTCACAACTTGCCACATGTTTAATTTTGATATCATCAGTAACTCCTCATCTTCCCATTCTCGTGATTGTAAACCCGTATTACTAGTGTCCGCCGACAAGCTCCCTGGGGATTATGGACTTGAGGTTGAGTCTCTTCCGGCTCCGTGTGGCATCTCTTGTGGTGCTGACATGTCATTTTGGGAGGTCTCACGTCTCACGTCCTTCCAATTTTCCGGTGGTATCACCTCCGTACTGCCATCTCCATCCTTGCGAGCCGCCGTGAGTCCATCACCCAACTCCTTAGACCAAACTTCCACCACCCCTTCAGAAATCTTAGTGTTGCCAAATATCACCTCAATTCCTTCGTTGATGATCTTAAAACTGGAAGTCTCCACAGTTGTGAAAACTTCAAAGTTTTCCGGCACTTCATCCATCACCGTATCAATTTCCACCACTCTCACAACCTTCTCAAGTATGGCTCGAACAGATAGTTCGGAGTTTCGGACACGAACTGCCACACAGACCATGCGTTTTGTGCTCGTCCCATCTTCTTTCCATTCTTCTACCTTCCACACATCCGTATTCCACTTTCCTTTCTGCATAAAGTTTCAGTTTCTAATTATAGTCTAGCAGTACGTATAAAATGCCTTATAGTTAAACACGAAGCTTACACTACTCTAATATTCATCCGACGAAAAGAAAAGAGTACCAACCTCTCATAATAGCTAGTCAGCTATATTATTATTGATGATCGTCGTGTCAAGAAAAGCCTAGCTAGATTTGTGTTTATGCATTACTGCTGGTATCGATTCCGTGATTAGTTTGCATTAAAGGCACGGTACATCGATGATACTCAAGAGACATTGAAACTACGTATTGACATGGAATAATTTTCATTGGGTCCTACATGTCACGTGTGAGCTTAAAAAACTTCAAATTTAATATTGGTAATATAACACTTTAGTATCGTTCATGTAAAGTTTCATCATTTTGGACAACATTTAAGCATGTTTGAAGTTGAATTATGAAAACCAACAAGGGTATATTAATGTGAACTACAAAAGAAAAAAGGGGTATATTGTGAATTTTCCCTAATTTTTATTTTACTCCTTACATTTTAAATCATGTTTCAAGTTCACAATATACCACTTTTTTATTCATTGGAATTTTTTAAAATTTGACAAAAAAAAATTATTTACTATAAAAAATAAATTATTACAAAAAATATTTAAAAAATAATAAATTTATAAAGAATAATTAAAACATATATAAAATTTAAATAAAAACTCATAATTTATAAATATTAAACATACACAAAAGTTCTTCTCATTTTTTATCTTCCTTAACTATTTAACAATCTTCTTTCTTTATTATAATATATTAGAGTTATGGTTAGATAATAATTAAATATTATATAATAAACATATATATATGTTAATTAATAAACTAAACTAATCCAAAATAAGATAAGGTAAAAAAAATATCTAGTAAAATAGTTATTATTCGAGGTTATTCACAAAATTAGGTTATATTATGGATTTTAAAACATTTTAGGGATATTTTGTGAAAATATTTTTAAAAAGAGATATATTATAATTACAAAAGCTTTTAGAGAGGTATATTTTTAATTTTCTATTTTTTAATGAGTAAATAGAAGAATTTTGAATATATAACTATTTAAATCTATGTTTTGCTTTGAAGTAACTTTGTTTTTAACTCTTTGATGTTTTAATAATAAAAGCAAACCTAATCGAGCTAAATTATATAGCACTCTTAACTATTTACCTTTCAAAAGGAAAAATAATTCATTAGTCACCTACGCTTTTGTTTTTCCTTTTGAGAAATATATAGTCACCTACACAATTAGCTCTTGTTTATAACCCTAAACGAATCTGAAAAAACGGTGCCTAATAGTAGGCCGACATACGATCTGGGAGGATGCATTAAATTGTACTAGTATTTACTTACCGCACGCTAGGTTCATTGATGCGGAAAGGAATCCAACGAAGATTTAGGTAAAAGAAGCCATTCATTATATATCATGTTGTGTCCTGGTCTCGTCTGTTTTAAGCTACTAGTTTTCTAATGCTAGCTAGCTGTAGATTGTTTTATTTTCCTTTCTCAAAAAACTACATTATTTTGCCTTTTGAATGAGGCGGAAAAAAAAAACTTCAATTCATCCTCACCTGCCTTGCAATTAATTGAACGGATCATTCATCATCATAGACTGAAATCAAATTATGAGAATGAATATCAATGGTGCAAACACTGCCCATGCAGTAGGACGAACCGATTAGGAATAATACTACTGTTGTTCGTCCTAGACTTCTTTTGTTTTTTTTTTTTGTTAACAGTGATAGAATTATTTACCCTATTATTAGTCGTACGTTAATATTGGTTTCATATTTTAAAACTTGAGGTCTATTATAGTTTTCTAGGACGGGATAATGATAGTAATCATCAGCCGGTGCACAAATTATTTGTTTGTTTTGGTAACCATATATAAATTACATTTTGTTTGATTTAGTGACATAATATATACTATCACAACAAATATATTATATATATAATGAACTGATCATAGTTGTAATACATATATATTGTGTGTGGCAACCAGCCGTCCGGATTGGGGGACAAACGGTCGATAGATAATGATATTAATTAGTTAAGCTGATGAATTGCCCTGATTTCCATTAAATATACGTGCATGGATTTTATTGGATATCTTAGTTAATTTTACCAGCACATGGTGGAGTTGCTCTTACCCTGGACAGATTTATATCTTTAAAATGATAGATATTTCATATAGGGGGAGTATATTTTTTCCGGCATTTAAACATTGTGGGTATAAAGTCCATCGTAAAATGCTGAGCTGGCCGATTAGCTTTACTCTACTGAACTGGCAGTTAGTTTCTATTTCCATTCTTGTAATAGGTGCAAAAGGGGGCTACAATGGTTATCTTGTACATGTAATTTACCAAATCATTTGAGCAATACAGAGATATGTTCTCGTCTTTTCTTCTCAACTGGTCATACCAGTTTAACAACATGTCCAATCCGTGCATGCCTTATGATAAAACCCAAGCAAATAGAGACATGCTAAGGTTCACATGTCGTTTCAATCATGCAGATTGCAGAGACGAGCCGACAGTTTAAAATCAAGATTCAAGAATATGGATCTTATATACCCTAAACCACCTCCAGAACTAAATCAACAAATAAATCATCAACCGGTCGTCAAAAAATAGTGTACTAATTATTAATTCATATACATCGCGTCAATCATTTCGTGTACAACTTTTAGGTTTTTGAGATGAAAAACTTGTAGTTGGCCGCCGTCGGGCCAACCACCAAAACAGAGATTCTCCTCGGCTGACAGACTGACCCATCCGGTAACAGTTCTATGTAACCTTCATACTCGCTCAAACAAAACAAAGTACGTTGATCATGATTCATACTAACCAACACTGGGAAGAAAGGAATATAGAGACCTAGCCGTATCACACAGAGGGCAGAAGAGACAGAGGGAACAGAGCAGGAGCAGGACTGAATTTCGTTATTGGTTTCACGACACAAATTTGATGTTGTTCTCCCTTTCCTCTATTATTGCTTCTTAGTTAGTTTGAATCTTTGTGAGAATTGACCTATGTCTATATATCTGAATGTATGGGGTATATCTGATCTTTATGGGCTATATATGTATGTATGTATTGGGTCCGTATATACTTGTATTAGTGTGGCCTAAAAATATACTCCACGCTTTTCTCTTATTTGTATTAGTATGGTGTAACTTGTAGGCTTTATAAAAGCGTCGCCTATAATAGATACAGGCTGCGTTCGGCATGGTTGTTTTGTGGTTGTTTTGGTCTGGCTGTTTTGTGGTTGTTTTATATGTGGCAGTATATTATTGGAGTAGAACGTAGGACCCACGTGGATCCCACGTGGGGACCACCCCCAAAAATACCACGTTCCTGCGCACGCCGAACGCAGCCACAAACAACTTTTGTAACATGAATAATATGTTTACATTCTATAATCTCTCATGGTATCAGAGCACCTAAGAGCTTAGGAATGTAATTTATCCAATTACCGGTAAAACAAGAATCACACTTTTTTAAAAAGGAAACATTACATCCCCCATCCATGACGTTTGGTGAAATTACACACCCCGCCCACGAGGTTTCAAATATTACTTTGCCCACCCATGTGGTTTCTGCTATTTTACATTCAACAACTTTTCTAATATTTGATCAACTTAAAAGTTGGTTAAATGTTGCCCAAAATTTTGGGCAACATTTAAGCCTCGTTTAAGTTGATCAAATATTAAAAAAGTTGCTAGATGTAAAATAGAGAAAACCACATGGGTGGGCAAAGTAATTTTTGAAACCTCATGGGTGGGTTATGTAATTTCGCCAAACGTCATGGGTGGGGGATGTAGGAAGGGAAAAAGAAACCCAACTTTATTTTCTTTTTTTCTCGATCGTCTTCTTCGTTTCTCTTCCTCGGTACTCTCTGTCATCCAAAGTAAAACGCAAAGAAATCGAACATGGAAGACAAAATCAAATCGCCGAAAGAAGAAAAACCCCACATCCAGAAAGGAAAAGCTCTAGAGACTTCTAAGAAGGAAGGAGATAGAGATAAGGAGCGGTATGTTCATCCATCGGACAGCCCCAGTACGTTGCTCACGCACAAATTCACTAGGAAAGCCTTCGACACTTGAAAGCGAGCTTTCATGGTTGGCCTATCAACGAAGTGCGAAATTGGATTTGTTACGGGAGAAACAAAAAGAAGCAATTACGAAGGAGAAAAACAACTTGACTGGGATAAGGCTAATGGGATGGTGTTAGCCTGGATCTTCACCGCCCTAGACGAATCCATCAAGGAAAGTGTAATCTACTATCCCACTACAGCCGGAGTTTGGTCAAATTTGTGCAAAAGAGTCGACGAACCAGCAGAGACGAGGCTTTATGCCCTAAGGTTGGAATCCCAGAAGATAGAGCAAGGGAGCAACACCGTCAACGACTATTATACTCGGTGGGTAAAAAATTAGAACGAACAACGGGAAATCATTAACATTGGTCCATGTACCTGCAGATCATGTAGTGCAACTACATCAGCAACAAGAAAACGAGAGGGTCTTTGACTTCCTTATGGGGATAAATAATTCGTACAAATCACTAAGAAGAAACGTCTTGATGCTGAGCCCACTTCCAATAATCAACCGCGTCTATGCAATGGCTCGTTAAGAAGAGAATCACAAACAAGCGCAGAAAACCAGAAAGAGAGATGATTCTTAGAGTCTAACATTCACTAGCACCGGCAACAATCATGGACAAATTAATCAGAGCACTCAAGATCCAAAAGCTAGGGTCCTAACCGAAAGCCAAAAGGGGAAATGTACCCACTGTAAAAAAAAAAATGGGTCATACATATGAAGAATGTTATTGGGTAAGGCAATTTCCCAAGTTACAGGAGAAATCCTCCAAATTAGAATAAAAGGTCTTTGAGTGCGACCATTCTAGAAAACCTAGATGACAACAAAGAGGGAGAATCACTTGTTCCAGGGTTCAACAAAGAGCAGATAATTGCGCTAAAAAAGTACTTCAAAGATGGCAAGACCTCAGTCCCAGGAATCTCACAAAAGCAACTGGTGTCTATGAGTGTCTATCTTGACCGTAACCTTTCCATGGAAATAGATGATATAACTGTCTTTCACAACCAGTTCGCAGGTACGGTTCTTTCCTCCTTAAAAACTAGTTTAAAAACTAGATTTACAAATTCTTGGGTTGTTGACATGGATGCAACTGACCATATTGGTGGCAATTTGAGCATGTTCTTGGATGACAATTTCAATTCCTGCAATTGTTGTGTTTGTATGCCTGATGGACATGCTGGTTCCATCAAAGGCTTTGGTAATGTAATGTTATCTGATAGATTATTTCTACATAATGTACTCTATGTGCCTGTTTTTAAATTTCACTTACTATCTGTTAGAAAGTTCTTGTAACAATTAGATGCCCAGATGGTAACCCACACACATAAATCATTTTGCTGGACCATAAGAACAAGGTAATCGTTGACTTAGCCTTTGAAAGGATAGGGTTGTATGTTTTTGATGTAGATGCTCTAGACTTCTTTGTTCAACAGACATAAACTGTCAATACTCTAGAAAAAGGAACACTTGTAACTAGGAGTACTTCAGAAAGATGTAACTCTGTTGAACTTGTTGATTTACGTAAAACATTGAATAAAAAGGCAGTGATTTCTTCAATGCTTGATGATGTTACAATTTGGCATATGAGTTTGGGACACACTCCCCTTGAAATATTTGTCATCTTCAGTTGATTAAAAGAAAGCATATTCTAAAACACTTTGTATGTGGTTGTTGTGAAAGAGCAAAAAATCACAAATTGTTGGGGTAAAACCTAACGGCAAGTGTACCGATCAATTCTAGCAAGTTTTAATAGAGAGTATTCCCTAAGTATCGAACCAGAGGAGGCGATGTGTCTAGTTTAAATCTTTATTAAACGGAAAGTTAAAACTAAATAACAAATTAAAACAGGGAATTAGGGTTTGATTTGATGATAATTAGAAACTGTAAACAGGAAGTAAAAACAGTAAAAACAAGAAAATAATTGTTGTGAAACTGATTTGGAAAGGAGATCCCGGTTTATTACTGCACCATAAATCTGTAATTCCTATCCCTAAGTGATTCCCAAGACAATTATGAGTAAAACCCTAGAACAAAGATAATTTACCTCCGGTCTCCCGCTTAGCAAATACTACTTAGCAAAGACCGAATTCTAACTCTCGTTACGAACCCACTGTTTACTAACCGCCCTAAGAACAATCTAGTTTATTGGTCAATTAGCAACTTAGAGGAATTACCGTCTCTAAACTAACCGGTTATTTTCCTGTATTCAATTGGAAGCCGCAGTCGTCACATATAAGCTAACAAAAATACTAATCTTTATAATTGGCCAGATTATAACGATTAAAGAATTAAAGCAAGGAAAATAACTTTACTCAATCGAATTGCATTAAATCACAAAGGAACAGGAATAGTCAATTTAGGGATACATAGCAAACCGAAATCTGAAAGAACTACTCAGCCATTGGCATGGTTACAATAAGAAAAACTGTAATGAGTAGAAATAAAGAACAAGAAGAAACTCTGTTCTGAGACTTCTGGTGAAGTCTCCATGATGAATCTCTTTCTCTGCTCTGCTCCAGGCTCCCAATAAGAATCAATCTCAAACTAAGCTAATCTCTCTGTGTTGTATCGTGACTAATTGTGGTGTATCTCAGCGTACCTCTAACGTTGGCAGGACTTCCCCTTTTATAACAATCATATTCTATCTTTTAATCTCTAAACACGGCGCTAGTTAAAGATAGAATAATTAAACCTCCATTATTTCCGAAACCGACCTTCTGGCGCTTCGCTTGTATTGGTCCGGGTTTGCAAACAAGTACGCAAACCCGGACCGCGTCTGAAAATAGGCAGAAGGTTCTCGCTTGGGGATGGTCCGGGTTCGCAAAGTAGGACACAAACCCGGACCGCGTCTGAAAATAGGCAGAAGGTTCTGCGATGAGATGGTCCAGGTTTGCAAAGTAGGATACAAACCCGGACCCTCAATAAAACACGGCAGTGGTTAATGAAAATCTGCCTTTGACTCTGGTTTGACTTCCCTTGTTGCTCCAACCTCTAAAAACTTCATTTAAGCACTTTGTTGAGCATTTTATCCTGAAAACATATCAAATCGATCATTGGAGATAAATATAACAATAAAGAGTAAATAAAGCATTAAGGAGGGAAGTTAATGTCATAATGTAGAAAATTAAGCATGAATTAGTCTAGTAAACTTAGACAAATTCCTGACTTATCACAAATGAACCTTTCCATGGTCAGTTACTACTAGTGCTCAACCTTTTGAATTAATACATGTTGATATTTGTGGACCCTTAGACAACACATGATCAAGCTAGATGTTTTTTAAGCATAGTAGATGATAAAAGTAGAGTTTTATGGATAAAGCTTTTACAACGTAAGTCTAATGCCTTTTCTATAATAAAATGCTTTATAACATATGTTGAAAGACAATTTGACAAGAAAATAAAGTGCATTGGGTCTGATAAGGGCAAACAATTTTTCCAAAGTTTAGGAATTATTCACCAAACCCCATGTCCTCATACCCCTCAACAAAATGGAATTGTTGAGAGAAAACATCGATATTTAATGGAAACAACAATAACTCTTTACTTCCAATCAAATATACCCTTACAATGGGGGAGTGTATACTTATAGCTACCTCAACAATAAATAAACTACCCAATTCTGTTTTAAAGGGGGGAAACACCTCATGAAGTGCTCTATAATGAACAACCAAATTACACTCAATTGAAGCCCTTTGGTTGTCTTGCTTATGCACTAATTCTAGGACAACAACTAGGAAATTTTGGTTCTCAATCAGTAGCTTGTGCTCACTTGGGTTTAGCTGAAATGCAAAAAGGTTTCAAGCTCCTTCGGTTGCGTGAGAAGAAAATAATGATTTATAGACATGTGATATTTCATGAAACTATTTTTCCCTTCAAGCAAGTTGTCCCCAATACTAAATCAGTTCTTCCTTCTATTGAACAATATCCTTCTTTACAACTGGGACAACCTTTTTATATCTCTGAAGATGATGAATCCCCACATTTACACATAGAAACACCACAAGAAGTCCAAACCCCTGTTCTATCCAGCCAAACCATACCTAATCAACCCACACCAAGTCAAACTATAGAAGAAATAGAACATCTTTGCAGATCTAATAGACCTAGGCAACCACAAACTTACCTTTCTGATTACTACACAAGTTCCACAGTGTTATTGATCCTTTTACAGATGTTTTCAAACACAGAATCACAAATACTCCTAATGAACAATCTGGGAGCTTTCTATCCTTGAATACACTCAATGAAATTACACCACTCTTTTCCCTCATGACTTCCGTAATATAAATAGAAAAGTCATAGAAAAGACTCTTGATATCAAAGAGCCCGAAAACTATGAAGAAGCTGTCAAAAACAACAAATGGGAAGATGCAATACAAACTGAATCAAGAGCCCTCATCAACAATGACACTTAGGAACTTATCAAGCTACCCAAACACAAAAAGGCTTTCGATTATCTATTGTTTGATTATAGTTGTTCGATTATCTATTTTCCCATGATTACAATTACAATTTTTTTACGGTTTTTATTCTTCTAATTTATTATGTTTTTTATTGGTAGGTGTTGTTGTATGAAGAGTGTTTGAAGATGGATACTCATTTAATAGAGTTCTCATGTAATGGATGGAAATTTTGTTTGCAAGAGGTTGATCCCGATCTATATGCTACCATAGATAATAGAGTTCTCATGTACCGGAGCTTATATGTTTTCATTTTGAGATGAACTTGTTGTCATTTTGAGGTGTATTTGAGTTGGAGGGAGGGGTGGACACAAACTTGTTTTTCATTTTGAGGTGTATTTGAGTTTTACTGGAGCTGTTTGTTTGCTGTAATACAATTATTCGTATTGCTGCAGATGGTATGTTTGTTTGCCCAAAACCATATTAGTGATGATATGATTGTCAACAGTTCTCAGGTTTACTCACATGATCATATCTAGGTGACATACTACAGAATCTTATATTGTTCGCACTGCTGCAGATGAATGTTGAATTATTAAGCAGAAAAACTGAAGCAAACACCACATACTATTGAATTTAAAAGCTGCTGAAAGTTGTTGTTTTCAGAACAAATGAAATGTAGCAGCTCTAGCACTTATTGTTGATTGTGTAAGCTGCATAAAGTTGTTTTCAAAACATGTAAAATGCAGCAGCTTCAGCACTTATTGTTAATTGTATAAGCTGTTGAAAGTTGTTTTTAGAACAAATAAAATGCAACTGCTTCAGCACATATTGTTGATTGTATAAGCTGTTGAAAGTTGTTTACAGAATAAATAAAATGCAGCAGCTTCATCACTTATAAGCTACTGAAGGTTGTTGTTTACAGAACAAATAAAATGCAGCAGTTGCAACACTTATTCAATAGAAAAAACTAAAACTGACACTACATACTTCAACTGTTAAAAGAACAAATAAACTGGCTGAAAATTGAGCTTCAAAATTCGGATCCAACAATGTGATATTTCATTAATAAAGTTGTTACATAATTGTGAGTACACCACCTTGCATTACAATGTCAATAAAAGACAAACCAACGTTCTTACCTCATATATAGACTATCGTCATACATAGACAAACCAACAGTGCTAGTACTATTACAATAGTTGATACAAACAACATCTTCATTTTCCCCATTTCCATTCTACTCATAAAACCATCATTCATAGACTTTAGCTGATCCAATCTTTCTTTCTCCATCTCCTCAATTTTGGTCAATAAACAAGCATTCAGATTCTTCAACTCGAGCAACATATGTTCAACGTCTCCACTGACTTTGTTCACTTCATGTTTTTTGAATCCACCTTTGGAAGGAGAAGCCCTTGCCGAGGAATGGTTAGGTGGGTAAATATCTCTCCACCATACAAAGAATATACACTTGTTGGCTACACAATTGAAAAACCAACAACAACTAGGCACTACAATTGCAGTCGCATTTCACATCGCTCATAGGAGGTGAGTTCTAACTGTGCCCACTTAAAGAATATGTACTGCATTGAACATCATAAAAAAAATGCAAACTTAAGTGTAATTCAAAAGTGAGCTCAGATCGGTCCTTATGGCCTTCATCATCGCTTTTCAATAGGTTATGACTCTTTAAATGCAAACATATTATCTATGGAGCAACCCTATCATAAACCGCTTCAACGCAATCAAGCGGAACAATTAGATGAAGGGCCTCTTCAACATAGACAAATACACATAAGTAATAACTAATTGAATAAATGCCATTTTTATAGCAACCTCACAAGTAATCATCCAAACCGGTTGCACAGCTAGTCGAAGGCCATTCATACTAGTTTCCCATTTGACAACAGATAATCGAATACATACTGGTGAGCAACTACAATCAAACCATCACAACAGATAATCGAAAGGGTAATTCCATTTTTGAAAACTAGCACAGCTAGTCAAAGGTATGATAAAATCGGGACACAAACAAACTAGAAACAGATCATCAACTTTGCTTGCAAAATTTTCCCCAATTTCAAACCGTAACGATGAAGAACAAGCTTAAACAACCAGAGGCACTACTCATGTGCAAACAGATAATCGAACAACTACAATCAAACCATCACAGTAGATAATCGAAAGGGTAATTTAATACCCCATTTTCAAACAATAAAACAATAGTCGAAGGTATGGTAATATGGTGGAGCAATGGCGTCGTCTAGAATATAGTAGAAGCTAGCAATCGAAGGTAAACGAAGGTACGATACATTATAGTAGATTGATTGCCTATAAACAGAGAATCGAGACACATACGAACCAGAAATAGGGTGTCAACACCGCTGGGAAAATTTTCCCCAATTTCAAACCCTAGATCGACATGCGAATGGGGATGAAGAAGTAGGACGAAAATCAGAGCACTGCGATGAAGGCATTACCTTAATCAGTAAAGCGATGAAGAAGAAAGATTCCAACCAGAAGACATGAACAACCACGGGGCCAGTTGTGGAAAAATCGCTCAGTCAAACTTCATCCACTCAAAGAACTGACTGTCACTTGCTAGGAAATAAAAGGGCCGTGTCTTTTTCTTTCTT
Organism: Limonium bicolor; assembly: GCA_023374045.1. Classification (NCBI taxonomy): domain Eukaryota; kingdom Viridiplantae; phylum Streptophyta; class Magnoliopsida; order Caryophyllales; family Plumbaginaceae; genus Limonium; species Limonium bicolor. The sequence continues at coordinate 153,494,102 of CM041778.1, read as the reverse complement.
TAGTATGGTCAAAATAAGTTAACATGTCAAACATAACACTAAGTGGACGGTAACATGGAACCAAGATGACGGAAGATAAATTCCCCAAATGTGATGGGTGGGCAGTGTTAAATTTTACACCTCATGGGTGGGCAATGAAAATTCCCCAAACCTTATAGGTAGGCACTGTAATTTTTCCTTAAAAAAAAAAAGAATTCTCGAGATTCTATTTCAGCTGTTCTTTTTATAATCCGAGATAGGGATACTGAAATAGATCTTTTTTATGTTAGTGAAAATAGAGTGAACTTTTTCTTATTACTCAACATAGTAGCATCCAGGAATTTAGCAAGTAAGAGTGTACAAATATTGTTTCCCTTAATTTCCAGTAGAATATCTTATATTCAGAACACCATTGCTTTCATAAAAGAAAGAAAACCTTATTATAACTACTTATCAGTTTATTCTTTTGTATAAGAACTCAGGTGCAACTATTATGTAGGAAATAATTTGCAAAAAATGCCATCGTGATTCATGCGTACCGAAGATGATGAACGATGCATGACTACACCTAAAAGAGAAAAGATGCATGTATTCCTCGAATAAAATAATTGTCTAATCAATTGAATCCTAATTAGAATAGGAAGAAAGTGATCTTACGGTGCCATAATTAAATACACGTGCAAAAATGCCGTTGATATCTCTGACCAGCAATCGAGAAATAGGACAAAGGTAGTTAAGATGAACCACAACGAACGTAAGAAAAAAAACAAATGCAGTCGGCCGCACGCTCAGCGAATTTGTTTTGTGGCCTGCACTTAAGATATGAGCAAGAAATTAATTAGAGACCGAATTAAAAGGCTTACTACTGATCAAGCAGCTGGAATTAATTAGTCTAATCAAATCTAAAGCAGGTGTGCACATGGATTAGATATATAATAGTTGTAGTACGTGCATGGCTTGGCGGATGCGTAATTGCGTATTAGAGGGAAAGACTACGTACAACGCATCGTTATCCCACAACCGCAAAATCAACTCTTGTGTTTACCGAATTTAATTGTTTGAGGGAAGAATTGGCGGCAAAGTACGTTGCTCTGACTGACACCGAGCTCGCTCGCTCGATAAAAAAACTACTACTAGAGATTAGAAAACACGAGAACCAAATCTGACTGGCCGGATCAGAAGAAAGAAGCTCTCATGCGTGGAAAAACATAGGAATATTCATCCCCTTTGGTACTTAGTAATTAGCACTATAATTAATGAAGCGACTGTGATTTATTATTTTATCTGCTACTACTTGTAGTTTTTTAACATTGGATCTTCATCTTCATTCATCAAAAGATCATCAACATCAAAAGTACATGTCCTGGAGATCTTATAGGAAATGTTTTCATCAACATCAACATCAAAAGTACATGCCCTAGTTACTGGTAAGTAAATACTTGTATTGTTCTGAAAGCTTTTGGACAATTTTTCTTTTACAGTATCAATAAATAAAATGTTTTTGGCATTATCACGTCTGATTTTTTGTTTGGCTGATTTTAGTTGTCTGGTTTTGTTAATGGTTTGGAGAATTTCCATTGAAGCTTTTCATTAGATCGTATAATTATGGTCCATGTTGGTTTTGATGGTGTTGGATTGAATGGTATCTTTAAGAAGTTCGGAAGACTTCTACTGCTAACTTATGATGTGAAAGGTTGTCTGATGCTAGGTCTGCTCATACAACTTCCTAAGAAGAATATGTTACTAGCTGCTTTTAGTCTACTTTAGTGACTTTAGACGAATTTTAGGATGGTCCGTTGCCATCTTATTTTGTATTTTTGATCACTCTAGTGTCTTTGTTTTAATGAAATAGTAACATTTGTTTCCAAAAATATAAGTAAAAAATAACTAACAAAAACATGATCAACTATACTACTAACAAACAAACTACAAATTTTCTCTAGTTTGTATTCAAAAATTTTATGTGCTTTTAGCTTTTCTATTACAAAGTTTGTAAATTAAGATTAATTTACAATTACTTAGCAATGTTTCTTAACATTGTCATAAAAAAAACTAAACCAACTCCAAAAAAAAATTTAATATTATATTTCTTTTTTACCAATTTTCTATTTGAATAGATTATTTGTTATCAATTTGTTAATGACCCCAAAATAAGAACTGTCTAGTATATCACCAGTTTCATGTGCCTTGAGCCAACTGTGCAAGTAAGTATGTCAAAATAAATTAAATATTCTGACACGTAGGAAACGTATATATAGTAAGAGTTACGAAGCTCTCGTACGCTGGAGTTGCTAAACCGACTTGTTGTCTGGATATAAATGGACAATTAAATAGTTATTATATCATATGCCCATAATCAATTAACACATGACCAAATACTAAGTACATATAGCATCTGATCACATTCTCTCACCATATTTTGGACCACAAAATGTTAATATAAATGTACGCAGCTTTACACCTTTTACATCCAATCCATATAAAAATTTCCTTCTTGAGCAATGCATCGCCTCACTCCCTGTTCCTGCAACATACATCTACTAGGCCGTAACTACACTTATTTCGGTTTTTAGGTGAACATATCCTTACGTAAAATACATTATTGATGGGTAAGAGATTAGATTCAATAATGTCGTCAATATAGAGGGTCAAGAACGATTTTGTAGGCGCAGGCGCGGGCGCTGATTATTACTACTAACTATAGTCACGATGGGGTTATCTTAGGATTCCTCCACTTTATAGCAGTATTATTGATCGGTGCATTATATAAAGTTTCAATTATTCATTATAATCACTTTTGTCATTCATTCATTTGAGTGAGTGTGTCCGCGCGAACACACATGATCAGTATATGTACTAACCCTATAGGCTAGCCTAACCAGCTACACGATTGATCATAAAAAAAGGTATGGCTAGATCTGTGTTTGTGGATTGGTGTCTACCACCTACTAGATGTTTGATTAACCACCATCAAATAGACTTAACATTAATGATATGCTATACTGATAGTAGTATGTGATTAAAAAAAATCTTAGCGATTGATTATCAAATTAACTAATACTTATTCAATATATAAATCGTTTTAACGATATATTTAAATTATTATCTGTCGTAAAATGACTTATACTTTAAATAGAGGAAAATATCTCTCTAAACTCGTAATGTTAAGAAGTATGAAGATTAACAAGACATCAACAGAACAAACAGCGAAATGATAAGAAGCTCTCAATTCTTCATTTGTTACAGTAGAATTATATATAGATAGAGCATAGAAGATATACAATTGATAAATAAGAAAAACTAATATAGAAGAAAAAACAATACTAAACAATTTGAAAATTATATGATATTATAGTTATATATATACGGTAAGGTTAAATATTTACAGAGAAATTGCGTTGGTACACAATTGCCGATTATTAGTGTGAATCACTATGATGAAAGCCTGCGTAAAAACAGAGTATACACATAAATACACTCGATGGGAAGTGGCCTGCTGCTGCTACCTGTATGAGGAAAAAGCCAATTTTCATCATTATTACTCATGACTTCATCAAAATATCTTGTTCAAATTTTTATTTTTTAATAATTAACATTTACTAACATTTTAGAGAGAGGAGTACGTAATACTATCAAAGAAGCCAAGCTAGCTGCTAGCTAGTGGTATAATCATCATGTTCGTCTTGGTCTCGTTTATTCTGGGCTAAATGTTTGACTGAACCTTCTTTTTCTTTCCTTTTTAGGAGTAACTTTAGTCAAGGCTATTGTATGCTTTTACTTACCTCTTTCGTGGAGTAACAAGTTATCATGCATACCACAATTTGGATGGGGTCAGCCGAACCGAATCAACAAAAGATCATATTCTAGAGCTTCGTATCCACGCGTAAGCTCTTTCTTTTCTCTAAGATTATTTTTATTTTATTTTTAAAAATGACAAACAAAATTAATTCAATTTTCACCTGCAATGTACGGTAATCAGCATGTAGACCGAAATCATGGCAAATATGAAAGAAACACTTAACAAGACTCTCTGACTAGCTAGGCTAGCTAGTGTGTACGTACTGATTTTATAATCAGCCATATTATAAGTACGTAATGCACATTATATATGTAGCATATAAGCGCGAGAAATTACTATATCAGTCGTACAAGTGAAACCGAATTTGCTGGTGGAAAACATAATCATGAGTGTAGAGCCTGCTGCTGTGCTGGATCGACAATTACTACTCTACGTACTAAAAGAGGGAAGAAATTTGACTCCCAATAGAAAGATCTACACAACCGAAACAATTGCGATTTATGCTGGTGGTTGTTAACAAGAAAGCATAATGATGATGATGGAGAAAAAGAACGAGACAGAAGAAGACTATGGTGGAGGACGTGGACCCCCCTCATTCCTTGTTTCGGAAGGCAGCAGAATCAGAATGAAAAAAAAAAAGAAAGAAAACAAAGAGACGTGAAAAAAGGGTAATCAGATACTTCCTGCCTGTTGAAAAATTTAAGCCCCCGGCACATGGAAAAGCACGGTACGGTGCGCGGCTGTGAGGTTCGTTGTAACCATGACCGTCGAACCTACTCTACGTACTACTACTGCTAGCTGGTAGACAGTTCGTTGACGGCGACGGAAATAAGAGGTCACCTAACGGCGCGCTAACGTGACGGAAAGGGAACAACAGAGAGTAAGAGTAGTAGCCGCGCGCAAGAGACACGGTGGGTGTGGGGGAATCAATCGACCGACCAGGCGACAGATGACTAACCTCGTGGTCCCCAGAGATATACAACTCGTTTGGGAACGACAGCTTTCAATTTCTAAAATCAGCGGGGTTTTATTAAACACCCAAAACCAGTAGCTGACAGTTTCTGTAAAATCATCAGCTGACAGCTTCTCAATTTTCAATAGCAGGATCTAACAATTGTCTCTGCTTTTTAAAACCATCAACAGACATTCTACCAAACACCAAAACTAACAGCTGACATTCTACAAAACCATCAACAGACAACTTCCCAATTTCCAGCAGTAGAACCCAACAGCAGCCCTGCTGTCCCCACGTCTCAAGCCACCTTTCTTTCTAGTATTCCTCTTCATCGAATCGGGATTACTCGCACACTTTTTTTATATTTTCACATTTATAAGTTCCGAGTAACATATTCCACAATAATATTGCAGTACAAAAACCGCAGGCGGCACAGAGAACGTGGACCGGGTTCTATCCATTCCCTCTGTCTTGGGTTTGGCGGAATGGAGTAGAAGATCGGGAAAGAAAGTTGGCTCGTCCATACATACCTGTATACCCCCTAGCCGGCCGGTCCCGACATCATATGCCCCACCATCCCTATCACGCACTTCCTCTCTATTTTGCCTTTCTTTTCTTTTTTATTGCCGTCAGTATCACCGATATTAATTTAATTTATCCTCTTCTTTTTTCTTTCCACTAAATCAGTTGGAAATGTACTTAATTAAAAAAAGTAAAGAAAGGGAAATTAGTAAGTCACTATCAGTGCCCGCACTCAAGGGTTAAGAAACAAAGAAGACTTCAGGGGCAAGGGTACGGGTTGGGTTGGGTCTCCCTACTTCTATGCAATCTGTCCAATCCATTCTACTAAAATAGACTACTCCACCACGCACACACGGGTGTCAATTTTTTGGAAACGACAGAGACGGAGGTCGTCGAATGGACTCCTCCTCCCCCCATTCTGTTGATGGGCCCGTTGTCAATGAAGTGAATCGATAGACAACGATGGAGCCATCTGTCCGTCCGTGTGATTCATATCAGAGCTCTTTCACTATGATTGTGTTCCTTTTCTTTTTTATTCCTACAGTACATACTCATTTTATTTGTTTTCCTCTGTTTCTCTTTATCGTTAATTTATATTGCTGTCTCTAATTTAAATATTATTCCGTGCTTTTGGGTATTGGGAATCATTAATAATTGACCAAGTGTTATATGCATCATGATGTTTTTTGCCTTCTTTTCTTTTCTTCAAAATAAAAGTTCTACTTATTAATCTTTAATTTTGCACTTTTGCTTAATTCTCAAGCTTTAGTTTCCTATATCTATATTTATTTTGTTTGTGAGCAAGTAACGAAAACATTTTAAACTCTGTTATATATGTATTTTCTTTTAAAAAAGCACTTTGGTATGCACCCGGTTAAAAAGTATCCCAAATAAACTTAAAATAGTTAAAGTGGTGGTTTCCCAAACAAAAAGAGAAAATGAACTTGTATTCTAATTTACAGTTTTGGAACAATTGTGCATCTTAACAATTAATATCTCATAAAAACCTTTGACAGAAACGGTATTATGCGTATCCCTTTTCTCAAAAAAGAAGAAAACTAAAACTTTACAAATCTGGACGATGATATTTACTCCCATAAAAAAATATAATGAAACTAATAATAAAAGGCAGAAAATCCAATGAAAGCTCCATGTTTAAGTTTGAGCCGACAACCAACTAATCCAATCGTCTAATAATTGTCAATTCACATCCCTACCAGCATCGATGACTTGATTTGATTAATTAAACCTTCACGTCTATTCTCTCTTCTTAAATTAATCTTGTTACCACATTTTCTTCAATAAAGTAATGGTGGATAAAAGAAGACTTTTTTTTAAAAAAAAAAGAAAGAAAAGAAACTACAAAATGTGTGGTTTATTTAAAAAAAAAACAAATTAGTATTCAGCACTACATTTTAGACTTGTAGTAACTAGCAGTAATAGTAGTAGAATTAGTAGAGTGGGAAAAGTAGGGACCAAACGAACATCAATACGGTATGGGAAGGGATACACAGTGCCTAATTCAAGTAGTGACTCCCAACCCCAACACTATCATCATGTTCAATGTTCATCCGTCCATACAATACAAACCACCGCCCCCCTGTACCTGCACTCCTGTCCCCACCATAATAGCAATCAATCTTTGCCGTTCATCCAACGCCACGTGCCCACTCCTCACTCTCTCTGGTATCCACTCACTCAACCCCACCACAAACACAACATTAATAATCCCCTCTTCCTGTCCGGCCCCCAAAACCCTCTCACACCTCCGCTCCGTAGTCTATTTCTGTATATAACCAGGCCAAACGCCCCCACTCCGCCAAATAGAGAAAAAGAAGAGAGTAACAGCAATTAAATTAATATTTCATCCGAACAACAGTACAAACACCATCCTTCCGAATTCCCATCCCCGCACCCCACGAGATTCGTTCGTTCTTTCAGCCGGAATAAATTCCATCCCATCCCTCACTCTCTGCCTTCCCAATCGATCCATTCTCCGCTCTCTCTCTCTCTCTCTCTCTCCAAAACCACACATCAAATTGATTGATTCTCTAATCTCTCCCGAGTAAAGATGACCGAGAACTCTCCCGAATCCGAGGCGTCCAACTCCGCTGATGACCTTAAGTACACCGAACTCACTCTCCGCTTACCCGGTGACCTTCCTTGCCGTCCCGAACTTCTCCTCCGCTCCGCCGCCACTGTCACCGGTTCCAAGCGAGGATCGTCATCCCACTCTCTTGATCTGATTCTCGGTCAGGGAACTGTCGACCATCGCACTAAAGCTGATGCAGGTTGCGGTCGTGATAAATGGTTAGTCGCCGCTGAAGAAGAGGAAGAAGAAGCATCATCTATTCCTAAACCTCCTCCTGCAAAGTAAACGACCACAATTTCACTCTCGCTTATCTTGCTTTGTTTTTTTTATTTGCCTGAATTATGCTGAGTGAGTTGGCTTGCGCGATTCTTGAGTTTATTACCTGGTGTTAGTTGTTATTAGATGATGCGCTCTTCTTATAATGAGTTAATTAAGCTGATGATGCAACTTAACCGTGTCCTCTGATTCGTTACATATTCCTCGCTTACAACCTTGAAATATATAAATCGATTCGTATTAAGCTGGAGGTGAAGCTACTGAAGCTGAACTGAATACCGGTCTACGTGTGTACGTAGCGTACGACAAGCCAACAATATTTGGAGATATGAGTAATCAAATTCAATATACTTGAAAAAATCTTGAGCCATTTGACCTGATTAAACTTTCGATGAATTGATACTTAACACATTGTTGATCATTGCAATTATACAAGTGATGGCATCTTTTCTAATCCTATTATGCTAGCTGCTATCTAAAAATATCAGAATCATTTTGATTCATTCGACTGTGGAAGGAAGGATCCACAATCTGGCGATTCCGTGATACTAATCGCCGACCGTGCACGACTTTGATTTTCTTTACAGAGCACAACTTGTCGGATGGCCACCAGTCCGCGCATCACGAAAAAACATTGCAGCAACTGGTCCGGCCAAGTATGTGAAGGTAGCTGTGGACGGAGCTCCGTTTCTGAGAAAAGTTGATCTGCAGGTCTATACCAGTTACGAGCAGCTACTCAAGGCGTTAGGCGATATGTTCTCATGCTTCACTATTCGTGAGTTTACAATTATAAATACCTAGATCTGGTTATTCATCGATCATCTTTTAAACTTCAGCTTATAATTTGATTGATCAAGCAGTCCTTCCTTAATTTGGAGTAATTGTTTCAAACACATAGATAGACTACTACTACTAAAAAAATAACAATGGAACCCTAAAGATAACCTTTCTTGTTTTAAAGGTAAGTATATCAACGATGGGAAGCTAATGGAGCCAGTGAACGGTTCAGAGTATGTGGCAGCTTACGAGGATAAGGATGGGGATTGGATGATGGTTGGAGATGTTCCATGGAAGTAAGTAGTCTTCATCAATTAATGTTCTTTCTTCGGGTTTAGATCATATTTTCGGGTTTAGATCAATTAATGTTCTTTCTTCGGGTTTAGATCATATTTCTGCCTTTCTTCTGTTTGATTGCATTACATTAGCCTAATGTTGCTACTATATGCTGTGTTTGGTTTGTTGGTGCAGAATGTTTGTTGAATCATGCAAACGACTGAGACTGATGAAGAGTTCAGATGCTATTGGGTTAGGTATGTAGTTCAATTATCATCTCCACCTACCTGCTGTCTAGTGCTGCTAAAATCATTTTCCTATTATTAAGTGGTTGTTTGAGTTTCGAGTCTAATCACTTCTTTCTTTTCTTTCCTGATTGTGCAGCTCCAGCAACACCGTCAAGATGATTATAGAGAAGAACCTTGGCCCTGCATTAGACCAGCGGCAATTAAGGGGGCTTGATCAGTCAATACACACAGATACTATGAAAGCAGTTCATTAAGAAGAGTAATATACTACTAGTTATTTTAATATATTATGCTACCATGCGATGTCATGTATAGAGGGAAGCTTACCTGATTTTGAAGAGGGCGTTTGATTGAGGAGAAAGATTATGCTAATGAAAGCAAACTTTTTAGCTAGCGACTAGCGAGCGAGTAAAATAAGCGAGAAGAGTGGGGAAATGAATGAATATTTCAATGTTTGACGAAAAATGATTGATTGCTTCGGGAATGCAGCAATCTCTACGTAAGTAACGGGTTCTTCATGTCATGTCTTGTCATGTCCTGTTTCCCTCGTGTTTTGTTTTTCATTACGTCCTTAACTAGTGTGCTTGTGTGGTGTGTCTTTCATCTGGTTTGTTGGTTTGTGTTGTGTGTTGAATGTGTTGCGCTATTTATGCCCCTGTTTCGAGTATTCTGTGGTTAATCATACGCAAAGCTATACACTTTGTGGGTCTTGAATAAAAACAAACGTATGCGTGTCTAACAGACCGTTACTGCAATATGATTGATAAACCTTAAAAGGACAAATTACCCCTTGGATTTTGCGCAGAAGGATAGTTCCATGCAGCAAGAGCACCAAACAATCAAACACCTGATATGCATTGATGGTAAGAACTGAGGGGATAAGAACGAAATACTATAACTGAGAAATCTTTTACAACAGAAGAATGTACGAAGTCCTAATTATTTACGGTATGTTTTTGCTAAACTCATGATGTATACAGCTCACTCGTCATCAAGGTCAGGTATAGATGATTGCACTTACACAGAGACGATGACTATGCTCTGGAACAGCATTTATAGCAGTACAACCTGACTAAAACTAGCTAGCACACGCAACAGACTGAACAACCTGGACTGCCCAAAACAGAAAGATCTAAAATTACACACGCATAAACCAAACAACCATCACAAGAGCCATGAGAAGTAAACAGAGACCATACATGAATGCTCTGTCAGCATAACCCATCTCATTACCCAGCCTGCATGGTATTAACATGCTGCTACGTATATGTTGCTATACGGTTCCAATTTGCAATTCTTTTTTAATAAAACTTAAAATCCTCGTGCGGAAGGGCGTGATCAGTGGTCAAGCCACTCTCATGTCGGATCATCACTTAGGCAAACGGTCCTAAATCAGATTCATTATCCTGCCCTTTGAACCTGCGTTATCTTGAGAGGCCGTCCATTTCCTTTTTAATTCTTCCGTCAAACAGACCCCTTGTGAAAGATGGTTCATCCCACATCGATAGATTAGAATATGGGATACTAGTCTCCTTACCATAAATAGGGGCTAGTATCATTCGTTCTAATTCATCCCAATAATTAGTAATTTCTTCTGAATGCTAAATTGTAATCTCTTCTCTCTATATCTCTTAAAGTATAAATAAGAGATTTCTGGTAGTGTCCGAGGTAGTAGGCAAAATTGGCTGAACCTTGTAAAATTCCGGTGTCCCTTTTATAGCTTTATTTAGCAGCTATTGTGGGTAATTTTGTAGTGCTTTATTGTGCTAAGAAATTACAGTCAGGAAATTCTGTCTAAGGAAGTGGTTCTTAAGCGGGACCATTGTGACCCTACCACGACCTGGGAATTTTCCTGTACGGAGTGATTTTCTAGTACAATAATTTACTCTCTTACCCAGTCGTTTCCGCAACAAGTGGTATCGGAGCCAAGGTTCTGTCTTAGTATGCTCTGTGGTTGCAGCTAGGCTGATCTTACACGTCAGAAAAGCGTTCCTTTGTTCAGTTGATACGTCGTAGCGCTGCTAGATGAAAATTGGAGCAGAAATGGAGGATCCCAAATTAAAGACCCCGGAGACAGCGTCATCAACTTCCTCGTCATCGATTTGGACAAGAAGGGTGATGACTAATACTAAGTTTTTGGTGGAGACATTTGACGGTACGGGCCATTTCGACATGTGGCAATGCGAAGTCCAAGACGCTCTCTTTCAGCAAGGTCTTGACATCGCCATTGAAGAGACAAGACCGGAAGACATTCAAGAGAAGGAATGGGAGGCCATGAATCGAGCAGCTTGTGGTACAATTCGCTCCTGCCTGTCGAGAGAACAAAAATATGCGTTCTCTAAAGAAAAATCTGCATGGAAATTGTGGAGGGCATTGGAGGAAAAATTCATGAGGAAGAGCAGTCAGAATAAGCTTTTTATGAAGAAAAGGCTATTCCGCTTTTCGTATGTTTCGGGGACCACAATGAATAACCACATCACCAGTTTCAATCAACTAGTAGCTGATTTGGTAAACTTGGATGTGACATTCAAGGATGAAGACTAGGCCTTAATGTTGCTGGGATCTCTTCCTGATGAGTATGAGTTTCTGGAAACAACTCTACTCCATGGGAAGGACGATATCTCTCTGAAGGATGTCACTGCAGCACTGTACATCCATGAATTGAGAAGAAAAGAAAAGAGGGCTGGTACTGATGAAGCAGCAGAAGCATTAGTGATGAGAGATCGTTCTTCCACTCAGAGAAAGGGGAAGAAAGGATGGTCAAAACCGAAAGCCAAGCTTGGCAAAGATGAATGCGCCCTTTGTCGAGAAAAGAGACATTGGAAGAAGGACTGTCCAAAACAGAAGAAAGGCAAGGCTGTTCAAGACGCATGTGTAGCTGAATACGACAGCGAAGGATCAGAACTATCATTGGTGGCATCGACTTCAAAAATTAACCAGGATGAGTGGATTCTGGATTCAGGAGCAACCTACCATATGTCACCCATTCGAGATTGATTCTTTGATTACAAAGAACTAAAGGGTGGAACCGTTTTGATGGGAGACAATAGCCCATGCAAAACAATTGGTATAGGCTCAATCAAGTTGAAGAACCATGAAGGATCAACCAGAGTTTTAAGAGAAGTTCAGCATGTTCCAAACTTGACCAAAAATCTCATTTCTCTGGGACAATTGGAGTCGAAAGGATTCTCATGGGCCGCTAAAGATGGAGTTCTAAAGGTCGCTTCTGGAGCACTGACGGTGATAAAAGACACCAGAAGGAGCAATCTGTATTACTACGAGGGGAGTACAGTAGTAGGAACAACAGCAGTTGTGTTGGCTCCCAAGAAGAACGGTGACTCTCAGTTGTGGCACATGCGACTGGGGCATGCCGGAGAGAAATCCTTACAGATTCTTGCAAAGTAGGGATTGCTGAAAGACGTGAAGGCTTGCAAGTTAGACTTTGGTGAGCATTGCGTTCTCGGGAAGCAAAGGGGGTTGAGGTTTGGCAGTGCCATCCATAATACGAAAGGTATTTTGGATTATGTCCATTCTGACGTTTGGGGACCCGCCAAGACACCTTCCTTGGGTGGGAACCGCTACTATGTGACCTTCGTAGATGATTTCTCTCGAAGGGTTTAGGTGTATGCCATGAAGACTAAGGATGAAGTGATGGGGATCTTCCTAACATGGAAGAAGACGGTTGAGACGCAAACAGGTCGAAGGATCAAGTATCTCTGACAGATAATGGGGGAGAGTACAAGAGTGATCCATTCTTAAAGGTTTGCAAAGACACGGGAATTGTCCGACACTTCACAGTCAGGGAAACACCACAGTAAAATGGAGTGGCAGAGCGAATGAACCGAACATTGATGGAGAAGCTTCGGTGCATGTTGTCAAATGCTGGGCTGGGCAGAGGCAGTAACATATTGCAGCCATATTGTGAACCGGTTACCGTCATCGGCCATTGGTGGAAAGACACCGCTTGAGGCATGGTCTGGAAAACCAGCTACTGATTATAGTTCTTTCCGAGTGTTTGGTTCTGTGGCTTACTACCATGTGAAGGAATCAAAATTAGACCCAAGGGCAAAGAAGGCTCTATTTATGGGGATTGCGTCTGGGGTAAAGGGATACCGGTTGTGGTGTCTAGAAGCAAAGAAGACAATCATTAGCAGAGATGTTACCTTTGATGAATCTGCGTTGTGGCAGAAGGTGACAGTAGACTCCATCCAGACAGAGGGAACTCAGAAGCAGGTGGAGAAAGCACCAAAGAAGGTGGAGTTCGAGAAGGAGATATTTGTAAACCCATTGGTTGGAGATGATAGTGACTCTCAAGGAGTAGATGAGTCAAATGAGGAAGCTCCAACAACAGAATCTGATCCGATTGCAGAAGAAAGACCCAGAAGAGAGATCCGTAAACCTGCTCGTTATGCTGATATGGTGGCTTATGCACTTCCAGTTGTAGATGAAGGGGTACCACCGACTTTCCAAGAAGCAAATCAAAAATCGGAAAGTAAGAAGTGGAAAGGTGCCATGGAAGAAGAAATGAATTCTCTTCACAAGAACAACACGTGGAAGTTGGCACAACTACCAAAGGGCAAGAAGGCAATTGGTTGCAAATGGGTTTGCAAAGAAAGAAGAAGGAACAGTGTGAAAACAGTGTCCGCTACAAGGCTAGGTTGGTGGCCAAAGGGTACGCATAGAAGGAGGGAATTGATTACCATGAGGTATTTTCTCCAGTAGTGAAACATTCCTCCATCAGAATTCTGTTGGCGTTAGTAGCTGAGCTAAATTTGGAATTAGCCCAACTTGATGTGAAGACCGCGTTCTTACATGGCGATCTGGAGGAAGAGATCTATATGACTCAACCAGAAGGATTTAAGGTTCGTGGTAAAGAAGATTGGGTTTGTAAGTTGAACAAATCATTGTACGGGCTGAAGCAGTCTCCAAGGCAATGGTACAAACGATTTGATTTGTTTATGAGAGGGCAAAGGTACACGAGAAGAAAATATGATCACTGTGTGTATTTGCGCAAGCTACGTGATGGGTCTTACATCTACCTACTCTTATATGTCGACGACATGATGATAGCTTCAAAGAATCAGTCAGAGATTGATAGATTGAAGGCTCAGTTAGCTCAAGAGTTTGTGTAACACCCCATCCAACAACAAACACATAACAACATTCTGCAGCGGAAAATATACTACTTCACATTACTTAACTCGTTGGTGTTACACGCCGTTAACCACCCACGTGGCTAACAAGGCTATTACATAAACATTGTACCGGTCTGATGGACTAGATTCCCGAGCGACTACACATTATTATCCCTTTCCATTAACAACAAAACATACACATACCTTCCTACTGTACCGAGTATTTACAAACTGATGCCGATAACAATTTCGGTCTTACTACACCTACTGTATATATACAACTTAAATGATTACCCATGTACAACGACTACCCCGTCCTACTCTCGAACGGCTTCCAGCTCTTCGTACCTGAAATAAGAAAAGAAGAGAAAGGGTGGCCCCCAAGGGGCTCAGCACCTTTGCTGGTATGGTAATCCCGCAGCCCGCATGCTACCGGGCCACGCACAACTAATTGTCGTCTTAACATGCGGTTGATTATATTTAAATCATGCATGTAACTTAACACACAACACGAATCATTCCGCCTCAATGGGCTCGACAAACAGTTAACATATCCATACTTGATAGGTCACTCATGGTATTCATTACCCCTAGAGTGTTACCCCTCTAATGGAGCTACTTCCTTAATAGACGACAACTACCCATTAATCGGGTTATCCTTAAACGCCTCTTATCACAACTGGGATTCATATCCATGATCCCCATACTCCACATTTTGCAACATATAACATTCATCACATAACAACACATAGCAACACTTTTCACGTTTCAACGTGCACATAATAACATCGCAATAGATATTGCATCATAACAACAATACATAACATAACGGGTACGGTTCCCCTTATGAACCGGCCCTAACATAGTCAGTTCACTTGTAGCCTAGAGAATGTTGCCAGTCTCATGATAGGCCCATTACATAACTCGTTACCGTCTCGTTAAATGAACGGATAACTTAACATAAGGTGTCTCGGATATAGTGATCCAAGCACACCGGACAAACATAACATAGTATGCCCCTGTGGCCCGACGTGAGTCAGTAAAATAGCCTTGGTTAAGCTAAAGGGAAGGTTGGAAACCAAATTGGAAAACAACTATAACATACAGAGAGGATCGAACCTGATATGACAACGACCCCCATACTCACACGCGTGGCCGGAACAGACCAGACTCCTCACTTCCCCCGTTAGCACTTGTTAGAAGTTCATCATTGAACTTAATTAAACAATCACAACATTGGGTTAAGTCTTGTTAGACACACACACAAGGGAAGGGAGAGTCATACATTCACACACACAAACATCACATAACTAACTCACGCATAGCCGTGGTTAGAACGTTCCTTAGGTCGAAAACGTTATCACCGGATACCGTTCTCTTACGTTTACCTAATAGTGGTTAACTAGCCCTTCAAGCGCATTCGAGGTTACCGGTATCGGCACGTAAACATACAATAACAGTAACGACTGTAAACTCGTTTCATGATTTATCTTATAACGTGGCAAACACACAGAAAAACACATTGGCATACAAGCCGGTGTAATCCGGTAGGACACAGGTTGCAAGAAAACCATACCTGTCACCGGAGTCCACTTTATCATGTCCACTTATGTTCCTCGAGCAATTCTCGAACAACTGATAACATTACATGTACTTTTATTAACATTGGGGTAACGTAATTGTTTAAAGTCTAATGCTTATAACTTTTCCCCGTTAACTTAGTTACATAACTTCACATTTTAACTTGTTTTTCTTTTACATTTTAATACCACCTTTTCCTTCACTAAATTGTCATTATAACTCACTTAACATGTCCTTAACATTCTTATAACATCATTACTTAATAATCACCATTTTTAGGCAACTTTTCCTAACCTTAAACAACAATTTTTGCCAAAACAGTGGCATGTCCGAACTTGTGTCCGGACTTCCCAAGTTCGGACACAAGTCGAGACTCAAAACTGGAAACAGACGCCTGTCCGAACATGTGTCCGGACTTCGGAAGTTCGGACATGGGTCGAGGAAAAATTGAATGAAGAAGCAGGTACGTCCGAACTTGTGTCCGGACTTCCCAAGGTCGGACACAAGTCGAGACTCTGAAAATTTTTACGCAACAGGCCTGTCCGAACGTCCATGTCCGGACGGATGTTCGGACAAGGCAAAACACTCATTTTCTAAGCCTTTAAGCACTTAACCAATTTCACCAAACTTCTCCTAAAGCCTCATAATGTTTCCTAACATCATTTGGTACACTCACACCCTCATACAAAATCCATGAAACTCATTATCTATCACCTTAAACACCTACTCATTTCATACCAAAATTCCTAACACTTAAGTTATTTCCTCCTTAGTTTCCCAAGTGGTGTTTCATACCTATGATAACCACTATGCCAACAATATTCTTCTCCATTTGAACATCCACTCTTAAGCATCTTTTCTTACAACTAAATTCCTTATGTCATCCTTGTAGTCCTTTTACAAGTTTATTCCTTCTCCTTGTTTTCCAAAGTTTGCCTAAGTCCTAGAACAACTCCGAAATGACTTTGGTGTGTCCCAAAACACTCATTTGATTTCTAGAACTCCCAAGACAATGTCTAAATTCTTGTAGCACTCTAAACACCTTAATACATGATTTCTTCCCTAGTAAAACATTTAATCATTCTCAACACTTCCAAACTCACTAAAACTCATTTGAAACACTTAGTACTTCTTATACATCTTCCAAATTTTGTCATAGCTTCTCTTGTATATTCTCACATCCAAACACTTAGGTTTTTACCTTATTTCATTCAAGAACACCTAAAATCCGTCAAGAGTATTCTTACACTCAAACACTTAGGTTTTCACCCTTTTACAACCAAAAACACTTAATCACTTAATGCACATTCCTTACACATAAACATATTGTTTTTCCTCCTTTAACCATCCAAGACACTCAACTTCACAAAGAATGTTCTTTACACACATCTAAATCCATCAAACACATTCTTATACACAAACTTCACACATTTAGCACTACATCACAATATAGTGCATAATTTAAATTGCATGACACTTAGGCCCTTAAATAACATGGCTCTTAGGCCCTTAAGATGCATAAATCATAAACACTGAATTTCCCACATTGTATTTGCCTTTGACCTGCAAACACACTCAACAATACATATGCCTTTTACTAAGCCCTTGAGAGCATTCTTCTAAGTCATTTTCCCTTGGCTCCTTAAATCATTTTCATAAGCAATACAAGCTCATTTGTCCTAAGACTTTAAACCACCTTAGGTTAGCACATTCACCTCTTTTCCTCACAAACTTCTTTCTTGTTTCCTTGACTAAATTGGCAAGGCTTTTGGTTGCTTGTCAACTTCTAAACATTATACAAATAATTTAATGAGTATACAAGCTTTAAGCTTCATCTCATTGTAAACCCTAGTTACATATATTATCTTAACACATTAAGGTAATTGTTTTACCTTTGGAATTGGAAGAGAGCTTGAATAAGTATCAAGAGAGGACTCCTCCTAGCCCTTGGAAGATTCAAATGGAGCTAAAACAAGCAAGGTAAAGACACCATTGTGAGGTGAATTTTCGGACAACACTAAACATGAAGGAACATCATTTTTCTTTGAGTTTCCTTACCTTGAAACATAAGAGAATGACAAGGCATGAAAATATTAGCTCAAGCTCCTTCAATGGTGAATCTACATGGCACCAAAATTGAGTTCTTGATGATTTGAAAAGATAGAAGTGTAGAGCTTGCTCCAACTAGAAGAATGGTGGTCTTGAAATTGAATTTGGACCATGGAGCTAGGAGTTACAAGCATTCAAAGATGGAGTTCTTGTGTGGAACTATAGCAAATCGTAAAAGAGAGAAAGAAGGAGAGGTAGAAGACGGTGGGAACAAGAGAGGAATGAGAGAATGAGTTCTAAGTTTGCTTTTGGAAGATATTTATGTTATAAAGTAACTTTCTTCTTTTACTTACTTTCCTTCCTTTCCTTAATTGATTTCTTTTACATGTTGGTGACTCACCATAACAAAAACCGGCCCCCAATAGTTACCTAGGGGTGTTTTAGTCTTTGTTGACCCATTTAATTACTTATAACAACATATGTTACAAACTAGCTTATTAAAGTTACTATTCACTAAAACAAGGCACATAGATGTGAAATTTTGATTTCCCATTGATATAGACTTCCAAATGTGATACTATATAGTATACATGTTAATTAAAGAGTAATGATGGACATCTAGCCATTCAAAACTCATTTACAAGACAATTTTTCAAAAACGTGCTTTAAGACTCCTTAAAGCACTTTTTGTGTTTTAACTTGTTTTCAAGCTTGGTTTTCTTTGGTAATTGATTTAATATGTTCATTAACATATTTATAAGGTATAGGTGTGACCATTAGGTCTTATACAAATTTGTCCCAAGCTTAGAGCACATTTTTGTCCATATTGACTTTAAGGCATTTATTTGTGTTTTTTTTTGTTTAACTGTCTACCAAAGTTTCCTAAGGACTTGATTAGCCTTATTAAATCATAATTGAATATTATTAAGTCTTGGTAGGCTCTTTGGGTCCTAACCAAGTTCACTCCAAGCTTAGAGCATGTTTTTGCTCAAGCTTTGTCTTAGTGCTTTATTGCATTTTACTATGGTTTAAATTGTTCACTAATGTTTCTAAGGCACTTTTTAGCCTTTTCATACCATAGTTTAAATGTTTAACAACATATCAAGGTTTGGGGTATTTCAATCTACCCCCCTTAAAAAGAACTTCGTCCTCAAAGTTCACACTTCCCACACATCATTAGATTAGAACACAAGAATCACTTGGAAATAAACTTCCATAACCAATACTTTACATCACAACCTCGGACTTAATGGTCCGGGTAACATATTCACATTCATACATAACATAACATACTCACATGATAACCTCGGACTCAATGGTCCGGGTATCTTAACAATATTTCCACATACATAACAACCCTTAGACTCTCTGGTCTTGGGTAACATAACAACATTTAGAAACATAGGTCTTGATAACATAACAGCCTTTAGACACGTAGGTCTATGTAACACAACAACATTTAGACTCATAGGTCTTGATAACATACACTTTTGGAACTCAAGGTCAAATAATATTTATTACACATACCACACAACATGTCATAGCATGTATAATCAATCAAAAATATCTTTGATATACACTTTGATCCCGCAGAACCCGGTCGCGATGGACACCTTCCGTCCCCGTGCCTTTGGGAGATCAAAACAATCACTTAAATTTGAAATTTTTCCTTGTGAGGTTAAGTAAGAGAACTTTAAATATGTAAAGTATCTATCGACGTTTTATAAGTACCAATTGAAAATCCTTTTGAAAACACACACAACTCCAAGTCCAACTTAAGCTCTTTGCTTCTTTTCTTAGCGTGGTTATTTGTGACCACTTATAGGGAGCTTCAAGAGTCATCCAACCCTGATGTGATCAGCATCGGTGTTGAACTATCCTTCCACCCCAATTTGTGTTCGGCTTCCCTTGATCGCATGCAAATCAAGTTCCACCTCCCACTTCATTTTCAAGCATCAAATAAATCACTCATTTTCAATTTTCTATCTTTTTTAATCATTCTAATCATGATCATAACATCTCCAAGAGATAGAGCTTCGTCTATCAGTTACCTCCATTCACCTTGATCCTGTTGCCTAGGGAATCTTATTCTCGCTAGGTTCTATGTCGGTTTCATACCCTTTCATGAATTACTATATAGTATATATATACACATATATTTTATCAAAATACAACACACAGTTTCACATTTATACACTGTCGGGGTTTTTGTTCCCCCGGGAGTTTCTCTACTCCCACGCTTGTACTATCACACACAACTGTTAACAAATCAACACACTTATCACAATGGTACTCGCATCTCCTGTGCGCAATTACCACAATTAAACCATGAATGAATGCGTATGTTTACGTAACACACACACCAATCATCAAAACAAATTATTTGTGCTATGCACAACATAAGTCACGTACACTTGTACGGTAATACACACTAAGTGGTTTTGCGTTCTACCCCCCTTAAAAGGGATTACGCCCACGTAATCAATCATTAAACATTGGCTTAAAATGTTATTCGTGAAGTATTTTAACTTTCACACGGTCTATTATATAACGCATTCCGATTAGAGGATCTTAACCATATTGGCGGTTTAGTCCCTAAATCAAGAATTCTCATTGGAGTTTGCTTTAACTCTTAACTGATTTCGATTCTGGCCTGTGAGGCTTCTAGGCATTAATAACTAGCCATTCACTCATGTTCACCATGCACATTCAACACTTGAATTTCTGGCTCACTAGTTTCTGCTGCGAAACTCTAATAACGGTAGGGCGCAAGTTGCCCCACTCGTTATTGTTACCGTATTGTTCACCTCCCATTTATCACCTTCATCTTGGTAACAATGGTTTCTCAACCGACGCGTGGTATCCCTTACCGTTAGCGAACTCGGTGAGTTACAAAACTTCCATCCACTTCTCTAATAACTTACTGCGTAAACTGCTACGTATTTCACAATGATTGACTTGTTCCCTTCCGACTTACTGTCGGTTGAGATTGAGCTACTACCTAGTGTGTAGTGCTCTCTCAGTTATTTCCAACATTTGGGGTATATTCCATACCGATATTTGGCAGTTAGTGCTACTGTAGTCACTTACTGTTAATCATGCCTCCACATTTGGTTCTGTACAAGTACTCTTTTATTGGTGCGGCCTTGCATTTCCTATGCATCGGCCTTTATAACATTATTCCTCCACAATTAACATGTTTCCAATTCCTAGCTATCCCACTCGATCATTACTGCGCAAGTGCAATACCAAAACACTCAGTCATACAGAGTGCAGAGGCGTAAACTCTTGACAGTAAATCCCTTATGCGATTCGCCATGGAATTCACACTGAATTCCTCATCACATAGTAACTACCACTGGCTTATTGTCCAGTCTGTTTAACATCACTTACCTTGCATCTCTACTGAGTTTAATTCATAACCGCTCTTCTCTGCCATATCATTATTTAACAACACTTATACTACGGTCGCTTGCTGCGTACTGTGCTCTTACTTATTGTATAACACCAACTTATATGGTATTTACTGTCATATTAACTTCCACACATATACTTACATCATTCGTATTATGGTTCGTCCTTTATTTGGATGACTACTGTATGCTCCTTGAGCGTTGCTCACTCGAGTCTCAAACCGACGTTATTTAGCTTGGTGCTTCACTTTATACACACATACTACTAAACTAACTGCTCTCAAATAATAATAATATTGTCCATCCTTAACATATTTCTTGAGCTTGGTTCACATAACTACCGCTCCTACGGTTTCACAGTATCGAGAGGTATCCCCTCATAATGCAGTGGTTCGTTTACCACTCCATTCACTTATACAACATAAACTTCTGCAATCAATCTAATTTATATAACATGTCGTGTTTATGGCTTATAAGCCTTATTTGCCTTGAGCTGCGCTCATTGTAGGCTGTCCACACACATGTACTTCTCTGTACACATTACATGGTTTGATATTATATTGAGCTCCATGACAAGGTCGTTGCATTCCGTTTCCTCTCATGGGTTGCCCCTTAGGATTGTCAGTCCGTCTCCTGACAACTTATGTCTAAACTGGGTGTTAGTTTCAACCCTTGTGTTTCTGTCATGTTATCTTGTTCACCTATCGCTGGTGCAAACACCCTTCAAGGATCGCTCCTGGGTGTTGCTAAGTTATGCCATTACATCCGGTTCGCACTTATTGGTATATTCTGTTAGCCATGCCGTTTGCGTTCTTAACTGGCTTATTATCTTCTTCTGTGAAGATCAACATCTCCTGGTAGTGTAGGTACTCATTCTGGGAGTTTCATCCCGTTCATTGCACACTAATGTGTCCACATTAGGCATCTGCCTTGCCATGCACAGGCTGGTCACTATTCCAGCTAACATGTTTACCCTTTGGGATTCTTAAGACATATGCGATGTCTTTACATTATAGTTAGTGCACTTCGCACCTCCTGACTCTTAAACATTTTCCTTAAAAGGAATTCACTAATTCCTTTAGTCTCGTTAACTTAACTGAGTTCCTTAACTTTAACCATTCATGGTAATCCTTTACTCTTGACTGACTTATACTGCTGACCGTAGAACGGAGTCGACTACTTCCCGTGTTCCGGACTCTACTCGTATACATATGTGGGGTACCCTACTGATACATTGCTACTTACCCAACTAACCCATAAGTAGGTCTGTCAGGCCCACAAGCTCCTATCGGAGTGCGGTCGTCCCACATTTCAGTTGGTACACTCGTAGTGTCCGTCACACGCCTAGGTGAAGTATTCTGTTGTCAACTCCCTTATATTGTCCTGTGACAATATTCATTCCATGCTTCCCGAACTTAATCGAGGGAAAGTTTATCCACTGTTGTATTCTTATTAACTGCCCTTGGTTTTACTGGTTTGGTTTAGAAGAAGGTTAAAAAGAAGTATTGGTTTGAAAGAAAATCTGGTTTTGAAAGAAAAGAGTTTGAAACAAATCCGATTTTAAAGAAAAATTCTCATGGTTTTACAATGCCTTCTTGCCTTAACCAAATCTAGCTTCTTGCTGACTGGTGTACTTCCAATTACAGAGGTTAGGCTGTTAAGCCCTTCCATGGTTATAATGATCTCACTTTACTTCATGGTACTTTACCAAGTACTTCGTACATGTTAAAATTTTCCTGAACAGTCCTGTTATAGCAGCACTTGCCATGGCAAGTGCACCATGCTAACTGGCTTATCGGTTAAGCACACATACTGGTTGCGGTATTATTTTTACCCGCGCTGTCATCAGTGGCCTTGTTGGCCCTCACTGATCTTACTGTCTTGATAATAACTCCTCTGGGTAACTTCTCACTGTATTCATATGACAATTATCAACTGGGGTGTCTCCCATTCTTGGAGTCCCCTTTCTTTTTGTATTGTTTCCTCTTCGTAGCCCGTTCCACGCATTGTCGTGGTTGCTGAGACTTGTCTCTTGTTTGGGCACTACGTTGTAGTTCCTTTGTCGGTTGGTGTACCGTTGGTGTATCATTTAACTACTGTGGTTCCGTAGACACTTGTCTCGGGTTCAATCAATCCACTTCTTGCCTGTTGCACGGTCGGTGCGTTGCAAGCTGGTTATTCTCGACTGCTCGGCATGTCGACCCAGGTTGCCGGAAATTCTATTCTCTTATGCACAAAATTCTTCATTCTTCGCTATGAAATGCGGTTAACATTGTTCAGATGGGAACCGTCTCGGGATTTTCAGTTTTCGGGATCTACCGTATGACAGGTTCTTCATACCTTTAGAGGTACTTAATAACAGCCAGATCGGGTATTCCCGAGTATGAGAGGACTTTCATCTCTCTGGCGTTGTTTCCCAAGTTATAAAACAGGGATTGTGGAGGGTGGGTTGGACACTGTAGGTTTCTAGTACACACTGGTAGTTCCTAACTAGCGCATCTCTCACGCTATCACTCAACCCTTAACCCAAAGTACTAAAATCCTAACTCGGTACTTCCTAAGCTCAGTAATTCAGTCATCAGAGCGATACTTCGCTCTGATACCACTTTTTGTAACACCCCATCCAACAACAAACACATAACAACATTCTGCAGCGGAAAATATACTACTTCACATTACTTAACTTGTTGGTGTTACACGCCGTTAACCACCCACATGGCTAACAAGGCTATTACATAAACATTGTACCGGTATGATGGACTAGATTCCCGAGCGACTACACATTATTATCCCTTTCCATTAACAACAAAACATACACATACCTTCCTACTGTGCCGAGTATTTACAAACTGATGCCGATAACAATTTCGGTCTTACTACACCTACTGTATATATACAACTTAAATGATTACCCATGTACAACGACTACCCTGTCCTACTCTCAAACGGCTTCCAGCTCTTCGTACCTGAAATAAGAAAAGAAGAGAAAGGGTGGCCCCCAAGGGGCTCAGCACCTTTGCTGGTATGGTAATCCCGCAGCCCGCATGCTACCGGGCCACGCACAACTAATTGTCGTTTAACATGCGTTGATTATATTTAAATCATGCATGTAACTTAACACACAACACGAATCATTCCGCCTCAATGAGCTCGGCAAACAGTTAACATATCCATACTTGTTATGTCACTCATGGTATTCATTACCCCTAGAGTGTTACTCCTCTAATGGAGCTACTTCCTTAATAGACGAAAACTACCCATTAATCGGGTTATCCTTAAACGCCTCTTATCACAACTGGGATTCATATCCATGATCCCCATACTCCACATTTTGCAACATATAACATTCATCACATAACAACACATAGCAACACTTTTCACGTTTCAACGTGCATATAATAACATCGCAATAGATATTGCATCATAACAACAATACATAACATAACGGGTACGATTCCCCTTATGAACCGGCCCTAACATTGTCAATTCACTTGTAGCCTAGAGAATGTTGCCAGTCTCATGATAGGCCCATTACATAACTCGTTACCGTCTCGTTAAATGAACGGATAACTTAACATAAGGTGTCTCGGATATAGTGATCCAAGCACACCGGACAAACATAACATAGTATGCCCCTGTGGCCCGACGTGAGTTAGTAAAATAGCCTTGGTTAGCTAAAGGGAAGGTTGGAAACCAAATTGGAAAACAACTATAACATACAGAGAGATCGAACCTGATATGACAACGACCCCCATACTCACACGCGTGGCCGGAACAGACCGACTCCTCACTTCCCCGTTAGCACTTGTTAGAAGTTCATCATTGAACTTAATTAAACAATCACAACATTGGGTTAAGTCTTGTTAGACACACACAAGGGAAGGGAGAGTCATACATTCACACACAACTCACACACAAACATCAATAACTCACGCATAGCCGTGGTTAGAACGTTCCTTAGGTCGGAAACGTTATCACCGGATACCGTTCTCTTACGTTTACCTAATAGTGGTTAACTAGCCCTTCAAGCGCATTCGAGGTTACCGGTATCGGCACGTAACATACAACAACAGTAACGACTGTAAACTCGTTTCATGATTTATCTTATAACGTGGCACAACACATTGGCATACAAGCCGGTGTAATCCGGTAGGACACAGGTTGCAAGAAAACCATACCTGTCACCGGAGTCCACTTTATCATGTCCACTTATGTTCCTCGAGCAATTCTCGAACAACTGATAACATTACATGTACTTTTATTAACATTGGGGTAACGTAATTGTTTAAAGTCTAATGCTTATAACTTTTCCCGTTAACTTAGTTACATAACTTCACATTTTAACTTGTTTTTCTTTTACATTTTAATACCACTTTTTCCTTCACTAAATTGTCATTATAACTCACTTAACATGTCCTTACATTCTTATAACATCATTACTTAATAATCACCATTTTAGGCAACTTTTCCTAACCTTAAACAACAATTTTTGCCAAAACAGTGGCATGTCCGAACTTGTGTCCGGACTTCCCAAGTTCGGACACAAGTCGAGACTCAAAACTGGAAACAGACGCCTGTCCGAACATGTGTCCGGACTTCAGAAGTTCGGACATGGGTCGAGGAAAAATGGAATGAAGAAGCAGGTACGTCCGAACTTGTGTCCGGACTTCCCAAGGTCGGACACAAGTCGAGACTCTGAAATTTTTACGCAACAGGCCTATCCGAACGTCCATGTCCGGACGGATGTTCGGACAAGGCAAAACACTCATTTTCTAAGCCTTTGAGCACTTAACCAATTTCACCAAACTTCTCCTAAAGCCTCATAATGTTTCCTAACATCATTTGGTACACTCACACCCTCATACAAAATCCATGAAACTCATTATCTATCACCTTAAACACCTACTCATTTCATACCAAAATTCCTAACCAAGTTATTTCCTCCTTAGTTTCCCAAGTGGTGTTTCATACCTATGATAACACTATGCCACAATATTCTTCTCCATTTGAACATCCACTTAAGCATCTTTCTTACAACTAAATTCCTTATGTCACTTGTAGTCCTTTTACAAGTTTATTCCTTCTCCTTGTTTCCAAAGTTTGCCTAAGTCCTAGAACAACTCCGAAATGACTTTGGTGTGTCCCAAAACACTCATTTGATTTCTAGAACTCCCAAGACAATGTCTAAATTCTTGTAGCACTCTAAACACCTTAATACATGATTTCTTCCTAGTAAAAATTAATCATTCTCAACACTTCCAACCACTAAAACTCATTTGAAACACTTAGTACTTCTTATACATCTTCCAAATTTTGTCATAGCTTCTCTTGTATATTCTCACATCCAGACACTTAGGTTTTTACCTTATTTCATTCAAGAACACCTAAAATCCGTCAAGAGTATTCTTACACTCAACCACTTAGGTTTTCACCCTTTTACAACCAAAAACACTTAATCACTTAATGCACATTCTTTACATAAACATATTGTTTTTCCTCCTTTAACCATCCAAGACACTCAACTTCACAAAGAATGTTCTTTACACACATCTAATCCATCAAACACATTCTTATACACAAACTTCACAAATTTAGCACTACATCACAATATAGTGCATAATTTAAATTGCATGGCACTTAGGCCCTTAAATAACATGGCTCTTAGGCCCTTAAGATGCATAAATCATAAACACTGAATTTCCCACATTGTATTTGCCTTTGACCTGCAAACACACTCAACAATACATATGCCTTTTACTAAGCCCTTGAGAGCATTCTTCTAAGTCATTTTCCCTTGGCTCCTTAAATCATTTTCATAAGCAATACAAGCTCATTTGTCCTAAGACTTTAAACCACCTTAGGTTAGCACATTCACCCCTCTTTTCCTCACAAACTTCTTTCTTGTTTCCTTGACTAAATTGGCAAGGCTTTTGGTTGCTTGTCAATTCTAAACATTATACAAATAATTAATGAGTATACAAGCTTTAAGCTTCATCTCATGTAAACCCTAGTTACATATATTATCTTAACACATTAAGGTAATTGTTTTACCTTTGGAATTGGAAGAAAGCTTGAATAAGTATCAAGAGAGGACTCCTCCTAGCCCTTGGAAGATTCAAATGGAGCTAAAACAAGCAAGGTAAAGACACCATGTGAGGTGAATTTTTGGACAACACTAAACATGAAGGAACATCATTTTTCTTTGAGTTTCCTTACCTTGAAACATAAGAGAATGACAAGGCATGAAAATATTAGCTCAAGCTCCTTCAATGGTGAATCTCTATGGCACCAAAATTGAGTTCTTGAAGATTTGAAAAGATAGAAGTGTAGAGGTTGCTCCAACTAGAAGAATGGTGGTCTTGAAATTGAATTTGGACCATGGAGCTAGGAGTTACAAGCATTCAAAGATGGAGTTCTTGTGTAGAACTATAGCAAATCGTAAAAGAGAGAAAGAAGGAAGGTAGAAGACGGTGGGAACAAGAGAGGAATGAGAGAATGAGTTCTAAGTTTGCTTTTGGAAGATATTTATGTTATAAAGTAACTTTCTTCTTTTACTTACTTTTCCTTCCTTTCCTTAATTGATTTCTTTTACATGTTGGTGACTCACCATAACAAAAACCGGCCCCCAATAGTTACCTAGGGGTGTTTTAGTCTTTGTTGACCCATTTAATTACTTATAACAACATATGTTACAAACTAGCTTATTAAAGTTACTATTCACTAAAACAAGGCACATAGATGTGAAATTTTTGATTTCCCATTGATATAGACTTCCAAATGTGATACTATATAGTACACATGTTAATTAAAGAGTAATGATGGACATCTAGCCATTCAAAACTCATTTACAAGACAATTTTTCAAAAACGTGCTTTAAGACTCCTTAAAGCACTTTTTGTGTTTTAACTTGTTTTCAAGCTTGGTTTTCTTTGGTAATTGATTTAATATGTTCATTAACATATTTATAAGGTATAGGTGTGAACATTAGGTCTTATACAAATTTGTCCCAAGCTTAGAGCACATTTTTGTCCATATTGACTTTAAGGCATTTATTTGTGTGTTTTTTTTTGTTTAACTGTCTACCAAAGTTTCCTAAGGACTTGATTAGCCTTATTAAATCATAATTGAATATTATTAAGTCTTGGTAGGCTCTTTGGGTCCTAACCAAGTTCACTCCAAGCTTAGAGCATGTTTTTGCTCAAGCTTTGTCTTAGTGCTTTATTGCATTTTACTATGGTTTAAATTGTTCACTGATGTTTCTAAGGCACTTTTTAGCCTTTTCATACCATAGTTTAAATGTTTAACAACATATCAAGGTTTGGGGTATTTCAGTTTGAGATGAAAGACTTGGGAGAAGCCAAGAAGATTCTCGGGATGGAGATTAGTAGAGACAGAAGGAATAGCAAGCTTTGTTTGTCCCAGAAGCAATATCTGAAGAAGGTGCTACAACGTTTTGGTATTAACGACAATACAAAACCTGTGAGTACCCCGCTTGCTCCTCATTTGAAGCTTAGTGCCCAATTATCTCCAAAGACTAAAGAAGATAGAGACTATATGGCTAGAGTCCCATATGCGAAAGCAGTTGGTAGCTTAATGTATGCCATGGTGTGTACAAGGCCCGACATTTCACAAGCAGTTGGAGTTGTGAGCAGATATATGCATGATCCTGGCAGAGATCATTGGCAAGCTGTGAAATGGATTTTACGATATATTCAAGGTACTGTGGATATTGGTCTGCTATTTGAGAAGGATGTTACAGGTGGTCCAAATGTGGTTGGATATTGTGATTCTGACTATGCTGGTGATATGGATAAGCGACGATCAACTACTGGTTACTTGTTTACTTTAGCCAAGGCTCCAGTAAGTTGGAAATCTACCTTGCAGTCTACAGTTGCTTTGTCTACGACTGAGGCGGAGTACATGGCTCTGACAGAGGCTGTGAAGGAAGGTAATTGGCTTCATGGGTTGCTTAAAGACTTGGGAGTTGGTCAGAGGCACATCACGGTGCACTGTGACAGTCAGAGTGCTATTCATTTAGCAAAGAATCAAGTCTATCATGCACGGACAAAGCATATTGATGTTCGCTATCACTTTGTGCGGGAGATACTCGAAGAAGGGGATATTCTTGTTCAGAAAATCTGGACGACTGAGAATCCTGCAGACATGATGACCAAGGTGGTGACCGCAGTCAAGTTCAAACATTGCTTGGACTTGACCAACATCCTGCATATTAAAGTTGGCGCCTAAAGGTGCATTTGTTGACACTACCAAGTTGGTTTGAGAGAGTGTGTTTTGTTTTTGAGTGGGATAAACCAAGGTGGAGAATTGTGAAAGATGGTTCATCCCACATCGATAGATTAGAATATGGGATACTAGTCTCCTTACCATAAATAGGGGCTAGTATCATTCATTCTAATTCATCCCAACAATTAGTAATTTCTTCTGAATGCTAAATTGTAATCTCTTCTCTATATATCTCTTAAAGTATAAATAAGAGATTTCTGGTAGTGTCCGAGATAGTAGGCAAAATTGGCTGAACCTCGTAAAATTCCGGTGTCCCTTTTATAGCTTTATTTAGCAGCTATTGTGGATAGTTTTGTAGTGCTTTATTGTGCTAAGAAATTACAGTCAGGAAATTCTGTCTAAGGAAGTGGTTCTTAAGCGGGACAATTGTGACCCTACCACGACCTGGGAATTTTCCTGTACGGAGTGATTTTCTAGTACAATAAGTTACTCTCTTACCCAGTCGCTTCCGCAATACCCCTATCATAAGTTGTTTTTCATAATGAACCACAACACATAAGATAATCATATATGGCGCATAGACTCTAGAGGCAGAAAATTAACAGAGAGCTAATTAAACCATCACGAAAGGCGAGAGTGAAAATGCTTATAATAATAACAATAACGACAAACATACATCGATTAGTGCACCTATATAAATGCAAAATTGCAAGACCTGGGAAGAGACGACAAAGGGAAGTGAGATAGATGAAACAATGCATAACATGAGACCCAAAGGAGTAGAGATGTGTTGTGTAGTACTCAGGACTAAACCAGATCCACCGAACATAAGCCTTGTTCACCTTTTCCACCTCTCCCGCTCTCTCATAAGCTAGTCTTTACCCTGCACATGCATAAAACTAACTTATCCTCAATGTAAAAAAAATCTTGTGTTTTGTTGTCAAACGTAGCCGTAATTTAGTAGAAGCAACTAAATGAATGACAACTAAAAATACGCGCACACACAAGAAAGGTGTTTGGAAAGTTATATAACTTGGCTCGAATAGAAAGTACCATACCTTTCTACAAAACTTCATCCTAACGGTCTTTGATATGATTTGATGATTTTAGAAATTGTTTCTACTTTTATTTTGGAATCATATCGTTGCAACATGATGTAATAGTGAACAATACATGTAAGTTAGAGGATTTTCCATCTTAAAAAATCTTATGCGTTTTTTTGTTTGGGCCTTCACAATTATTGAAAAATAGAAGCGGAACATTACAGTGATAGAATTGCAAGGGCCTGTAGTCCAGATGAGTGAAAGGTGACACATAGAGGTCCCTTAATTCAGTGCTCTTAGAATGAATATAACCATGTTGTTTTGGAGACTTCTATTTTAAATGGTTTTAAAATTTGATATAGGTCGAACTTAAGCAAGCAGTGACTCTCAACAAAAAGGTAACTATTAGATTGTGAAAGGGATAATTTCACTCATTGAATTTATTTTAAAAAATTATAGGCACAAGGCCTAGGATGCCGTACGGGCATAACAAGCAAAACCTCGACAAGACCGACTCAAACCATACATACCTTTCTAGTCTACCATACACAGACATTGTAGGGTGAACCCAATCCTATCGCTACTTAGATTTCTTTTTGCCTCTCATGGCAATCTTGCTTACACGGGACACCTTACTAAAGCCTAGAGATCTTGTCTCGGGAACCTTTCTTGACTTCTCCTTGGAGGTGGACCTCGACCACCCATCGGAATCATCTTTCGACCTTTCCTTTGTTGCCTGGCATCTCTACCGATAACTATTTCTCTGCTCCCAAATGATTTCTTCAAAGTTGCTCAGGGCGCGCTCCTCGTCAAGGACAGAGCACCCAAGTTGCTTCGCAAAGATGAGCGTCTGTCTTGCTTCCTCTTTTACAAACTTCTCCTCCGGGTCATTCTCCACGTTAGAGGGTCCTCCAATAGGCTCGAAACCTGGTGGAAATTCCGGATCTTCGAAAAGGTTCTTAAGGCCGATATCCGCCACCTCTTCCTTCATCAACTGAGCCTGGGAATCAACCTGCTTAGAACTTGGCCTAATACAAAGAGCATCTGCAACATCGCCACAAGTCCCAAGCTCGGCCCCTACTTCTGCACCAACTCCCATCTTATTAAAACTCATGGCATCTTCCTCCACTTCTTCCCTCACATTTCGGATTGGAGTCGGGGACCCTTCCACTTAACGGCTTACGGATGGAGATTGGCGCCTTAACAACAGGCCCAACTGCCCCTTGATTGAGTACCTCGTAAGAGCCGCCATGCACGTTCGGAGCAAGAAGAGGGGGATTGGGCTGCGCGTGCCCAGGCGAACTCCAAGCCAAACCGGAAGCGTACGGCTAGTAGTAACCGCCTCCCCAGCCTTGCATTTGACCCCAACCTAACGGTTGACCCCACCAGCCAAAATGGTTAACTCCCTGCATCGGAAACACAGGCCAGTAACCAACCTGCGGGTAAACCCAACCTGTACAGGACATACCATTCCAGGGCACATACTGCGCCACATTCCCTAGAAACCCTGCCCCTTCATTTCCTCCAACAGAAATCCTGTTACTTTGAGTAGCCGACAAATCTTTTGAACCGTCGCATTCTTGTCCATGTCTCTTCCTAGAGATGCCTCCTCGTTAGGGGTGAGCATTCAGTTTGGATATTTTGGATTTATCCAAAAACTGAATTAACCAATTTTGTTTTTTGGATTTTTAACCGAATTGAAAATTTCGATTAACCGAATTATCCTAATTATAATTTGGTTTGGATTTGGTTTTTACTTTGTCTAATTCGGTTAGCCTAATTATCCAAATTTTCTTTACAAAAGAATATTCTATTTTCTAATTCTAGTCTTTAATGACAAATAGTCAAACACAAACCCTAAATTTTGGTAAATTGAAATCCAAACTAGCTAAAATTTGGATTTTAGTTTGGATTTCGAATAATTTGGATAATGGTTAATTCGGTTTTGGTCTTAATTTGGATAATTCGATTTTTAACTGAAATAACCGAAATCCAATTTATTTTTTATAATTTGGATTTTGGTTAACTGAATTATCCAAATGATCACCCCTATTCCTCGATGACTGAATCATGTGGGCGGCAGCAGCAATGGACCACCACTCACAAGCGAGTTTGACTCTTCAGATTCCATCACTTCTCCAGCCGGACACCGCCGCCTTTCACGCACGCTCCATTAATCACCACGTCGACGGCAACCGCAACGTTCTGCTCAGCACCGCCGCCACCAGCCTCTAATCTTCATTCTCTCCACAGACTGGCGCTTGGAGTGAACACGCAGAAAAACCATTCTGAGGAGGAGGCTCCACCTTTCCATTCTTCTGATTCACCTTCCGCCCAGCAGCTCCAGCCTTGTCCTTCACCTTCACCGCATACTTAGCCTGTCGAGTGAAGATTTTGTGCCCCATAAAGATTCTGTCGTTGACCCTCTCCACCGCCTGCTTGACATGTGAGACACTGGCCATCTCTACGATAGCAAAGGCCAGTTTATTGTTATGTTGGCGCTTTTTAGAGATGAACAGTCGTGAAATAAATCCATCCATGCGAAGGAGCCAGCGAACTGCTCTTTCATCAGCACCCCTGTCAATGTTATCGATGAACACAGCACTTACGCGGTCCTCAAAGCCAGCCTCGCCGCCCTCTGTCTTCTCAACGCCGCTCTAGTCTCTCTCTGAATCTCGCACGTTAGGCCTCCGCGTCAACCGCCTACCCGAAAAGAGAGAAGGGCGTGACCACTCCCGTCTCCTTGAGTGCGAACGTCGCCCCTTCCTTGGGCTAGCAGAAAACTTCGTGGTCGTCTGAGAACGCGTCCTCTTCTAGGGCCCGTAACTGGAAAAACCACGCCGCCTCGACCAATCTCTCCTCTACTTTGACTTACACGAACGTCTCCTTCTCCTCTCCCGCCATGACTGCTCGCGGCCTCTCTGGTAGTCGCGACTCGCCTGACTTCCTAAGCTTACATGGCGTCTTCGATTAACTCACCTTGCTAGAACGCTCTGACTCCTGCGCTCCCTTCGACCTCTCCGCTCTCTCCATTCCTCTCTTATCATTTAAAATGTTAAAGGTTCTTTGTAGATTTATTGTATAGTTCACTCATTGAATTACATGCCTTTTTTTATAGAATGCTAGTACAATAGAAATTACAATAATAAAAAATTGAGGCCAACAACTATATGTGAAAATTTGCTAAACTAAACATTACATTTATATAGAGGTTTCTACTTATTCAACAAATGGAGAATTGAATGGTGATGGATGGTGCTTCCCTCTAGTGTCAAGTTTTTCTAAAAGGATTAGTGTTGTTTTCCATATAAATCAAGGTATTTTTCTCATGATTTAAAGACATAGTTTACTTGTTTCTTTGCCTTTGGTTGTTTAAACCGAACAGTTTGGGAAGGGGCTCCCGAGTCGTCGGGAGATGGCCAGTCCTCAACACAATTTCACAAGTCCTACCTCGATCAAATCGGCCCAAGTCCTTTGTCCACGGGAGAGCGCAAGCTGAATCAAAGCTAAGTCGGTTTGAGTACTTTCAAATGCCATCCTCAGAATTGTCTCGAGATTTTCCCATCTTGAAATCTCCTTCAAGAAAGGATCTTCTCGATTACAACCAGCTCACAGGTTTTGTGAGATCGCTGACCGGATGTTGGGGTAAAACCTAACGACAAGTGTACCGGTCAATTCTAGCAAGTTTTAATAGAGAGTATTCCCTAAGTATCGACCAGAGGAGGCGATGTCTAGTTTTAATCTTTACTTAACGAAAAGAAATAAAAAGACTAAATAACGAATAAAAACAGGAAATTGGGGGTTTTGATTTGATGAAAATAAAAGCTGTAAACAGATTGCAAAACAGTAAATAGCAAGAAAATAATTGTTTCGAAACTGATTTGGGAAAGAAATCCCGGTTTACTACTTCTCCCTAAATCTGTAATTCCTTTCCCTAAGTAATTTCCAAGACAATTCTGAATAACACCCTAGAACAATGATAATTTACATCCGGTCTCCCGCTCAGCAAATTCTAATTAGTAAAGATCGAATTCTAACTCTCGTTACGAACCCACTGTTTACTAACCGCTTTAAGGACAATCTCGATTAATGATCAATTAGCAATTTAGAGGAATTACCGTCTCTAAACTAACTGGTTCTTTTCCTGTATTCAATTGAAAGCCGCAGTCGTCACTTATAAGCTAACAAAATAATAATCTTTATAACTGGCCAGATTATAAATGATTAAGGAAATTCAGTAAGGAAAAGAACTTTATTCAATCGAATTGTAGTAAATCACAAAGGTACATGAATAATCAATCTAGGGATACATAGCAAACCGGAATTAAAAGAGACTACTCAGACATATTTGCTAACACAAATTTTAGTAGGTAAAATATACACATTTATGTACAGAACTTAAACAGAAACTTAGGGGAATAAATCAAGAATGTGCCGGGTGTAACTTACCCGGCACCAAGCACGGCAATAAATAAATACAAAGGAAAACCTACTCAATCTATACGGGTAGCAAACCAAAACCCGGTCAAAAGTAGCAGGGAAGCAAATTAAGACCAAGTAAGTCGAACCCTAGGGACTTGTATAGAAAATTAGTCCTAGCCTTGGTAATTACTAAGTAAAGAGGGGGAGAATGATAGATTTTTCTAATTCTAATAAAACTAACAAGTCTAAGTGGTATTTACAATGAATTTGTTCTTGATTAAGGGATTAAAACCAATCAAGCCTCAATATGAACTCGAAACATAAACACAAGCCTTCGAATTAACCAACAACTGAATACACCGGGTGTCCTGCCGGATACCACTTGCACGGCATATTCAAAGACATTGAATATGCCGGACATTGGCCACCCGGCAGTGCATCCGGCATAGTCATAATGTATATTCTTTTTCCAGTCTCCGAGAAGAAAACAGAAAACTCACTACCTATTAACAATCCGAGCATATATCATGCCACGAAATGAACAAGGTAATGGGAAATGTGGGTTAATTCTCACTCTTACTACTAACTTCTTAATTCATAAAAAGGAAGTAGGAAGACCATTAAGAGTCTAACCTATCTTACTTGGGTTTTTGTCTTCCACAAGTAAGAATTGCATGAAGAGAAAAAGAGATCAACCAATTCTCTTTCAATAAGAACCATACTCTTAATAAACTTGAAAATCATATTAAAAGATCATATTGTTTTACAAAATGAGTTTCATCCCAACCAAGAACAGAAGGAACTACTACTCAATCACCCATGAATTGAAGAAGGAAATGCAAGGAGAAGGGAGAGTTTTGACATGGCCTTCACCCTCTAAATCTTCTTCCAAATCTTCTTCTTCTTCTCTTGAATGTTTGTGCAGCAATTCTTCAGTCGAAAGTACGTCTATTCTGTGGAGTAAGTGTGTGGAAAATATGGTGGAATGAACAACCAAAATGTTCAGCCTCTTGCGCCCTTTTATAGACAAAATTTCTTCGGATGCCGGATCTCATGCCGGGTCTATGTCATCCGGCATTAATATTAAACACGTGCTATTCCGTAACGGTCGAAACCGCCCTGGCGCGAAAAGTCACTTATGCCGGACGTATTCCATCCGGCATCACACCCGGCCTCAACTATTTGGATAACGGCAAATAACCGACATCTTTTGGTAGACAGGAGCGTCTTTTACTTATGCCGGATTAAACACACCCGGCACCATGTCCGGCTGTGCCCCATTTCTGCTGCGTACTTGTGCCGTGCATGAGGGATCCGGCTTCATATCCGGCAAGGCTTGATTTTGGATGAAAACTTGCTCCTTGCATAAAAAAACACCAAGAGCATTAGTCTGAACATATAAAATGACTTCTTATATAAATTAATGCAAATACTAACTATTCTAACCTTATTTTAACTAATAATACTACAAATCTAGCTTATAAAATACGATAAGTCTACGGCTTATCAAGGCCCTACACTTGCCTTTTGCTAGTCCTCGAGCAAAATTAAATCAGAAAAGAGTAACTACTTGTGCACAAAACAAACAAACTCTAGAATGACAATGAGATATTTCTTTCCTAACTACTTGACTCTTATTCTTAAGCATCACTTAGCCTTTCTCATTCTATCAATAATATACAAGTGGGTAAAAAGTAAAACATTCAATCTCAAAAATGGAACAACGACTCATGGGCTATTTTGCATAGGGGATTTTTGTATCTCTCCTTCTTCCGGTTTCCAACATTCAGCTCTATTTTTCAAGAGTTTCTGAATGTGGCCAAGACTCTCATCAAATGGTTTTTTATTGTTCAGCCCTATTTTTCAAGGGTTTCTGAATCTACCATGATTGTTTTTGTCATTTAAAGAACGGGGAATTTAGGAGAAAAACAAAAGGAAAAACTCTCAATTTTTTCTTTTATTTTGAGGCACTTCTACAACCTCATAATGCTTCATATATATTTTTTTTTTTTTGGAAGAGGTTTTCTTCTCTTTTTTTTTCTTTCTTTTTCGAAGCTTCTTTTCCTTCTTTTTCATCACCCTTTTCTAAGATATTCACCCATAAGAATTGAACTATTTTGAAAAGGAAAGAAAGATATATTACCCAAAAGTAGATCAAGGACAAAAGTAGAAGTAAGATCATATACTCATGTTAACATAAGGAATCACGAAGTGAGAAAATAATATCTAAAGGTCATTAGAAAGCTTACCTCTTGAGAGAACAAATATTTAGCCTTCCCTAATGTCAAATTAGTCAAAGACATAAAAAAAGCTGAGTAGAAGGTTAATAAACTTAAAACTTATTATATTGTAAACTAGACATGCTATAAACGTGTTTTTTTTTTTTTTTTTTTTTTAATAATAATAATCTTTTTTTTAAGGGGGAGTCCCCCTGCCCTACACTAGGCAGGAACACTGTCCCCAGTGTTGAAAAAGAAATAATGAATAAAAATTATTTAATAGCAAGGAAAGAACACAACTTCCCTGGAAGGTGGACGTGGGGATGTGGAAGGCCCTACACTTGGCCTTTGGCATATAGCAGCATTTGTAGTTTGCAGTGGCATCAACTTCTTTGAGGTGGAATCATTGAAATTAGAGCCACGGAGTTGGAAATCTTACATTCAGGGCTTAGATACTTCTTCAAGCGGGAACCGTTGACTTTGAATCTTGCACCCGTAGAATTTTCGAGTTCGAAAGCACCATAGTCAGTCATGGAAATGATGGTGAATGGTCCAGCCCAGTGAGATTTCAACTTTCCCGGAAAAAGTCGAAGGCGAGAATTGTAGAGGAGGACTTGATCACCCACATGAAAATCGCGTGGAAGAATAGCTTGGTCATGAATCTTCTTAGTACGTCTTTATATAGCTTGGCATTCTCGTAAGCGTTGTGGCGTAGTTCTTCAAGCTCAGATAACTGGAAGCTTCTTTTGACTCCTGCTTTCTCCATGTCAAAGTTGAGTGCTTTGAGGGCCCAGTAGGCCTTATGCTCAAGTTCTACTGGCAAATGACAAGCTTTTCCATACACAAGGCGGAATGGTGTGGTCCCGATAGGAGTTTTGAAGGCAGTTCGATATGCCCATAAAGCATCATCGTTTGGGGGACCAATCCTTTCGAGATGAACGGACCGTTTTCTGTAAGATCCATTTCAATTCACGGTTGGAGACTTCGGTCTGTCCATTAGCCTGTGGATGGTAGGGAAGCGTGATCTTATGATGAACTCCATACTTCGTTAAGAGGTTATCAAACTGACGGTTGCAAAAGTGAGAACCACCGTCAGAAATGATAGCCCGCGGGACGCCAAATCTGGTGAAAATGTTTTTCTTTAAAAATTTCAGAACCGTCTTGGCATCGGCAGAAGAGCATGGAATGGCTTCAACCCATTTGGAAACATAGTCGACGGCGACTAAGATGTATTGATGGCCTTGTGATGAGGGGAAGGACCCATGAAGTCGATGCCCCAAACATCAAATAATTCTACCTCCAGGATATTTGTTAGCGGCATTTCATGACGCCTGGAGATGTTTCCCATTCTTTGACAACTATCACATTGAGAAACAAACTGATGGGAATCTTTATGTAAGGTTGGCCAATAGAGCCCTGATTCCAATACCTTGGCTGCTGTTCTTGTAGCCCCATGATGTCCTCCGGCCTCCTTAGAGTGACAAAACTGCAGAACGGAATGGACCTCTATTTCAGGAATGCATCTCCGGATGATCCCATCAGCACAAACTTTGAATAAGTATGGATCATCCCAGAAGAAGTGCTTTACTTGAGACAAGAATCTCTTCTTTTGCTGAGAAGAGAGACCATGAGGTAGGATTCCGGAGGCTAAGTAATTGGCCATGTCTGCAAACCATGGCTCCTGGAAGGCTTCACACAATGCAACAAGTTCTGTAAAATTATGTGCAATATCATCTTTCGATGCAGATTCCATCCATGAAAGCTGCTGAACACTGAACACCGTCTCGTCAGGGAAATATTCTCTGATGGGGATCCCGTCGTATGGTCGTTCGATGCGGGAGAGGTGATCAGCAACACCATTGAGACAACCCTTCTTGTCAACAACCAAAACATCAAATTCTTGGAGTAGAAGGATCCAGCGCAATAATCTTGGTTTGGCTTCTGCTTTGGTAAAGAGGTACTTCAGGGCAGAATGATCCGTATGCACAATGACTTCACTCCCCCATAAGTAAGAGCGAAATTTGTCTAGGGCGAAGACAACTGCAAGAAGCTCCTTTTCTGTAGTTGTGTAATTTTTTTGTGCATCAACAAGGGTCTTGCTTGCATACGTGATTATTCGCAATACCTTATCCTTTTTCTGACATAATGCAGCCCCCACAGCGTAGTCGCTTGCATCGCACATGATCTCGAAGGGAAGAGACCAATCGGGGGAGACGACTACAGGGGCTGAAATTAACTTCTCCTTGATGACTTCAAATGCTTCCAAGCATTCCGCAGTGAATTCAAACTTTGTATCCTTCCCTAGTAAGTCACTTAAGGGTTGGCAATCTTGGAGAAGTCCGAATGAACCGACGATAGAACCCGGCGTGGCCTAAGAATGCTCGAACCTCTTTGACGGTGGTAGGAGGTGGGAGTTTCTCGATGATTTCGACCTTGGCCCGGTCTACTTCAATACCAGCTTTTGACACCTTGTGTCCCAACACTATGCCCTCCTTCACCATGAAGTGGCATTTTTCCCAATTCAAGACTAAATTCGTATCTTCACACCTGTCTAAAATCAAATCTAGCTGCTGCAAGCAATCGTCAAAAGTGGAACCATATACGCTAAAATCATCCATGAACACTTCTATACTTTTTTCTATGAAATCAGAAAATATTGCTTGCATACAACGTTGGAAAGTGGCAGGAGCATTGCAAAGTCCAAATGGCATACGATTATAAGCAAAGGTACCATAAGGACAGGTAAAGGTGGTCTTTTCCTGATCCTCTGGCGCAATTGGAATTTGGAAATAGCCTGAGTATCCATCTAGGAAACAGTAAAATTCTTGACCTGCCAACCTTTCTAACATTTGATCTATAAATGGTAGAGGAAAATAATCCTTCCTAGTGGCTGCATTTAATCTTCTATAATCTATGCACATTCTCCAACCAGTAGTTTGTCTCTGAGGGATTAATTCTCCTTTTTCATTAGGGACGGCCACTATACCTCCCTTTTTGGGAACCACTTGGACAGGACTCACCCAAGGGCTGTCGGAAATTGGATAGATTATACCTGCATCTAACAATTTCAAAATCTCCTTTTTCACAACTTCTTTCAAGTTTGGGTTTAATCGCCTCTGATTTTGCCTAATCGATTTATGATGCTCCTCCATAAATATACGATGAGTACAAAAACTAGGATCAATGCCCTTTAAATCAGCTAGACACCAACCTATTGCTCT
Source organism: Limonium bicolor (assembly GCA_023374045.1). NCBI lineage: Eukaryota > Viridiplantae > Streptophyta > Magnoliopsida > Caryophyllales > Plumbaginaceae > Limonium > Limonium bicolor. The sequence continues at coordinate 153,453,851 of CM041778.1, read as the reverse complement.
CTTATGATCTCCTAAGACTCCTAACAATTTAGTTTCTTGTTCAGCGTTAGAAGAGAGGAGATGATAACAGGAAGAGCATTGTTACCTGCTAGGAAGGCGTATTTGAGATGGGATGGAAGTGCTTTAAGATCTACTCGGGAGGTTGTTCGATTGATGGGATGGCTTTAAATGGTGAGCGTTCTAAGCTCTCTAACGGCGGTTGACATCCATTGGCACTCTTTCGCTTACCACCATTGAGTTGGTCAATAGCCGCCTTGGTTTCCTTTGTGGGAGACTCTTCGATTGATGAAACCAAGATTTGCTCCAATGCCTCTAATTCGTGTGCTTCGATTGAGGGAATGGAGAATGTTTCTTCATCATCTTGGAATTCATTCTCACCATTATCTGCCAAAAGACCGACACAGCAAACCGTATGAGCATTTACACTTTTCTTACCATTTTTGCCATATCGAACTCGATCTTTTCGTCCCCAACTCGGAAGATGACTTTGCCCTCCTGAACATCAATGATTGCGCGTGCGGTACTTAGGAAGGGTCTTCCAAGAATTAGGGGGACTTCAGTATCTTCATCAATGTCTAGAACCACGAAGTCGGCGGGAAAGATGAAATTATCGACTCCAACTACCAAATTTTCACCATTCCCATTGGCTTTATTGAGGATCTATCAGCCAATTGTAGGGAAAAGGAAACTGGCTTTAATTGACTGCCATGAATCCTGGTGAAAATTGAGTATGGCATGATATTGATGCTGGCCCCGAGGTCACACAAACCATGGCCGCAATCAATGTCTCCAATATAGCATGGTACAATTGGTAGTCCGGGGTCTTTCTGTTTGGGCGGTAGGGCTCGTAGCAATGCTGCGGAGCACCTCGGTCAAACTATCATCTCAACGTCCTCCATCTGTCTTTTATTGTTGATTAATTCCTTCAGGAACTTGGCATAAGTGGGCATTTGCTTTAATGCATCAATCAGAGGGATATCAATAGTTAAACGCTTAAAGATACCCAAAAACTTTTTGAACTGCTCATCTAAATGCTTCTTCTTAAGCCTATTGGGAAATGGCAGTTTTTCAGTAGAAGTTTGATTTTTATTGGAGGAGTAGAAGTAGAAGAGGGAGAGAAAGGGACAGGAGCCTGTGTCTCCTGAAGTTGTACCTCGGTGGAGATTCCTCCAAATCAATAGGATCACTTTGCTTTTCTTTTTCTTTTCTTTGATCCTTACCAACTTCTCTTCCGCTTCTGAGAGTGACCGCGCTTAAATCGTTACTTCCAAGGGTAACTGATTTTGCGTGCTCCCTTGGGTTTATTTGAGTTGTGAAGGAAATTGGCCGGATGGCCTCTGCTGGGTAAGCATTTGCTGGATCTGAGAGTGTAGTGACTTCTGATCTTTTCTAAGGGCTGAGATGTCTTCCTGTGTATCGCGTGACTTGTTCATCAGCGCCTTCATTAAGTCACGCATCTCGGCCATCTCGGCTTCATGATTGGATGAATGTTGGGGTGGTCTACCACCATATTGGTTGCTGGAATTGCCTTGGATTTCCTTGAAATCCGGGTTGGTTCTGGGAGTTTGGAGAATTTTGGAAATTTCTCTGCCAAGGTTGCCTGAATCCTTGGTTGTTGTTGACATAATTGACTTCCTCAGATGCTTTTAATTCCTGCAACTCAGGGCACTGTTCGAAATCGTGTGGTCCTCCACACTGTGAACAAAACACATCAGAAGGTAAAGGAAACACAGAGGGTGCGATACCTGAGGTTGTCTTGAATTTACCACTTTTGCATGCTGGGGAAGAGAACTCATGGCCAATTGCTCCACCACTTTCTGCAAAGCACTAACTTTAGTGGACTGCTGAGCGTTACTCTCCATTAACTGTTCATGACTCTTCAATAGTTGCTCGATTTTGCTGTCGCTTCCTCCTACTTGATACAGACCTGGGGTGCTGCCTCTGGAACCACCGGTAGCCCAATCCCTTATTTCTTCACAAAGGGATTCAATCCCATTAAGAAACTGCTCTCCGGGTTTCTTCAGGATATCACCAAGGGACGAGAGTACCATGGTCTTACATTGGTTCACCAATCCTTTGTAGAATAATTGGGAGAGTTGCTCCTTGGTGAGACCATGATGGGGGCAAGTCAAGAGCAAACCTTTGAATCTATCCCACGTTTCGCCAATGTTCTCTGAGCCTGGTTGCCTGAAGTTATAAATCTCAGCAATCATCTCTAAGGTTCGGCTTGGGGGTAAGAATTTGTCATGGAATTTTGTGGCCATGTCATCCCATGTGTGAATAGTTTGTGGGGTTATGCTATGGTACCATTTGCTTGCCTTCCCTGTGAGGCTATGAGGAAATAGGGAGAGTCTAGCATATTCGAGAACTGTATCTTTGGAAGTAAGGCTATTTACGTGCTGGAGGAACTTTGTAATGTGGAGTAAGGCTTCGTCAGGATTAGTTCCATCGAACATTCCTAACTCTTTCACACAACGGATTTGATGGTAAGGCTTTAATTTCTGCCATTCCTCATAATCTGCTTGGGGAAGAGCGGGAAGGACTATGGCAGGTTGTTGACCTTGGTTTGAAGGCCGGTTGATGTTCCTGACGGTTGCCGGTATGTCAGCCATGGTATGGTGATTTCTGTGCTGCCTTCGTAGGAGATGGAAAGTCTTTTCTATTTCTGGATTGTAATCGAGGATGGATCCAGGGAGACTGTGTGATCTTGTAAGTGGCATTCACGTTAGAAAATGAATGTACCTAAATAAAAATAAGGGGAAATGTGATTTAGATATTACATGTAACTAGTATTATTATTAAAAGATAGATAATATTGTTCATTACATAGTACACATGCTAAGAACATATAAAAACATACTAGAGAGTACATAACACATAAAATATAAAGTAACTAAAAATAAAGAAAATACTAAGGTAAACAACTAGTATATAACCCTAAACCTAGCACGCCTGATTCTACTAGTGAATATTGCATATGAGGGGGGCCTTTGGTGAATCCTATTAGTAAAGATACCCATATTAGGGTATCTTCGCCTAAGTTCATCCACGGGCATCACACTCATGCGGGCAGTAGTCCTAAGGCGGTGATGGGCGAGGGCAGGCCTCATTTTCCTCCTCTTGATGAATATTTCCACCCCTTCACGGGGGTAGAGATCATTAACCACATAAATATGCAGGAAATGGAAAAGGGCTGACTCATCACTCTGCAATTTTGCGACCCAAATGCTATTAGACATCCTGAGCACAAATTTGAACAAAGGGTGAGACAATTATAAGAGGAATAAATGTGGATAGCAAATTGAAGACAGCCGGCTCAAGCCGGACATCATATCCGGCTTCAGACTTCCTCTGATTATGCCGGGTACAACACGTCCGGCATTAAGTCCGGCACATTCTTTCAATTGAAAACAACAGATAAATCAAAGAATGAAAGAATAATATGGCAATTACCAGGTTAAGGACTTGGACTAATTCCAAGTCCCCGGCAACGGCGCCATTTTGCTAACACAATTTTAGTAGGTAATATACACATTTATGTACAGAACTTAAACAGAAACTTAGGGGAATAAATCAAGAATGTGCCGGGTGTAACTTACCCGGCACCAAGCACGGCAATAATAAATACAAAGGAAAACCTACTCAATCTATACGGGTAGCAAACCAAAACCCGGTCAAAAGTAGCAGGGAAGCAAATTAAGACCAAGCAAGTCGAACCCTAGGGACTTGTATAGAAAATTAGTCCTAGCCTTGGTAATTACTAAGTAAAGAGGGGGGAAATGATAGATTTTCTAATTCTAATAAAACTAACAAGTCTAAGTGGTATTTACAATGAATCTTCTTGATTAAGGGATAAAACCATCAAGCATCAATATGAACTCGAAACATAACACAAGCCTTCGAATTAACCAACAACTGAACACGGGTGTCCTGATACCACTTGCACGGCATATTCAAAGACATTGAATATGCCGGACATTGGCCACCCGGCAGTGCATCCGGCATAGTCATAATGTATATTCTTTTTCCAGTCTCCGAGAAGAAAACAGAAAACTCACTACCTATTAACAATCCGAGCATATATCATGCCACGAAATGAACAAGTAATGGGAAATGTGGGTTAATTCTCACTCTTACTACTAACTTCTTAATTCATAAAAAGGAGTAGAAGACCATTAAGAGAGTCTAACCTATCTTACTTGGGTTTTTGTCTTCCACAAGTAAGAATTGCATGAAGAGAAAAGAGATCAACCAATTCTCTTTCAATAAGAACCATACTCTTAATAAACTTGAAAATCATATTAAAAGATCATATTGTTTACAAAAGAGTTTCATCCCAACCAAGAACAGAAGGAACTACTACTCAATCACCCATGAATTGAAGAAGGAAATACAAGAGAAGGGAGAGTTTTGACATGGCCTTCACCCTCTAAATCTTCTTCCAAATCTTCTTCTTCTTCTCTTGAATGTTGTGCAGCAATTCTTCAGTCGAAAGTACGTCTATTCTGTGGAGTAAGTGTGTGGAAATATGGTGGAATGAACAACCAAAATGTTCAGCCTCTTGCGCCCTTTTATAGACAAATTTCTTCGGATGCCGGATCTCATGCCGGGTCTATGTCATCCGGCATCAATATTAAACACGTGCTATTCCGTAACGGTCGAAACCGCCCTGGCGCGAAAAGTCACTTATGCCGGACGTATTCCATCCGGCATCACACCCGGCCTCAACTATTTGGATAACGGCAAATAACCGACATCTTTTGGTAGACAGGCGTCTTTTACTTATGCCGGATTAACACCCGGCACCATGTCCGGCTGTGCCCATTTCTGCTGCGTACTTGTGCCGTGCATGAGGGATCCGGCTTCATATCCGGCAAGGCTTGATTTTGGATGAAAAACTTGCTCCTTGCATAAAAAACACCAAGAGCATTAGTCTGAACATATAAAATGACTTCTTATATAAATCAATGCAAATACTAACTATTCTAACCTTATTTTAACTAATAATACTACAAATCTAGCTTATAAAATACGATAAGTCTACGGCTTATCAATATTCATAATAACAATGCTCAGATTTAATAGAACAGACTCAGGGAAGGAAGAACAAGAAGAAACTCTAATTTCGGTAGCCGTCGTGAATTCTCTGTTCTTCCTTCAGTCTTCTCTCTTTGATAATCTCCAAGGTCTTCCCAAAGCTCAACCTTTCTCTCTCTCCTTTCTCTTCTGTGTAAAAACTGTGTTCTGTGGTGTATTGAAGCCTCTCCTTCACGTCAGGTAAGCCTCTCCTTTTATAACTTCCCAATTCTATCTTTAATTAACTGTCATCCGTGAAAAAAAAACTGTGTTTTATCAGTTTGGTCCGGGACTTTGTCCAAGTATAAGGTCCTGGATCAACCTCTAAAATCCGCCGAGAATTCATCTTCACGCATGGTCCGAGACTTAGGATATGTATCAAGTCCCGAACCACCCTTTAAAAACCGCCGAGAGTTAAGCCTTGTTCTGGTCCGGGACTTAGGGTGTGTATCAAGTCTCGGACCAGCCTTCAAATCTGGTCGAGAGTCAAGAAAATGGTTGGTCCGGGACTTAGGGTCTGTGCAAGGTCTGGACCCAACCTAAAATAGAAGAATAATGCATGTCTTCACTCTGTTCAACTTGTTTGAGAGTCCAAAATACCACTACAATGATCGGGAACGCGTTTTCTTGAGAGTTTTGCCTGAAATAACACATAAACCCATCATAGAAGACAATTGCAACTAGAAGCATAAAAATAACCATAAGGCGGGAATTTAATTATAGATAACAACGAATTAAGCATAAATAAACCCCATAGACATAGATAAATTCCCGACTTATCAACTTTCTCACACTTAACCTTTGCTTGCCCTCAAGCAAATACTGCAATAAGAATATACTGGATTTCAATAGCGGGGAATCATCAGATTAGGAAAAGTGTACAAGGAAATCTAATATTGAACAACAACCAAAAGTCACAATGGTTAGTACTGCAGGTTTTCATAAACAGTGAAACAGGAATGTTGTTAAATGCTTGAGAAAATTTTCATAACTATCCAGTCCAGATTTCACCCAGGGCTTCACTTTCCACACTCCATTGGACGACAAGGGGCAAGAAGTAATGTCATATTCCACATTACCTTCCATTGCCACGTACTCATAATCAAGGAAGAATTTGCAATAAACTTATTAAAATGAAAGTATTTTCCTTCAGATTTTTTGAATTAGCATTATTATTTTTCATCCCCCAGACTTTTCTCCATATCCATGTAGCGGTGTTGGGCCTTCTATCCCAAATTAGATGACCTTAGGTAGATGAGTGATGAGGCACTCCAAGGGCTTAATAACCAGATGGGAGAGGCCTGTTCCGGTTCAGAATAGATTAGAAGAGTACCTTGCCTTTGTCCTTTCTTTCCTTTCATTCCATAACTTTCCAAAGCCCCAAGTTAGTCCAAACAAAAATAGTCACAAAAATGGTCTCACCTTTTATTGAAGGAAATAGATAAAAATTTAACAAAATTTGTACATACAAGCAGTATAACCAGAGTGTCTTTGACTGAAATCCAAATTCAACTTCAGAAAATGTGCTACTTGTACGGTATTCCCAACTGACTCATCTTACCACAAATCAAAACCAAGTATGTCTCAATCGAAAAATTTTGTTGAGGGTCAGCAAAAGGTAGTGATAGAAAAACAGATAATGTCAAAAGTCAAAGAAAAATAAGTAAATTGAGTTCCTCAATAAAAAAAATAAATGTAACCCCCTTTCTCACACTTCAGAATTAAGCAATGCCTTCATTGCTTTCAAAATAAAAACCATGTGTAACGCCCCTTTCTCACACTTTAAAATTAAGCAATGCGCTCATTGCTTTAAAAAAACAAAGTGCAAAAGGGAGAATAGAACTCCCCTGGTTAATTGGTGATAAGATCGGGCAGATGGAATTCTGGAAAGAATCGGGCAGAGTCTCCTTTGTAACGTGTGTGAAACTTATCAAAACATTGGAAAATCTGGACGAATATCAGACAAAGCGCTACAACACAATAACATATCATTATCCATGGAGAGAAAGGTGCAGAATCATTAGAGTCATCAATTACATCCCAAATAGAAACGATAAAATTCATAGAAATGATAACTAAGAATCTAAAAAGACACCAAAATTTGAAAATGAAGAAATAAAAGAAATGCTAAAAGAGCAATAAAAGATAGTTAGTTCGATAAAGAAGAGAGCATAAACCAATAAATGAACTACTGACGGGGTAGGCGCCAGGACTCCAGCTGAGCAAAGCGAGTGTCATAGTCCGAGAATCGTGTCTCCTGGTGAGCTGTATACTCAGCAAACCGCGCATCCTGCCGAGCCTCATACTTTGTCTGGCGGGTCTCCAAAGCTGAGATCCGGGCTCCATAATCATATAGGCTAGCACTCATCCCGTCCAAGCGAGCATCCACGTGAGTCATATAGTTTGCAAAACCATCAAAGCGCGTCGTGGCCATCCCCCTCTAGTCAGTAAACTCACGGAGCAGCTCATCATAACCCGAAGCCGGACCAGCAGGCATCGGGATGTCCGGGGCCTCACCACCAGCGGCAGCACCCTTAGCAGCCTCAGTAGGTCGGGGTGCCCGTGCACCAGGTAAAGCGCGTCGACGCTTCACCCACTGTCTGTCGACTTCTCCCATTGAAAGAAACGCATCATAGTCATGTCGAGATTAGATCGAGGAAATTGAGGCTGCTCATCAGAAAGATCCACCCCTGCATCAGCAAACAACGACTGAAGAAAATGCGGGAATGGTAGAGAAGCGGTGCTATCTGTCTCAACCACCCGGACCATGAAGTGAAATATAATACGGTGCAGAGAGATTGGAACCCCAGTCCGGGCAAAGTCATCATCAAAGATGTAACGCAGGAAACAGCAATCAGAAGTGTTTAGATCGGCGCACTCCCGGGGGCGAACATTATACATTAGTATCCCTAGAATCAGACGCTCAACCGAGGTAGGTAGTTTATCCCCCATAACTACCTGCTTGTCCCTATTATTCCTCCTCTGCCAGTTCTGAACCTCAGGATCATTCACAATCAAATTGATGTAATATTCCTTAGCCTGTCGCTCTAACATAGCCTGATTATCCTGATTCTCTTAAGTCGGAATCCGAGTAGTTACATGTAAATTCAGAAACCTCTTAACGCGGGAGGCATTCACCACAATCTCCTTCCCTTTAACTATAGAAGTAATTGCAATTCTATCCTCATTTACAGTTGCATTCGCATAAAACAGTTTGACCAATCTTGGGTAAACTTTTCCACCTCTATTTAGAAGACACAACCATCTTCGTTCATGAAATAAACGCTCCAAATCAAACTCAGCAATTAAACTTGGGCAAACTAACCTTTCAGCTATGATTTTTTGCTCCCGCGTGCGGTACCAGTTAGCAGCAGCCTTAGTGATGAATTCGGACTCGACCGTCTCTCGGACCCGAATTGGAGCTGCTTCAGTGGAGGAAGGAGTTCCAGCGGAGGAAGAAGCTCCGATGGTGACAGAACGGCGGGCACGCTTGGGAGGCATGGAAAATTTGGACAAAGTAATTGGTGTGGTGTGTCGGGTGGATTGGGTGAATGAGTATCGAAGGAGGTGGTGATGGAGAACTGGGTGAAGGAGGATGACGGACAGGGTGTGGTGATGTAATGGTGTACGGGTGACTGAAGTGGTGGTAGGTGGTGGCTTGGTGATGGTGGAGATAGTAGGCGATGGAGGTGGTGATGGTGTGCGGGAATCGATGGCTGACGACAGGGACTAGGGCGTGTGGCGAAAGTGAGGTGGTGGTCGATGGGTAGAGATGGGCAACTGGACGGAGTAAGGCGGTGCTGTGTGGCCTAATGTGGAGATGAACGGACGACAGGGCGACTGGAGTGGTAGGTTTTTTTTTTCTGAAGACGACAGGGACGACAGAGATGGCGACTGGTGGAATGGAGATAGTGGCCGGCGGAGATGTGGTGTGCAGAGGTTAGGGTTCTAAGTTGGGGAAATTGGGAAAAGAGGGAGGTAGAAGACGACGCAGCTCGCACTTATTCTGTTTCAGCGTTTTAAGCGGTCCGGGACTTAGGATAAGGGTCAGGTCCCGGACCATGGTGAAAAACAGGTCGAAGGTTGTGTGCTCCTCTGGTCCAGGACTTAGGGTATGGATCAGGTCCCGGACCACTGTTTACTATTCTTCGGAATTTCTACCATTCGTGGGTCTGGGACTTAAGTCTTGTAACAGGTCCTGGACCACCCTATTTTTCCTGCCGAAACTTTCCACTTTGATTGGTCCGGGACTTAGGGTCAGCACAATGTCCCGGACCACCCCATTTTATTCCACCGAAACTCTTTACTTCGTTTGGTCCGGGACTTAGGGTCAGCACAATGTCCCGGACCACCCCATTTTATTCCACCGAAAGACTGCTTCCTTGAACTTTGTTTCTCACCCTTCATCAATCCTACAACTTAACAAAACCAAACATGGGAAAAACGACCAAAAGAAGAATTAGAACAAGTAAAAGCATTAAACAAACTAAAAGAAGGAAAGAAAATGAAAGAAGATTGGGTTGCCTCCCAATTAGCTGCCCGTCTTTTTCGTCTTTGGCTAGACCGTACAACTGTATGATCAATATGGAGGATTTGCACAGTAATCACCGAATAGACTTCAGTGATGTCACCACTTAGATAATGCTTCAGCTGGGACCCGTTGACTTTGAATGTCTCCCCTTCTGTATTGATTAAACCGATGGTTCCATAAGGCGAAACACTTGTCACCGTGAACGGTCCAGACCAACAAGACTTTAACTTCCCTGGGAATAGTTTCAGGCGGGAGTTGAATAGAAGAACCTTATCCTCAACGTGAAACTCTCTCTTGACCAAAAGCTTATCATGCCATCTCTTTGTGTTCTCCTTATAGAACTTGGCATTCTCATAGGCTTCCTCTCTAAATTCCTCCAGGTCACACAACTGCAATTTACGTTTCTCACCAGCCTATTGTAGATCAAAATTTAACGCTTTGATTTCCCAAAAAGACTTATGCTCCAGCTCTACAGGTAAGTTACATGCCTTGCCATAAACCAACTTGTACGGGGACATACCTAAAGGTGTTTTGAAAGCAGTGCGGTATGCCCACAAGGCGTTATCTAACTTGAGCGACCAATCTCGTCTCGAGGATGTGACAGATTTCTGGAGAATCCACTTGAGTTCTCTGTTTGTAATCTCGGCTTGCCCGTTTGTTTGTGGATGATATGGTAGAGAAACCTTATGCCATATGCCATACTTCTGCAAAAGAGCGTCAAACTGTTTGTTGCAGAAGTGGGTACCCCTGTCACTAATGATCGCTCGTGGGACACCAAAACAGGTGAAAATATTCCTCTTTAAAAACTTCAGCCCCACTCTTGCATCATTGGTAGGTGCTGCTATTGCTTCCGCCCACTTTGTAACATAATCCACTACTACCAATACGTAGAGGTTCCCTTGAGATGATGGGAATGGTCCCATGAAATCAATACCCCAAAGATCGAACGGTTCAACTTCCAAGATAGAATTCAATGGCATCTCGTGACGTCTGGATAAATTCCCCTGCCTTTGACATTGATCGCACGTGGAAACAAACTGATAGCAATCCTTATTCAAGTTCTTCCAAAAGAAACCAGCCTCCAAAACTTTCGCGGTTATCCTAGCCGGACCGAAATGACCTCCTGCTTCTCTAGAATGACAGTGCGATAGGATGTCTCTAGCTTCATCCTCAGAAACACACCTACGAATCATACCGTCTGCATAAACCTTGAACAGAAAAGGATCGTCCCAAAGGTAATGCTTAACCGTGGAGAAGAACTTCTTCTTCTGCTGATATGTCAACTCTGGAGGAACGATTCCCTTAGCTAGGAAGTTGGCAATATCAGTATACCAAGGGTCCGTGAAGCGACCGACCATGTAGAAATACTCATCAGGAAAATATTCATTGATCGGTCTGCCATCATCTGGAACTTCCATATGGGATAAGTGATCAGCCACTTCATTCTGCGCTCCAAGTTTGTCTCTGATCTCAATGTCGAATTCCTACAAAAGTAAAATCCATCTAATTAAACGAGGTTTAGCATCAACCTTGTCAAAGAGATACCTGAGAGCGGAGTGGTCAGTGTGCACGATGACTCTGTTGCCAATGATGTAAGGTCGAAACTTGTCACACGCAAAGACAATTGCCAGCAGCTCCTTCTCCATTGTTGTGTAATTCTTCTACGCCTCATTCATAGTCTTACTAGCATAGTAGACTATCCTCAACACTTTGTCACACCGCTGACATAAAGCTGCTCCCAAAGCGTAATCACTAGCACCACACATAATCTCGAAAGGTAGTGACTAGTCAGGAGCAACAATAACAGGTGCAGAAACCAATTTAGCCTTAAGCAAATTAAAAGCATCTTAACACTCTTTTGTAAACTCAAATTTAGCATCCTTAATTAACAAATCACAAAGAGGCTTAGAAATCTTAGAGAAATCCTTAACAAAACGCCTATAAAACCTGCATGACCGAGGAAACTCCGGGCATCCTTTACCGATGATGGTGGTGGCAGCTGCTCTATTACTTCAACCTTAGCTCTATCGACCTCGATCCCCTTCATGGAAATCTTTTGTCCTAGCATGATGTCTTCCTGCACCATGAAGTGGCACTTCTCCCAATTAAGCACCAAGTTAGTTTCCCTACATCTAGCTAAGATTAAATCCAAGTCTCTCAAACATGAATCAAAAGTCAATCCAAATACAGAAAAATCATCCATAAAGATCTCGATGCACTTTTCAATAAAATCAGCAAAGATAACAGTCATGCACCGCTGAAAAGTAGCTGGTGCGTTACATAAACCAAAAGGCATGCGTCGATAAGCATAAGTACCATACGGACATGTAAAAGTGGTTTTTTCCTGATCTTCCTTAGCAATTGGAATATGAAAATAACTGGAGTAACCATCTAAGAAACAATAATATTCTTGTCATGCAAGCCTTTCTAACATCTGGTCAATAAAGGGAAGGGGAAAGTGGTCTTTCCTAGTGGCGACATTCAATTTCCTATAGTCAATACAAACTCTATGCCCAGTAATAGTACGCCGAGGAACTAATTCACCTTTATCATTAGGTACCACAATTAAACCTCCCTTCTTAGGTACTACCTGTGTAGGACTTACCCATTCGCTGTCAGAAATCGGGTAGATAATACCTGCATCCAAGAGCTTGATAACCTCCTTCTTAACTACCTCTTTCATGTTTGGGTTCAGCCTTCGTTGGGGCTGTCTCAATGGCTTGTAATTCTCCTCAAGATAAATGTGGTGGGTGCAGAACGTGGGAGCAATACCTTCTATATCAGCAATGGACCATCCTAACGCCTCTTTGTTCCTCTTTAGAAGCTACAACAAAGCTTCCCCCTATTCATCGGTTAAAGTACTAGAAATAATAATAGGCAAATCAGATGGAGGAACTAAGAAATCATATTTAAAGTGATTAGGAAGAGGTTTAAGTTCAAGAGAAGGTGGTGATTCCATAGAAGGGGCTAGCGTCTTTGGAACTTGGTCCAGCTGTTCCTCCTCGATTTTGTGGTTCTTCATATATGGCCTCCCAGCAGAGAGCTGAAATGCTGTAGCAGAAACCTCAGAATCATCATGAGTGGTTTCTATGGAATCTACCAAATATTTCTCCAATGCATCCAGCTCCACAGGGCTGTAAGAATAATCCTGCATCAAGGTGTCAATACAATCTAAACTGAAACAAGCATGAATATCAGAAGGGTGGGTAGCAGCCTTGGTCATGTCAAATACGAGCTGTTCATCACGTAATTAACCGTAGTATTATCTTCCCCTCTCAACATCAATGAGAGTCCTTGTTGTTCCCATGAATGGTCGACCTAAAATAAGTGGTACTACCTTGTCTTTCTCCATGTCTAAAATAACAAAGTCAGCAGGGAAAGTAAAAGTACCAACTGAAATAATTAAATCTCTTACCACCCCTTTAGGTAAGATGATCGACCTATCAGCTAATTGCAAAGTAATTCGGGTAGGTTCACACTCTCCTAAACCAAGCTTTAGATACATAGATAAGGGCATTAAATTAATACTCGCACCTAAATCACATAAACCCTTACCACAACTCACATTACCTATCGTGCAAGGTATGACTGGAGTACCTGGATCATCAAGCTTAGGTGGATGCTTTTTCGAAAGAACAACTGAAATGCTCTCGGTAAGCTGCACAGTATCCTTCTCCACTAAAGACCTTTTGTTGGACAGGATGTCCTTCATAAACTTTGCATATATCGGCATCTGCTTCAAAGCTTCAGAAAAAGGAATGTTAATGGTTAGCTTCTTAAAGATACTTAAAAACTTACCAAACTACTCATCCAAGTCTCTCTTCTTCAACCGGTTTGGAAAAGGAACCGGCGCTTCAGCAACTGCACGTCGTGGAGGTGGTGAAGTCATAGGAGCTTTGTTAACCGTCACCTCTTCTTCAGATGATTTCTCCTGAGAACTTGTTGGTGCAGTTTTTCCATTCTACTCATCATTAGGAAGAGGAGCCTCAGCTTCAGGGACCACCGGGTCAAGCTGTGTACCACTCCTTAATGTGATTGCCTTGGCATGTTCTCTTGGATTCTGCTCTGACTGACTAGGCAAAGAACCCAAAGGACGCTGAGCTAACTGCTGAGATATCTGAGACAGCTGAGTCTCGATGTTCCGATTGAACGTCCATTGATCATTATTGAAGGTCCTCTGCTCCTGATTGAAAGCTTCCAGCTCATTAAATTTCTTTGTGTTAACCGAGATGAAATCATTCATTCTGGCCAGAACTTCATCCATTCTAGAGGACGCACCAGCACCCGAACTCTGCGCTTGCTGATTCTGTAGTGGCTTCTGATAAGATGAATTGTATTGCTGTTGGGGTCTCTGGTCGTAGTTGTTGTTACCGCCAGCTTGGTAACGATTCTGCTGCTGTGGATGGTAACCCGAGTTACCTTGATTCCCAAAATAATTTCCCGGTCTGTTACTAATATAATTCGCTACTTCTTCTTGCAGTGGAGCACACTGGCATATGTTGGAACTCCTCCCACAATATTCACAAGGTGGGTAAGCCTCAGGAGCAGCTGCTACATTTGACTGCGGGTTTATCACTGCACACATGCACTCAAACTGCTTCGACATTGCTTCTATCTTGGCAGGCAGAAAGGTGTTTGAGTCCACCTCATAAACATCAGCAGTTTCTTCGGTGCAGCTTCTCCAGTTCTCGAACCTCCCCACTGATTAGCTGCTGTAGTGATGGTCTCCAACAATTCCTTAATTCTTGCAATAGGCAGCTCCATTAAACTTCCCCCAGCACATGTATCAACCAACAAACGGCTAGAAGGATCCAAGTCTTTGTAAAAAGACTGCAGTACCACCTCTTCTCCCAAACCATGATGCGGTACTTTTCTTACTATCCCTTTAAAACGCTCCCATGCTTCAGATAAAGTCTCACCAGCAAACTGCTTGAAATTGGTAATCTCACCCCTCACGGTTAGCATCCGAGAAGGTGGAAAATACTTCACCAAAAACGCATTAGCTAAACCCTCCCAAGTAGTGATGTTGTCGGGCGCCAATGAGTTTAACCATTCAGCTACTCTATCCCTCAGGGAGAATGGAAAAAGAGTAAGTCGAGCAACTTCCTGCGAAGCTGGTGTTGAACATGCTCCTACCAATCTCAGGAAAGTGGTGAGGTGAACATTGGGGTCTTCGGTGGCTGTCCTGCTGAACTGAGGTGCATTCATCACCATAGTCACGTAGTGGGTCTTGAACTGCCACTGCACTCCTGGTGGTAATGTAGGAATTACTATCGGTGAAACCAGACCCTCCACGCTTGGACGAGTGTAGTCCCTCATTTGCCTCTGATTGTTAGCCATGTTAACTGCTGGTTGAACGTCCGGAACCTCTTCAATAACAGGTGGTTCAGGAACCTTCTCCTCAACCGGTGGATCCAGATTCAAACTCTTACGAATCTGCCTTGCTAATCTTTCGATCTCGAGGTTGAGTTCAAATTCTGGTTCATCTGCAGAGCGGGTTTTAACCATAAACTGAAAGTTAGCGAACTGAAGTTGAACTAGCGTGAATCAAAAGACAGGAATCAATTAAATAAAACAGCAAAAACTAGAGAAAGATATAAAAATTAACTCAGACAATATTCAGTCAAATAAATAAAAGCAAACCTAATAAGAAATCCTAGTGATTTAACGTGGAATATATATATTCAGAATAAAGAGATAAAATCTGAAATAAATAGAGAAGATAAAAGAAAATCTGAAACAAAATCAAACTACAAATAAAAACAGATTAAAAATAAAAATAAAATAAACTAAAACTAACAGAACCTATCGGTCAATTATTCTATCGGCTAATGACTAGTAATTAAACCAAAAGATAAAATTTGAAACCTAATATAATCGAATAAAAACAAACAGATTAAATAAAGTGAAAATTAAAACCTAATGAAGCTACTAGTATAGCGACAGAAATAAAAGTCTAGACAGAAAAAAAAATCACAAATCTGTACAGAATCTAGAAGATAAAGGGAAACTTCAGTAAAACAAAAAAGAACAGAAACCGAATAAAACATGAATGTTTAAACAGTAAACAAAATTCATAAATCAGAACTAAACTAAACAAAACAAGAATAAAGATTAAACAAAATAACCGTGCCTCCCCGGCAGCAGCGCCAAAAACTTGTTGGGGTAAAACCTTACGGCAAGTGTACCGGTCAATTCTAGCAAGTTTTAATAGAGAGTATTCCCTAAGTATCGAACCAGAGGAGACGATGTCTAGTTTTAATCTTTACTTAACGAAAAGAAATAAAAAGACTAAATAACGAATAAAAACAGGAATTTGGGGGTTTTGATTTGATGAAAATAAAAGCTGTAAACATATTGCAAAACAGTAAATAGCAAGAAAATAATTGTTTCGAAACTGATTTGGGAAAGAAATCCCGGTTTACTACTTCTCCGTAAATCTGTAATTCCTTTCCCTAAGTGATTTCCAAGACAATTCTGAATAACACTCTAGAACAATGATAATTTACATCCGGTCTCCCGCTCAGCAAATTCTAATTAGTAAAGACCAAATTCTAACTATTGTTATGAACCCACAGTTTACTAACCGCTTTAAGGACAATCTAGATTAATGGTCAATTAGCAATTTAGAGGAATTACTGTCTCTAAACTAACTAGTTCTTTTCCTGTATTCAATTGAAAGCCGCAGTTGTCACTTATAAGCTAACAAAATAATAATCTTTATAACTGGCCAGATTATAAACGATTAAGGAAATTCAGTAAGGAAAAGAACTTTATTCAATCGAATTGTAGAAAATCACAAAGGTACATGAATAATCAATCTAGGGATACATAGCAAACCGGAATTAAAAGAGACTACTCAAACATATTCATAATAACAATGCTCAGATTTAATAGAACCGACTCAGGGAAGGAAGAACAAGAAGAAACTCTAATTTCGGTAGCCGACGTGAATTCTCTGTTCTTCCTTCAGTCTTCTCTCTTTGATAATCTCCAAGGTCTTCCCAAAGCTCAACCTTTCTCTCTCTCTCCTTTCTCTTCTATGTAAAAATTGTGTTCTGTGGTGTATTGAAGCCTCTCCTTCACGTCAGGTAAGCCTCTCCTTTTATAACTTCCCAATTCTATCTTTAATTAACTGTCGTCCGTAAAGAAAAAACTGCGTTTTATCAGTTTGGTCCCGGACTTTGTCCAAGTATAAGGTCCCGGACCAACCTCTAAAATCCGTTGAGAATTCATCTTCACGCATGGTCCGGGACTTAGGATATGTATCAAGTCCTGAACCACCCTTTGAAAACCGCCGAGAGTTAAGCCTTGTTATGGTCCGGGACTTAGGGTGTGTATCAAGTCCCGGACCAGTCTTCAAATCTGGTCGAGTCAAGACAATGGTTGATCCGGGACTTAGGGTCTGTGCAAGGTCCTGGACCCAACATAAAATTGAAGAATAATGTATGTCTTCACTCTGTTCAACTTGTTTGAGAGTCTAAAATACCACTACAATGATCGGGAACGTGTTTTCTTGAGATTTTTGCCTTAAATAACACATAAACCCATCATAGAAGACAATTGCAACTAGAAGCATAAAAATAACCATAAGACGGGAATTTAATAATAGATAACAACGAATTAAGCATAAATAAACCCCATAGACATAGATAAATTCCCGACTTATCACCCGATAATCAGCAGAAGATAAATAATATCAAATCTTATCGGAGTAATCAACCCTTAAGAGCCGCACCCGGTCATCTCTATAAATATTATTGATAGGATGCTAATTTACATACCTTTTACTGTTGAAATCCCTTGCTCTTGTTACCTATTCCCACAGTTTTGTGCATAATTGTACCTCATTCCTATAATTAAGAGAAACTGATTGAAAACAAGTTATGTTGATGTTAGGATGGATCTATGGGGAATGCGACACTTTGCGAAGAATAGAGCTCGAGTTGCACAATTGTCCGGCCAGCCGTTCGACCCACCAAACCTGGACAAGGAGTGTTCAGACAATCATCCGACCGTAGTTGAAGTACCCCTAAGGTTTATAAGCCTAATTAAAAGATAAATCATGGAATTAGAAAGGCAAATGAGCCTTAATGAATTTATGAACCATGAAAACTCCTAGCACACTTATATAAATATATATATACATAGTCCATGAAGTTTATTAAACCTTATATAACACACATGGACATAAGTGAAGCATTTTAAAAGAGGAAATAAACTTACAAGTTGATTTATCATGTCACATTATTACATGAACAAAGAACACAAACATCTAAGGTAAAACATACCTTAAGAAGTCTTAATGACTTGTAGGTGAAATAATCACTTGAAATACAAGTGTATAAACCTTAGGACAGCTAGCTACATGTGTTACACATATAACACATCAAACAAGTCCAAAATGTACAACATGTACAAAAAGGAACACCAATATCAAAAGTGAATCAAAGAATGTATTTTTACTAGTAACAATGAATAGTAAAGTATACCAATCACTCAAAATACAAATTAACACACTTTATGATAAAGAAATCATGTTGATCACAAACTAACACATGGTATAAGTCCAAGTGTATAACATATAAGTCATAATGTTATAAAAGAAGCAAAAAGACAATATTACCCTTGGAATTAAAAGGGGGCCAAAAACACATCAATTCCCATGCCACCTTGCCAAATATGACTCAAAATATCTTCTTAAACTAGCTTATTCATCTATATACTAGTCATAACCCATGCATTAGTCATTAAGACATAAGAAGACAAAGAGAGACTCTCTCTCCTTCACTCCTCATTCTAGTCGAGATCATTACTCCCTCCACTATCCATCTTCATCTTTTCTTTGTTCTTGAGCAAGGAAGAACTCCAAGAACACAAGGTAAGTTCATGACTTCTTATACTTTGTTTTTCCTTCCCCTTTTCATTGATCAATCAAAGAGCAAACAATAAGCTCATTTCCACCTTCAAATCAGGCTGAAACAAGCAGAAAAAAGGAACAAAATTTTGGCAAAAACACAAGTCTTGGAGCAAAGGAAGACAAAGCTATTCTAAGAGGTAAAATATGCTCTAAGCTTCCACCCTTCCTTTGATTCATCATATGGCTGAAAATCATGAGTCTTTATACTCATTTTTCTTTTCTTTTCATGCTAAAGCTTGAGCTCTTCTTAACTCTTTTTGAGCTGGCCGAAAATACCAAGGAAAGACCTCACAAAGGAGACTTCAAGGTGAGTCAAATTTGAGGTTTTTGTGTACCTTAATCTACTCGTTATGTATGAATTTACATGAGAATTACCTCTCTTCATCTTCTTCAAAATAGGTCGAGAATGGACTAGTAGAACTTCTTGAATTTCAAAGGTAAAATCATCTCCTAAAGTTTAATTACATAACTTACGATTCTTTCTTATGTGTACACTACTACAAAAAAGGTAAAAGACAACACTAGAAAAGGTTATTGACAACAGTTAAAAGTTGTTGTATCAGTTCCTGTTGTCTAAAGGTCTGAGAGCTAAAACAACAGTTACTTAACTGTTGTCATATCCATCCAAACAACAACAACTTGATCACATAAAACAACACTTATCAACTATTGTCATAAAGTTGGTATAGAAAACATGTAAACAACTATTGTCTAAGGACATACACCTTAGGAAACACTAATAATTACAACAGTTAATATTGTTGTCTAACATCTTTATAACTATTGTCTTTGATCCTAAATTAATTAAACCAATAACATTTCACAACACAATTTAACTATTGTATATGCCATATTCCTTCTGACAACATTAACTATTAAAACATTGATAATTGTTGTCTAAAGCCTTTGTAACCATTGCTTTTAATCTTATTTTAAGCCAAAACACTTTCACAACATCAATTAACAACAACGGAGTGGTCAACTATTATGGTCGAACTTATTTGAAAACTAAAATGCTCAAAAAATATGAATAACTAAAACTGCTCAAATGTATCAACTTTCAACTCTGCCGACCTGTTACACCCTTCTTAATGTTTCGATATATTATATTCTTCATATATTTCACAAATCCACCAAAAATACATGCTCAGTACGTAGTGTATTAAATAGAAGGAATTGACTCCCTAACTATTACTAAATCATTCACCAACTAGTGCAGCAACAAATAAACCTTTTGAAAGCTAATAAAAGCACTTGAAAGAACAATACACTCTATTTCCTACAAAGATGCTACACGAAAAATATAAGCTGCCCATTCTTCTGAATGCCATCATTCTCATCTTGATTTATATGAGGGACTCCTGTATCCATAGAAATACAAAGAGGGTTAGCCTTTGATTTGATGGGTGCTCTAGATCTTCTTTCCTACAAAATTTTGTTGCATAGTGAAAGATGAAACAGTCAGCATCACTGACTGGAAACTGTTCACCTTAATATTTTTCACCCCTGAAGATAGAAAGAAAGGCAGTAAGATACTGAAAACACAATCTCTCATCATGTTCTCAAAACTGTAAAGTACTGAGGGGGACTCACTTAGCACATAAATGTTTGTAGCAATAGTCTGGACCATGAGGTAACAAGTTTGTGAGAGCTTCACATCAACAACATATATGCATGTAAAAAGTCATCAACGAGTGAGTCCAGAATAAAAAAAATGAATAGCAAAAGAACGAAAGAGAAGACTTGAAAGGAAATGAATAAGCATGATCACATGGCTACCCCTGAATGTGCTTTCAAAAACAAGGGAAGCATCTGGCCCACTAGAATAGCAATGAGAGTTGCACCTCGTGGGCCTAACTGGTCCTTCAGCATAGACCTGTAACAAATAGATATATACTTTCAAGTGACAAACAGTAACTATAAACATGCAAAGTATAGGGACTTTGATGGTCCTTAGAAATGAATGTACAACACTTTGTGCATGATCAAAATTTTCATGCAAAGCTCCCATATATAATTACAGAATTCTGTACTGTAAACATAGAAAAAAGAAGATTACTCCCACTTATAATGACTTATCTCAACCCCACAATTAGCCATTGTTACTTTATCACCTTTCCAAGAGTTGTATTGACCCAAACCTAAACAGATTATAAGAACGACAAATAACATGAGAATGAATAAGAGTGTTTGAAGAGGTAATCATACTGCACTGTCGGCATGAGACCAATAGCTGTCAAACTGAAATTGCAGTAGATGGTTGGAGCTAGAGCCATAACAAGGTGCACTTGATAGCAAAATCCCAACTATATAAGAGCTAGAAATCAGAAAGTTGACAATAATGTGATCAACAATGATATAGAAGTCACAAATTTGAGGTAAAAATTCCATTGTCTATGCAAGAGTCAAGGAAAGAGGGTGTTATAGATGTCAATGAGATAATAATATAAGTCAAGATCAATTATTTTAATATTTTAGGGAGTAGTAGTCACATACTAATAGAAACTACTGTGGATGGGCTCTCTTGCAGCTAGTTCTTTTGTGACCTTCTATGGAAGTCATTTGAAAACTTGGAACAAGCATGAGGTTTTGATGTAATTTTATCTGTTCAAAAGAAGTAGGAGAAAGTGGTAGAAAGATGAAGCTAGTGTTTTGCGTTTCTAGTGTTTAAAAAACTACACGGTGAAACCTATGTATAATGGGTCATAGATTAGGGGGAAAAAGAGTTCCTTGTCATGCTTTGAATTCAGGAACAAAAGCGCCCATGGGTTAAAAAAACAAACCAAAGCTGCCAGCAAACACTCAATAGTTGAAACAGAGTAGATCGAAGAATAGATGCTAAACGTGACTGTATAGAAATTCATATAATTATTTATAGGAAAATATAAGAAGATGTATGACTCTCTTGATATGTCATCTATAAACCGATTACTGATAAAAGTGTTATAGAAGGTGCAAAACAGGAGGACGATAAGCATTGTAATTATCCAAGGAATTCACCACAATTAGTTTTTATTTTTTGAAACAAGAAATTCACCACAATCAAAAAGCGTAATAGTTCACGCAGAAGCGTAATAGTTATTTTCCATTAATGTGGTGAGGAGTAATCAATTTCGGGTAATCTTAATAAACCCTAATCAAATTGGTTTGATTAGATGCAGAGAAAAGAAGAAGATGCACACTTTGAAAAAGAAGAAGAAAAAAAAACCCAGAATTTCATACCTTCTAACAGTGAGACAAAACTTCAATGATAGTCGATTGGTTGCTTAGGTATAGGGAAAATTCTGAGCAGAACTACGAAGACAACCGTGCAAGCCACACCAACTACTGCTATCTAAAAAACTTCAAAGACAAAGAAACGAGAGCGATGCGAACGGAAGAGAGTGGTGTAGTGAGGTTGAGCAATCGAGTTTGTCGGGTCTATTATGGCGTTTATGGTGAGAATCAGAAGAGTGGCGTAGTGGGGTTTAATGATGCAGACCAGGGTAAGCGCAAAGACGCTAGATAAACATCACCTGTATAATAGATGATGGTTATGGGGTTATTTGTATAATTTATTTTGAGTAGTATAGTAATCTGAAAGCAATTCTTTAAATAAAAGGGCCGGAACTGTTGCCTTTTAATAAGGGATGAAAATTCACGATATACCCCTGTTTTCTTTCGTAATTCACAATATACCCTTGTGTTTTTCGTAATTCAACTTTAAACATGCTTAAATGTTGTCCAAAATTGATGAAACTTTACATGGATGATGCTAAAGTGTTATAGTTTGTCCAATATCAAATATGAAGTTTTTTAAGCTCACATGTGATCTGTGGGACCTAATGAATATGCCACATGTTCATTGGGTCCCACAGGTCACATGTGAGCTTAAAAAACTTCAAATTTGGATTGGACCAAAATATAACACTTTAGCATCGTCCATGTAAAGTTTCATCAATTTCGGACAACTTTTAAGCATGTTTAAAGTTGAATTACGAAAAACACAGGGGTATATTGTAAATTACGAAAGAAAACAGGGGTATATCGTGAATTTTCCCTTAATAAATTAACTGTTGTCTTATGCACCAATTTTGTAGCTTAAATTCTCTTTCTTGGTCAAATACAACACAATACATTAACTGTTATGTTTTATGTGTTGTTATTAATATTTTCTGTAGTAGTGGTAGTCTAATCCTAGACCTTAATTATGCCTTATTCTCTTTGAAAAATCTATGTCTCAAAGTTGAGAAAAAAATCCCCCAAATAGCCGTGAGCAAAGAAGAAAGAAATCAAGTGTAAAAGTCATATTTGAAGGGTAAGAACAAATCTAAACCCTAAAAACCAAGTTAATAACCACTTAAGCTTTAGATTTGTGTAAAAAATTAATCTAGCACCATATTGATGCGTAGAGCCGAGAGTCGTGTGAAGGAAATCAAATTTTGAGCTTCAAATTTGAAGGTAAACCGTTAAGACATATTTTCATGCTTTAAGGCACTTTAACTTGTGTATTCAATTAAGACCAAAAGATAAGTGGGAAAAATGGCCAATATTAACCTTAAAATGACTAGGAAAAAATATGGTAAATTTTGGATAATCACTTAAGTGAATTAATGACTTAATTGTCAAGCTTAAAAGATTATGGGATGATTTGGTAAACAACATAAAATTCTGGGTAAAACTAGACCTGGCAATTTGGGTCGCTGGGTCGGGTTGATATCAACCCTAACCCAACCCATTAAAATATCATCAACCTACCCAACCCAAAAATGGATGGGTCAGAAAATCATGACCCTAACCCAACCCATTTAAAATCCTTCAACCCTAACCCAATCCATTTTTAAGCATAGAATAATTTAGATGGATTAGGAGTAGAAATTAATTAAAAATCCAAAAACATCGAGTGCTAGCTGGCACACTAATTAAGATGAAACAAAGAAGAGAAGTAATCTTGCTAGATCGACCCAACTTTAAACGAATTCCATGTTATGCAAAGAATGTAAAACTACTACACCAATTTTCCATGAATAGAATAACACGTACTTTTTCCATAAGTTTTTTTTTATCAATCTGAGCCCAAAGCTCTACCACTATTGGGGAGGAATCCTATCTAGATATGTGCATAATCCTAGTACCCTTAATAAAAAGGGGAATGAAAGTGAAAATCTTCATTGCATTAGAGAAATATACTAATGTAACACCCCAACTACAACATCATACTCAACAAAAATTTGCAGCGGAAAACACAACTCAACATTTACTTAATTCATTGGTGTTACACGCCGTTAACCACCCACGTGGCTAACAAGGCTAATACTTATACATTGTATCGGTTTGATGGACTAGATTCTCGAGCACCTACACAATACAATCCCGTTCCATTTCCAACAATCAATATACATTTACATTCCCACTGTACCGAGTATTTACAACAATGCCGATAACAGTTTCGGTCTTACTACACCTACAATACATAAGTAATTAAATAACTACCCGTGCACAAACAACCACCCCGTCCTACTCTCGAACGGCTGCCAGCTCCATTGTACCTGAAAGGAAAAAGGGTGGCCCCAAGGGGCTTAGCACCTTTGCTGGTATGGTAATCGTGCAGCCCACACACTACCAGGCCACGCACAACTAATTATCGTCTAAGCATGCAGTTGATTATATTTACATCATGCATGTAGAACCATAAACACATAACACACGTGTATTTAACACACATCCAAACAACAGGATTCAAACAATTCAATCATCACATCAACACTTGCTAGATCACCTTATTGTGCTCTTAACCCTTGAGGGTTTCTACCTTAATGGAGCTAACTCCTTATTAGACGACACTTACCCATTTAATCGAGTTATACTTAAACTCTTCTTATTATAACGTGGGGTTGATATCCGTGATCAACATACTCAACATAACAACACACATCACATATTAACATACATACAACATAACTCGGGGAGGGTCACGTGAGGACTCGTACCCCAAGATGAGAGTTAGTCATCTCATTGGAGCCTAGAGAATCTTTCTATTCCCACGCTAAGCTCGTTACACAATTACTTATTGTTCTTCATAGAGAACGTATACTTACTTAAGATGTGTCGAATATAACATAGTTCTAAACACACCGTACACATTTACGTTACTTAGATGTGTTGGTCTTAATATAGACCCGATCACACGATACATATATCCCCCTAATCCCGAATAATAATCAAGGTAGGAGAGCCAGCTATTGGCTCGTGGGAGGTTGAATTCCAAGAAGTAAAACAACTGTACAAGGGAGAGAGTTGAATCTAATATAGATATCAACTCCCATACATACACGCGCGACCGGAACTACCGGATTCCTCACCCCCCATAATATATATTAGTTAAAAGTTACCTTATGGAACCTATCACATCACGACACCATATGGTGTTACAAACTTGGTTAAACACACAAGGGAGGTAAACACACTTACACACAATAACAATACACAACTTACACACGGATAGCCGTAGTTAGAACGTTCCCATAGGTTGGGTCGTTAAATCCGAATACCGATCTCTTATGTGATCCTAGAGTCGGTTAGCTACGGTTTAACACATATTCGAGGTTAAACGGTATCGGAACTAAATACGCCACATAAATGAATTACTGTAAACTTATTTCATGCTTATTCTTGCAAGGTGGAAAACACACAGAAAAACAGGTTGGCATACAAGCCGGTGTAATCCGGTAGAACACAGGTTGCAAGAAAATCATACCTGTCACCTTTGAGGCTAGCTAGTCTAATGTGACACCCTCTTAGTCCCGGATGCCATTTCAACTAGTTCTCGTTCCTATAATTCATTCAATCGAACGGTTAATTACCGTTCTTACTTTCCGGTTCACTAATTACTTCACATTACATTTGGTGTACTTCCACACTTAAACCTACACTTGTTCACCCTCTTAATGGTCATTATAATTCACCAAACATGTCCTAAACATCCTTATTACACCCACTAGGGTTTACTACTTAAGTCACATTTTCTTTTCTATTTTTTTTTATAAGGGCCAACCGACCTTGCAAGGTAGGTCCCAAGGTCGGTCGAAACCAAACACTTCCCGTTTGAAAATTTTTACCCCGACCGACCTTGCAAAGGTCGGTCTTAAGGTAGGTCGAAGTCTGAAAGCTTCCTAGATGAGTTATTTTAGCCCGACCGACCTTGCCAAGGTTGGTCCTAAGGTATGTCGAACCCAGAACCCATTTTAACTACTCCATTTCAGCTCCAAACTTACCTTAATTCTCACCCAATCCTTTCCTAACCATCCCAGATGTTTTCAAACATGTTTAAACACCTTAAATCACTCTTAAAACTCCTTTAATCATCCACCAAACTCATTGATTAACTCACTTCCAAATTCCTTAAACACTTACACAAATTCATACTAAATTCCTTTACACTTGAACTTAACTTCTTACACTTCCCACATGTAAGCTTTGCCTAACACCACAACCAACCAAAGTGTTTCCTCTCAACCATTTTAACCACTCCTAACCATTATTATGCATCATCATCATCTCCTTTACACACACTCCTTAAGGTCTTTTCCACAAGTTCACATTCAATCCTTCACAAGGCATTATACTTCTTTTGTTTACCAAATTTTGCACAAATCTTACCAACACTCTTACCATAACTTTGGTGTGTCTTAGACACCCATTTGAACTCTAAATCCTCCAAGACAATTCCTAAGTCATTTTAACACTCAAGAATACCTTAATTCATTTGCCTCCACCAATTTAAATCCTTAACAATCCCTAGTACAATCTAGATCACAACACTTCCTCAAAACACTTAAAAACTCTTGGTTTCTCAACCAAAGTTTGCCATAGCTTCTTTAGTATACTCTTACACCCAAACACTTAGTTTTTCATCCTTAAACAAGCTAAAGACATTAACATCCTCAATGAAGGTTCTTTACACACAAAAAACACCCAAACTACACTACATCATAATATAGTGCATAAACTTAAATTGCTTGGCACTTAGGCCCTTAAATGACATGGCTCTTAGGCCCTTAAATTGCAATAATCTTAAACACTGAATTTCCCACATATATAAAGCTTTCAACCTGCAATTACACACATCAATCTCATAGCAATATAAATGCTCTTGTAATCCACCTTTTGAATGTTTTTCTAACTCATATACCATTAGCTCTTTAGTCACAAGTTCATGAGCTTGTTCATATATTTTTCCTAGGTTAATATAAACCATACATCAAGGTAAGCTCTAGGCTACAATTGGTATCCATCCATTACCATTTCCTTAAGGCATTAAACTACACTAGGATAGGTCATTTACCTCTTCCTCTTCAAGAATTTCTCACTTGTTTTCTCTTATTTTTCCTTGATTGAAAACCGGCAAGAACCCTTGTTTACTTGACAATCTTCTAATCAATTATACAAATAAGGGTAGTGAGTGTTAAGTGTTATACTTAAACATATGAACAAACCCTAGTTTACAAGAAGTGTTTTAAAACACTAGATGTTTACCTTTGGAATTTGGAATGGACTTTGACATGGAAACAAGGCAAGACCTCCTTCTAGATCCTTTGGAGATTAAAACAAGACTAATTCAAGGAGCAACACAAAACCCCATGAGAAGCCATTTTCGGTAATGTACAAAAATGGAGGGAACTTGATTTTTCTTTGACTTTTATTACCTTGGAACAAAGGAGAACAACAAGGTGCAAGAAGATAAGATTTTCCTCCTTCAATGGAGATTCTCCATGGAATAAAACTTGAGTTCTTGAAGATTTGAAAATAGGGAAATGAAGAGCTTCCTCCAACCAACACAAATATGGTCTTAGATTTTGATTTGGAGCATGGAGTTGGATTTGGCAAGAGTTTGAAGTTGGAAAAGTATACATGCTGTAGCTCTCACGGTTTTGAGCTGGGAGAAGGATGAAGAATACGGTGAGGAAGAAGGGAAATGAAGAAAGTGAGGAGAGAGGTCTCATTTGGAGGATATTTAAGTCATAAAGTAAATAGTCTTTTACTTTATTTCTTCTTCTTTCTTTTAGTAGGATGGCAAGGGTGATGACTCACCATGTCCAAAACCGGCCCCCATGCCTTAGTTAGGATATATATGGCCTAGTTTGACCATTTAAC
Organism: Limonium bicolor; assembly: GCA_023374045.1. NCBI lineage: Eukaryota > Viridiplantae > Streptophyta > Magnoliopsida > Caryophyllales > Plumbaginaceae > Limonium > Limonium bicolor. Next base: position 153,426,192 of record CM041778.1, on the reverse strand, counting down.
TAATCAAAGTTGACTAAAGCCTTAATTGAGCACTATTTGGGCACTATTCATAATTAGTGCACAAATTTGTGAAATTTTTGATTTCCCATTGATTTAGGCATCCTAATGTGATACTAAGTAGCACAGATATTGATTAAAGTGTAATGATGGGCTTTTAGCCACTCAAAACCCATTTCTAAGACAATTTTTCAAAAATATGCTTTAAGACTCCTTAAAGCACAATTTGTGTTTTAACTTGTTTTTGAGCTTGGTTTTCTTTATTAATTGATTTAACATGTCCCTTAGCACGTTAATAAAGTCTTGGTAAGCAATTTGAGTCTTAACCAAGGTTATCCCAAGCTTAGAGCTTGTTTTTGCTCAAATTGTCTTTATGGTACTTTATTATGTTTTCTATGGTCTAAATTATTCTCTAATGTTTCTAAGGCACTTTTAGCCTTAATATACCATAGTTAAATATTTAAACAATATATCAAGGTTTGGGGTATTTCAACTAAAGACAAATCTTCTAAAGTTAGAAATAATTTGTAAACTGAGAGCTCAAAGCCCCAAACTATGACTGATAGTTTAAAATAATTACACCTATTTCAATTGAGTGTTCTTGCCTGATAAAAGTACAATCACAATCACTTAATCGTTACCAACAGTTAAGGAACTTTTATGCACCACACTATCCACATTGTTGGCTTCAGAATTCACTAAGAGGTATATAATCAAGATCCTACTTGCAAAAAATACATATCACTTACTTTTGTTCACCCTTGTAGGTAATCTAAACATACATATGTTCACAAGAACAACTATGGTAGTGAGTATAAGAAAAACAAACCGTGAGCAAAGATGAAGAGTGACATAGACATGAACAACGATGTAGAGAAGACAAATGGATGTGAGTTTGTAAGACAAGAGCATTAGGGTTTTAACATTATGTTAAGGTCTGGTTGGACCCTTTATTTGATGTGCAACTGGTTGGGCCGTTTGTTTAGTTAAGATTACGTGATATTAATAAATGTGGGTTAGTCTAACTGCACTTGGGCTTAAGGCTAAGGTATAGTTTGATCTAAAACTTATATATATATATATATTATTATTAACAAATATATTTTTTGGGTTTCGGGTTGGGTCATGGGTTAAGATCTCTACCCTAACCCGACCCATAAAATTAGCTTATTACCCTAACCCAACCCAAAAAATAAATGGGTCAATAATGAAGACCCTAACCAGCAAAAGTATGGGTTGGGTTCGGGTTGGGTCCAAATTGCCAGGTCTAGGCAAAAGAGAAAAATCCATGAGTATAATGTGTTGTTGAGACCATTTATGTGTAATTTTAAGTTATGTTGAGGTTTGTAATAAGGCCATGTGAATTAGGCTAAGTTTTAAGTGTTTAAGTGCTTTTAATGTCTTATGATTTAGACATTTGGTTAGCAATTGGCTTGGTGAGAAAACCTGCTATTAAGAGGTCATTTAGAGTGTGAAAACACCTAAGAAATTTTGGATGAAAATACCTAAGGAATGGGTAGTATGAAGTGAGAGTTTAAAGACAAAAATGACTTTAAAGGTGTTAAGTAACTTAAGGATTGTTCTAGTGAACAAATGAGTGCTATGTGAGTGTGTGAGTGTAATAAACAATATTTAGGGTGTAAATATGTATAATAATCAAACTTTAGGCTTTGATTGGATTTAGGATGTAAAATATTAGTGTTAGAAAAGTTAAAGACTTAAATGAAAACCTTAGGCAAAAATTGGGGGTAAAACCGTAAATATGGAAATATTATGGTCAAGGTAGTACCTTGGTGGTCAACCTTGGTTAGGGGAAGAGTGTTGACCAAGTTAGATGAAGAAATAATCAAAATAGCAATTTGAATGAAGTTTAGAAGTTAAATGTAACTTTTGTAAACTTATGGGGCTAAAGTTTAATATATGAAAGTATGGGGAGGAAATGTGATTTAGAACAGCCTAGGGGTATGTTCGGAATTGTTGGAAAATATTGGGTTGATAATGGAGTTAGATTAATAAGTATTGTATAATATAAAGTTTAAGGATGAAATTGTAAGATTGTTAAAGTAAGTGTGGTCAAATTGTAATTTTCAAACGATTTAGGTGAGTGAAACAAATATGGAACAGAGAGAGTCTGTTTGGAAATAAATTAGTAATGGTGGAGACTTTGGGTTATAATTAAATAAGAGAGGAATGTTATAATATATGGCGTATAATGTAAGGTTGTAAAGTTATAAGAGATAATGGGGTAAAAATGTAATTTATAGGAAATTAGGGGTCAAATGTGAGAGTATACAAAAGTTGGAATTGAATTTTATAATAAGGTGCAAAATATCATTATGTGAAAATAAGAGTAAGTTAAATACTAACTAATGAAATTTAGTATAAGGTTTGAGGAACCTTAAAGTTTACTTTGAATTATGAGTGAATATATGGAGTAATAATTATATAGTAAGGTTGTGATTGAATATAGTAAGGGGGAAGCTTAATATACTACGGTTTGAGGAACCTTAAAGTTCACCGAGACATGCTATTAAATTTGCATTGATTTTTACATAGTTAATATTTTGGCTCCGTCCTTGAAGTGATGTGATTCGTTTGCATCAAGGGGCCAAAGTATGGATGCAAGTGGGGCTTCCAGGGCTACCGAGGTTGAATACGGTCTGAAGTAAGATCTAGAAGAGAGGTATGGTTGCATTGTCCTTGAGTCTGATTGCTAACCGGTAATTAAATCGCTAACAGGGAGAGGTAAATTAGGAGTTTCAAATCATTCTCACTTGTCTTCGGTGCAAGCGTTGTAGTGATGCTATGACAAAATAGAATTTTGCCCCAAGAGATTGTAGTGTCGCTGGGCAAATTCTATTGTACAAAGTACACGTATAAAAAATATCTTATGTGGCGGTGATGATGTGTTTTGAAGTTTTTTGTTTTTATTTCAAAAGTTTAGAAAATAGATTTTGGATTTAGTAAATATATTATTATTATAACCTCTCAGTAAAAAAGAGAAAATATACAAGAACAAAAATAATTTATTATTTAAATTCACTTTTAATTTTAATAAATATATTATTGCTATAACCGTTAAGCAAAAATTTAGAGAAAATCTACAACGTAAACGGGTAATCTTTTATTACTATAGCGTATTTGAACCTAATTTGAAAATTTTAAAAATGAATTTTTTTTCTAAGAACTACTAGTATCCTGTTTGAACTCTAACAAAATTAAGGAACAATATGAAATAAATTTTGAACAAAGGAGTAAAAAGTTGAACAACAATTATAGATTTTATGAACACAAACTTGATGTTTAAAAATCGGTAAACCAAAACATATGACATATTATATTGACATTGGTTTATTATAAAATTTCTTATGAACAACTAGATATAATTTTTAAACACTTAAATATAAATACTTGAACATACACTAAAAAAAATTGAACAATCTAATTTTATATTTGTAAATATGAATGTGAGTTTTGAAAATATGAACAATATGTAATAAATTTTGAACAAGGTGTTTTAAAATTTGAACAACTACCATATATCAAAACCTAAACTGAAAAGTTTTAGACACAAATTCATTTTTATATAATTTTCTTTGAATAACTAGTCTCGAAGTTGAACCTTAACAAAATTCAGAAACAATTTGAAATAAATTTTAAACAAAAAAGTTAAAAAGTGGTACAACGAGTGTCGCACAGATCAATGTTTATAACTTACATGTGGTTACAAAATTGTGGAGGTTTTCTAGTTCTTCATCATTCAATTCTGTAGATTTATGCATCGTTGTCAATTGTGAAATTGAAATACCCCGAACTTAATTATAGTGATTAAAATTATCCTAATGTGGTAATTAAGGGCCTAATAGTGCCTAAGGAATATTGGTGAAGGAAATAAAACCAAAAGAAAAGAGAAAACGCTTAAAAAGCGAAAAATGTAAAAATGAGTGTTACGTAACCATAGGAGTTATGTGACCTTGACTAGGATCCTAGGTGGATTCCTAAGGCTTAATTATGCCTAAGTAATATGTAGAAACAATTCCCGAAGAAAACGGATCCATAAAATGGATTAAAACCACAAATGAACCTTAAAGTGCGTTTTTCGAGGAAACCGGGAAAACGTGACTTTAAACGGGTTAAATCGACCCATAATAATTATAGTCAATTAAATGTCTATAATAAAACATTAGTGAAGGCCTAGAGCCATTAAAATTAATTAAACGAGAAAATTCTAGAAAACAGGTTCCGGGAGTGAATAGTGCAAAAATGGGAAGTTGTGGGGTATAAGTGCGAATAGGCAAAACTAACTTCCCCCTTTGTAAATAAAAATCAGAAAAGTAATGTGTGTGGGTGAGGTTGACGATTTGTTCCCCCTCTCACTCTCTTTACTTTTCCTAAGCCACTAAAAGACAAAAAGAATAAGAAAAGAAAAAGTAACAAAAGTACAAAAAGCTTACTTTACCTTCTCTCTCTCTCTCCCATTTCCTCTCTAACCCACGTTTTCTCATTCCTCTATTCTGATTTCTTATTCCTCCCAACACCTTCAATGGCGATTTGGACTTCCCCCACCAGCTCCACACTTCTCTTCCATTTTTTGAAGGCCTAAATCACCTCCAAAAATTACAAAAATTATACCATTGAACTCCTCTCACTTAGGAGATCAATTCCCTCTTTTCAAAATCTGAAAACCACCACTTTCATCTCCATGAGTGTAGCTATTTTTGAAGTTTGAAGAAGACCATTGGAAGCCAAATCATTCCTTTGTTGGTTTAAGGTAAAAAGAAGTTCAAAAACCTCTCTTTCTAGCCCTTTTTTTGGAACCAAAAATTTCAGATTTTTGAGCCCCTTTGTTCTATGTATTCCAGCCGAAATTTGGTCTTCAAAGAGGTGCTGGAACCTTGTGGTTTTGCTAGCCAAACATCGACTTAGAGATTTGGAAGGTAATCTCTTATTTTGAAGTCTTAAACCACCCTCTTGTATTCTATAATTGATTCTAGAGCTTATTTATTCCCATAATGCTCATTAGTGTTCTTGGGAATGGTATGTAACTTAGCTAGTAAATCCCCTTGACCGGTTTCAAGGACAAGAACAATAAGAGAAGAAAAGAACAAGAAAGGAAGGAGGAAAGAAGGGAAAGAAATTAAGGAACTCTAAGGTAATGGAGTTACTTTGTACAGATTTTGTATATTGTAGTATGAGAAATTACATGGCTTTAGTATTGTGTAAGGTAAAGTATTGGTAACCAAGTAATGAAGGTATTTTAGAATTGAGTATGAATGTTTAAGGGCCTTAGAGCCAAGTGTTAAGGTTTAAGCACAATGGGATCATTATGATGAGTGTGTGGGAGGATGTATGTGCTGTTAGAATGATGTGGATATTGGGATTTATTTAGGTACCGGAAATGACGCTTTGGGAATGTTAAGATTGTGGGAAACTCTGCCCAAATTTCGGTAGAAATTAGATGGCTTAAGTGTATAAAATTGGGTAAGCGGGACCTAGGTGTAACCATGTATGTTTGGAGTAAAATTGAGTAGCTAAACACTTAGGTGAATTTGAGGATGAGAAATGATGTAAGTGTGGGTTAGAATAGCATTAAGTGTAAACCATGGAAAGGGTAAAGAAGAGGGAAAAATCTGTAGCTTGGTGAGCTAGGAGCTAAGTGGTAAGTTCAAGGAGAATGTAAATGCGGACTTGGTGTGAAATTTACATGGAAATGGGTAATGAGTTTAGTGAGTGATTTGGAGAAGTTTAGAGTGTTAAATTAGTGTTAAAACATGCTTGATGATATGTGGAAGTATTGGGGAAGAATTGGACAAAGAAAGGAAGTAAGAACAATCAAGGAAAATGGTATAAAGATGCACCTCTGCTATGGTCCGGGACTTAGGTCCATGTTAATGTCCCGGACCAGCCTTAAAATTAGGTCGAAACTACACTCTATAGGTGGTCCGGGACTTAAGTCCCTTACAAAGTCCCGGACCAGTCATAAAAAGTCCCCGAAAGTCGATTCCAGTGTTGGTCCGAGACCTTGGTCCGGGACTAGGGACCCGGACAAGGTCCCGGACCAACATAAAAAGGCCTTAAAATGTGTATAAATGATATTATATGATGGGGATTTGAATGGTAATGATATTATAAGATTGTTAAGACTTAATTAATGACATATAAAGGTCATTAGGAGTGAACAAGCTTGAGAAGTAATGAGAAGTAAGTAACTTATGTGAATGAATTTGAATTGTAAGGAATTAGTATTTGTAAATCGGGAAACACTATAAATGAAATGGGTTAGGTTAATTATAGGTAATTAAACGCCCGATTCTATGTATGTGATAGGATTCGAATAGTCAAACACCGAAGGAGAGTCGGTGAGTCCAAGGACAACGGTGAACGGTATGAATTTCTATCCCTATATGCTACCTTGGCTACTCTGATTTGTGGTTTGTGTGCTATGTGATCACCTAAATAAGATAAAACACACGAATCGGATTTATTGCACTTTCTTGTGCTTATATTATATTGTTCCTTGTTGGATGTTTATCTTAACTCTCAGTTTGTATAATTAATGAAATGAATGGATGAGAATGAAGTGTGTGTACCTTGATATGTATTGTATTGATCGAGTAATGTATAGAAAGGACTTCTAACTAATTCCTAAATAGCTAACATTTCTAACATTGAGAAATTGGTAAATTGGAATGAGTAGAAGTCCGATATAGTTTCAGCTTTCAGCCACGGACCTGTGAGGAGGAGACACAAGAGGTTGGATCCAAATCCTGGCCTTAATCTTTTCCATGGTCTAAACCCCTTAAATGGGTAGCAACCTGAATTAGTGAGCCACCCTAACGCCCGTTGGTGGGACGGTGTAGTCCCTGCCTGGAGGTCACTCCGACTTAACTTGAGTATAAAATAAGTAAGTAAGAAAGTAAGTAAGTGAGTAAGTATTGTATGAGTAAGACTGGTGTAAGTCGTATGGTACCGAGTAAAAGAGTAAAGAACATCCGATTAACCCGGATGGGTAACTGGCTAACCAAGAATGGGTAAGGATTTGTGAAGCGTATTGCTATACTGTGTGGCTAGTGTATTGCCTCCAGGTTGTATGTAATGTATCCTTGTATGTATGTGCATTGTATGAATGTATTAATGTATGTAATAGCATGTATACATGTATAAAATGAACTCCATGTATTCGACCAATTAGTAGGCGTACCCTCGTTAGCACGCGGGGTATGCGAAGTTTATGCGCAACTTTTGCTAAGCCCCTTGGGGCACTGTTTTTATTTTCCAGGTACCCGAAGCTGATTTGGTCGAAGTTGAGACCGGCTTGCTATGCTTAGATAGCTAGGGTTAATTTGTTGATAGTAATGAATTGTATAAGACTTGTAGCCCCTTTGAAGTGTCGGTGTACCAAGCGGTACACCCTTATGTATTTGGGAATTATGTAGATTTGTGAGGAATGGGTAGAATGTTAGACTCTTAATGAGTATGTATAGACATGTGGAGAATGTTGTATATTGGTATTGTGCTTAGAAAACTCGGTATCGTGTATTGTGAGTATTGAACAATGTATTGAATGGGGAATGGTATGTACTCGGTTTAGAATTGGAGTTTGATTTATATTGTGTTGTACTCGGGTATTCCGGTCCATCAGACCGATGCTGTGGCATTGTATCACCCGCCGATGAGTATGGATTATCCGCTGCGTAAGTAAGGAAGTACGAGGTGATTAGACGGTAATGACGGGATTAGCGGTAGGGGTGTTACAGAAATTCTTTCTTCTTCAGCAATTAGTTACTAGAGTGAATTGGGAATAATCAAATTAAAAATAAATTGAAAACTTTGGGTTTGTGTTTGAATTGATCTCACTGGGAATAGGGAGAGAGGAAGAGGGCGAGAACGACGATAACTGCGAAAAAGAAGAACGACGATAACTGCGAAAAAGAAGAACGACGATTATTGCAATAAAGAAGAACCACAATTATTGCGATGAAGAAGAACAATGATAACTGCGATGAAGAAGAACGATGATAATTGCGACAAAAAAGAATAATGATAACTGCGATGAAGAACGTATTTGTAGATATTTAAAATAAATCTTCTAGAATTATAAATTGTTAAAATACTTTCTAAATTTTTGAAGAAATTAAAATAATTTATTTTATATAATTGTACAAAATAAAAATTTTAAAATAAATATATTCACTTAAAAACAAATGATATACTAATTGTATAGTAGACTACGCATTGTTTGACTTGTATGTACTATCAAGTTTCTAATTCTAATTCCAGTTCTACTTTATTTCCTATTTAAATTGTTAGTGTTGTAATATGAAACAAGTCTATTTCCCTTTGAAAGAAGTAATATTATTTCATTTTCTCAAGAAAAGTACTATTATTACTTCCCCCTAAAAAAGTACTAATATTATTGTATGGTTTTGTTTTCTTAAAAAAGGGAAAATTACATTGTCCACCCATGACGTTTGGTAAAATTACACACCCCACCCACGAGGTTTCAAAAATTACTTTGCCCACCCATATGGTTTCCTTTATTTTACATTCGATAACTTTTTTAATATTTGATCAACTTAAAAGATGCTTAAATGTTGATTAAAATTGATGAAACTTTACATGAACGTTGCTAAGGTGTTATATTTTGGTCTAGCGTGAAATCCAAAGCTTTTTAAGCTCATATGTGATATGCGGGACCCAATGAACATGTGACATGTCAACGTGGTTTTCATTGGGTCCCACAGGTCTAATGAGCTTTAAAAAACTTTGGATTCACGCTAGACCAAAATATAACACCTTAGCATCGTTCATGTAAAGTTTCATCAATTTTGGACAACATTTAAGCATCTTTAAGTTGATCAAATATTAGAAAAGTTGTCGGATGTAAAATAAAGGAAACCATATGGGTGGGCAAAGTAATTTTTGAAACCTCATGCGTGGGGTGTGTAATTTCACCAAACGTCATGGGTGGGTAGAGCTATCAAAATTTGACCCAACCCGAAAACCCGTCTGTTTTATCCGAACCCGAAACTCGAATGAAACCCGAAAATGTTAATATATAAAACCCGAAACCGATGGGTAAAACCCAAATGACCCGAACCCGAAATGACCCAAAAATTTATAACCCGAAACTGATCCAAACTCGAAATGACCCGAAAATAATAGTAAGGGAAAATTCACGATATACTCCTGTTTTCTTTCGTAATTCAACTTTAAACATGCTTAATTAGCCAAACTCGAATAACATGAAATAATAGTGATCATAAGTTGTTCCAAACCTGAATGACCCAAATAAATATGACAAAAAACTTGATTCTAACTTAGTATATCCAAATGAAATTCATAATAGGCATTGTAATTGTGAAATTAGGTATATATTTATATTATAATTTTTCAAAAAATATTAACTATGACCCGAAATAATCGAATCCCGATTCTATCTAACACTATTACAACCCGAACCCGAAATGACCCGAAAGTTTAATAACCCGAACGGATAATGACCCTAGAAGATATGCCCCAAAACCCGAACGGATAACCCGTTTGACAGGAGTGTGGACAATGTAATTTCCAAAAAAAGAAAGTACTACTATTTTCCGATTAAAAAAAGGTACTATTCTCGAGAATCAACCGGCCACCGTCGGATGGATAGCAGCGCACTTGGTTTTTGATTTCTAGAGTGGGAGATTGAGGAGTTGGTGCTGGTTCCTTCCCTCCATCCCATTCTGCGTGTGATGCTTTTCTTCTTCCTCGCACTCATCTCGCTTGGGTTCTTTTCTCCTGCGCAAGTGGATTCAGGACAGCTATGAAGTGTGAAAGTATGTAATCTTGCCAGCCGGTTTCCATCTTCCTATTATATGTCTTTGTTCTTCGTATAAATAAAAGGTCCTCTAATCAGTCCTCAGTCCCACCAATCCTTTGCTTGCTCTACATTACACACAATCTCTTTACTGTGACCACTGTCGGTGATCCATTCGCTACTCCTCGAATATCTCCCCACCTCCATTACCTTAATCTCTCAAACTGATATCTAATCTATCTCCCTCCTCACTCCGGCTTTCTAAATTTGTCATTCTCGCAGATCTAGTTCTCTCAAATCCCAATTTCGATTCTCCTCCCCAACTTCCTTCCTCCTCGATTCGTCGTTTGGAAAATCATTCAACCAAAAATTTAAATTCTTCGTCAGCGTCAATTACCGCCGATACCAAAACCCTAAAAAAATTATCACCTGGACCCTCCTATCTTACCTATCTAATCAATGGAGGAAGCGAAACCCATTACCAATGGGAACGGCTCCTCTGATCTTCAAACCCCAATACAACCACCATTCAAGATCTTCATTGGGTACGATCCGAAAGAAGACGTAGCATACGAGGTATGCAAGCACTCAATCTTAAAACATGCATCAATCCCAGTCACAATCCAACCAATCAAACAATCCGACTTACGCACAGCAGGTCTATACTGGCGTGAACGCGGCAAACTCGAAAGCACAGAGTTTTCATTCACACGATTCCTGACCCCATATCTAGCTGGATATCATGGATGGGCAATGTTCGTAGATTGCGATTTCCTGTACCTCTCAGATATCAGAAACCTTACGGATCTAATCGATGATAAGTACGCGGTGATGTGCGTACAGCACGACTACGCTCCTAAAGAGACAACGAAGATGGATGGGGCGGTACAGACAGTGTACCCGAGAAAGAATTGGTCGTCAATGGTGCTGTATAATTGTGGACATCCAAAGAATAAAAGGGTTTTAACTCCAGAAGTTGTGAATAAGGAGAGTGGTGCTTATCTTCATCGGTTTTCATGGTTAGAGGATGATGAGATTGGTGAAGTTCCATTTGTGTGGAATTTTCTTGTTGGGCATAATAAGGTTGTGGTGGGTGATGAGATAAGGACGTTTCCGAAGGCAATTCATTATACTCTTGGTGGGCCGTGGTTTGATGCGTATAAGGATTGTGAGTTTGCTGAAGTTTGGTTGAATGAATTGAAGGAAGTTGTTGAGATGGAAAGGGTGAAGAAGGGTGTGGTGGAAGAACCCAAATAGAGACAAGTGTTGTTATTGGTGTTTGGTGATTCGATTTGTTGTCATTCGGTTCTTGTAGTTGGTTTTATTGGTTATAGCTAGGTTGAGTATTAGCTTATATACATACAGTATATGGTCGTGTAGGCCGCCATCTCGTATGAAATTTTACGAATATTCTTTGTTTAGGTGACTTTGTCGATGTATGGAGATCATGTTGTGATATATACATACACCTAGTTCCTTCCATATACGAATCTATTGACCAGTTTCTTTGAGTAAGATTATTGACTTCAGATCAGATTGGGGCGCTCCAGACGCATGATTGTGTAGGAAAAGGATCATGAAGCTTCACACCGTTGAGCTCTGTTCACGTTTAAATCTTTACTGTAAGTTTGAAGCTAAACGAATAACGAGTTTCATTGTGCAAATAAAATCAGATTCCACATTTGATTCCGGTATGAACAATAATAATTGGATTTGCAGTTTGCGACTCACCTGATTTATTTACCTCGTCGCAGAAGAGAGAAAAACTATAGTTGGAAACCTGACAGACAGGCAGACCGACTGTTTTTGCATCTCAAGTCTCAACTAACAAGATTTAAGAAAGAAGGAGAACGTCTAAGCAGTAAGCTTCATGATGATGGCAAAATAGCTTTGCTTATAACGTGTCAATAGTAATAATATTAATATCAAATCTAAGCGTGGTTGCAGACGTGCAAGTCACATATCAAACCTTGCCGCCTAGCAATTTCAAACATCCAATCAGGTAGATTATACTTATCGTGATCGTGATAACCACTCACTACTTGTAATTCTAGTAGGACCTCCAACCAAATAAATATTGAATATGACAATGATATAACTTCATTTTCTCCAGCTAGACAAGACAGTAACCTGGATCATACAATGGATTGAGTATAATCCTACTCCATTAGCGCGCTTCCTGCGCTGCGCAACTCTAAAAGAATGAATTAAGGCATATTCCAGAGGGATAACAATTTTGCAGACATCAAGAGTCTGAGCCTCCCACCCCCTTGTCAAATAAAATAATACTCCCTCCGTCCCACTCCTATTGTCCCCTTTACTATTTGGGCTTGTCGTTTGACTTCAATATTTAACATGTAAAATAATATATTTTTATAAATTTTTTTTTATAATGGAATCATTATATGAAAAACATATATTGTAAAAATTATTTTCAAAAATCATTTTATCTTATATATTTAATATTGAAGTGGAAAAACGTGCCAAAAGCAAATGGGACAATTATGACGGGACGGAGGTAGTATTACACGAACAACAGGAGCTAGCTAATTCACTAGAAGCAGTCTTCCAAAGCTAATAGTCTCTGGTTGATATATATAATGTGGATGTAAGCCAGTTGACAGTTTAATTAGCTGTCACTGCAAATTAATTAATGTTAATTCAATTCTTCAAAGTTCTGTATTTAGGGGGTTGCATCAGGGTACGTTTTTCCTCGCCAACAAGAAAAAAAGTCGTGTCTTCTGAGAGATAACAAGAAGACACTACTACTGATAATGGCAGATTACGGTGAGCACATCAAGAAGCGCCACCATGAGAGAGGGTGGCTATATGCATGGTAACATCTTTTCATTTTCATTCTCTGCCTTTTTCATTTCATTATATATATGCTAACCAAACTAAAGACTAATTAATTATCACAGCATATTCGCGGCGTGCTGCTGCTTCTGCTGCCATGAAGCATGTGAGGGATGTCTTAAATCAATCTGCTGCTGCGGTGGTGATGACGACAACAAGGGTAAGGATAAGAAGCAAGAGCAGCAGCATGAGAAGAAGTATTGAGTACTGATCTAAGGTTTTATTGCAGATGACACATGAATTGAAATTCATGATTTGACTTTTTTTTTTTTTTTAATGTTTGGTTTCTTATGATGAGTGTTTATTTTTTACCTAAGCTTAATCCTTACACTCCACCTCTCCTAGAAAAAAAATAGAGAAAAGTTTCAAGGTATTACACAGTACTATCCTTTTTTTATCCTTTTATCTAAGCTTTTATGGTGAGAAAGAGTGATGATATATCATTAATTCATGTACAAGTATGTAAGTTGTGGAGGGCAATGTCTTGGTTGGGCTGCTGTCTTGCTGTTGTATTTCATGATTTAATATGAACAGCCCGTCTTTTCTTGTTTTACACCCTCACCCTCCTCTGAAATCTGAAATCTGAAATCTGAATGAATGAAAACTAGTCCCAACTTTACCATATTTACCAAAAGAGAAACTATTATTTGCTAGAAATAAGGACTAGCAACTTCAAACGATGATAATTAAGCTGTAGAGACAACCACGAAGCGGAATTGGAAGTGATCACTCATGGCCTCCAACAAGCTGTTAACAGGAAAATGGTAAAGCTGGATTTTAATGCAAATCAACAGGTATTTTTGAAGCAATGAGAAACCTCTACAATGGGTTTCCTCCTACAGATACGAAGTTGCTGGAAATCAAAACTCTCATGAACTGCTTTTGTTCGATTAGAATCATTATGTGTAATGCATGTGTATCAAACTTTCCTGCTATTGTTACTGCGAAGTGTTTTAATGCTACTTTAGATTGGATGTACTGGGAAGTATCTAATGCCCCACTTAGATTAATCCAAGCCGTAAGGCTGGAGAAGAACGTCTGTATTTGGAATGTTATTAAGTAATGAAGTAAGGTTCAATTTTCATCTAAAAAGAGATGATAACAAAGCAAGCTAAAAGGACATGAATGCTGTCAATCAATCTCCCCACCTAACAATATAATAACAGGATTATACATCTGCATAATTGGAGCTTCCTTTGGGTCAGGTAGGTCACAATCCAATCCAATCCAATCAAGATTTAGATGAATGCTGTCAATCAAAACAGCCATCCAACCCAATATATCTCATGTGCTAGCTAGACCCCATGTCACAGCTAGCTAAGGCAATGGAAGTTGAATGGGAAAAGTAGTTGAAAATTTATATGGCCATGATTAGATGCATCTTATAAAGGGAAGAGAGCCTCTATTCGAGATGTGAACAAATCCATACCCAACCCATCATCTCGTAGTCGTAGCTCTGTGCTGAAAGAGACAGATGAGCATAATGATCAAGTATATCCTTAAATCATCAAGCCTCATATTTCAATTTCCATACTACTTAACTGGCAATAGCCTTTACCCTTCTTACCTATACTCACTCATCTTATCAATTAGAAAGAAAAGAAAGATCAAATAAGCATAGAAAACAAAATGCTAGAATTCAGTGATCACATTCGTCGACGACATGAGGAAAAGGGCTTTCTTTATGCTTGGTAAGAAGTCTTCCCATGTTCTTATTTGTTTAGCTCATTTTTCTTGTTGTCCCAGTCTAATTTTACCCTATAAGCAGAGATCCACATCAGTTCGAATCCTTTTTAGCTAGCACAATAAGTCTCACTTTTTTAACCACTTTAAACCTCAACCCTCAAAAAGATGAAGCTTGAGCTTGTCTGTGTCTCCAATAGTCACACACACACTCGACCCGAATTGAAACGGATGTGTTGTTGGAAGAACAGATACATGTGATTCTTATAACATAAATCTTGACGTGAAACTGGAAACTCACCACTACTTCAGGTAGAATTTGAACAGATAAAATCTCTCAATTTTGTTTGACAGCTTCTTCACGCTCTGTTGCTGCTTCTGCTGCTTTGAAACATGCGAAGGGTGCTTGAAGTTGATATGCTGCGACTGTGAATCAGACAACAAAGAATGATCGATCATCAACTTCTATGAAAGCCAAATAAATCAAATGAAAGATTCAGATCTTTGAGTGTTTGCACTACTTTATCTCTGTGTGCGTTTCTTCTTTTATACTGTTCAGATCAGATGCTCCATTGTGGCGATACCCTCCATCGTATAATAATATAATGTTCACAATAGCACACTTATAAAAAATGGGGGATTAATTAATGTTTTTGCCATGGTAGATTAGTTACAACATTTCCTACCATCTACGTTTTGTAGTAATTAATCATTTTTATATTAAGGTAACAGTTACTTATTTTCATAACAGCATTTGTTAAGGATGATTTGAGAAAAAATATGTCGAAACTTTTTCTAAATCAATAGGCTATCATTTACATAAACAAACAGAAGCAAAAGCTGCTACACTTGTTATAAATCAATAGGCTATCATGATCAATAAATATTCTTCATGATGCAAGCTGATACTGACAATCAATTAATGTTGACTTGTCGACCCTTTTATATAAGTCCTGCATAATGTCGAAAACAATAATTAAGGGAGTGAATTGAGGCTTTGAATGACATATAAATCGTTTCGATATGAAAACAATTTCACATACCACATCAATACCCTAAAGTACCAACTGGGCTTGATGCTAAAGAAGGTACCGAATAACATGATAGAAAAATAAGCTAGGTGAAGGATATTTCGAAACTCGATAAGTTTCCAACCTGAGGGAGAATCATGCGAAGAGGAGAGGAATGTGACTCCCTTCCCGCATTTTGAATTTGAGGGGGAAACATTAAACATTCTAGGTACTAACACGGTAAGATAGTTAAAATACTCTGAGAGCTATTACACATGTAACTACAAGAGAATTACAAGGACCTAAGAAAACTAGTCTTTCTTACCTAATCTCCAAAATATTGTCATTCTCGATCCCAAACAAGAGTTGTATGAGCTTCTCCTTCATATTATCAAAACAGATGCACTGGTTATCCATCCCCTCCCCCCCCCCCCCCCCCCAACATGGCGAGTTCCACTGTAATTCATGCTGCATTGATAACAACAATTTGCACTTTGTATGTGCTTGCCATCTTCTTGATAAATCTAGAAGTGGGGTACCTTTTACATTTCTAATTAATCCACCAATCTGACATGGATAGTCCTTCCTTGAGAAAACTTCAATTGGGACTGAGATGTAACCAGGCGGTGGGGCCTTCCATTTGCTACTGTCTTGTCTTTATTTGCCTAAGAATTCACATTGGTAGTAGCTTTGTGAGATTTAATATAAGCTAAGTTTTTCTCAACCACATTCCACCAGGCCAGAGAAGAACCATGCCTACATCTATTTCTTGGATCATAAATCACCCACATAGTGTTTATTACTAATAGAGAATTTTTCCTTTCCCCACTGATCAGATTGATGTGTAAACCAGTATGATCAGTAAACCAGTCAACAATAGGTCCCCCATCATCATTTGGGATAATATGAAGGTTGATATTAGTATCCCAAATATCAATGACATAACATCACGTGAATAAGCAATGAGTTGGGGCATCTTTGCCCCCACAAAAGAACAGGTAGTGTGATGAGACCGTGGGGCTTGAGGTCTATGGCTGAAAAGCAGGTTGGGCCAATAAAAGAGAGAAAATATTTAAGCTAAGGGTAGTTTGGGAACTAGCTTATGTTACCTCTTACCCAAGACATCTATGTGTTGCCACTGCCTATTTAAGGAAACATATGACTAAAGGTGTGGGTATCTTTGGATGGTATCTCTTTGGCCACACTAGTGGATAGGCGGGTTTACCCAATTAAGCTCCCTTGGGAGATTGTCACTCTGTTGTTTTGTCCGTGTCTGGCCATTTATGGCAGTATGCTTGTAATGTCGAAGCCGATTTTTCCCTCTTAATACAAGCTTTCTATGTTATCCATTGTAACTCACGTCTGAAGGAGAGAAGTTCCCATCATTTGGTATCATAACTTAGATCTTGTTTAGTGGGTGGGAGATGGAATCAATGCACACAGAGGACCCTCCGAACTTCAACGAAGAAGACCCCCGAAATTGGATGAACAAGGCGGAGGAGTATTTCATCGTCAAGTCTACCCCTGAATTTTTCTGGTTTCAAGCAGCGGATGAATGTCTAGAAGGAGAAGCTCATGGATGGTTTGAAAAAGTGTGGATGAACTTTGGCGAGCTGCCTTAGTCGGATTTCCAAAAATTGCTCCTTGAAAGGTTTGGAAACTCTAATCACTCCTACTCGACACAAGAAATAGAGGTTGAGGAACCATCCAACAAGAAAAGTGAAGAAGGAGATGAGGAACTATAATCCAACAACTCGGCAAGAATTATCGCCAAGCAAGATACGACTGAAGGATTGAAGGCTGGGAGAAGGAAGAGAGGTGGAAAACTGAACATCCAAAAGAGATTAAGTTACTGGAGGGAGGGAGAGGATTACTGGCGTAGCCATTGATAAAAGTGGTGAAATAGTGCTTTCTCAAGGTCTCTATTCACCGTCATTTTATTCGGTGCATGACTTATTTCACACTTTATGGAGTATTTTTGTGATTATTAGTGATCTTTACTTTGACATATTCAATAGGTAAATAATCAATGAGTTACTTTGGAGAGCTTAATCTGAGAATGCATCAATGTTCGAGCACCTCGGGAAGGATGCCAAGCCAACGGGAAGATCGTGAGAATTCCGGCACAAAAGAAGGACATCCTGGGCACGACCGACCTTGTCAAGGTCGGTGACTCTTGCCCAAGCGTCCTAAAACACTGAAATCGACCGACTTGTCCAAGGTCGGCCGAGCTTAAAAACCTGTCACGTGCCTTGTTTGAGAGAGTCGACCGACCCAATACCGACCTGCAGGCTGGAGGAAGAATTTTGCCAGCAACTTCTTTTAAAAGGCTAAATTTTAGGGCTTCCTTCCCATTATCCAATACACACGAACTCCAGCCAAAATAAGAGGAGAGGGTGAAAATAAGGGAGAAAAGAAGAGGAGGAAACGAAGAGAAGAAAGAGGAAGAAAAGGAAAGTGAAGATTTCTACCTCCATTGAAGCTTGAAAGTCCTAATGGCTATTTCTCCCTTTCCTTCCTCTTCCTTTAATTATGGCGGCAGTAGTTCCATTTGTAGCTAGGATGAGGGTTTGAACCCATTTTGCATTGAATGATAGAAACCTAATCTAGTACTCTTGTTTCTTCCCTTCAATATCAAATTAATGCTCTAAATTGATTCTTATTGCATTATGGTGGTTTCATTCAATATTTGAGTGTGAGTTTGGAGCTAGGACCAAAAGGGGGATAAACCCAATTTGCTCTCTGATTTTGGGAGTAAATATTGGGGCTATTGAGTAAGTGGGTTTGCTTAATGCTACTTAGTGACTTAAACTTCCTTTAATTAAGGGGTTTAACTAATTAGGTAAGAATTGGATTTTTTCATGATTTGGGGATTCATGAGTTGAGCTCTAATAGGCAATGAGTTAATGAGTTATGGTTTTGAGATTCTTTGAGTGAATTAGGTGATTCCCACTATCCTAGGGTACTCTTCCCATCCATTCTTTACACAAACATTTTACTATTTTATTGCATTTCAATTGACAAACAACCAAGCTTGCCTCCGGCTAAACCCCCTTTTTACTATTTATTCGCACTTAACTAATATACCGAAGCTTGGGATTTAGAAACCAATTTCCTTGTGGATACGACACTTGTTTTATTGCAACGAATTGGGTGCACTTACCCATTTTAGCTAGGTTTAATTACTATGTTTGTAATTTTCCCAACAACCATTTGAAGGTTGGAGAGACATAAAAAAGGAGGAGACAAAAGAAGGTTCATCGACTGAAGAAGGAAAAGAAGAGAAGGAAGAAGAAAAAAAGAAGAGGGACGATGATACCTTGGATCGTGGGAATGCTTGGAGCAACTCGAAGCTTAGAAACCATTGCGGTTCTCCATCCTCGATCTCATGGGAACACACTTGCACTCTTCAGACAGGAGCATTTTCTCCGCATGCCTCACGGCTACCAACATCCATCACTCCGCCGACAGAAAAAGAACAAAAAGATGAGAGAGGGTGCAACTGGGCAGAAGGTAATAGTCCGAGTGACAATAAAATACAGAGTTTTCAAGAAGAAAAAGTACTAAGAAAGAATAAGAAGGATCATCAAAGCTTCATTCAATCCAAACTAGGGCCATCTGGAGTTGGTCGTTGTGATTCAGCAATATAGAGCAGGGATACAACTGCTGCTATGAAAATTGAGGTTAAGAGAAGATTACTCCACTACATAGCACTGCGTAAGTGGCATAGAGAAACTAGGGATTTAGTCGATTCTGTTAAAAGAATTAGCAGGGAAAATGAGATATCCCTATAGGTGGCGCACTACATAGAGGGGCGCAATATCCATTCTCAGTGCAGGAAAAAGTTATAATTAAGGAAATAAGAGAACTTCAGATAAGTTTGTTGGGAAAAAGGTAGGTAGGTTTGGCTTATTATTATTATTATTTAAAGGTGCAGTAAAAGTGGTGTTTATTTCTTCTCACGTGAATAAAGACGTAAGTGGGGCAGACAAGTTTTCATTCAAAGGGGCAGTAAATAGAAAGCAAAGCAGAGAGGCAGTCCCACCTTGGAAATATACGGGCCAGGCCGCGACACATTTTTGAGCCCGTGGGCAAGCCCGGCCCGATTTTATATTATTTATTATTATTATTTTAAAAATGTAATATTACATATTTAATATAAGATATACAAAAATTATACATAATATATAAATTTTAATTAAGTTATATATATATATAATATATGAATCTATATTAAAATATATTAATTTTAATTTTTTTATTAATTTATATAAAAAAAAATTAAAAAACTAGGCCGGGCGGGCCGGGCTTCGGCAAAACCTGGAAAAAACTGGGCCTAGCCCGGCCCGGCCCGAGTATGTAAAAAACCGGGCTTGGTTTTTTAAAATAGGCCCGACGGGCCTAAAATTTTCCTTTGGCCCTGCCCGACCCGAACCCGGCCCGCCCGCCCGAATGATCACCTCTACCTGCCACTACCTATTTAAGGAAACATATGATTAAGGGTGTGGGTATCTTTGGATGGTATCTCTTTGGCCACGCTAGTGGATAGGTGGGTTTACCCTATTTGGCTCCCTTGGGAGATTGTCACTATGTTGCTTTGTCCTTGTCTAGCCATTTATGGCAGTATGCTTGTAATGTTGCAGCCGATTTTCCCCTCTTAATACAATCTTTCTATGTTATCCATTGTCACTCACTTCTAAAGGAGGGGAGTTCCCATCATAGCGTCACCACTGATTCAGTTTCGTATATTTCCTTGGCATGGAGTAATACCATTCAAAAATTTCCACAACATCAATCTAGCCCAAGGAGGACTGGTCTCTTGATCAATTATCTTCTTAAAATCATAATTACTATTAGGCAAAGAAGCTTGGCCATCTTTCTTTTCCTTTTGAATCAGATTGAAACTAGGTTTTATAGGGTTTTTTTTTGGCCTTTTGTGAAGTGCCAAGCCGATCATTTTGAAAAAGGTTCAAGGGTAATAAGGCAATAAAGGTAATTTCTATGGAGTTGATATTTTGTTATAGTTTAGAAGTATTCCAAGTACCATGATCTGGATCTATGAAATTAGAATCCAATGGGGCAGTAGTTAAAAGAGGAGCTTTATAGAAGAAATCTAAAAAGCTCCATCTCTTGGGACCCATGGGAAATCACAAAAAGGAGTAGCAAACCCACCCCTACTTGTTTTCGAATCCCAACTTTTAGGAGACTAATATTGGGGAACAAAGATCTCCAAATCTGAATAACCTTTGCACGAAGAGAGGCATTTGTAACACGGTAATTAGGGAAATATAGATTTAAGAGTTTTTGCCATAAGAGAATTTGGAGATAAAATGATTCTCCCAAGCTGTTTTATTATCAAATCTCTATTGAAGTCTTCCACATTTCTAAAACCCAACCCCATCACTAAAGTTCTTGCAAACCTTACTCCGCTTCAACTAATACATAGGTTTTAAACTTTTATTCCCTCCCCACCAGAACCCAGAGATAATGTAGTTATTTATTGCAATAATAGATTTTGGGAGAAGGAAGAGAGCCATTGAGTAACAAGGGATAGCTTTCAACACACTACTTACCATTACTGATCTAGCAGCCTGTGACATAGGCTTACTTTAAGAGGACACTTCTTTTGGATAGAATTAGTAATGTACTAAAAAAAACTTAGGCTTTGTCCTACCAATCTTCAAGGGAAGTCCAAGGTACTTGGAAAAACTAGACACCTCTAGCACTCCTAGAACATTGGTAATATTGGCTTTATGAGGGGCTTTCAATCTTCTACAGAAGACAATTTTAGATTTCTCAAGGTTAATGTGGTGACCTGAGGCCTACTAGGAACTTTTATAGAGTTTTGTTCAGGAAGATAACATTTACACCAGAGGAAACACCAGAGAAAATGGCATCATTATCAAAAGCTAAGTGGGATATGGAAGGACTATCAAATTTCACCTTAATACCTTTGTAATATCATGCAAGATCAGACTTGTTTAGGAAACTAGTTAGTGCTTCTTGCACTTAAATGAATAAGAAGAGAGACAGTGGGTTTTCCTGTCTAATACCCCGAGTTTGCTTGAAAAGGTTCTAGGAGAGCCATTGATGATGATCACATCTTATAGAGAAGATGCGACTCATGACTGATGTTACCCAGTTGGAAGGGAAACCCATAGCTTTAAGGACTTTATAGATAAACCCCCACTCTAGTCTATCATAGGCTTTATTGAGATCAGTTTTCAGGAGGAAAAACTATTTTTGTGGCTAGGCTTGTATAAAAAAAGTGATGATGCTCTCATTCGAGAATAACGTTGAAATATCATTGAGAATTTAAATTCAATTAATTTATATGATGTAAGGTAATGTAGAACTTTAATCGTAATTGTATAGTTTGAAATAATATTAGAGTTATATGAAATAATCAATCAAAGTAACATTAATTGACTTCAATAAAGTGTGAGTCAAAACCTTTATCATTACTACTAGTAAATAAAAGCCCAACAAGTAGTATTATCATAAAACAACCCATTTTTCTTTTGTATTTCCAGCCAGCCCATATGAGCTAGCCAAAGACAACCTAAACCGGCTGCCCTTTTGTCATTTAGAAAACCGTAACTCAGGAACATACTCTTCCACCTCACTTCATTTCTTCTTTTCTCTTCAAAACCCTAGCAGCAAAACAAGGAAAATACACGCCACGCCTGTCTTCTCATTCTTCTTCCATCTTCACAAAATCACCGCATCTACTCTCCTCATTCTCTTCTCTCATGATAGTGTTGATTCTTTCTTCATTTTGGAGTCCAACTGGTGAACAAAGAAACATTCTTACTCTGCAAAGAACTGAAACCAATCCTCATTGTTAATCTTGACTTTTCTCTCAATTTGTTCATTGTTCAAAAACTGTTACATCCCACGCACCAAATTGAAGCCGGTGAAGTGCAACTTAATTGAGAGAAAAAGGAATCAAGGAAGCCGATGTTGCTAAGTCCGAAACCAAATAGAAATAGAGGCGTTCTTCTGTTGAAATCGAGGGGATTAGTGGTATGAGCTTCACTCCTTACGCTTTTTATTAGATTTTCTCCTCACATCTATCCTAATCTCCTTCTCAATATTCCCTTCTCATTTGTTTGTGTTGGTGTGGATCTGGTTAGAGAAGAAAACCATAATGGATGTTCTTGTTTAAGTCCGAAAACAAGAGAGGTAAATCTACCTTAAGCCTAGTACCCATTGTGGTTTTGACTTTATCATTCTAAAATCGATCCTAAATTTCATTTTTCCTTCTGTTTGTGAAGGGCTACGGTCTTGGGTGGAAGATTAAGCAAAACAGAAGTGAGCCTAAAGTGTTAGTTCTTGAATCCTTGGGTAATTTGCTTAACCGAAAAGTGTTGGTTTAATAAACCCTAATTTTAAGGTTTCAGTTATCTGGGTTGATTGAGCTCTAACTCCTAAAGTTTTTTCTTTTACTACCAAAAGGAACTACTGAAAATAAAGCGTAAGATGCTAATTATAGTCTTTATGGTTTTCTCTAAGTGAAAGCTTTGAAGATTTGATTCGCTGTAGTAGTAATCTAAAGTTAATGGCTGATGATTTTGGTTTTTAAATTGTTGAAAAAGGAACCCTAAAATGGGCTAATTGAGGTTGCTGTAATTTTATTGTTTTGAATGTTTAAACATGTTATTTACACTAATATGGACATAATACCGTTGAGATAATTATTTCTAAGTTTTGTTAGTTTGGTGCTCTTATTTTATGTTAGTCTGTCATGGACTGCACCTTAGGGTTTGGTAATTGAAGCTTAAACTTTGATTTTTAAGGGTAGGTGATTGAAGGTGCCTAATGAATGAAAATAAATTTTGGTGGTATATGAGTTGGTATATTAGTTAATTTGGTTTAGTGTTACTATGTAATTTCAGTAACTGAGTATTATTTTGGCTTGAGTAGATACAAGTTTGAGGATTCTAAGTTTAATTAGACCAACTTAAGTGCTAGATTGGATGAAGTTAAAATAATTGGTTGAAAAGGTTTTTATCATATTTTAGGAGGTTAAAATATTTGGTTATGGATTAATTGATCGATATGATAAGTAGGTAAATTAACAGGTTTCTAATATGAGGTTATTGTGACTTAGAAACAATCAATGAATAAGTAATTTGAAATCTGAATATCGAATTAGTGTACGTTTGGTTAGAAAACTGCTTAAGTCATCCTAATATTATGTTATGGCCTAACTGATTAGGTAATTTTAATTAATCCATAGTTACATAATATAGTTGTTAAAATTTAAATCAAATGACCGAGTCAGGTGTGGAATATCTCAAGCAACTTAATTAAGTTTGGGTTAAAATGATAAAATAACAAAAGTTTACTTTTCTTAAATGACCTAGATTAAGTTAGTGCTACATATGTATATTATGTTTATGTATGTATCTATATGTATTACATGACTCTGGTATCAACTATTTGGGTTTTGGGTTTAGTAGTATTTCTTGAAATATATTTTGTTTGATTAGTATGACTTTTAATTAATCCATTCTTAATTGGTCGAATCCTTAATGGGCTTGAATCATTTGTTTAAATTTATACTTGCACCTAATGTTAACCAAACCAAATAGACCCTATAGACAAAATTTGATTATGTTGAGTAGACCTAATTTAGCTAGTTGATCATGGATTTATTTGGTTATGTAGACCTAGTAAGATATGTGTGAAATTGTCTGAGAAAATGATATGTGTGTTTATAGCATTTTTATATTATACTTTCATTCTGAATGGTATGATGTGGAATAATATTCCTGCTTGATTTTCACTTGTGTGTGTAAGTCCAATGTGATGAGTAACACCAATGAACACACTGACTCATATAAATTATAAGTAAAGACAAGGAATATGTCATTTGAGGAAGGATGAAAAATATTGGATATGTTATCCAAAGTACATGAATAACCTGAGAATGATTCTTAGGTAATGAGGAAGAAAATTCATTATTCTACAAAAAATATTGGATATGATATCCATTATATGACATTTCCTAAAAGGGTTTCTTAGGCAGAATAGTGGAAATACCTTATTTAAGGCAAACAAATATTAGATATGATGTCTATTATATAAGTACCTAAGAATGTTTCTTAGGCATTGAGATTGAGACTAATATCACATGGTGAGGTATTTATTATTATTGAGAAATCTAAGATGTTCTTGGTTGCGCATTGTGATCACATAGTGGATTATCGAGATCAGACCTGCTCATAATATTGGGAATCCAATGAATTGATTGATCGTTGGTCGGTTCACCCCTTCTAGTGTTTGGCTAATGCCAATAAGTTACCCGCCTTATAACTGGGGACGTGTCACCTTCTAACACGGTGCACGTCAAGGTTATAGGATAAGAGTGTATAAGGTTAAGCTATTGTCAAAGATGGAACAATGCAAGATGTATATATGGAAATTGAGCAAGACTCATAATTTTATATTGATCGATAAGGATGCCTTGATGGTTGGGAACTTATAAAGTCAAACTGATTATGATATGTTTGTTTGTGGGAATGATCTTACTCTTGAACTTATGAGTGTGTATGATTTGTTCTGTTGATGATATGTTAAGTATGAAGACTTATGATTGTTTTGGACACATTTATGTTATGTTGCTTGAATTCTTGGAAATTGGAATTTATGCTAGGGTTATTTATATCTAGATGATGTGTATCTCTTTAAATTATCTTATTGAACTGTTGGACTTGAGTTGTGGATTTTGGTTTATGTTGATTTGATTATATGTTACGTTTATTGAATATTGGAAACCAAACTATAGTAAAATGGATTGCAAGTTAACTTCGACCAAATACCTAAGTGTGGTCTGAAGGTGCGGGAGGGTTGCATGATAGCATACTAAGCAGTTGGGTTGATTCTTCTAACAACATATTTTTTAAGGTGTTAGGTGAAGACTCGCAGCCGGAGAGCGGGGATTGGGTAGACGTTTGGGTATTGCTTTTGGAGATTATTTGGTATATGGTACTTTGGTATAGAGTGGTGTTTGCTTACAGGTTTTGGTGAAAGATTAGTAATTAAATTGAAAATATTATCTCTATCATAATTTGCATTCTTGAAGGATTTTTGGTAGCCTTGTTTCACACGTGGGTGTGCAACGATGGTAGCATCCCAATTAATTGGTTGATCGTAGTATTAATTTCCGTTGTTGTCTACTGAGATTCAACTGATTAAGGTGAGTTATCAGGAAGGGATGTTACAAACGTTATCTAAAATCAACATACCTGAAATATCCTGAACTTAATTAGGGTGATTAAATTACTCTAATACAGCATTGAGGGCCTATTAGTGCCTAATGAATTTTTGGTAAAAAGAATAAATCCAAAAGAAACAAGAAAAACGCTTAAAAGTGAAAAACGTTAAATCAAGCGTTATGTGACCGTAGGAGGATACGATCTCTACAAGGGTCTTAGATGAATTTTTAAAGGCTTGATAATGCCTAAATAATATATGGGAACAATTCCCAAAGAAAACGGATCCATAAAATGAGTTTAAAACGCTAATAAAGTTTTAGCACATGTTTTTCGAGAAAACCCAAAAACATAACTTTAAGAGGTCAAACAAACCTGTAAAAATTATAGTTCATTAAATGACTATAAATAAACATTAATGGGAGTATAACAACCATTAAAATTAAAGAAATGAGGAAATTCCGGAAAACGGACCCGGTTAGTGAATAATGCTAAACCGGGTAAATTAACGAGCTTTTTCTGTAAAAGACGAAAAAACCGCTCCAGTCTATATAAACATGTGGGGCCAGTTTTAATATGTAAATCAGCCCTCACACACTCACTCACACCTAACTAGAAAATAAAAAGAAGAAATAAAAGTAAAAAGTGCTTTACACCCTCTCTCCTCTCACCCCCACATTTCTGTTCCTCACCCGTAACCTCATCTCCTTCTCTGCCAATTTTCCTCCCCTCCTTCTTCCTCCATGCGATTTTTCAGCCCTTCCATGACAGCTCTTATATCTCCACTTGCCCAAGCCACATTACAACTCTAAATCAAAAACAAATTATAGATTTTTGCTCTCTCATCAAGATCTATCATTCCCTCTTTTTAAAATTCGAAAATGATGTTCATTTTCTTGGGTATACCCCATTGGTGAAGAAAATAGCATTTTTATGGAGCTTGGAGTTCCCTCTCCCATCTAAGGTAAACATGGCAATTTGGGTCATTCGGTTCAGGTTCAATTCGGGTCGGGTCGGGTCGGGTCAATTTGTAGATATTTACTATTCGGTTCAGTTCGGATCGGATCGGGTTTAATGGTTTAAATTAGATTCGGGTGATTTCGGTTTGGTTGAGTTCGGGTTTGGGTGCTTTCGGTTTGGGTTAGCCTTTGAGTCATTCGGTTTTTTTCGGGTTATAGGTCAAATTTGGGTGACTTATCCGGGTTTAATTGACAAAAATTTTAAAGTACGAATTTTAAGCAACCTTCGTAACTTGCATTTATTTTCATATGCGGCTTCAAATTCTTTTAATATAGTGTTATTGTTGATCAAGACTGCAATTGTGTATAGGTTGGATAAAATCAAACTGGATGACTAATTTTGTAAATGAATTTAACTATACATCTATTAATTGTATAGACTAAGTATAAATTAAGCTTTTATGAATTAGTGGTCAATATTCGGCAATCGACGTCCAGTCTACCCCGCCCACGCCCGACGTCGTGCCTCCTGTCGTCCCGCGCCCGTCACACCCTGAGCTCATCACCTCGCACAAGCGTCACGCATCTATACCCATCCATCATCGCCTCGCACAAGCGTCACACGCCCACACCCATCCATCAACATTCAAACCATTCCTAAGTCCTAAATATAAAGAAACCTAAGTTTATAAAATATAGAGTAATATAAGATAGTAATGATACACATTACATTGTCTTATAAAACATTTTAGGTTAAGTTGTCAAGGTAGATGGAATAAGGTGGGGATTATTCATCCTCCAAAATGATAGTCTATCTCACGATTCACAATAATCTACCATTTGGAATAATTATTTTCCTCATTTTATTGCATAATTTTCTTTAGGCATATACACATTAATCTTGAATAGTATATGTCTCAACTAAAAGGTTTAGGTTTTATAATTAAACTTCATCAACATTTAAACCATTCCCAAACCTAACTTTATTAAAATCAAAATTAGTAGTATTAAAAAAATAGTAATGATACACATTAAATTGTATTATAAAACATTTTAAAGCAAAACATCTATAGTTTGTAACAAAACACCCATGTGTGGGAAGGGTAACAACACAGTTTATGAATGTTTTATTACAACAAGGCTTGAGATGCTTGAAGATTGAAGATGTTCAATATATATATATATCATTTGTGAGCAATGAACACTTACTGAATGTCTAAATCTCCATTATGTGTTTTTGGTTTCAAGATTATTTTTACGGTTGGAACCACTAGTACAAAAATGGTCTATCGCAGCGCACCTAGCGCAGTGGTTGTTTTTACAACCGCTGAGATAGGTCGTTTTTAAAAATCCGGTAAACCTATCTCAGCGGTTGTTACTTACAACCGCTGCGCTAGGCTCATTCAAAAAAAAAAAAAACTCTATCGCAGCGGTTCCTACTAAGAACCGCTGCGATAGATCCCTTTAATATAATTCAGTCGCGTGACTTCTTCTTCTTCCTCCTCACCTGTGGCTAAACCCTCTCTGTATGCAACGGTGATTTCCAGAGCGAAGAAGCTTCGACGCCTGCGACCGCCACCGCCACTGCCGCCGCCACCGTCTTCTCTGTGTGCCAGCCGCTCTGCCTCCGTCGCCGTCGCCATAACACGCCACCGGTTCGCAGGCGTCGATTTGTTACGCGACTGAACAGAAAAAACCAGGTTAGTTCTAACTTCGTTTTTTGTTTGTTTAATTGAAATGTTATTTGTATTGTAGTAGATTCGAGACTGCTTTGTTCTGATTGTTGGATTAGTGCGATTTTTAGGAGTTGTTGAGTGTTTACTGGTTTCTAAAATTGTGGAACTAGAAACCGTGAGCTATATGTTGTATTTAGACATTGAAACCAAATTTAGTTTCTGGCTAACTGAAATTATATGACTGCGAAATTGAGCCCATAAAATTGAACTAGGATCTCGAAATGGTAGAAGTTTGTGGCTGTTATTGATTTTCGAAAATTTGATTCAACATTGGTGTTGTTATTCTGTGCAGAAATTATGGTTCTTAGGTTATTGAAGGGTTCCGAAAATTAAGACCTTGTTTTGGAGTTTTAATAAAGTCGGTTGGTTAGAGTTTGATTGTGGGGATTAAGGTACAAGATTTACAAGGTGAAAACAAGCATTAAACATATATCTTTTGCTACTGTTCTGCCGTTTTCCCTTCACATCTCCAACCTGTTTCTTTCCAGTTTAAACATGTTCAATCTGTGGGAATATCAACCTCCTCTTGTGCTGTTTTAAATGGGGTTTAAAAACTTGTTAAGAGTCATTTATTCAAGGTAAATACTAACACGTGGTATTAAATTATGATTATTAAAAGAAATAAAATACCTTATAGGAAATAAAAGAAATAAAATACCTTATACTAACACGTGTTACTAATTTAAGAACACTTTGCTCCTCTCCTCTCTTTCATCATCATAATAATAATTAGAAATGGAATCAAATTATCTTATTGATTTAATTCTTGTAGTTTCATTTTGTTAATTTGGTTTATTGAACTATAGGAAACTAAATAGAAGAAATCTAAAACTTAATTTTAATATAAAAATTCTTCAATTATCAATTAACCGACGCTTACACTTGGTTAATCGAAACTGAATCCTCAATTGGTGTATTTTGTTTTTAATCTTGATATGTTAGTTTCAGTGTTATACGCTATAGAAAAAAGAATCTTTTTTTGTTACTCCCCACTTTCCACTCCACATTAATCTCTACATAAAGTACAAAAAGAGAAAAACATTATATGCAGTTAGAAGATTAATTTATATATATTGGGGGGCCACCATAAAAACTAATATATATTTCTGTTGATTTTTTATTTTATTGGGGGGCTAAACACCCACCAGCCCCCTCCCTCCGCCTCTGATTATATGTGAACTTGAATTACAGATTTAGGTTTGGAATTAAATTAAATTGAAGTGGAAAAAAATTTGAATTGATAAAATTAAGGTTTCTTGAAAATTGGGGTAAAATGATGATTATGAGAAAATTGTGACCGGAAATGTAATTGAAGAAATCATTGTTTACGAAATTTGAAATTTTGTTATACTTTGTGGTTCATTTGCTCATGTGGGTTTGGTCTTGTTGCAGTTGCTCATCTGGTTAGGCCATTTCATTAAGCCATTGATCGGATCTGGCTGCTTAGTGTGACGTACCGCGCGAGCTGACGGTCGTCGCAAGATTCGAACCAGGCCGCACACAAGCAGCAAAAAAGGTTAGCATATTTATTCCGAATCTGTAATCAATTGTAATTGGCATGATTATGGTATGATTTTGTAATACCCTTGAGGTTTACCTCCCACATCGATTGGAGAGGAGAACGAACCACTCCTTATATGGGTGGGAATACCTCTCCCTGTTGTGAGGCCTTTTGGGGCTAGGAAACCCCAAGAACAAAACCGTGCGACCTGTGTGCCAAAGCGGACAATATCACAACAGTGGGATACTGGGATGTTATAGTTGGTATCAGAGCTAGACCCAGGTCGGTGTGCCGGTGTGGCCCGCGAGGGCGCTGGGCTCCAAGGGGGGGGGGGGGGGTGGAGTGTAATACCCTTGAGGTTTACCTCCCACATCGATTGGAGAGGAGAACGAACCACTCCTTATATGGGTGGGGATACCTCTCCCTATTGTGAGACCTTTTGGGGCTAGGAAACCCCAGGAACAAACCGTGCGGCTTGCGTGCCAAAGCGGACAATATCACAACAGTGGGATACTGGGATGTTACAGATTATTAATAAAAAATGTTGTAATGCAGTTGTTGATTTCCAATTAAGTTGTGGTGGATATTGTATATAGTTATATTGTTTAGTTAGTTAATTAGTTATGCATACAATGTTCGATAAAATACCTGAGTGGAAAATTGTTGTTTTGCGATTAAGAATGGATGTTGCCAATTGTTGTGAATTGTTTGTCGTGGTAAATAAGATATTGGTGAATGCTTAATGATAAGCATGGGATTAGCATGATTACACAAAGGTCATGCCGAATTTTTTCAAGAATTGTATTAGTTTATTAATTAACTTCAATTATTTGCTGTTTGTGTGTAACAATTAATCTACGTCTCTTTCTTCCTCATTCCTTGCTTCCCCGCTGTTTGCAGTAATTGGGGTGGTCTTTACTTCTTCTTCCTCATTTCTTCTGCTGTGAAGTAAGAGTGAAAAGGTAACATCTTCTTCTATCTTTTCTCTATGTTTGTTTAATTAATTATTGCGAAAAAGTGGTTGTGGTTAATATTGAGTGATTGTGAATAAGGATGGTTGCTGTCAATTGTTGAATTTATTTGTCGTGGTAAATAAGATATTGGTGAATGCTTAATGATAAGCATGTGATTAACTCGATTACGCACAGTTCATGCCGAATGTTTTCTAGAATTGTATTAGTCTTATTAATTAATATTATTTGTTATTTGTACCAGTACTTTCCCAGCCCATCACCAAAGCAGTCTCATAGCTTCCCCCTCTGTACCACCTTAAAACAAGTAAGTAATTAAACTTTATTTTTTGTTTTAATAATGCAATGATTTGTTGATGTTAAATTAAATATGTTAGAATTGTTAGAATAAGGCTAGATTAGTTACGTTGGAACGTTAGAGTACTTAGGCTACGTTGTTTGGTTGGAACCATAGAGTAGTGTTGAGTTTGGTTGCAACCGTACATCCAGTAGAAACATGCTCCATATACAAATGCAGACGAAACTGAAAGACAAATCAATCTTAAACTTGTTTTGTTTTCACATATAGAATGGAGCGTGACTGGATGTACGGTGATCGAGGGGATCACTACTTTGATGAGAAGCTGAAAGAGTTTCTCAAAGCGGCAGTGCAACACAAGGACATAACAAGGCGGACAATATTTCATGTCCTTGTGTTGACTGTGGGGTCGTAAGGAAATATGTAGACATTGAGGAAATTAGATTTCATCTTAAGTCCCGTGGATTCATGCCACATTACAGACGATGGAATTTTCATGGAGAAACTGTTGCAGCTAGTGCTTCAACATCATCAAGTGCTCATGATCCACGTTACGCAAGTACCGCCCACACCTTCAATACCATCAATGAGTCGGTACCGTTAAGTGATTCAGGATTCGATGACAGTGAGACCACTCACCATGATGAGCAAATGGATGAAATGTTAGAAAATGTTGCGGATACATTTGTCGATAAGCCGGAAGAGTATCAAAGATTGTTGGACGCATCAAAGACACCTTTGTACCCTTCGTGCGTTAAATACACAAAATTTACTGCTGTACTTAATTTGTTCAACTTAAAGGGGAAATATGGAGTTGGTGACAAGTGTTTCACGTCATTTTTAGAGCTGATACATGATATGCTTCCTGATGAGAATGGTCTTCCTACATCCACCAACGAGGCAAAGAAATGGATGTGTCCAATGGGAGTTGAATATAAAAAGATTCATGCTTGCCCAAATAACTGTGTGCTTTATAGGGGTGAATACGAACATCTAGACAAGTGTCCTAAATGTTTGTTGTCCCGGTACAAGGACAAGGATGAGGATTCCTCCTTTTAGAAAAAAAATCGTCCAGTGAAATTATTGTGGTACTTGCCGATAATTCCTAGATTCAAACGGTTGTTTGCCAACCCGAAAGATGCAAGAACTTACGATGGCACGCGGATGGTAGAAAAATTGATGAAAAATTAAGACATCCTGCAGACGGACCTCAGTGGAGAAATATCAACAGAAAATTCAAACATCATTTTGGGGATGAGGATAGGAATCTGAGACTTGGATTGTGTACCGATGGGATGAACCCGTATGGCACGTTGAGCAGTCAGCACAACATTGGCCGGTGCTACTAGTGATCTACAATTTACCGTCATGGTTGTGCATGAAACGAAAATACATTATGTTATCACTCCTAATTTCTGGTCCAAAGCAACCTGGTCATAACATTGACGTATATCTTGCACCACTGATCGACGATCTGAACTTGTTGTGGATGAAGGGACAGTGGTATATGATGCTCATGCGAAAGAAAATTTCACACTGAAGGCGATGTTGTTCTGTACTGTTAACGACTTTCCTGCCTATGGGAACTTGTCAGGATACTCGGTGAAAGGATTCAAAGCGTGTCCGGTATGTGAGGATGACACATGTTCAGATCGTCTGAAGCACTGCGGCAAAAATGTTTATATGTGTCATCGACGGTTTCTTCCAGTAGACCATCCTACCGTTCGAGAAAGCGAAAACTGAAAACCCCTAACTAATTAAATATTGATTAAGCATATAATCAATTAACTAACGCCAAGCATGCTTTAAAAATAAGTCGGACGCAACAAAGTTTTCAGGAAGCCAAATGTATGTGCATTGTTTGTGAATAATAACCAATAGTGCAAAAAAAATATATGATAACATTAGCCCTTAATCCCTATGGTCAATATATTTCCTTGACCTGGCTAATTGTTTCCGCCAGTTAGACTGGTAACCGGGCACGTTAACGTTCTCGATTATATTATGTGTGACTCTTTGTTTAACCTATTGAGTAGTTCTAACACCTTATACATTAATGTATAAACAATCAAGCAAGTAATAACTTGCGAACAAACGACAGTTCAATATACCGTACTTTATGTACATACAGATATATATGTCATATACACCAACGTTACAAGATTATAATGTTGTACATGTAACTAAAACGCGACAATGAATAGTCGTAACCAATATGGGAAAAATTAAAAACGTTACATAACCAAATAGTAAAAAAATATATGTACATACAAGCACTAACGTGAATATTTTAAACCTGTCACTTATATTCAATAATAGGCTAACCGGGCTGGAAAAAAATATAATTATGTGTGACTCATTATGTTTACCTTATTGAAGTAGTTCATAACACCTTAATACATTAAGGTATAAACAATCAAGCAAGTAATAACTTGCGAACAAACGAACAGTTCAATATTACCGTACTTATGTACATACAGATATATATGTACATATACACAACGTTACAAGATTATAATGTTGTACATGTAACTAAAACGCGACAAATGAAATAGTCGTAACCGTATATGGGTAAAATTAAAAACGTGACATAACGAAATAGTAGTATATATATATGTACATACAACTACTAACGTGACATGTTAATACAAGTCACTTATATGCAATAAATAGGCATAACAAGGCTGGAAAAAAATAAAAGAGCAACTATGCTCTAGCCGGGATTCGAACCCGAGACCCTTCGTAACTATTCCGAAACCTTAACCGATTGAGCTGCTGTCGAATTCGGTATGAACTACCCATGAATTATAGTTAGTAGTCATCATACTAAAGTTACAGAATAAAAGGGTGAATCACCCGACATTCTCCTCAAAATCAAGATTAATACAAACTCCCATAACGACAGAAATCCGATTAACCTGCTGATGTGCCATGAATCTCCATGCGACAGGGCTAATATTTCTTTTCAATTGCCCATGACATTCTCTGCAACTTGCGCCTCTGGACATGCTCAGTCTTGGAACTTACAGCAACATAATTCTTTCTTAACCTCTGAATCTTTTCTTCCTGCTTCTACCGATACTCAATACCCCATTCCAATCCTCCTTCTTCTCGCTTGCATGCCCACGCCAATGGCAAGCCAAGTACACCCACTGTTACCCTTGCGTGAAGGTGAGCCAAGGCCTTATGGCTGTTCCTCTGTCTTTCTTGATTCCTCCATCCTTAATTTCAAAACGTAACTAATGCAACATGGCCAGGCCTCTCTGCATGTCGCTGCATCTCCATTCAAACAGAAAAACTGGTTAAGGACTAACACCTTTGGTTTGAACAGCAGCATCAGGTAACACCATTCTCTCTTTCAGATTGTCCTTCTGTCTTCTGTCGAGTATAACAGTAGACCTGTTAAACCATTCCCTTCTGGTCCCGGTTACGCAACAACTAAATTTGCAGATTTCTAAGCCCTAACAGAGCTATACTGGAGTGTGGCTATCTAATACATCATCTGAAGAAGTAACCAGAAGGTAAGAACATGTGAACAATCTCAGTTCTGTATCGATCCTCTCATCTATGCCATTTTCTGTTGTGTCCAAAAGAAAAGAATAATAACACCTGAGGAACCATTACAGTGGAGTCGTGAGTTCAAGAGCCTGAGTGTTATACCGTGCAAGGATCACAAGGAGGAACCTCATCTCAGTAAGACAGAAACAAATCAAAGGTACCGAATCATCCAACATTCTGTACAGATTCTAAAACCCAGAGCCTTTCTGTATAATGACTTTCTGAGGCTGAGTCCTTGATGTTTTTGAGTAGTCTTGAGTTGCTAATGCGTTTATAATCTTATAATGCACCTAGCTAAGTCTCTATAAACGTGGGGTTGTGGAAGGAAAAGAAATAAAAACAGATCACAACTAAACAGAAAGAAAAGACATAGAACAGACGCAACAGTTATGTTTTGCTTCTAGAGTAGTTTTCAACTGATGAAATCTGTGTCTTGTCTACTTACCTTGCAGAGGAAATGTGAGAGTAGTAAGGGTTCAGTTAAAACTAAAAACCCCAGTAAAGGCAGTAGAGTTGGATAAGGAATTCAAACCTTGCCAAGTCACTATGTTATGTGTAAATCAACTGAAGAAAAATTGAAAAGAAAACCCAAGATTAAGAACTATCAGAAACCCAAGGAAGTTATCAGTTTCTGATGCTTCAGTTTAGTTCTGGGATTTTCGTATTTTTTTGTATAACAGGGTTGTGCTGTGAGTTAATGAACCAGAAAAACCTTCTAACACACTTTAGTATGGATAGGGACACTTTGGGAGGATTGAGAACCCAACCTGTTACACCAACCGAAGAAAAAAAAAACAGCAGTTTAAACGCTTCAGTTTATTCCAGTTTTCAAATTCTGTATAAAAGATTTGCTGGAGCATAGCCCTTGTGGTCTTGGGTTACTTCGTGATTCAAACTACATTAAAACATATAACTAAACAACTAAAACAAGATGGGGGTAAATTGATAGTCAGTCTGTAACAGAAAACATAAATTGAAGAAGTTATGATAGTTTCTTTCCCAGGTTTCTGTGTGTTGAGACCTATGTCATTTTGGGTCTGTCCTTAAGTTTAAAACCCTGCTAACACACTTAACTGATATGTAGGCATTTGGAGAGAAAAGGGAAAGAAAACAAAATAAAACTGTAAGCCAGTTTGTGAATGTACAGAAAACAGAACTAGAGAAGCAGCAGTCGCATTCTGAGTTCTGCAACCTTGTCAATTTGTGAGTAGTTGAGTAACAGAGTGGTTGAAGTTAGCTTGAGTTTAAACAAAAAAACTGGAACCTTGAATCAAGTGAGTGAATGTTTAGGGGTAAAATGAATAACAGATAGGTGGAATTGACAGAAGGAGATCGATGGAGGTCACTGATCCTATTGTGCAAAATCTTCCTGTTCTGTGTAACTCAGTACAGAAAATCTTGAAAGGGAATATTTAGAGATAGATGGATAATGAAACAGATAAACAAGAGATAGTCAGACCATATCAGATTCGGTGTTCTTCTTGTGTCTGTTTAAGGTCGATTTTATAACAGCAATGAAGTAGATTAAATAAACAGAAACAAAACAGAAATGAAATAGAAGAGGAAGAAGATATCAGTCTCAGGTTGTCAACTTATGAAATTCTTCATTTCAGTAAGGGTGAGTTCTGTAACTGTAATAACATTTGCCCTGGCCTGTTTGAATTTAAAATCTTGGTAATACACTTGGCTAGGTAGTTAAGCAGGTTGAGGGAAGTTGTAAGTCAGATTCACGAACAGAAAGAAAACAATAGGAGGAAAATGCAGCAGTTCACATTTTCTGTTTTCTGTTTCAGTTTCAGATTTTTCGTAAAGGGGTGTGAGAGATGCTGTCTTGGTTGTGTTGAGCTAGATTAGAGTCTAAAACCATATTAAGACATCTAACTAAGAAGATAAATAACATGCAGAGTGAGAAAGAAACCAGACCAAGGAAACCAATCCTAGCGCATCAGTTTTTCAGTCTTTTTCCCAGGTTCTGTGTCAAGACTTTCAGAAGTGTAACCCTGGCTGCCTTGGGTTCCGTTTGGGATTAGAAGCTTGATATAACACTTGCCTAACTGAGCCAGCAATTTGGGAAGAACTTAAAGGCAATTCGTGAGCAAGAAAGAACAGAAGAGAGTTTAGTAGTTTTATATTTCAGTCTCGGAGGTTTGTTTCAGTTGTGTTTAGTTTCAATATGATGGCATATCAGGGACATTAACCAAGTTGTGGTGTGTTTGTTTTGGTTTAGAATCTGATTTAAGGCCTTAACTAAAAGAGTCACTAATTTTGGTAGCTTGAGGGTCAATACGTGAACTAACAGAAGAGAATAAAAGAAGGGATATCAGAGTTTGATACCTCAGTTTTATGACTTTTCTGAAAGTTTGGTTTCTGTAAAACCCTGTGACAGAGGGTGTGTAAAGGGTTATATTGAGAGTTTTATGAGCTTAAATCCTTGCCAGTACATCTAACTAAATGTGTTAATATTTGGGGAATTGGAGGTCAAAATTCGAGAGCAAAGGAAAGGAATAGGAATGAGGATATCAGATTGGTATTTCAGTTTCGATAATGATTGTTCTCTGTATAACCCATTTTCAGAAGATTTAAAGAAGTTGTAGTGGCCTTACAATGGACCTAAAACACTACTAATATATTCTACTAGGTGGGCATACTCATTTGGAATATTAGAAACCAGTCAAGGATCTGACAGAAGAAGAAAACAAAATTGGCACCGATTCTGTCTCCTTTCAGATTGTTACTGTTGAGCTGTTTCTGTGTAGTTAAGTGCAGAAGGTATGTGAGTGTCTTATTGGTTTAGTCTTGAGTTTGAAACGTTGTTAACACCCATAGCTAGTGGGGTAATACTGTGGGGAGAAATTAAACAGAACTTGGACTAACTAGAAACAAGAACTGGGAAGGAATATGGAGGTTGTTGTTCAGATATCAATAATGTATGAGCTTCTGTATAACCATGTTACAAAGGGTTATAAGGGGTGGTATTGAGTTACTAATGAACATAAAACATCTCTAACATACTTAAGTGAGCTTATAAAGCTTTGGACTATATTTCTTTACAAAGTTTGGTGTTATAAAATTAGGTACTTTACAACACGTATAAGCTATGTGGTTATATGTGATTATGAGAATTTATGATAAAGAAGCTCAAGTGTATCATATGTGTATATTATATTCAGTGCATGCATGAAGTTACCAAAACCATATGTTACAAAGTTAGACACATAAAATACCATACAATATGACATCATGAACCAAGTGTAACACAAAACAATACTATGTGGTCAAGACTATAGTTTACTAGAACCGTCATGTTAAACCCTACATATATATATATATATATATATATGAACACATGTCAAGAATAAAGACATAAACTATAGTATATGATGACGTAAAATACTAAGGTCAGTATATAACCTTGGTGTGCTACATAAATCCCAACGAAGTGTCATAAGTGTTTAACGTAAGGCTCCATGCTCTAATGTAAATCGAGAACTAACTCACACAACGAGTTAGGGGATTATTCAGTAACGATACCTTAACTAGTAACAAACGTTAAGTCTGGGGACATAGTATCAGGATTTTGAACGTTATTCGGAAATACCGAATTGTGCTGTCATGTGGATTGACGCTTAGTGTTCCTTGTATTACTAGATCGCATTCCCGACGTACGCGCTCGGAAGCTCTAGTGGTCTGCACTGCACGAATCTAGTCAACGGTGTACGGTATGTAAAGGGATTTGATCCGGGTTGTCCTGAGGAATTCCTCGGGCTCGGATTTGTTTGATAAATAACTTGTGTGAATGTATGTATGTGATTTATGTGCGTGATGTGTAGTTATATTCACTGCATTAATTATTTATGCACGGACGTCCTACGGGACTAATACTACGTCGACTATAGATCGACTTATACAAACTACATATGCGATATGTGTGTTGTGACCACTGTTGCGTGACCTAATACGCTAAGTATTACAAGTATGTAATTATAACCTAAGTAAAACACTTAGGAACGGGACACGACATTGTCGGTCCCTAGAGCTTTGACTCGAATGTGAACACTACCTAGAATAATTCTAGGCATGCGTAAGACCCATAGGGCAGCCAACAAATTAAGTGATGTACTCCATAACTAAAACTATAACTGACTATCTAACTAACAAAGCTAACAGTGGAGTGTGAATGAATGTGATGATGTACCTTAATCCAGACAGTCACTGGCTGCTGGTCGCGCGTAGAGATCTCTTGGGTTATCCCGTTTCGGGTTTTCCCTAGTTAAATCCTGATCGAGCCTAGATAGATCGTCAGGCGGAGTGTGCTACCGTTGGCACCAGGCCCTTGGCCACCTAAATGGACGCCTCTACAAAGGCAAAGTGAATAGCCCAGAGTCTTCGGATGATCAGGGCAGTGAGCACCTTGTGTGTACGTGGGACTACAGTCCAAGTGAATATAATTCGGGTTGTCCTAACTGACTCCCAACAGTGCTAACCAAAACTAATAATATGTGAGGGCCCGGGGGCCGAATGTTGTACTGTGCTAACTAAAATTAATGATATGTGAAGGCCGGAGGGCCGAGTGATGTACTATGTGATGATGTTAACGTACGATGAATGAGTTCTCAATACCATTGTATTGTATGATGTATGACAGTAATGTGTATATCCATATATGACTGTTTGGATTGGATGAATGAGTATATAATCATGCATGTTATTACAGTATTTATCATATCTGTAAAATGACAAAGCATGAAATCAATCTAATATCAAGACGGTTAAAAATGACAAGTGACCAATAGGGTCCAGATCCGGCATACTCAGCGTCTATCGCTGATACTACACTTATTGCGCAGGTTGCTGAACACGTTGAAGCCGAAGTGCGGGATTGGGTAGTTAGGACATTGTTGATTTGGATTATGTTTAGATGCTCATAGTAGTTGTGCTTTTGATCCTTAGATAGAAATGTAGGTGGTATCTCGTTGTCACTGCGGATTGTATTTTTATGTTTAATTTTGTTAAGATGTTGTAATGCGACACCACTCGTATGGGCGAGTGGTGGCAAGTAACACCCATGTGAGTTATATTACTGTAATTCCTTCCGCTGTGAGACACCTTTAATTCCTGTTCACGTGAGTGATTATTGCGTATTTGTTATGAGGGGTGTTACAAAAGTGGTATCAGAGCGGAGTACCGCTCTGATGACGAGATACTAGGTTAAGACAGTGAGCTTAGGATTTGGGAAACTTGGGAAACGTTTGTGAGGTACGAAACGTCTGTGTCTTAATGAAATTATGTGTTGGCAGAGCCTTTGGCCTGCAAGTGTTAGCCCATGGGGCACATAAATGAGTTGATTGTATTATGGTGCGTTGTTGAAAAGACGAACGGCAATACCGACATCTAGTGGTGGTGTGAGCCAGGAAGCTAACCAAGGGCATAAAGGCCCGGGAATATTACCCCTATTAAGGTCCAGCTGAGAGCTCAACCAGGAGGAGACACAAACATCGTGAGTACATTGGCGACAGTCCACTTTCAGGTGGAAGTCCAATACGAATTACCGCCGACAGTACCCCTCCCGCCACAACCCAATGAGTATAAAATAACCAAGAAATATAATCCCCGAATATAGGGTAGAGGGCTACCAAGCCCAACAGGCCGTTTAAACACTCTCGCAGCGAATGAATAATTCCTGCTCCTATAACATTTATACAACCTCAATGTCATACCTCCATTGACGACCAAGCGCCGTATCAATAGGCACTGCCAGAGGCGAGCGCCACTACTACTATAACATCGTGGAAGGGTCACCCAAGAACATCAGGGCAAGCGGACCGGGAGCACCACGAACTCCGCGAGACCGTCGCCCGTAATGGGACCTTTAACCACCAAACTGTAAAAAGAAATTATTTTGAGAACGGGGAGGAACTTTGTGAGAATACCGTCCTGTTATGTACAAACTCCAATCCTAAACTTATGTGCACACAACACAGTGACACTAGAACCCTGTCGTGGTGGTACCTGTAGGGAGACAAAGACCAAACGTTTACACTATTATAAATCTAATGTGATGAAGGACTTGATTATTCTAATGATAATGTGGTCAGGAAAATTTCCCAAACCCAAATACTGTCTTATTCACGAACAATCATTCCAAAGTTACTTAAGCAACCCATGCAACAGTGAGACAAACAAGTCGGGAACCGACAACTCTACTTGCATGGCGCGCTTGCTACTGCAAGCGCTGAACTAAACAAGGTACTAATAATTTCGTCTACCCCGCGCACTTGCTATTGCAAGTGCTGCAAATATTACTACTGCTGCAGTTACCACTGCTACTATCGTACAAACGAATACTGTAAACTGCGTAGACCTATGGTACGACACCATGGCTACCAATAATCACCAAACAATGGCACACCTCTAGTATAAACTACATAACTACAGTTGTTACAATAAACCTCTAAGATACGAGGCCTACAACCTCTGAAGGGACCGACGAGTCCGGGTAACGCAAAAAAAAAAGGGGCACGCCAGCCCATAATAAATTATAACTACTAGACGAGAACGAATGCAATGACACAGGCTAAAAGCCAAGATAACATAATTTAATCATCAAAGCATTCAATGGCTGAATTGGAAGTGGACGGTGAAACCTGATTCCCGGGGATCAAGGGAAAACCAACCACAAATTGGGGTGAAAGGTTAGTGCAACACTGGTGCTGATCACACCAGAGTCGTATGACTCCTGAAACTCTTCACTAGTTGCCAACATTAATTATAGGACGGATAAACAAAACTGCAGTATCCTAGTTACAAACAACTAGCAAAGGAAACTTGCGATTAATCGCTACGCTATATATATATATAAACATACAAATGAAACTATGAGGAGAATACGATCGTATAACGATCGCTGCCATACAATTTCCAACTATATCGTATGCGCAGTATTTATATTAGTCACTTATATTTATATCTCATGATTTACTCTCCTATATTATATGTTACATTTTCATCATCACCTTAATGTAAGATGACTATTTGACTTGATGCATTATATTATGCAATATATATAATAAGAACTTTATCTTAATATCTTGTCACATTTCAGGGAAAAATTTAAAATTCCTAAGGTTTCATTTTATACCAACCTCAGGTTATAAATTCCATTTTCTCATTACATATACTATAACCCATACTTTTAATAAAACTGTATTATTGCCAAAAGGCATGTACATCAAAATTCATACTTCCACCAACTCCTAATACTTTTCCATTATTTCAGTATTGCCACATATTTAATAGATGTTATACACATCATACGTTATAGTTCACTAACTATAAGTACATATACGCCAACCTGTGATGAACACAACAGAGTTGGTAAAACGTATAAGTCCACAGATGGACCAAGAGTGAAAAGAACAATTCTACCGTAATACGGACATTACCAATACCTTCGCAACAATGAACGCGAATCAACACTGAACACATGAATAATTACCACCTCTGGGCACTACCTTTACCAAGAGGTGCCATGTATGATAATGTACAATTGATAGTGATCAACGTCAAGATTAAGTTCTATATGTATTATCTATATCATACCGATTATGAAACAAGTCCTAAGTAGAAGAATGACTACCGCCATAGGCGTCCCGCCATGTAAAGAAAATGGTGAGTATTAATATATGTTAAAGACATGTCGTTTACTACTGTGATGACTGTCAGTGATGAAAGAATGTGTAAATTGAACCAATGACAACCACCCAAATCGATATCACAGAACACACAAATCAAACACTAAATAGCGTAAATAAGCAAACATCAAATGTACAAATAAGGAGCATAAGCTCAGGAGACCGGGAACACCGACTCCAATTACTTTTCAAGGCATATTACTAACGTAACAATGTCTAAATTAATATAATGAAGCAATGGAGCTACGGTACATACCGTAAGCAATGTGAATAACAATGATGAATTACTAACAGGCGCCAAACCGCGCACTTAAATACAAAAAAAAAAAAAAAAACTGCAGTTACAAGTAACTAGCACTACACAATAAGTAACAACAAAGACATTACTTACTAGCTGAATAACCAGCATGTAATTCTAATCACTAATGGTGATAAATGTTTAGTCCTAATGGACAAACCTAATCTTAGGAGAAATAGCATACCCCTTTGAGGATACAGTGCCATCAAAGAAAATAGTTGGGAAGATGAAGAGCCAAGTTGCTCAAGCAATCATGCAATCTACACTACACCCAATTAAACGAAAGAGGAAACGCACATAAACACCCCAAGTATGAGAACTTACCCTACGTCGTACCGGGAAGCATAAGTGAGACATGATAATGATTAAACCTGGAGGAAATAGTTATGTATGTACTCATGGAGATCAAGATAGGAGAACCGACATTGCTTCCTCAGCACCAATATTACATAGACGATTGCAACCATACAAACGAATCAACGATTAACGTTCAACTGGTTAACAACCAAGTGCTACCACTAATATG
This sequence comes from Limonium bicolor, assembly GCA_023374045.1. Lineage (NCBI taxonomy): Eukaryota > Viridiplantae > Streptophyta > Magnoliopsida > Caryophyllales > Plumbaginaceae > Limonium > Limonium bicolor. The sequence continues at coordinate 153,383,089 of CM041778.1, read as the reverse complement.
TTACTAAGGACATGAGTCCAGGGAACAAAAATGTTCCAACCAACTTACCACCATACTGCTAGAACATTAGAATCTACGACAAGATAACCAACATTGCGGACCAATCACTCAAACTACAACAAGGACATCCATCGAAAGGGAGATTGACAATAGAATACTTCACCATAGTCGTGTGACGGACGCTACCAGTTTACTAAATGAGACATGGGACGACCGCACTCCGATAGGAGCATGTGGGCCTGACAGACTTATTTATAGGTTAGTCAGGTAAGTAGTAATGTATCAGTACGGTACCCCATGCATGTAGACAAGTAGTGTTAGGAACACGAGAAGTAGTCAACTCCGTACTACGGACAGTGATGCAGATTACCTCGAAGATGGACGAGAAGAGAACTTCCAAACCTGTTGTTTTTCTTTGGCTTTCTTTCCTGTTACTGAACTTGATTCTTTTCTTTCTAGTTTCCCCAACTTAGTGACGCTGGTTAGTTAGGTGTTTGATTAAGATCTAACTTAAAACAATCCACACAATCCGATTTAACCCACTGCTATGTCTCATATACTGAAACAAGAAATCCAAACTAGGACTGAAACTGATATAAGCTCTTTTCTGTTAACCAACGGGCTAGAGAAACCAAGAACCTACAACACAGAGTAGCAGACGATACACAGTGGAGACAAGGAGACCCTTCAAAGATGACGAAGCAGACGACACACACAAGAAACCACTATATGGACGAAAATACGTAGAACCCTCATAAGGATCATGCAAGTTCTTGCAACCCAAAGGAATCTACCAAATGATGTGAATATAAACGCGTGACAACGCAATGATAAAAGACAAGCTAAATGCTAGCAGATACCTTAAGAAGGAATAATGGACTTGGAATGTACCACTCACATGATGATTCGCTCATCTTATCTGTTTAACTCGTTAGATAGTAGCTGCTGAGAGTTTACGCCTCTGCACTCTGTATGACTGAGTGTTTTGGTATTGCACTTGTGCAGTTATTAATCTAGTGCTTAGATGCAATGGATATCAACAAGAGTGTGTATCAAAGAACTACAACAGTGTATTACTCTCTGGAATAAAACCACCAGGAGACACGGATGACAATAATAATCTACGTGGACACGAAGGCTGGTACGTCTTGGTATTGCCAAGACAAGTGCAAAGAGCACCAAGTACTAACAAGAGCCAATGTCATACCATACCTCAAACTGAATATCAATGGGAGAAGACACACGAATGTATACTAGTGATCCAAATAAGAGGATACACAGTAATGAAAAGAGGAAATTGAGCCTATGTTCATGGGTCTGCACCTCATGCAGAGCGAGTGGGCCCATTAGAACGAACTTGGAAGAGAGCACAAATACGTGCCTCACCCTTTATATATATTTAAGAGCCCCTTCATGTTCTCTGATATGAAAATAATCTACTCCAAAGGTGAAAACACCACAGGAGAGTTAGAGAACTCTATGAGAGCCAAGTATCCAGCGCTCATTGTGGAGCGGCTGTTGAATACTTGCGGGGTACGGGGGCGTAACCCTTTTTAGGGGGGTAGAGCCTCTTGGCTGTGCACATGTTTGCACTAAATTCTGTTATTTCGTATGCGGGTCATACAATAGTTTGTGGGTATGCGGGGCATACGATGTTGATTGTTGGACGTTGTTTGTGATGTGTTTGTTCATTTTGTTGGTGTTGTTGGTACGCGGGGCGTACGTGGTTGATTTGTTGTGTGAAATGTGCATTGTTGTATGTATCTTATGAAATACTTCTTGAAATGATGTATCTACATCCATGAATGTAGTACTGTCCTTTATGATATGCGGGATATATATATTTATAGTACCTTGCATATTGATTACACATGGTATAGTCTGGATACAAAATAAATCCTTAGATATGGAATGTGGAATGACAATATGGTATGACACCTCGGGGAGGTTGTCAGGATTGGTAGAACTGATAGGAAATGATGGTGCTGATGGATCACCTATATCCATATATGTTTGAATTAACGCCACAATTGAGGGCTATGTGCGGTATTAGCACAATACGATGTGTAAATGATATATCACATAGATATACATTATGGGATTATATGGGTAGTCATTAATACACCTATCTAAGTAAAGCGACTTCGGGACGAAGTCTTTTTAAGGGGGGTAGATTGAAATACCCCTAACTAATTAAATATTGATTAAGCATATAATCAATTAAACTAACGCCAAGCATGCTTTAAAAATAAGTCGGACGCAACAAAGTTTTCAGGAAGCCAAATGTATGTGCATTGTTTTGTGAATAATAACCAATAGTGCAAAAAAAATATATGATAACATTAGCCACTTAATCAAACCTATGGTCATATATTTCCTTGACCTGGCTAATATGTATTCCGCCAGTTTAAGACTGGTAACCGGGCACGTTAACGTTCTCGATTATAATTATGTGTGACTCATTATGTTTACCTTATTGAAGTAGTTCATAACACCTTAATACATTAAGGTATAAACAATCAAGCAAGTAATAACTTGCGAACAAACGAACAGTTCAATATTACCGTACTTATGTACATACAGATATATATGTACATATACACAACGTTACAAGATTATAATGTTGTACATGTAACTAAAACGCGACAAATGAAATAGTCGTAACCGTATATGGGTAAAATTAAAAACGTGACATAACGAAATAGTAGTATATATATATGTACATACAACTACTAACGTGACATGTTAATACAAGTCACTTATATGCAATAAATAGGCATAACAAGGCTGGAAAAAATAAAAGAGCAACTATGCTCTAGCCGGGATTCGAACCCGAGACCCTTCGTAACTATTCCGAAACCTTAACCGATTGAGCTGCTGTCGAATTCGGTATGAACTACCCATGAATTATAGTTAGTAGTCATCATACTAAAGTTACAGAATAAAAGGGTGAATCACCCGACATTCTCCTCAAAATCAAGATTAATACAAACTCCCATAACGACAGAAATCCGATTAACCTGCTGATGTGCCATGAATCTCCATGCGACAGGGCTAATATTTCTTTTCAATTGCCCATGACATTCTCTGCAACTTGCGCCTCTGGACATGCTCAGTCTTGGAACTTACAGCAACATAATTCTTTCTTAACCTCTGAATCATTTCTTCCTGCTTCTACCGATACTCAATACCCCATTCCAATCCTCCTCCTTCTTCTCGCTTGCATGCCCACGCCAATGGCAAGCCAAGTACACCCACTGTTACCCTTGCGTGAAGGTGAGCCAAGGCCTTATGGCTGTTCCTCTGTCTTTCTTGATTCCTCCATCCTTAATTTCAAAACGTAACTAATGCAACATGGCCAGGCCTCTCTGCATGTCGCTGCATCTCCATTCAAACAGAAAAACTGGTTAAGGACTAACACCTTTGGTTTGAACAGCAGCATCAGGTAACACCATTCTCTCTTTCAGATTGTCCTTCTGTCTTCTGTCGAGTATAACAGTAGACCTGTTAAACCATTCCCTTCTGGTCCCGGTTACGCAACAACTAAATTTGCAGATTTCTAAGCCCTAACAGAGCTATACTGGAGTGTGGCTATCTAATACATCATCTGAGAGAAGTAACCAGAAGGTAAGAACATGTGAACAATCTCAGTTCTGTATCGATCCTCTCATCTATGCCATTTTCTGTTGTGTCCAAAAGAAAAGAATAATACACCTGAGGAACCATTACAGTGGAGTCGTGAGTTCAAGAGCCTGAGTGTTATACCGTGCAAGGATCACAAGGAGGAACCTCATCTCAGTAAGACAGAAACAAATCAAAGGTACCGAATCATCCAACATTCTGTACAGATTCTAAACCAGAGCCTTTCTGTATAATGACTTTCTGAGGCTGAGTCCTTGATGTTTTTGAGTAGTCTTGAGTTGCTAATGCGTTTATAATCTTATAATGCACCTAGCTAAGTCTCTATAAATGTGGGGTTGTGGAAGGAAAAGAAATAAAAACAGATCACAACTAAACAGAAAGAAAAGACATAGAACAGACGCAACAGTTATGTTTTGCTTCTAGAGTAGTTTTCAACTGATGAAATCTGTGTCTTGTCTACTTACCTTGCAGAGGAAATGTGAGAGTAGTAAGGGTTCAGTTAAAACTAAAAACCCCAGTAAAGGCAGTAGAGTTGGATAAGGAATTCAAACCTTGCCAAGTCACTATGTTATGTGTAAATCAACTGAAGAAAATTGAAAAGAAAACCCAAGATTAAGAACTATCAGAAACCCAAGGAAGTTATCAGTTTCTGATGCTTCAGTTTAGTTCTGGGATTTTCGTATTTTTTTGTATAACAGGGTTGTGCTGTGAGTTAATGAACCAGAAAAACCTTCTAACACACTTTAGTATGGATAGGGACACTTTGGGAGGATTGAGAACCCAACCTGTTACACCAACCGAAGAAAAAAAAACAGCAGTTTAAACGCTTCAGTTTATTCCAGTTTTCAAATTCTGTATAAAAGATTTGCTGGAGCATAGCCCTTGTGGTCTTGGGTTACTTCGTGATTCAAACTACATTAAACATATAACTAAACAACTAAAACAAGATGGGGGTAAATTGATAGTCAGTCTGTAACAGAAAACATAAATTGAAGAAGTTATGATAGTTTCTTTCCCAGGTTTCTGTGTGTTGAGACCTATGTCATTTTGGGTCTGTCCTTAAGCTTAAAACCCTGCTAACACACTTAACTGATATGTAGGCATTTGGAGAGAAAAGGGAAAAAAACAAAATAAAACTGTAAGCCAGTTTGTGAATGTACAGAAAACAGAACTAGAGAAGCAGCAGTCGCATTCTGAGTTCTGCAACCTTGTCAATTTGTGAGTAGTTGAGTAACAGAGTGGTTGAAGTTAGCTTGAGTTTAAACAAAAAAACTGGAACCTTGAATCAAGTGAGTGAATGTTTAGGGGTAAAATGAATAACAGATAGGTGGAATTGACAGAAGGAGATCGATGGAGGTCACTGATCCTATTGTGCAAAATCTTCCTGTTCTGTGTAACTCAGTACAGAAAATCTTGAAAGGGAATATTTAGAGATAGATGGATAATGAAACAGATAAACAAGAGATAGTCAGACCATATCAGATTCGGTGTTCTTCTTGTGTCTGTTTAAGGTCGATTTTATAACAGCAATGAAGTAGATTAAATAAACAGAAACAAAACAGAAATGAAATAGAAGAGGAAGAAGATATCAGTCTCAGGTTGTCAACTTATGAAATTCTTCATTTCAGTAAGGGTGAGTTCTGTAACTGTAATAACATTTGCCCTGGCCTGTTTGAATTTAAAATCTTGGTAATACACTTGGCTAGGTAGTTAAGCAGGTTGAGGGAAGTTGTAAGTCAGATTCACGAACAGAAAGAAAACAATAGGAGGAAAATGCAGCAGTTCACATTTTCTGTTTTCTGTTTCAGTTTCAGATTTTTCGTAAAGGGGTGTGAGAGATGCTGTCTTGGTTGTGTTGAGCTAGATTAGAGTCTAAAACCATATTAAGACATCTAACTAAGAAGATAAATAACATGCAGAGTGAGAAAGAAACCAGACCAAGGAACCAATCCTAGCGCATCAGTTTTTCAGTCTTTTTCCCAGGTTCTGTGTCAAGACTTTCAGAAGTGTAACCCTGGCTGCCTTGGGTTCCGTTTGGGATTAGAAGCTTGATATAACACTTGCCTAACTGAGCCAGCAATTTGGGAAGAACTTAAAGGCAATTCGTGAGCAAGAAAGAACAGAAGAGAGTTTAGTAGTTTTATTATATTTCAGTCTCGGAGGTTTGTTTCAGTTGTGTTTAGTTTCAATATGATGGCATATCAGGGACATTAACCAAGTTGTGGTGTGTTTTGTTTTGGTTTAGAATCTGATTTAAGGCCTTAACTAAAAGAGTCACTAATTTTGGTAGCTTGAGGGTCAATACGTGAACTAACAGAAGAGAATAAAAGAAGGGATATCAGAGTTTGATACCTCAGTTTTATGACTTTTCTGAAAGTTTGGTTTCTGTAAAACCCTGTGACAGAGGGTGTGTAAAGGGTTATATTGAGAGTTTTATGAGCTTAAATCCTTGCCAGTACATCTAACTAAATGTGTTAATATTTGGGGAAATTGGAGGTCAAAATTCGAGAGCAAAGGAAAGGAATAGGAATGAGGATATCAGATTGGTATTTCAGTTTCGATAATGATTGTTCTCTGTATAACCCATTTTCAGAAGATTTAAAGAAGTTGTAGTGGCCTTACATGGACTAAAACACTACTAATATATTCTACTAGGTGGGCATACTCATTTGGAATATTAGAAACCAGTCAAGGATCTGACAGAAGAAAAAACAAAATTGGCACCGATTCTGTCTCCCGCTTTCAGATTGTTACTGTTGAGCTGTTTCTGTGTAGTTAAGTGCAGAAGGTATGTGAGTGTCTTATTGGTTTAGTCTTGAGTTTGAAACGTTGTTAACACCCATAGCTAGTGGGGTAATACTGTGGGGAAGAAATTAAACAGAACTTGGACTAACTAGAAACAAGAACTGGGAAGGAATATGGAGGTTGTTGTTCAGATATCAATAATGTATGAGCTTCTGTATAACCATGTTACAAAGGGTTATAAGGGGTGGTATTGAGTTACTAATGAACATAAAACATCTCTAACATACTTAAGTGAGCTTATAAAGCTTTGGACTATATTTCTTTACAAAGTTTGGTGTTATAAATTAGGTACTTTACAACACGTTATAAGCTATGTGGTTATATTGTGATTAATGAGAATTATATGATAAAGAAGCTCAAGTGTATCATATGTGTATATTATATTCAGTGCATGCATGAAGTTACCAAAACCATATGTTACAAAGTTAGACACATAAAATACCATACAATATGACATCATGAACCAAGTGTAACACAAAACAATACTATGTGGTCAAGACTATAGTTTACTAGAACCGTCATGTTAAACACCTACATATATATATATATATATATATATGACACATGTCAAGAATAAAGACATAAACTATAGTATATGATGACGTAAAATACTAAGGTCAGTATATAACCTTGGTGTGCTACATAAATCCCAACGAAGTGTCATAAGTGTTTAACGTAAGGCTCCATGCTCTAATGTAAATCGAGAACTAACTCACACAACGAGTTAGGGGATTATTCAGTAACGATACCTTAACTAGTAACAAACGTTAAGTCTGGGGACATAGTATCAGGATTTTGAACGTTATTCGGAAATACCGAATTGTGCTGTCATGTGGATTGACGCTTAGTGTTCCTTGTATTACTAGATCGCATTCCCGACGTACGCGCTCGGAAGCTCTAGTGGTCTGCACTGCACGAATCTAGTCAACGGTGTACGGTATGTAAAGGGATTTGATCCGGTTGTCCTGAGGAATTCCTCGGGCTCGGATTTGTTTGATAAATAACTTGTGTGAATGTATGTATGTGATTTATGTGCGTGATGTGTAGTTATATTCACTGCATTAATTATTTATGCACGGACGTCCTACGGGACTAATACTACGTCGACTATAGATCGACTTATACAAACTACATATGCGATATGTGTGTTGTGACCACTGTTGCGTGACCTAATACGCTAAGTATTACAAGTATGTAATTATAACCTAAGTAAAACACTTAGGAACGGGACACGACATTGTCGGTCCCTAGAGCTTTGACTCGAATGTGAACACTACCTAGAATAATTCTAGGCATGCGTAAGACCCATAGGGCAGCCAACAAATTAAGTGATGTACTCCATAACTAAAACTATAACTGACTATCTAACTAACAAAGCTAACAGTGGAGTGTGAATGAATGTGATGATGTACCTTAATCCAGACAGTCACTGGCTGCTGGTCGCGCGTAGAGATCTCTTGGGTTATCCCGTTTCGGGTTTTCCCTAGTTAAATCCTGATCGAGCCTAGATAGATCGTCAGGCGGAGTGTGCTACCGTTGGCACCAGGCCCTTGGCCACCTAAATGGACGCCTCTACAAAGGCAAAGTGAATAGCCCAGAGTCTTCGGATGATCAGGGCAGTGAGCACCTTGTGTGTACGTGGGACTACAGTCCAAGTGAATATAATTCGGGTTGTCCTAACTGACTCCCAACAGTGCTAACCAAAACTAATAATATGTGAGGGCCCGGGGGCCGAATGTTGTACTGTGCTAACTAAAATTAATGATATGTGAAGGCCGGAGGGCCGAGTGATGTACTATGTGATGATGTTAACGTACGATGAATGAGTTCTCAATACCATTGTATTGTATGATGTATGACAGTAATGTGTATATCCATATATGACTGTTTGGATTGGATGAATGAGTATATAATCATGCATGTTATTACAGTATTTATCATATCTGTAAAATGACAAAGCATGAAATCAATCTAATATCAAGACGGTTAAAAATGACAAGTGACCAATAGGGTCCAGATCCGGCATACTCAGCGTCTATCGCTGATACTACACTTATTGCGCAGGTTGCTGAACACGTTGAAGCCGAAGTGCGGGATTGGGTAGTTAGGACATTGTTGATTTGGATTATGTTTAGATGCTCATAGTAGTTGTGCTTTTGATCCTTAGATAGAAATGTAGGTGGTATCTCGTTGTCACTGCGGATTGTATTTTTATGTTTAATTTTGTTAAGATGTTGTAATGCGACACCACTCGTATGGGCGAGTGGTGGCAAGTAACACCCATGTGAGTTATATTACTGTAATTCCTTCCGCTGTGAGACACCTTTAATTCCTGTTCACGTGAGTGATTATTGCGTATTTGTTATGAGGGGTGTTACAAAAACTGTTCAACAATGAGCCCGAGACTCGTGTGGCTCGTCTGCCTTTGAATTCAGAGGAAGTGTATGCAAAGGTAAAAGACATTGAAAATGTCTTTGGAACACATCCAAGCCGCCAAAGAACATTTGGAAAAAACGTTCCATTTTTTGGGATCTACCGTATTGGCGGCATCTGCCTGTTCGACATTGTTTGGATATCATGCACATTGTGAAGAACGTCGGTGAGGCAGTGTGTGGTACTTTGCTCAACATACCCGGCAAGACGAAAGATGGATTGAAGGTGAGGAGAGATATGCAAGAGTTGCGCATACGGAAAGAACTACACCCAATAGAGGATGAGAAGCGAACATATCTACCTCATGCGTGTTATACCCTCTCTAAGAGTGAAAAATTAAGTTTTTGCAAGTGTTTGCACACATTGAAGGTACCATCTGGGTACTCTTCAAACTGGAAGAACCTAGTTTCTATGAAGGATTTAAAACTGTTAGGCATGAAATCTCATGATTATCATGTGTTAATGTTGCATCTTTTTCCAGTTGCAATACGAGGTATTACCAGATAATGTTAGAAATGCTCTAACTCGATTATGTTTCTTCTTCAACGCTGTCTGATGCAAGGCAATTGACTCAGACACCCTCGATAATCTGCAACATGAAATTGTTGTGACAATATGCCCGCTTGAGATTTATTTCCCACCATCTTTCTTCGACATAATGGTGCATTTAGTAGTGCATATTGTACGAGAGATCAAATATTGTGGTCCGGTCTACTTACGCTACATGTATCCTTTCGAACGATATATGGGGATTCTGAAGGGTAGAATGAAAAACAGATATAGACCGGAAGGCAGTATCATCGAAGCAACAATGACTGAGGAAGTCACAGAATTCGTGACAAGTTATTTGAACGATGCAGAGTCAATTGGTATTCCCAAACCACGTCACCATGGTAGATTTAAGGGTACAGGAGTTATTGGCAAAAAGGTTGTTCGTATCTCTCGTGATCTTACTAATCAGGCACATTTGTTTGTACTACAACACCTTGAGGTTGTTGAATTCTACTTCGATATTCACATTGCTGAGTTGAGTCGACAAAACCCTACCAAAAACCGTATATGGCTTAAAAAAGAACAAAATCGAGTATTCGTCCAATGGTTTAAGGAATATGTGTTTGAGCAAGCTTCATTGAACCCCGAAGATGTCAGTGAAGAAATCAAATGTCTAGCTGTTGGTTCTGGAACAGATGTTGTATCGTTTGAAGGGTATGACATTAATGGATGCACATACTACACTGCACGCCAAGATGCTAAATCAATACATCAGAACAGTGGGGTAAAAATTGAAGCATCGGTGACTGAATATGGTCTAGGTAACCAGGTTCAACCAATGAGCAGTAGTAGTTGGTATTATGGTGTGATAGAGGACATATGGGAACTAAACTATCACATTGATTATTGGATGATGATCCTATTGATGATCCTATAGGACAGCTGCTCCTGACTGGGGAAAGTAGACCGGCAAGACGCACCACACGAGGTGGTAAAAAGAAATCAAAGAAAGCAGACATAGAGACCACCCCACAGCAGACTGAGACAGATGGGCCTTCACAGGAAGCACAAGAGATACAAGTTGCTCCTCCACCTATCAAGAAACCCAAAAAATGAGGGGCAACCCGTGGGCTGAAAGCAAATAGAGGCCCCCCGACGAAGCCTTTGGAGTTCAATGAGTTTAATCAGCCCACGGGTACTTGGAAAAATGATTTCACTGCTCCAGCTAGGCATTTGGTGAGTACATATTTCAATATAAACCACCATTGGAAGCAAGTGCCTCAGGCGTTGAAGGAGCAGATATTTGAACGTCTCAAGGTATTTGTTACACTTAATAGTTTGTTTTAAGATTTATATAGTTACTATTTTACACAAATCCATTTTTTTGCATATAGGACCGATTCAGTATAGATCCTTCTATGAAGGATGATGTGATGAAGGGATTGCCACACAGTTTAAAGACTTCAGATCTCTGCTCACGAGGCAGTACATTTACTGTGAGGAGCCCGCAGAGATAGAGGAGTGATAAGTGTCCAAATGAGCATGTTTTATGAGTGTATTTCATGTATTATATTAGCACTTTTCTTGCTCATTTCTCCACTTTGCTTAAGTTTTCCTCGAGTTTATGTTTTATTGATTATCTCACAAATTTATTGGTTAAACATGAGGAAACCAAGCTAGAAGCAAAGTAGACGAAGAGACGAACGCATAGGCGTAAACGGATCTCAAATCGGAGCTGCAACGAACATTTTAGAAGAAAACCAGTTTTCGTCCGGACCAGTGTGGTCCGGACGGTGGTTCGGACAGTTCAAGTTGCATCCGTGGCATGACCGGTTAAATAAGGCCGGACAAGGTGAATTGAGTCCGTGGTGTGTCCGCTCAATTTTGGCCGGACAAAACATAAAATCAAAGCGTCCGAACCAGGCTCGTCCGGATGCCGGTTCAGACGCGGCAAAATGTGCAACCGTGTCACGTCCGTGCAAATTTGGCCGGACAAAACAAGAAATATCAATGCGTCCGGTGATAAAAAGGCGGACAAGGGGCAGACAGAAGCAAGGACACAATGTGTCCGTGGAAATATGGACGGACAAGAGATAGAGCTGTCCGCTCAAATTTGACTGGACAACAAATAGAAATGCAGCCCAGATCCAAGAAACTGTCGCGACTCATTTCCTTTGCCGACCGTCTGCCCCAATTGCTTCTTCCTTTGCGGCGCCTACAGACATATCCATCTACTCCATTAACAATATCAGACACCTCCTTATCTTGTAAATCCTTTCACGCGTGCTCCAACTCTTTCTCCACTCCAGATCTGCCTCCAACCTTATCCTCTGCTTCTATATAAACCCAGCTCCTTCAACGATTAAACATACACGGGAGACTGAAGAAATCACACAACAACACCACACTCCACCACTCTCTTCCATTCATCTTTTCCCGTAACACCACAACACTCCATACTCACGTACTCAGCAAGAACAAAAGAAATAGAAGAGAGGCAGCAGAAGTGAGAGCGAGAGCAGACCCGTTCTTTCTCTGAAACAATGGCTAATTCTATCTGTGCTATCTTCTTATTTTCTGTTAATGTCTGAGTAATTTTCATTTATATCCTAGGATGGGGGTTTGATTCTAATATTACGTAAATCAATATTTATTACTTGTCTCACTTATTAAACTTGTTTTAATTCCTTTTAACAAATATTGTTAAATGCTTTAAGCGACAAACTACTGCATTTTTATGGTAACTATCAACATATGATTTTGAGATAGTCAAGTACCACAAAGGAATAAACCTTCGTATTTACACTCCGGATTGAGCAGGAAAATACTGAGGCTATTACTAAGAGTTCGTAACTGACATTTATTAACTCTAATAGACAATAAATAATTGAGACAAGGTTATAAATCTGTTTAAGTAATTTAGGCATTTCCCCCGCTATCCTAGGATCCCTTTTTCCATCCACATCAATTAATTCACCTTATTTTGCTGTGTTTATTATATTAGCACTGATCCTAAAACAAATCAAGCTTGCCTCCGGCTAAACCCTTTTTACAAGTTTTTACAAGTTTTTGACAAGTTTTACAAGGTTCAATTAAGAGAATCAAGAGAGATAAGCTCTGATTTCTCTCTTCCAATATCAAATTCTCTATCCTTGTATCCATCTTCTATCCTACAATATCAATACAAGAAAAACTCTTAAGTGAGTTTCAAGATTCAATATCTTATGTTCAATTATTTGTTTATGTTCATTTAAATTCAAGTTATTTATTTCAATTCTGCACTTTCAATTCAAGTTATTCAATATTTGTTCTTCAATATCTGTTATTTACTTTCTTTAATTGTTATTTTCGATTCTCTTCAATATCTTCACCGATCCTGCTCCCTTCTGGTATCAGAGCCAGGTACGGTTCGTACCGGGTGAAAGCTATCAAAATTAGGGTGAAAATTAATTAAGCGTTGGTCATACCCTGGTAACGTTGGTCAGCGGCAGAAAGAGCGTAAGACCGTGGTCCCGTTTAGTTAATCTATCCTTAATTCTATAGTCTTACCTGATATGCACCAATAATGGCTTCGAGACTTCGAAGTTGGCTAGATCGATCAAGATCTAGGAGAGAATCAATAGTAACATCACAAGAAAGTATTCAACAGTTGATTATTCAAACTGGACAATACCTTCTCAAGATGTTCAACAAATATACCAAATGGGTCCTCTTGATTTCAAGACAGCCATGTCTGTCAAGACTCATGAGGAAACTTTGAGTATTCAACAATAATATCAAACAATACCTCTTCTTTCAGGATCTCCAATATTTCGATATTTGCAGCAAGGGTATAGATATGCCCACTATGGAATGATTCAAGTAGCTGTAAAACCATTATTCAGACAAGGTATCGACGCTCCAATATTCATGGCGCTTCGAGACAAACGTCTCAAACGCTACAAATCCTCTCTTTTAGCCATGATTCAGACTAACGTCTGTAATGGCCCAATATTCTTCAATTGCTGTCCCAATTTCTCGGTGGATCTCTCAGATCCTCTGATTCAAGATTCCTTGGTTCTTGATGTTCATCTTCAAGGAGATGAATTTGAAGAACTTTCAAAAAATTTTGCCATTATCTTTCGAGTCTATTATAGACTCATGTCCTCTCAATTAAATCCAAGACTCAATAGGTCTCTAATCCCTCTTCGAGATGAGACCCTCCTTTTACAAATTGATGCCGAAAGGCCAACAGTTTTTGTCCCTCGACGTTTGAGATGGGATGAAATTACCATACCAGATCATTTTCAAATTGCTATTCCACAAGTTCCAAGAAACATCTCCCGTACTACGGTGGATGATATAATCGAACAAAACGATGGAACTATCCTCCTTCGCTTCAGTTCTTTTAGAGAACGCCCAAGTTCTTCTTCCAATAGAAGCTTCATGGATGCAAGGTCTTCCTTTTCCGGAGTACCTTCTACACCTTGAAGCCAACCACCATCACAACCAGAAATTACAGTTGGTTTTCAAGCACCCTTACCAACATACGTCCCAGAGGACAATGAATCTATCAACACCGAAGATCTTATGGGTAATATTAACGTTATCCATAACGCAGATTTTGAGCTCAGAGAAGAATATATCTCTGAACGAGAATCGGAACCAGAATACGAACCACAAAGGAAATGGTTCGCAGATCTATCTCCAGACTGTCAACAAAATCTCAGGCAATATTGGCGTAAAGATTGTCACCGGTTACGCTGTAAACATGATTTACGATTGGTTGCCTTCATATACTTCTGTTCAACTTTCTCAACCAGATCCCTTTGAAATCCCTTCAATTAATGTCCAAACAAGTCTATACAAGAAATGGACATTAGAAGCCAATGATGAGACAATAAGCTCAATTCATCCTCCATTCAACACCATCAAACCTGCCAGAGATGTTATAGCTACGCCTCTCAAGAAAGGAAGCAACACTAATGCTCCAGTGGTAGCTAGTGATCTCCAAAAAGTCCATCAGCAACAAAACTGGACTAATCAAACCTTAGCCACAATAGCTTCTCAATTAGATCGCGTCTCCATTAGCCTCCACTCAACAGAGAAACATGTCAGATTTCCTTATGACATTTCTCGGCCTCATTTTCAACCATCCATTACCAATTTCGTACATCCAGAAACTGATTTGCTTTCACGCATATCAGAAACCTTACAATTATTACCTTCTTCTTCTTCCACAACCAATAACCAACCTCCAGCCAACTATAACGTGTCCGATAACGGTGTCAATACCCTTGACACTTGTCAGTGTCATCAAGTGATGTGATAAGTGTGAATTGATATGGTTTTATTGGTGCTAAATTCTTATTTATGCAACCTTTTATGTGCTTTTTCACACTTATCCTATGCTTTTCATGACTCTTACTTTGGGCAAGAACTGATGCCAATTTATATGTTTAAGCAGGAAATGTGCTAGAAATGCATAGATCTCCTCACGAGCTTTCCAACGCCACAAACAGGGAACAAATCGGAGCTCATATGAATAATTTAGACCCTATCGAAGTTGTGTCCAGAACACGTTTATTATATATATTTCTATGATGTTGCCGCAACGACAAATGAAAAAAAGGGACAATCAGAATAGGAAGAAGCGCGCAGGTAACTCCAGAGTCTTCCAATGCAATTGATGGATGAAGTTAAAAAATAAAGAAACTTCTTTCCAAGAGTTATTAATGGATGGAGACAATTGAATACAGAAACTTAAAGGAACTGGAAGGTCTTTATTTATTTTATGAAACTGAAGAGACTAAAAGAAACCATCAATGGACAAACAGAAAGTCTTGAATTTGACTATAATAAGGAAGGCTTTGGAAGTGAAAGGCGGCCATCAAACATCACCATTCACAACATCAGCTCTTCTCTTCATTCACACCGGCAGTCCTAACTGGAGCAGAGAGCATCACCCATCTCCACCTTTCGCTTTGCAGATTGCAGAACTGGATAGTAGAGCGGATTTAAGAGTCTCATATTCTCACCAGATGAACTCCCTACTCTCTCTATCTTTCTGTTTTGTTAGTATGTTAGGCTAAAGGATTAAATCTTGGGTGATGGGGGATTCGTGGTTAAACTGATATTATAATTATTTTACCGGTTGATTGGATATTATTTGGATTGTTCAGGTTTGTTGTTTTTATTTACGCTTTTAATAAAAGCTGCAGATTTTTATTATTAGCTTTGCGAATTTCTGTCACGATCTGACCGGTGAGTAATAGAAAGGTCATAGCAACCTGTTAATCTGTGGAAAAATTGATTAGATTAATTAATTGGACCTTCAGATGCAAGAATAATTCTCGCGCTTAATCCTTTTATTTGTATGGTATTAGTTCGTGATTCGGCCTAATGTGTTACGGATAGAAGAGCTCAATTTGACTAGGATTTAGTCTTAAAGAGATAAAAAAGAATTTTGCCAATCCGAGTCTCGATTAACCGGTGATTAATTATATAATATGGCTAGCTAGAATTCCCCTGATCCCAAGGTTCCGCTTCATTCATCTTTTTACACAATTTTATTTAATTTCCTCACTTGCTACTTTTAGTTTTTAAATCAAAACAAATGACAACCCTTTTATTTATTAATTTCTAGGATTAGATTTAATAACTAAGTCCCCGTGGATTCGACCCCGGTAGCTTCTAGTTCACTATACTCTTTGACCGGGATTTATTTTTGCAACCCGTGGGCATTTTTTAGATTTATAGATTTTCTAGGATAATTTTCTTAGTTATATCTGGTTGTCTTCAATTTCCCGTTTGCATGATGATGATTCATCCGCATCATCCTTACAACTATCCCATATGAAAATCAATATACTGATCCAGAACCAAACGCAATCTCCAGAATCACTACCAGAAAATCCAAGACGTTCTTTCAAACGGAACAAACCCGTGGATTCTTACTTCCATACCACCAAAATTATTATCCTCGGCCTACCCCTCCAAATATCCAATATGAAGAACGCTCAAAGTTTGCTTCAGCTCAATATGACGGTGCTTCTGTCTATGAATGGAACATAGATGGGAAATCAGAATATGAATTCTGAACACCCTGCAAGAAATGGACATGGCAAAGAATGCTTACAAGATGCGAAAAGTATCAGAAAAGCACGCTGCCGTTACCATTGTTTCAGGATTTACAGGCCAATTACGGCAATGGTGGGATCATGCCCTTACCCTCGACAATAAACAAGAAATCCTGAACCATCAAGTTGAAGTCTTTGATGGAGAAGACAGATCTTCCATGCAAGATGACGCATGTGATTATCTGATTATCACAATAAGTCTCCACTTCGTTGGAAATCCAAGAGAAGAATTGAACTCCAATAAGATTCTTCTCACAAATCTTCGATGTCCAACATTATCTGATTACAGATAGTACAAGGACATGTACCTTACACAAGTCCTACAACGCGAAGATTGTATGGCTAAATTCTGGAAAGAACGATTCGTTTCAGGATTGCCTACATTGTTCGCACAGCGGATTATCACCAAACTTCAAGAAGAAGTTGGTCAAGAGACCATACCTTGGGAAACAATAGCCTATGGTCAACTTTTTGCCTTTGTCAAAAAAGAGGCCCTGAACTTATGTCAAGATCTCAAAATCCAGTCCAAATATGGCAACGAAAAGGCCCAAGCTCGTAGAGAAATGGTTCTTTCTGCAAGATGTTTGGAACCGAGAAAATTACTCCTCCATCCAAGAAACAAATAGTCCACAACGATTCTCCTCCAGATCCAAACAACCTTATCGATCCAAACCACAATACCGTAAGCCCTATAAACCTTATCGTCAAAAGTACAGGTCAAATCCTAAACCTACAAGATTTGCTTCCAAGAATATCACTCAGATCACATGTTGGAAATGTGGTCGCAAGGGTCACAAGGCAGATCAGTGTCGTGTTAAGCAGAAGATCAATGAAATCTTCGCAGACGAGAAGGATCTACAAGAAAAGCTCTCCAAACTTTTGCTACAAGATAGTCCCAGTTCTTCAGAAGATGAGAATTACATTCACCAGATAGATCATGATGCTTCAAGTTCTAGTTATGAATCTACAGATGATTCTTCCGGATCTATTAATGTCATAACCAATGACATAGATTCAGCAGAACTTCTGTATGAACTCATAAACAAGATTTCCAATCCAGATGAGAAAAGGCAATATCTACAACAATTAGCCAAATTGCTTGCCTCGCAAGATTCCAAGAAAGTTCTCCCTGAACCATTTAGTATCTCCAAAACTCTTGACAAATACCCAATAGCATCAAGCAGTAATCTGTTTGGAAAAGTTCCAACTCAGGAATTACAAAGGATATTAAGATCCTCAAGCAAGAGATTCAGGCGCTCAAAGCCGAACTCCATCAGATCAAATTCGATGGATTAGGTGTGCAAGCTCGAATTTCTATTTTAGAAGCAGCAAAATGGTGGAGAAATATGTGACTACTACTTACCACATAGGCAGTGTACCTAATCGTTTTGCGGGATAGTGGATTCGTGGGGTTGTCGTACTCTTGGGGACCTCGCCGTGGATAACTGACAGTGGATTAAATTTACTGAGACTTCTAGTAAATAGATTTTATCATTTTTTAAGGAGAAGAAATAATCGAAAAACCTAACCTGAACAAAAACAAAATAATAAAACAATATTTTTGTCTTTTAAGAAAGCATCCCGGGTCAGTTCTGCTCACCTATTTTATCAATTATATTAATATAAACTTCACCACTTAAGTAATAACTCAGAAACTATAAATAATTCGTTGACGACTAAATCTAACGAACCCTAACCAGTTGCTAGAACTAGCAGCAGACTAATGCTCTAATCCGGACACAACCAATCGCATAAAGAACAGCTTCTATTTGAGACTAATTAACCTATAGCCGGATCAGACTTCTAGCTGTTAATCAGGTTTAATTTCCCATGTCTTGTTTACTATCTCAGCTCTCGCGTGTTGATTAGAAAACTACAAATATAACTTTAATAATTGATCAGAGAATTAAAGCAGATGGAGGACCGGAATTAAACTACTACTTTAGATAAAATCATAGTGGAAAGCTTAACATAACATACTTATAAAGTAAGCTCGCATCCCAAACCTGGGAGGGCTTCAGTTTATTATTTAAACATAACTAATATAAACAACGTTTAAAAAAAAAATAAGAGAAAGGGTAGAGAAAACTCCAGCTAGCAAGTCGACTCTGAATCCTAGCTCTGCTTCTGTATCGACGTCGTCCGTATTAACAATACTAATTAATGATAGAGATGTGGTGTGGTGGAAAGACAAATAAAATGGAGAAAGCGGGGAGAATAGAAATTGATGTGGTCGTATGATAGTGGAGCGAGCGCTCCGGAGAGCTGATGGTGAACGATTGTGAACTTTGGATTTTAGAAGGGGATGAAAAATACTGAAGGGAACGTAGGTTATTTATAGGAAATGTGGAGAAGTGTGAATGGAAATAAGGTAGGCGCGAGTTTGGTGAGGACGATGCTGACTGAAGCTCTGGAGATGGCGGTGGAGTTGGTGAGCAGATCGCGGAGATTACAGTCAGAGAGCAGCAATTGATTGCAGGCGGCGTCACGTGTGAATAAATTAAGGTAGGGCGCCGTCGACATTAATGAAGAGCAGTTCGAGTGCGGCGCCGCGAAGAAGGAAGAAGAAAAAAACGGAGAAGAAAACTGTTTTGGGCACGTCCGCTCGCGCCTCTGTGTTGTCCGCGTGTGCGTCCGCCCGAATCATACGCGGACGTCTCACGCTTGTCCCTGTGTCCGCCCGGGCACTGATTCCGTCCGCTTCTCCTGTCCGCTTCTAAACCACGCGGACGTGACTCTCTGCGCCCTTCTTGTCCGCTTCTCTGTCCGCGTCGATTCCAGGCGGACATCTCACGCCGTCCGCTTCCTGTGTCCGCGTCAATTACAGGCGGACGTCTCTCTTCCTGTGTCCATACGCGATATTATATATATATATATACCAGTGTACTCCAATCTTCAATCGGCTCCCGATTCTTCGTTATAAGTCCGTTTTACTCGCCGTTTGTTGCGTTGGAAAGCTCATGAGATTATCTATCCATTTACATGGCTTTTTCCTACATTTAACACATAAAATATATCAATTCATATCAAAACATAAATCTAGGAAATCATATGATAAGTGAGAAATACGACAGAAATTGCTATGAAAATAGGAAGAATTAAAGTCCTAAAAGTAGATGTATTTCTCGCTTATCACAAAAGCTTCTACTTCACTTCAAAGATACACCTGACGATCCTTCTCCAGAGCATAGTTTGCCGCCAGACTTGGGTATGATTTCCATAACATCCCAAGACCATCATCCAGAAACCCAAGCCATAAATTTCATTGAAAGATTTCGCTTTCAAAAATGGTATTCCAACATCACGCTTGTAGTTGAAGGTACCGACTTCAATTGAACAATGGTTGCTCTTATTGACTCAGGAGCGGACCGAAACTGTATCCGAGACGGATTAGTTCCTCGCCAGTATTGTTCTCCTTCTCGAGAACGATTAGTAGGTGCAGGAAATGATCCACTCAAAATCATTGCCAAAACCTCCAAACTTTCTGTCCAAAACAAGAATCTCCTTGTTAAACTACAATTTGTAGTTATCAAGAACATTAGCCAAGATATTATCCTTGGTTCTCCTTTCATTATCCAGTTGTATCCCTTCTTTGTAGATCATAAGGGATTACATGTCAAGATCAATAGAGAAAAGTATTCTTTTCTCTTTACCGAACCCATAATCCAAAAGGAACTTAATGTTCTTCATTCCAATACTCTTTACCAGCAGATCAATTCAATCACCAGAAAAGAAAGCCAGCTTCAGTTTTCCAAGGACCAACTCGCTCATGTTCGAACAGCTGAGCGACTCCAAGATTCCAGAACTCAAAAGGAGTTTCTCAAATGGAGAAAACCTTTGAAGATGTTTGCGCAGATCTACCTAATGCATTTTAGAGTAGAAAGCGTCATATTGTTCATCTTCCTTATGAAAAGGATTTTGATGAACGCAATATTCCAACCAAGGCTCGACCTATTCAAATGAATAGCGAGCATCTAGAGATTTGCAAGAAAGAGATTCAAACTCTTTTGGATAAAGGTTTGATTCGACCCTCAAAATCACCATGGACTCCAGAGCACACTAAAGTCGTGCAATCCTTAAAGCAATATACCTATTCATTACCATGCCTTACCATTCCACATCCTCAAGCCTTTCTGATAGTCGAAACTGACGCATCCAATATCGGCTATGGAGGAATACTCAAACAAAGACCAACAGGTCTTACCCAAGAGCAGTTGGTATGATTCCACTCTGGTATATGGATCGGGCCACAGCTCAACTACTCCACAATCAAAAAGGAAATTCTTTCAATTGTATTATGTATTCAAAATTTCAAGATGATTTATACAATAAATCCTTTTTACTACGTATTGATTGCAAATCTGCAAAAGACGTTTTATAAAAGGATGTTAAAAACCTAGTTTCAAAACCAATTTTTGCCCGTTGGCAAGCTATTCTTACCGTTTTCGATTTTCAAATCGAATTCATTAAAGGGGAGGATAACTCCTTACCAGATTTTCTTTCACCGCGATTTTTACAAGGAAAGATTTCAAAACAGAATAATATATCACCAGATCATATATTACCAGATTCTCACAATAAAACAATATATTCTTTCCACAGAAAATGAGTGACAAAAGCAAGGGAAAACAACCCAAGAGGGAGAAACCACAAACTTCTCAAGATTACCAGATGGTGCCATAGCAGCACCCATCATACAAGAATATACCGATTGCGCCTTCACCGACGATCACCACACAAAATCTATATGCACCATTATCCCAAGACTTCCCAGCACCAACATTTTTACAAGCAGCCAAAACACCCACAAAACTTCAATCTACCAGATCTACACAAAATACCCCCAATGGCTACCATATCAAACCAATCCAAGAAAAAATTACCCTCACCAGATATATCCAACACAACCACAAGAAATAGCCAACAGTATTGCCAAAAGGATATTTCCTCAAGAAATACATTGGCAAACCAATACACAACTCAAAACCCTCAAATACTATGAGCTTATCCTCATAGAAACCAGATCCATAGAACTGATCCATAGGTCCAACCCAAATTCCTCACAAACTGATTTTTCCAGATGTTTCATCAAGAAGGTGGTTTCAGCTAAAGAATGGGGACCAATCCATCAACCCGATCTTTCTCTATAACTTTCTACCCAAAAACCTACAATTACGTCGATTACCAGGAAGCATGGTATCGATTCCTTTTACTTCGACCAGAAACACACTCATGGTTCATTAACTTCCATGAGCGGTGTGACAAAGATTTTCCAATATGGTTCTACGATTGGTGGCGCTATTTTGGAGGATCTTCCGATATTTTACCAAAACCAGTTCAACCAAATTATGCCTATTGGCTCCAACATTACAACAGCCCATAATATACCAAAGAACTCCACTTTTTCGCCATATTCTGCGTCCCGTGGATTTTCTGTTAGACGTACAAGATTGATCAATTTTTGCCAGCACCATATCCATACTGTTTGGTTCGAGATTTTCGAATCAAATGGTGGCCCAAGTATTGGTCTAAATTCTGTTCTTACGAGAACGTCAAGGCCTATACGACCACTGGCAAGAAAACCATTACCTACAAAGACTATCAAGACGCACAAAAGGCCCTTCCTAGCTCTACAAAAACACAAGCCATCACCGGCCCAGACCCAAAACCAGAAACCTCCTCACCAAAACCATTGGCCATATGCCCAGCACCACAAAAGCCCAAATCTCCACAACAAGATGAAATGTTCCAGAAGTTCTTGGACTCGAACCCAGAACTGTCCCTTCAATACACCCAGTTCAAGATCAATCAAATACCTGATGTTAAGGTATGGGCTGATGACGAAGAGGATTCATCCTCTGCGGAATCAGTCTCTTATGATCCGTTTGGTGGACCTTTAGCCCAAGATCCTCACGCGGGTTATGAAGATTTTATTTGAAACAAGATTAAAAAACAAGTATAAAAACAAGAACAACACCATCGTCTTCCTCAAAAGGAAAACAATGGCACCCTCTCAACAAAAGCCACCAAAATGGCAACGAGCTTTTGGAAAGGATTTTGATGAACGCAATATTCCAACCAAGGCTTGACCTATTCAAATGAATAGCGAGCATCTAGAGATTTGCAAGAAAGAGATTCAAACTCTTTTGGATAAAGGTTTGATTCGACCCTCAAAATCACCATGGAGTTGCAGTGCATTCTACGTCATGAATGCCGCAGAGAAGGAGCGTGGAGTTCCACGACTCGTCATAAACTACAAACCATTAAACAAGGTTCTTCAATGGATTAGATATCCAATTCCTAACAAAAGAGATCTATTAGGCCACCTTTTCAAAGCCAAGATCTTCTCCAAATTCGACATGAAGTCTGGATTCTGGCAAATTCAGATTTCATAATCAGATCGATACAAGACTGCATTTGTTGAGAGGGTGCCATTGTTTTCCTTTTAAGGAAGACGATGGTGTTGTTCTTGTTTTTATACTTGTTTTTTTTAATCTTGTTTCAAATAAAATCTTCATAACCCGCGTGTGGATCTTGGGCTAAAGGTCCACCAAACGGATCATAAGAGACTGATTCCGTAGAGGATGAATCCTCTTCGTCATAAGCCCATACCTTAACATTAGGTATTTGATTGATCTTGAACTGGGTGTATTGAAGGGACAGTTCTGGGTTCGAGTCCAAGAACTTCTGGAACATTTCATCTTGTTGTGGAGATTTGGGCTTTTGTGGTGCTGGGCATATGGCCAATGGTTTTGGTGAGGAGGTTTCTGGTTTGGGTCTGGGCCGGTGATGGCTTGTGTTTTTGTAGAGCTAGGAAGGGCCTTTTGTGCGTCTTGATAGTCTTTGTAGGTAATGGTTTTCTTTCTAGTGGTTGTATAGGCCTTGACGTTCTCATAAGAACAGAATTTAGACCAATACTTGGGCCACCATTTGATTCGAAAATCTTGAACAAACAGTATGGATATGGTGCTGGCAAAAATTGATCAATCTTGTACGTCCAACAGAAAATCCACGGGACACAGAATATGGCGAAAAAGTGGAGTTCTTTGGTATATTGTAGGCTGTTGTAATGTTGGAGCCAATAGGCATAATTGGTTGAACTGGTTTTGGTAAAATATCGGAAGATCCTCCAAAATAGCGCCACCAATCGTAGAACCATATTGGAAATCTTTGCCACACCGCTCATGGAAGTTAATGAACCATGAGTGTGTTTCTGGTCGAAGTAAAAGGAATCGATACCATGCTTCCTGGTAATCGACGTAATTGTAGGTGTTGGGTAGAAGGTTATAGAGAAAGATCGGGTTGATGGATTGGTCCCCATTCTTTGGCTGAAACCACCTTCTTGATGAAACATCAGGAAAAATCAGTTTGTGAGGAATTTGGGTTGGACCTATGGGTCAATTCTATGGATCTGGTTTCTATGAGGATAAGCTCATGGTATTTGAGGGTTTTGAGTTGTGTATTGGTTTGCCAATGTATTTCTGGAGGAAAAATCCTTTTGGCAATACTGTTGGCTATTTCTTGTGGTTATGTTTGGATATATCTGGTGAGGGTATTTTTTCTTGGATTGGTTTGATATGGTAGCCATTGGGGGTATTTTGTGTAGATCTGGTAGATTGAAGTTTTGTGGGTGTTTTGACTGCTTGTAAAAATGTTGGTGCTGGGAAGTCTTGTGATAATGGTGCATATGGATTTTGTGTGGTGATCGCCGGTGAAGGCGCAATCGGTATATTCTTGTATGATGGGTGCTGCTATGGCACCATCTGGTAATCTTGAGAAGTTGTGGTTTCTCCTCTTGGGTTGGTTTCCCTTGCTTTTGTCACTCATTTCTGTGGAACTAATTTTTTATTGTTCTGTGAAAGAAGATATCTGATCTGGTAATATATGATCTGGTGATATATTATTCTGTTTTGAAATCTTTCCTTGTAAAAATTTGCGTGAAAGAAAATCTGGTAAGAAGTTATCCTCCCCTTTGATGAATTCAATTTGAAAATCAAAAACAGAAAGAATAGCTTGCCAACAGGCAAAATTGGTTTTGAAACTAGGTTTTTAAACATCCTTTTATAAAACGTCTTTTGCAGATTTACAATCAATACGTAGTAAAAAGGATTTATTGTATAAATCATCTTGAAATTTTGAAATACATAATACAATTGAAAGAATTTCCTTTTTGATTGTGGAGTAGTTGAGCTGTGGCCCGATCCATATACCAGAGTGGAATCATACCAACTGCTCTTGGGTAAGACCTGTTGGTCTTTGTTTGAGTATTCCTCCATAGCCGATATTGGATGCGTCAGTTTCGACTATCAGAAAGGCTTGAGGATGTGGAATGGTAAGGCATGGTAATGAATAGGTATATTGCTTTAAGGATTGCACGACTTTAGTGTGCTCTGGAGTCCATGGTGAAGGATTCTTTGTAATCTGGAATAAAGAAGCTTGCAATGTTGACGAAGTCTGGGAAAGAAATCTGAAAGATAATTAAGACATCCTAAGAATCTTTGCAATTGATTCTTTTCTTTGATTTCATCTGGAAATTTGGAAAACATTTCCAAGCTTCTTTGGATGAGAGTAATGGTGTTTTGAAAGATATTGTGTCCAAGGAATCGTATATTGACCTGGAACAACTTCATCTTGGGTTTGGAAACAACTAGACCATTAGTCTTGATGACCGAATGGAATGTTTTGAGATGCTTGAAGTGTTGTTCTATGGAATCTGAAAAGACTAAGACATCATCGATATAAACAATGATGAAAGTTGAATATGGTGTGAGGATGTCGTTCATGACATTCTGGAATTCCGATGGAGCATTTTTTAGGCCGAATGGCATTACGTTCCATTCGTAATGACCAAATGGGACAACAAATGCAGTCTTGTATCGATCTGATTCTGAAATCTGAATTTGCCAGAATCCAGACTTCATGTCGAATTTGGAGAAGATCTTGGCTTTGAAAGGTGGCCTAATAGATCTCTTTTGTTAGGAATTGGATATCTAATCCATTGAAGAACCTTGTTTAATGGTTTGTAGTTTATGACGAGTCGTGGAACTCCACGCTCCTTCTCTGCGGCATTCATGACATAGAATGCACTGCAACTCCATGGTGATTTTGAGGGTCGAATCAAACCTTTATCCAAAAGAGTTTGAATCTCTTTCTTGCAAATCTCTAGATGCTCGCTATTCATTTGAATATGTCAAGCCTTGGTTGGAATATTGCGTTCATCAAAATCCTTTTCATAAGGAAGATGAACAATATGACGCTTTCTACTCCAAAATGCATTGGGTAGATCTGCGCAAACATCTTCAAAGGTTTTCTCCATTTGAGAAACTTCCTTTAGAGTTCTGGAATCTTGGAGTCGCTCAGCTGTTCGAACATGAGCGAGTTGGTCCTTGGAAAACTGAAGCTGGCTTTCTTTTCTGGTGATTGAATTGATCTGCTCGTAAAGAGTATTGGATTGAAGAACATTAAGTTCCTTTTGGATTATGGGTTCGGTAAAGAGAAAAGAATACTTTTCTATTGATCTTGACATGTAATCCCTTATGATCTACAAAGAAGGGATACAACTGGATAATGAAAGGAGAACCAAGGATAATATCTTGGCTAATGTTCTTGATAACTACAAATTGTAGTTTAACAAGAGATTCTTGTTTTGGACAGAAAGTTTGGAGGTTTTTGGCAATGATTTTGAGTGGATCATTTCTTGCACCTACTAATCGTTCTCGAGTAGGAGAACAATACTGGCGAGGAACTAATCCTTCTCGGATACAGTTTCGGTCCGCTCCTGAGTCAATAAAAGCAACCATAGTCATCCTGAAGTCGGTACCTTCGACTACAAGTGTGATGTTGGAATACCATTTTTGAAAGCGAAATCTTTCAATGATATTTATGGCTTGGGTTTCTGGATAAGGGTCTTGGGATGTTATGGAAATCATACCCAAGTCTGGCGGCAAACTATGCTCTGGAGAAGGATCTTCAGGTGTATTTTTTGAAGTAGAAGCTCTTGCTGCTTCTAAGATAGAAATTCGAGCTTGCACACCTAATCCATCGAATTTGATCTGATGGAGTTCGGCTTTGAGCGCCTGAATCTCTTGCTTGAGGATCTTAATATCCTTTTGTAATTCCTGAGTTGGGACTTTGCCAAACAGATTACTGCTTGATGCTATTGGGTATTTGTCAAGAGTTTTGGAGATACTAAATGGTTCAGGGAGAACTTTCTTGGAATCTTGCGAGGAAAGTAGCTTGGCTAATTGCTCCCTTCTGGTATCAGAGCCAGGTTCGGTTCGTACCGGGTGAAAGTTATCAAAATTAGGGTGAAAATTAATTAAGCGTTGGTCAGACCCTGGTAACGTTGGTCAGCGGTGTGGAGGGTGATTTTTCAGTATGAGGGGGGTCTATCTAAATATGATCTGACTGAAAAGCTGAGATCCTAGAAAATGTCATTCTGTGGAGGGTGGAAACCCGTTATTCTGGCAACCCTCAAATACCTACTAAATCGTTAGTCTTTCCCAGAAAGTATAAGGGGAGTGTAAGTGAACACTACACCCGCTCTCGATGGGCCCCACGCGGACTTATGCCTCTATAAGGCGGAATTGACTAGAGTCGCCACCTAGTTTGACCTAAGGAACTAGGAAGGAAGGAGAAGGGTTCTAAGAACCGTTGATTGACTCTGATGATTTGTTGCCTATGGATAGGACTTATCTGATCATACTAGAGATTCTGTGTGGGTTCGCACTGGGTTACCGCCCCTTAGAAGTGACAACGACCGCGACTTCGGATTGGTGCCCGAGGAAACCTCGGTCTCCAATTGTCAGGATTACCTTCTTTCAAAACCTTTTTAGGGAGATTCATTTAAAAGCCAAGGATAGGCTTAGGATGAGAAGAAAGAGAGAGTGGATGAGGTGAGCTTTTCTGCCAAGCTAGCGCCTAGAAGAGGGAATTGGGGAATTCGAAGTAGTGAAGATTTGGGAAAAGTCCAAGGTTGAGTGAATATACAAAACTCGAAATCTGAGGGTTTGAAGTTTGTGGGGATTCAAAGAAGGTTTAAGTGCTTTGAGAGATATGAGAGCCACCTTAGAAGGGCAAAAAGGGGTTTTTTTTTTTGAATGGGGTCGCACCCTGGATGGGCTGCCTACGTACTCAACTCCATGTTGAGATCAGACCTTACGTAGTTCAGAATTTTAGGATTTTGGAATTTTGATGTTTGATGTGTGGGATTTTATAGTCTGTGAGACGCTCGGGTCTATGAGACGTTTGAAATCTTAAGATGTCGAAATCTATGAGACGCTCGGATCTGTGAGACACTCGGTCTGTGAGATGCTCTGGTCTGTGAGATATTCGAATCATTAGAATAGCAAAGTCTGTGAGACGCTCGGGTCTGTGAGACAATACGGGGTTGTTTGGAGGTGAGATGGCTGAGTGAAAAATGGCATTTTGATTGATGTGAGGTCGCACCCTGTGTGGGTTGCCTACGTACTCAACTCCCTGTTGAGATCAGACCTTACGTAGTTCAGTATTTTTTGGGGGTTTTGGAGATTTTGGAGATGTTTGAGTTTGTGTGGCACTCGGGCCGATGAGACTTTGGGGTATTCAAATGGTGGAAAGAATGAGATATCGAAGTCTGTGAGATGCTAGGGTCTATGAGACATTTGAAACCTTGAGATGTCGAAGTCTGTGAGATGCTCGGGTCTGTGAGACACTCGGGTCTGTGAGACGCGTAGGTCTGTGAGATATTCGAATCATTGGAATGACAAAGTCTGTGAGACGCTCGAGTCTGTGAGACATTTTGAGTGTGGGGAAATTGGATTTTGGAGTATATGAGATTCTGAGGAGTTTTGAAGCTTTCAAGGAGTTTGAAGTTGGAATTTGAGATTTACGAAATTTGAAATTATTTGGGATTGAAATGAATTGTTGAATGAATCGGAATTTGAAATGGGTTTTCAAAGTGAATGAATTTTTGAATTGAGCTAGAATTGAATGAATTTTGAATTGAGCTAGAATTGAATGAATTTTGAATTGAAATGAATCAGAATTTTGGATTGACTTGGAATCGGAATAGAATTGAAGTTGAATTGAAAATGAATTGAATGAATTTTGAGTTGGATTAATAGAATCGAGATGAATTTTGAATGAATTGGAATTGAATTAATTTTGAACTGAATTGAAGAAGGATTGGGTTTATTGAATTATTTGAGCCTAATTGAGTTGAATTGGGCCGAATTGAATTGATTTGGGATTGGTTTGAATGAGTGGATTTGAAGTTGAACTGATTTCATTTTGGGCTGATTTATGAATTGAATTGGGATTGGAATAGAATTGGGTTTAGGCCAATCTTGAATTGAATTTGGGCCGGATCAAAATTTTGGGTCAAGGTCAATGTTTTGGTCAAGGTAAAGGTCGAAGTTCAGGTGGTCAAGGTTCAAGTCAAAGTTCAAGTGGTCAAGATTCAGGTCAAAGCTCGGGTCAAGGTCCAGGTCAAAGTCAGGTGGTCAAGGGTTTGAGTCAAGGTTCAGGTCAAAGTTTGGGTCAAGGTCCAGGTCATGGTCAAAGTTCTGATCAAAGTTCGGATGGTCAAGGCTTGGGACTTGGATTATTTTTTGTGGACTCATGGGTGAGTTTTTTGAGATTTGGAGAGGATTTGATTTGGGTTGGACTTGAAGTGTTGGGCTAAAGGGTTGATTTGTGGGCTTGGGTCTATTTTGGACTTTGGGCCGTGGACTTTGAGTTTTGGGCCGTGGACTTTGGACTTGGGCCATGGGTTTTGGGCCTCAAATTGGGTTTGATTTTTGAATGATCTAGAAGTAGAATTTGTTTTTTTTTTGGATTTTCACTAGCACCATTGATTGTGAATTTTATTCTTATCACTATAGATTGTTTGGAAAGTTTTTTTTTTTAGGAGAGATATTACCCACAAACAGGTACTACGACCCTCGGGTACTACGACCTTAATGTGGGTAACATCTATGAATGGTCCTAGGGCTTTTCTAAAGAGGCCCACATAATGTTGTAGGCTTGAACCGATAACACGGTCCTCAAACGAAAGGGTAACCTATGGGCTTCTAGGTTTACCTATGACTGGGTCTCCATATCGGGCTGGGCCCAACAATTACCCAACTAGCTATAATAGATAACAAATTAGACTGATAATGGGAATCTTACAAAACTGAAAAAAAGACGGATACATGCATTCCCCATTCTTTTAAGTTTTGCAATTGTAGAGTAAATCAAACGACAACATCAATTTTTGTAGCGCACAACGATTCTTGACAAGATTCTAAAAGTGATCAAGATAATAGTCTAGGCCAGTCTTACATGCCTAGTTAACACGCAATTAACAGCAAGTAGTACAGAAAGTGCATATACACACATAATGCTTGAAACGACATAAATCTAAAAG
Source organism: Limonium bicolor (assembly GCA_023374045.1). Taxonomy (NCBI): domain Eukaryota; kingdom Viridiplantae; phylum Streptophyta; class Magnoliopsida; order Caryophyllales; family Plumbaginaceae; genus Limonium; species Limonium bicolor. The sequence continues at coordinate 153,353,209 of CM041778.1, read as the reverse complement.
AGATGAGTGAACATGGAGTTATTGACTATTTGACCAGAGGATTGACAATAGTGCGAAAAGAAAATTTAGCTGGTAAATGTTTTATCCCACAAAAGCTTATTTGAAGCCCCGAAGTCCAGTCTGGCCGAAAGTCCACACGTCTGGTCCAAGCTTGCGAGCCTGGTCTACGTCTGCGAGCTTCACCCAAACCCGTCCAAAGATCCCAGCGGAGGTACCTCAACCAACATACGTAATACATGACATTAGCGAAATAAAACCAGAAATAAACACAAAGCAACAAATTACTGCAAATCTATTTTGTATGGGACCAACGAGCTAGGGAAAACAAAGTCCAGATGAGAAATAACAGATCAATCGAACCTAGAACGATCCTGTACGAACAGATTCAAACGAGTCTGTAGACACCAAAAATTCTCACCCCATAAAGCAAATTCCGAAATAATAAACACAATAAGAGGGGTCGTCGCTTTCTTTGTCAAACACGTATTGACGTGCATGCCAAAATGAAACCATCGTTTTATAGTCTTTTTCAAAGCATTTCATAAAACACGATTTTGCTAAAACGAATTTTCAAACGACAATACGGTTTTAAACTCATCACGTTTTGAATCTTATTTTTATTTGTATCCCATAATTTCATCTCACTATATTATTGTTCTCATTCGTATTGTATACTTTCCTTCTGAAACGGTAACATTTTTTTTAGATGAATTATCCGGTCAGAATTAAGGCTTTTGTATTATTTCCTCCATCTATGTGTTGAGTTCTGAGTTAGCTTAGTCAGTTAGCATGTCCACTGGAAAATCAACAGGTAGGGGGGTTCGAATCTGGCGAACAATTGGACGCGTTCTATTTTCTTCCCCGCCCGCAGAAGAACTCTTGTTTTTATTTCGTATGCTAATATACTGAGTTCTGTCATAGTTTAACCGGTGGAAGCATGCAAGGGGTACGCTAGAGGTCACGAGTTCGAGACTGGGAAGCTGCTAAAACTCATTTTGCCTCTTCTATCCCCCTGGTCCGATTTTTGCCCCAGTTAAAGCCCACTTCTATTAGTCAGTCCATGAATCCAGCCCAAATGAAACCCTAAATGGACATCTGTTTACTCCCTCTTTCATTATAAAACTACCAAAAACCCTACAGTAAGGGGACGGTTTTTCTCGACTCAGCAGACATCAATCCCAACACTCTCATTCCATTTTGTCCAGTTCTCTGCATACTGCTCCCGAGCTCGAAAGAAACAAAAAACCAGAAAAAGCCTGCGCCTCCCTTTTCTCTTCGAAATCGAAGAAAATTCTTCGACACCTTCGAAATCTTCTTCCGCCATTAACGTTTTGCTTTTCCACCACTGATTCTCGCCAGGATATCCTACCCCGCCTCGTCTTCTCCTTCACATTACTGAGCTGAGTAAGTTCCTTCCTGTGTGCTAACGATTCGAAGAAGAATCTCAACTTCTTCTGCCCCTTCGTTCTGTTTTCTTTTATTTTGTTTCTCTTTCAGACGTCGAAACCAGAGCTTCGAGCTCCCATCTCGCTTGTCTCTGGTTTCATGTAGACCAGGTTGATTTTTACGTTTTCATTCGTTGTTTTAAGTTCCACGGTATAATGAGCTCCTCGGGTAATTGTTTTAAATTCCGACTTCACCATTTCACCTTCTCCTTCACATAACCGAGCTTACTTTAATTTCTGTCTACCCTGGCAGTTTTCTGTACTTGCATCGGGCATTCTTTTTTTCTGATCGTTCCGCTCTATCCTCGTATAAACCTTTGGGTGATTATCGAGCCTGATACGGACAAAGATCCATGAACAGGGGGGGGGCTACACATTGCGGATCAGTGTTTTCAATTATAGTTCATAATTATGCTGTGATTTTCATAAACCTCTTATTCCTCGCGAGGAAATTTGCTATTGAGTGGAGAAAGTTTTCGTTGGTTTTTTAATAATCTCTGCTATGGCTTTAAATGTTGGCATGGAGCTGTCGTTTTTCTCCTCCGAAAAGGTATCGAGTTCCATGTATCTTATTTGCTACATCTCCCGACTCACAACTGCTCTCGGCTGATATATTTGTTCTTATACTGTCACTTTGTTCTCTTGATCTGGATATCTGTTGAGACTTGATTTGAAAAGGCATACCCTCTACTGTCAACGAGGTTGCAGTGTCTGATCCTTATCTTTAAATCCTGCAATCGCTTTGTCTGTTAGTCTTGTGTTGGAACAGGGTTGGTGATACTCATCTAATGCACCCAGATTTTCTTGCTTCCCCATAGAGCCCACCACCGACTGAAATGACATGGGAAGAATCTGTTCCCTGGGTTTGAAACATTGCATTATATTCAGTCTCCATTATTCATCAGCAGTTCCATATTCTTATGTGTTTTAACCTGCTCAGATGCTAACCTTGATGAACTAATTTGAATCGCTTATTGTTATTGTCTTGGTGTTTATTGTTTCGTTTGCTTACAGGAAACCTTATGTCTCCATCTCGGGTATTTATACTCTGAACTAATTCATGGTCTTTGTATTCTGTGTCATGCTATGATGGTGTGCGTGACTGCAATCTGACTCATGTTCATGTACATTCTGTTGTCTTACGCTTCATACCCTGGTGCATGAGCAAGTCTGATCTGATTAATTCCTTTGTTTGCGACCAAGTGTAATGACAGAGAAATGCTAGGTTAATTGATGACTGAAATGCTGTTACTCCCTTATGCCTGAAATCGAATCTAATAACTATGCGGAACCAGCTTCTGAATCTGATAAATCACAGCTGTCTTCTAGTCCATCAGTTTGTATTTGTTTAGGAGTTCCTAAGAATCGGTTGTTTATATGGCTGAGAATTATACATTCGAAGTCAGTGCTAAGTTGAGGATACCAAACTTGAATGACCTAGGAACGGTTTAGTTGGCTTCTGCACTACCTTGGAGATTCAGATAGAGATGAATGAAAAATGGCAAATCGATAAACTGATATAATGAGCTACTTTATGGCTATTTTTGCTTGGGTTAGTAACTTCAGGCTGCGTTTTGTAATTACCGGTTAAGACTTACGACATTAGGGCTCCGAGGTTCTGTTGTTTGATGATGGAATATGTACGTAGCTATAAAAAAAACAGGACCTGTTTGGTTAAAATTTCATTGTATTTTTTGTATTATTCATCATGTCGCATGGTTTGCTCTTTAATTGTTTATGTTACGCCATACATGTATACACTTAGTACGTTACAGTTTTGCTTTATTTCATTGCACTTATTTATATTTATTATGTAAACCCTAGATGGCCCCCTAGGTCACCCCTTTGTCTTTTGATCAAAGTCTTGGAAGGTACCCCACAGCTAGCTTATTTCTGATTTGCTTTGTGGGGAATAATACCATCCAAAACTTTGAAATTCTTTTAAGCCTTGAGGGTACCCCACAGCTAGCTTATTTCTGATTTGCTTTGTGGGGAATAATACCTTCCAAACATTTTAAAGCCTATCCCAAACCATCCTTGATTTCACTAAAAAACTTTACCCAAAAAAAAATGGAAAAGAAAAAGAAAGAATTCAGAATAATGCTTATAGCTTAAGGTTTCTCATTCCAAGTCCCTCCAATTTTTCAACTCCTCTAAATCGAATTGTCTCTCACTTTTAATTGATGTTTCATCTCAAAAAAGAAATCTTGATTTATTTTAAGCTAAAAATTGACCCGCTTCTAAATTTGGCCCCCCCCAATCTCAGCCCAGTACAAATCTACCCAAAACCCAAGTCCGGCCCAATTCCAAAAGTCCGGCCCATCAGTCTGATTCAGCCCATTAGCCCAGGCCCCAAACCTGAAGGCCCATCACACACTCGGCCCAAACACCCACATCCGCCCAAAGCCCATCCGGCCCAATTCCAAAGTGGCCCCAAGCCCAAGTGGCCCATTAGTCCGATCCGCCCATTACCCAAGATCCAAGCCCAAATCCAACAAGTAATCCATGGCCCAAAACCATAAAGACCCATGTCTCAAATAAGGCCCAAGTCCACAAAGCTAAGTCCACAATCAAGCAAGCCTAAGTCCACAAAAATCAAGTTAAGTCCACAAGAATCAAACCTTGAACCAAAGGTTGACCTTTGACCTGAAAATTGACTGAATGTTGACTTTGACCAAAACCTTGACCCAATCATTGACCAAACCCGAACATTGACCCGGTTCATCTTCCAATACAAGTCAAATCAAATCAATTCCAATACATGTTTCAAACCCGATTCCTTTCAATTCACTTTCAACTTGTAAATTCCTTTCAAAATCTAAAAACCCGAAAAGAATTTCAAAACCATCATTTTATTCAAGTCTCATCAAGTTTTCAAAGAAACCATTTTGTGGAATTTAAAAGGAAAAACTCTTCTCACATCACAGAAAACTCTTCTCCATTGCAGAAAGTTCTTCTCACATATACAGAAAGTTTTCTCCTAAAACATTTCTCAAAATCAGTGTTTCTTTACCGAGAATTCCGAACAACTTCGAAGCTTTTTTTTCCAACTCAGTTTTTAACTCAAATAAACCGTTTTCGGGGAGCAAGTAATGTCTAACCCCTTCAAAACGTTTCCTCCATGGTTAGGACATCACTTGTCTTCCTTCCCCAAAATAAAAATCCGAGGCGGGGCACTGGGGTCATAACCTCCCTTGTCGCAGTCTGGATCTCTTTAGGCGGGGCATTAGGGTGACAAACCTCCCCTAATTGCAGCCTAGATTTTTACAAGGCGGGGTGCTAGGGAAGTAACGACCTTCCTAGTTGCAGCCGGGATTTTAGAATCGTCTAACTCCCTTCCGCTCGATTTCAATGTTTTCGGATTTTAATGTTTTAAAACCCGGGAGTTAGAGACGTTATTAGGGTTCGACCGAGAACATCTCATTCATGGTGTTTCTCTCTTAATCCTATTTTTCGACATAAATTCATTGCCCCATCTTTCGAGCCTCGGCACTTACCATTAATTAAGTGTCGTGTTCGAGGGGGTACATAGGGTAATCCCTCGGGATTATCCGCCCTTTTACAACAAAAAATGATTTTTCAGTTTTAAAGACTTTAAGAGAGACAATTCTGAATACCCCAATCTAACATCTCCATTAGAGCTTTAGGACCCATAAACACTTCTCAATCCTCCTTTTAACCAACTCTAAGTCAATTCTTGAAGACTTCTAGAAACTTGAAGCATCTTCAGAACCCGAATACTTGTAAACCAAGCATCCTCTTCCATACTCGATCGTTTTGAAAACCCGAGTTTCTCCTCAACACTTTCAACTTCCCAAAACACTTCAAAAACCCGACCATTTCAAGATCCGAACTTCACAAACACAAACAACTCAATTCCACCAAATAATCCGAAACCCCTTAACTCCACCACAAATGACCAATTACTCCTCAAAACTCCCATCATCCTCTTAATCCCCGTGAAAGCCAAAACAACCTCAAGCCTCTCAAAACAATCAAAACCTCTCAATGCTTCAATCAAACCAATCCAAGACCAGCCTACTGTTCTAAATCGTCTAATCCTCAACCCGCACTCAATCCTATCCTTTGGCTTTTATTTGAATCTCTCTAATAAGGTTTTGAAAGAAGGCAATCCCGACAATTGGAGACCGAGGCTTCCTCGGGCACCAATCCAAAGTCGTGGTCGTTGCCACTTCTAAGGGGTGTAACCCAGTGCGAACCCACACAGAATCTCTGACGCAACCAGCTAAATCCTATCCATAGGGAACAACCTCAGAGTCAACTAACGGTTCTTAGAACCCTGTTCCTTTCCTTCCTAGTTCATTTAGGTCAAACTAGGTGGCGACTCTAGTCAATTCCGCCCTTAGGGCATAAGTCCGCGTGGAGCCCATTGAGAGTGGGTGTAGTGCGCACTTGCATTCCCCTTTATGCTTTCTGGGAAAGACGGACGATGTAGTAGGTATTTGAGGGCTGCCATGAATAACGGGTTTTCACCCTCCACAGAATGGCAAATTCTTAGGATCTAGACTTCTTAGTTAGACCGTATTTTAGATAGACCCCCCTCATACCGAAAAATCACCCTCCACAGAGTCTACATAATCAGAACTTAGAACAAGCCAGTTGAGATTTGAATAAATCCAATAGAATCAAAACAGTTCAAGGTTATATCCAGATTGGTCAGCTCGAAGTGGGTGATTGAATCAACAACACGATGAATAAATCGCACATGTTCACCACTTCACAGAACAAGGAGCTAGACTTTCAAAATCAGTCACCAGATGAAGAATGCGTCAGAGGCTAGCAAACATTTAAAGGAAAACGGCAGAGCATAAACTAAAACGGGTTTTACATATAGGACGAGTAAATGACGCGGAAGTGCTTTGAATTCAAGAACTACTACCGGGGGAGATTAGGACTAGCAAGTTTTATTGACAGAGAGCGCTCAAGATTCTTGAACTGAAACCAAACTCTAGTTCTTGCCATGTTCGTGAACTGCAGAGTTCATACCAGTCTGTGTATTTGCCCATTGATTTATACAGAAATCAAAGGCAAGCAAAAGGAGGCAAACCAACAGCAGAGAAACTTAGTTGAAGAATTCGTACTGAAAGGAAGGATAAAAAACACGTCCATCCTTTTGTAATCCCAAATACGAAACAAAAATACAAACTCAAATAAAGCTGTCGTTCTATATTCGCTCGAACCAGAGACTTACGAAACAAGGATTCGTAGCTCTAGTCCTGGGATGTCAACAAAAGTACATAAAACCGTCATTCTATGCTTTTCCCGAACTAGAGACCTACGAAACGGCGATTCATAGTTCCAGTTCTAGAATCTGAACAAAAATACAACAGAGGAAGAAGAGATAGAGGTAGGGAGTAGACTCTTCCCGAGGGGACGCATCTCCGACAAAGCCCGATGGACTTACCTCACCGTCACCGAGTTGGTTCCGTGTGAGCTTAGAACTCGAAATTTGAACGGGGTGAACGAATGGAGAAGGTCGATTCGCGAATGATGGTTGAATTTTCATGGTGATTCAGACTAGATTGTCCAAGAAGATGATCGACAAGAACAATAGGGAAGAAGGTGATGGTGGCGGTGGTGGTTTTACGGTGATGGAAGCGTGCGTGGTGATTTCTGACGGGGAAGGCGAGAAAAAATAAGGAAGAAGAGTTCCAGGGCTTCGATGGGTTTTTTAAAAGATGAGTCTAGAGAATTGGAAGTTTCAGAAGATCATATGTTGTCGGCTGGTCTTGGGATCTGCCTCTACAGTAGGGTTTATGTCTGTATTTATAGAAATAGAGAGCTAGGTTTGGGGAAGATATTGGTCCAGCGACAAAAAATGAAACAGGACTATGTCATTCCCGAGAATCGAAACGGGGTCTGTGCTCTCCTCCTCAGGACATCAACCAGTTGCCCTAAGGCGAAATTCAACATGTTCACACGAGATTTACTAACTAACCGCTATTACGAGTTGAGGGGAAAGAAGGAAAAAGAAAAACAGCCCACACCCATATGGAATCGAACACAATACCTAGAGATTTTCAAGTAAGCACTTTAACCGGGTGTGCTACACCCGAATTTGATACATTGCAAGAAATAAACTAAACTTCGTATTCGAATCGGGTGACATTTCTAAAAATGATATTGTCCTAAACGGAAATGTACAGTGAAATGTATGAGTTTAATCCAACAAAACAAAAATTTTCTTTCATAAGGGTCGTGAAATTATGGAACGTAGATGATAAAAATACAGAACGTAATGAAATACAAAATAACGAAATACCATAGTACATAAAATAATGAAATAGTACTAGTATGATGGAAATTAAATATAAGTGAGTGCAAAAAATGGAAATGGAATCAAATATGTACGAATAGCAGTAAATAAGATAGAAGAAATAAGTAGCAAAATGAAATGAGAGGAGGGGTTTCATCGAATTAGTGACAAGATGAAATATGCTAGTATAAAAGTGAAAATGTACATAAAATGATAAAAATGATTCTAAATAACAATGATAAAGACAAAAAATAAAAACAAGTACTAATAAAGAAAATACAAGTAAAAGTATCAATGAAATGAAATGAGATAAAATAAACAAGTAACAAAATAGCATGAACCAAAATAAAAGCGAATTTGTAAACAAATAAGCAAATACAACAGAACTGACTAACATGAAATAAATCAAAAACAAATGGTAAAATAAGTAAATAACGACAAGGGACGGGTTTGAAATGGACGTTTTGAAAATTGATTTAGCACATTTGTCATAAAATGACTTTCATTTTGGTACGTAGATGAATAATTTTTGAAAAGAAAGGCGACGACCCTCTTATTTTATTTATTTTTTGAATTTTGTTTTTACGGGGTGAGAATTTTTGGTGTCTACAAGCGGCATAAAGAGCGTAAGACCGTGGTCCCGTTTGGGTTGGTCCCGTTTAATTAATCTATCCTTGATTAGCATAGTCTAACCTGTTATGCACCAATAATGGCTTCGAGACTTCGAAGTTGGCTAGATCGATCAAGATCTAGGAGAGAATCAATAGTAACATCACAAGAAAGTATTCAACCAGTTGATTATTCAAACTGGACAATACCTTCTCAAGATGTTCAACAAATATACCAAATGGTCCTCTTGATTTCAAGACAGCCATGTCTGTCAAGACTCATGAGGAAACTTTAAGTATTCAACAACAATATCAAACAATACCTCTTCTTTCAGGATCTTCATATTTCGATATTTGCAGCAAGGGTATAGATATGCCCACTATGGAATGATTCAAGTAGCTGTCAAACCATTATTCAGACAAGGTATAGATGCTCCAATATTTATGGCGTTAGAGACAAACGTCTCAACGCTATAAATCTTCTCTTTTAGCCATGATTCAGACTAACGTCTGTAATGGCCCAATATTCTTCAATTGCTGTTCCAATTTCTCGGTGGATCTCTCAGATCCTCTGATTCAAGATTCCTTGGTTCTTGATGTTCATCTTCAAGGAGATGAATTTGAAGAACTTTCAAAAATTTTGCCATTATCTTTCGAGTATTATAGACTCATGTCCTCTCTTAAATCCAAGACTCAATAGGTTTCTAATCCCTCTTCGAGATGAGACCCTCCTTTTACAAATTGATGCCGAAAGGCCAACAGTTTTTGTCCCTCGACGTTTGAGATGGGATGAAATTACCATACCAGATCACTTTCAAATTGCTATTCCACAAGTTACAAGAACATCTCCCGTACTACGGTGGATGATATAATCGAACAAAACGATGGAACTATCCTCCTTCGCTTCAGTTCTTTAGAGAACGCCCAAGTTCTTCTTCCAATAGAAGCTTCATGGATGCAAGGTCTTCCTTTTCCGGAGTACCCTCAACACCTAGAAGCCAACCACCATCACAACCAGAAATTACAGTGGGTTTTCAAGCACCCTTACCAACATACGTCCCAGAGGACAATGAATCAATCAACACTGAAGATCTTATGGGTAATATTAACGTTATCCACAACGCAGATTTTGAGCTCAGAGAAGAATATATCTCTGAACGAGAATCAGAACCAGAATACGAACTACAAAGGAAATGGTTCGCAGATCTATCTCCAGACTGTCAACAAAATCTCAAGCAATATTGGCATAAAGATTGTCATAGGTTACGCTGTAACATGACAATTTACGATTGGTTGCCTTCATATACTTATGTTCAACTTTCTCAACCAGATCACTTTGAAATCCCTTCAATAATGTCCAAACAAGTCTATACAAGAAATGGACATTAGAAGCCAATGATGAGACAATAAGCTCAAGTCATCCTCCATTCAACACCATCAAACTAGCCAGAGATGTTATAGCTACGCCTCTCAAGAAAGGAAGCAACACTAATGCTCCGGTGGTAGCTAGTGATCTCCAAAAAGTCCATCAGCAACAAAACTGGACTAATCAAACCTAGCCACAATAGCTTCTCAATTAGATCGCGTCTCCATTAGCCTCCACTCAATAAGAAACAGGTCAGATTTCCTTCTACATTTCTCGGCCTCATTTTCAACCATCCATTACCAATTTCGTACATCCAGAAACTGATTTGCTTTCACACATATCAGAAACCTTACAATTATTACCTTCTTCTTCTTCCACACCAATAACCAACCTCCAACCAACAATAACGGTGTCAATACCCTTGACACTTGTCAGTGTTAGTCAAGTGATGATGATTCTCCGCATCATCCTTACAACTATCCCATATTGAAAATCAATTTACTGATCCAGAACCAAACGCAATATCCAGAATCACTACCAGAAATCCAAGACGTTCTTTCAAACGGAACAAACCCGTGGATTCTTACTTCCATACCACCAAAAATTATTATCCTCGTCCTACCCCTCCAAATATCCAATATGAAGAACCTCAAAGTTTGCTTCAGCTCAATATGACGGTGCTTCTGTCTATGAATGGAACATAGATGGGAAATCAGAATACGAAATTCTGAACACCCTGCAAGAAATGGCATGGCAAAGAATGCTTACAAGATGCGAAAGGTATCAGAAAAGCACGCTGCCGTTACCATTGTTTCAGGATTTACAGGCCAATTACGGCAATGGTGGGATCATGCCCTTACCCTCGACAATAAACAAGAAATCCTGAACCATCAAGTTGAAGTCTTTGATGGAGAAAGACAGATCTTCCATGCAAGATGACGCATGTGATTATCTGATTATCACAATAAGTCTCCACTTCGTTTGAAATCCAAGAGAAGAATTGACTCCAATAAGATTCTTCTCACAATCTTCGATGTCCAACATTCTGATTACAGATGGGTACAAGGACCTGTACATTACAATACAAGTCCTACAACGCGAAGATTGTATGGCTAAATTCTGGAAAGAACGATTCGTTTCAGGATTGCCTACATTGTTCGCACAACGGATTATCACCAAACTTCAAGAAGAAGTTGGTCAAGAGACCATACCTTGGGAAACAATATCCTATGGTCAACTTTTTGCCTTTGTAAAAAAAGAGGCCCTGAACTTATGTCAGGATCTCAAAATCCAGTCCAAATATGGCAATGAAAAGGCCCAAGCTCGTAGAGAAATGGGTTCTTTCTGCAAGATGTTTGGAATCGAGAAAATTACTCCTCCATCCAAGAAACAAATAGTCCACAAACGTTTCTCCTCCAGATCCAAACAACCTTATCGATCCAAACCACAATATCGTAAGCCCTATAAACCCTATCGCCAAAAGTACAGGTCAAATCCTAAACCTACAAGATTTGCCTCCAAGAATATGACTCAGATCACATGTTGGAAATGTGGTCGCAAGGGTCACAAGGCAGATCAATGTCGTGTTAAGCAGAAGATCAATGAAATCTTCGCAGACGACAAGGATCTACAAGAAAAGCTCTCCAAACTTTTGCTACAAGAATGTCCTAGTTCTCCAGAAGATGAGAATTACATTCACCAGATAGATCATGATGCTTCAAGTTCCAGTTATGAATCTACAGATGATTCTTCCGGATCTATTAATGTCATAAACAATGACATAGATTCAGCAGAACTTCTGTATGAACTCATAAACAAGATTTCCAATCCAGATGAGAAAAGGCAATATCTACAACAATTAGCCAAATTGCTTGCCTCGCAAGATTCCAAGAAAGTTCTACCTGAACCATTTAGTATCTCCAAAACTCTTGACAAATACCCAATAGCATCAAGCAGTAAGTAATCTGTTTGGCAAAGTCCCAACTCAGGAATTACAAAAGGATATTAAGATCCTCAAGCAAGAGATTCAGGCGCTCAAAGCCGAACTCCATCAGATCAAATTCGATGGATTAGGTGTGCAAGCTCGAATTTCTATCTTAGAAGCAGCAAGAGCTTCTACTTCAAAAGATACACCTGAAGATCCTTCTCCAGAGCATAGTTTGCCGCCAGACTTGGGTATGATTTCCATAACATCCCAAGACCCTTATCCAGAAACCCAACCATAAATATCATTGAAAGATTTCGCTTTCAAAAATGGTATTCCAACATCACACTTGTAGTCGAAGGTACCGACTTCAGGATGACTATGGTTGCTCTTATTGACTCAGGAGCGGACCGAAACTGTATCCGAGAAGGATTAGTTCCTCACCAGTATTGTTCTCCTACTCGAGAACGATTAGTAGGTGCAGGAAATGATCCACTCAAAATCATTGCCAAAACCTCCAAACTTTCTGTCCAAAACAAGAATCTCCTTGTTAAACTACAATTTGTAGTTATCAAGAACATTAGCCAAGATATTATCCTTGGTTCTCCTTTCATTATCCAGTTGTATCCCTTCTTTGTTGATCATAAGGGATTACATGTCAAGATCAATAGAGAAAAGTATTCTTTTCTCTTTACCGAACCCATAATCCAAAAGGAACTTAATGTTCTTCAATCCAATACTCTTTACCAGCAGATCAATTCAATTACCAGAAAAGAAAGCCAGCTTCAGTTTTCCAAGGACCAACTCGCTCATGTTCGAACAGCTGAGCGACTCCAAGATTCCAGAACTCAAAAGGAGTTTCTCAAATGGAGAAAACCTTTGAAGATGTTTGCGCAGATCTACCCAATGCATTTTGGAGTAGAAAGCGTCATATAGTTCATCTTCCTTATGAAAAGGATTTTGATGAACGCAATATTCCAACCAAGGCTCGACCTATTCAAATGAATAGCGAGCATCTAGAGATTGCAAGAAAGAGATTCAAACTCTTTGGATAAAGGTTTGATTCGACCCTCAAAATCACCATGGAGTTGCAGTGCATTCTACGTCATGAATGCCGCAGAGAAGGAGCGTGGAGTTCCACGACTCGTCATAAACTACAAACCATTAAACAAGGTTCTTCAATGGATTAGATATCCAATTCCTAACAAAAGAGATCTCTAGGCCACCTTTCAAAGCCAAGATCTTCTCCAAATTCGACATGAAGTCTGGATTCTGGCAAATTCAGATTTCAGAATCAGATCGATACAAGACTGCATTTGTTGTCCCATTTGGTCATTACGAATGGAACGTAATGCCATTGGCCTAAAAAATGCTCCATCAGAATTCCAGAATGTCATGAATGACATCCTCACACCATATTCAACTTTCATCATTGTTTATATCGATGATGTCTTAGTCTTTTCAGATTCCATAGAACAACACTTCAAGCATCTCAAAACATTCCATTCGGTCATCAAGACTAATGGTCTAGTTGTTTCCAAACCAAGATGAAGTTGTTCCAGGTCAATATACGATTCCTTGGACACAACATCTTTCAAAACACCATTACTCCCATCCAAAGAAGCTTGGAATTTGTTTCCAAATTTCCAGACGAAATAAAAGAAAAGAATCAATTGCAAAGATTCTTAGGATGTCTTAATTATCTTTCAGATTTCTTTCCCAGACTTCGTCAACATTGCAAGCTTCCAGATTACAAAAGAATCCTTCACCATGGACTCCAGAACACACTAAAGTGGTGCAATCCTTAAAGCAATATACCTATTCATTACCATGCCTTACCATTCCACATCCTCAAGCCTTTCTGATAGTCGAAACTGACGCATCCAATATGGCTATGGAGGAATTCTCAAACAAAGACCAACAGGTCTTACCCAAGAGCAGTTGGTATGATTCCACTCTGGTATATGGATCGGGCCACAGCTCAACTACTCCACAATCAAAAAGGAAATTCTTTCAATTGTATTATGTATTTCAAAATTTCAAGATGATTTATACAACAAATCCTTTTTACTACGTATTGATTGCAAATCTGCAAAAGACGTTTTACAAAAGGATGTTAAAAACCTAGTTTCAAAACAAATTTTTGCCCGTTGGCAAGCTATTCTTTCTGTTTTCGATTTTCAGATCGAATTCATCAAAGGGGAGGATAACTCCTTACCAGATTTTCTTTCACGCGAATTTTTACAAGGAAAGATTTTAAAACAGAATAATATATCACCAGATCATATATTACCAGATTCTCACATAAAACAATATCTTCTTTCCACAGAAAATGAGTGACAAAAGCAAGGGAAAACAACCCAAGAGGGAGAAACCACCAACTTCTCAAGATTACCAGATGGTGCCACAGCAGCACCCATCATACAAGAATATACCAATTGCGCCTTCATTGGCGATCACCACACAAAATCCATATGCACCATTATCACAAGACTTCCCAGCACCAACATTTTTACAAGCAGCCAAAACACCCACAAAACTTCAATCTACCAGATCTACACAAAATACCCCCAATGGCTACCATATCAAACCAATCCAAGAAAAAATTACCCTCACCAGATATATCCAAACACAACCACAAGAAATAGCCAACAGTATTGCCAAAAGGATATTTCCTCCAGAAATACATTGCAAACCAATACACAACTCAAAACCCTCAAATACTATGAGCTTATCCTCATAGAAACCAGATCCATAGAATTGACCCATAGGTCCAACCCAAATTCCTCACAAACTGATTTTTCCAGATGTTTCATCAAGAAGGTGGTTTCAGCCAAAAAATGGGGACTAATCCATCAACCCCGATCTTTCTCTATAACCTTCTACCCAAACACCTACAATTACGTCGATTACCAGGAAGCATGGTATCGATTCCTTTTACTTCGACCAGAAAACACTCATGGTTCATTAACTTCCATGAGCGGTGTGACAAAGATTTTCCAATATGGTTCTACGATTGGTGGCGCTATTTTGGAGGATCTTCTGATATTTTACCAAAACCAGTTCAACCAAATTATGCCTATTGGCTCCAACATTACAACAGCCCACAATATACCAAAGAACTCCACTTTTTCGCCATATTCTGTGTCCCGTGGATTTTCTGTTGGACGTACAAGATTGATCAATTTTTGCCAGCACCATATCCATACTGTTTGGTTCGAGATTTTTGAATCAAATGGTGGCCCAAGTATTGGTCTAAATTCTGTTCTTACGAGAACGTCAAGGCCTATACGACCACTGGCAAGAAAACCATTACCTACAAAGACTATCAAGACGCACAAAAGGCCCTTCCTAGCTCTACAAAAACACAAGCCATCATCGGCCCAGACCCAAAACCAGAAACCTCCTCACCAAAACCATTGGCCATATGCCCAGCACCACAAAAGCCCAAATCTCCACAACAAGATGAAATGTTCCAGAAGTTCTTGGACTCGAACCCAGAACTGTCCCTTCAATACACCCAGTTCAAGATCAATCAAATACCTGATGTTAAGGTATGGGCTGATGACGAAGAGGATTCATCCTCTGCGGGATCAGTCTCTTATGATCCGTTTGGTGGACCTTTAGCCCAAGATCCACACGCGGGTTATGAAGATTTTATTGAAACAAGATTAAAAAAAAACAAGTATAAAAACAAGAACAACACCATCGTCTTCCTCAAAAGGAAAACAATGGCACCCTCTCAACAAAAGCCACCAAAATGGCAACGAGCTTTTGGAAAGCTCAAATTCAAGATTCAAAAGAGCAACCCCAACAACACGTTGCTCCACAAGATTCTGAAATACCATATCTCCACAAAACTCACACAAATTCCTATAGAATTCCAATTTCTACCAGACGTTCCCAGAAATGGCTCGCAGTGGCAACTACGAGACCAACAACAACAACCAGTCCAAATGACATATCAACATCCTCCATATGACGGTCGTCAAGGTCAAACGCTTCTTTGCGTTCAACCCTATGACCATCGTTTTTACTCAACAGATCGACCAATATATCAAAAACTTCACAGGTGGGTTCCTATAACCCACCTGCACCATAGTCTCCTTGTCGCCGCTGGCAAGGAACCACCAGATTTCAACATTCGTGATCAAGAACTACAAAGATTTGTGGAATTTCGCACTTCCACATACTACATCACAAGAATATATCCATTCTCGGAGCTACCCTGTACAACAGACTACGAGTGGCACCATCGCAAACTCGAAGTCGAGCTCGGGGTGGAAGAATTAGTCAACAATAGCACTACGGACTCAATATCTCAACAACGGACCTGTTCGAGCATTCGACAGCCCAGAATTTCCAGAAGATCTGAACTTCAACCAGAATCCATACGACAGCAGCGACGATGACCAGGCGTTGTAGAAAATCGGATCAATAATTCAAAAGGAGTAACAATCATGCAAGGAATCTCAATTATTGCATTTCTTTTTCAAAAGCAACATTATTAGTTTTACTTTTTCCAAAAGCATTTACTTTTCTAAAAGTAAATAGTGCTTCCATTATTATTTTCCAAAAGCAAATAGTGAAGGCAAATAGTGCCTCCATTATTGTATCTCCAAGGCCCCGTCCGCACCTATATAAGGGGACGTTAGGCACTTAGTTCGACACAAGTTTTTACAAGTTTTACAAGGGTTCAATTAAGAGAATCAAGAGAGATAAGCTCTGACTTCTCTCTTCCAATATCAAATTCTCTATCCTTGTATCCATCTTCTATCCTACAATATCAATACAAGAAAAACTCTTAAGTGAGTTTCAAGATTCAATATCTTATGATCAATTATTTGTTTATGTTCATTTAAATTCAAGTTATTTATTTCAATTCTGCACTTTAATTCAAGTTATTCAATATTTGTTCTTCAATATCTGTTATTTACTTTCTTTAATTGTTATTTCGATTAACTATATATATATATATATATATATATATATTAATTGTGTAGATTTTACTCAACAAGTTTTTGGCACCGTTGCCGGGGAAATTGATTCCATCAATTCCCTAGTTTTCGGTAGTTCACTTGCTATACTATAATATTTGTTTATATTATTTGCTGTTTGTTTATTTTATTTCATATAATTTTTGTTATTTACTAATTCCAGCAATTTAAATATCGCATTAACTACAGTTTTTATTTTACAGTCATTTGAATTTCCAGTATCCTTTAAATTTCAGCAATCTAACTTCTAACATTTAAATTTCCAGTAAACTAACTACTAACTTTTAAATTCTGTCATTTAATTTTCTGTCATTTAAATTCTGTAATCTAACTACTAACTTTTAAATTCTGTCATTTAATTTTCTGTCATTTAAATTCTGTAATCTAACTACTAACATTTAAATTCCGTCATTTAAATTTCTGTCAGTTAAATTCCAGTTCTTTAAATTCCCTTTTCACTAACATTTAAATTCTATACTCTAATTACTAACATTTAATTTCTGTTATTTAAATTCCATTGTCATTTAAATTCTCGTAATTTAATTCTGCTCTTTTTCTTTATTTTTATTTTTTATTATTACCTACTGCATTTATTTTTCTGTCCTTTTTATTCACTTATTTTCGGTTCTTTTTACTCTTGTTAAAAAATTACAAAAAAATAAAATATATATAACTTTTGTTTAATTAAAGTTTATCAGCCTAACCAATATCTTTGCTTTTCTTTATCTATTTACTGTTAATTCGCAATTTCTCACAAACCACAAATTATCTTCTATGCATGCCAAATACTCGAAACTGAGGTTCTCCACAATCAGTCCGAGACCCGAACCCGAGCGCACTTTATTACAAGCACGAAGAAACCAGAGAAACAAGACATGCCGAAAACCAAGTTATAGATGAAATGGACCATGAAAATCAACCAGAACACCGTGCCCTCTCTGATTACCACCAACCAGATACTGAAGGACGGGCATCAGCCATAGTTCTCCCCGAACTAACACCGCAAGAAACCGGACGATGGACTTTCAAAACACACTACATCACCGCCGGCGGGATTTAGGCAAGTTTAGTAGAGCTAATCCAGATGAAGCCCCAAATCATCTAAGTCTCTTCCTAGACTTCTGTAATTCCTTTGGTCAAACCGGCAACGTCAAAGAAAGAATCCGTCTACAACTATTTCCTCACTCGTTGTCAGATTCAGCAAACAAGTGGTACCGAAGTCTTCCCTCCCGATCAATCCACACATGGCTGCAAATGGCCTAGAAGTTCCTTGCCAAATACTACCCAACCAGTAGAACGAGGCAATTGATCGGAGAAATCAACACATTCTGTCAAGAACCGGGAAGAAACGTTGTACGACGCATGGGACAGATTTAAGGATATGCTGATGAAGTGTTCCCACCATGGTCTCGACGATCAATCCCTCTGCTGTCATTCTTCAATGGCCTGGATGATGGAAACCGACTACTCGTAAATTCCTCTACAGGAGGGAGTTTCATGATGAAATCTCCTCAAGAAGGGATGAACCTTCTCGAAACCATGACGAGCAATACAAGACAGGGACGAGATCCAAAGGAAGAACACCGCGAGCAGCAGGCCTACTCCATGTTGAGCCTACAGATCATTTATCGGCTCAGATCTCGTCCCTTGCAAAGATGGTGGAAAAGCTAACAACATCTCAAAACGAAATCGGAAAAACAATAGCTTCCTCACCTCCAAGTTCATCTACAGAAGGATGTGTCATATGCGCCGGTCCTCATGAAACCCATCAATGCGAAGGTAAAAGCGCGTACGAAGATGTACACTTCATAGGAAATCGCCCCGGTAATTCCTACAACAATAACTTCAACAACAACTACCCATGGAGAAATCACCCGAATTTCTCATGGAAAAACAATGATCAGAACCAAGGAGGGCAGAACAACAGTTCCAATACCTATCAGGGAAATAGACCCCAACCAAACTCTAATATGGGTTATAGAGCACAAGGTGCCCCTCCAGGTTTCCACCAACAACAACAACCTTCTACATCCTCTGTTGATCCAAACGCGGGAACTCAAAGAGATAATGATGGGATACATGTCTATGACTCAAAACCAGCTTTATGCACAAGAAGCTTTCAACCAAAAAATTGAAGGTAAATTCAATCAAATTGTAGAACAACTTGCTCGAAGACCGCTTGGGACTCTCCAAGTCAACCGGAGCCAAATCCAAAAGAGCAAGCCAAATGCATCTATGTGAAGGAACACAGTGAAGAAGAAAAGTGGAGGTGGCCAAAAATAGTTGAGGTTCCAGAACTTCACCCTTCCCTTCAAGAGTGGGGAATGGCAATCGAAACTTCCAAAAGGAATGTAGTGAACTGGAAAGCACCGCCAAGTCTATAAAATCGCATTCAGTAGAGAATACCTACCTTAAGCAGTTGGTGGCCGGTTATGAAAATGAAAAGCTCGATTTTGAAGAAGAAGAGGTTAAGGCGATAACCTTGAGAAGGCGGTAGAAAAACCAACGAGATTCACATCCGCAAAGGTCAGAAAAATCCAAAGAGGATAGTGAAGAAAGAGTTTGAGGTCCTAGTAGATAAGACATCTCCCAGCATTCTCACTATTCCATCAGCTCCAAAACCTTCTCCACAAGACAGCCTATACCATTTCCCATCGACTCCAAAAGAGAAATTGGATACGGATAAACATGGGAGTTTCT
This sequence comes from Limonium bicolor, assembly GCA_023374045.1. NCBI lineage: Eukaryota > Viridiplantae > Streptophyta > Magnoliopsida > Caryophyllales > Plumbaginaceae > Limonium > Limonium bicolor. The sequence continues at coordinate 153,333,892 of CM041778.1, read as the reverse complement.
GGCAGTATTGAAACAGATTAAATGTCAACATACCGTTTGTAGACCTCATTTCCAAAATGCCAAACAACGCAAAATTCCTCAAACACCTTATCTCCAACAAAACAAAATTGGTCGAAGTCGGTACCGTACCACTCAATGTAGTTTGCTCAGCTATTCTGAAACAACCACTGCCTTCGAAATGCAATGATCCAGGTAGCTTCACCATTCCAGTCACAATTGGTAGCACCTCATTTCCATACTCCCTATGCGATCTGGGTGCCTCCATAAATTTGATGCCCCCTCTCCACTTTCAAAAAGCTGGGAATTGGAGAAATGAAAAAGACCAAGATGACCCTTCAACTAGTGGATGGTTTGGTAGCTTACCCAAGTGGAGTGGTGGAGGATGTTATCATTAAAGTGGAACACTTATACTTTCCATGCGATTTTGTCATTTTAGACATCGAAGAGAACTCCACTACGCCTCTCATCCTTGGACGACCTTTCCTTGCCACAGCCGACGTGCAGATTTGGGTGGCCCAGGGGACAATCACCCTTCAAGCTTATAATGAAAAGCTGGAGTTTGCATCAGGAAGGTCTCCAGATAACAAATCCAAGGATCTCAAGTTTGTGAGGGACACTTAATCACCATCATCTCCACTTCTCTTTGTCACCCTTCCTGATGGAATGTCCATTACAGAGATACCACCACCAATCCCTGATGAAAAGCGGGATAAGAAACGTAAACATGCATCCAGGTGAACACTCAAAAATACCTTCGAGTCATGCTTTGGATCTCCTCCTCATAACCACCCCCCAGGTTTGATCTAACATCAAAGCGTCTAGCCAAAGACGTTAAAGAAAGGCAGCTTTCCGGGAGGCAACCCGGATGAACTTTTCTTTTATTTTCTTTTAAGCTCTCTTAATTTTCATGCTCTCTTTAAATTTTGTTTTTGCTAACTCTTAATCCCGTTTGTAGTATGGTTGCTTCTAGTGTCTTATGCAGGTGCAACTTCATTTCTACACCGCAACCAAGCTACGCTACTTGAGGCTGAAACTCAAGTGTGGGGGAACTCCTGTAACGCTAGCAAAAATAATCTCAGGGGAGTACCAGTTTCTTTACTTATGCTTTTATTTTAAATAAAATCTGCTGTGGAGAGCTTCTGTGCTAAAATGTTTATTTGCGACCTTTGTGTTTTCTCTATTTTATCTCTTACCGACAAAGGTCTTCTGAAACCCTCCTTTGTTTTTCTGGTGAACAATGAGGACATTGTTCAATTTAAGTGTGGGGGAGTGCCCTTTTCGGCGACATTCTGTGCTTAAAATGCTTAATCTCTCTGCTTATCTTGCGTTTGTCCAAATTCAATATCGTGGACCCTTTATATGTGGTTTTGTCTCTTTAAGAATAATACTGTTATGAATTGTGGGATAAATGGAACAAATTTAAAATTTTTCATTTTGATTACTTTTGAGGAGCATTTTTATGCGGTGTGACCAAATGATCTGCAATGGTTGGATTTTTATTACTCAGGGGTTCTTTCTGTCTTCTCTCTTAGGGATTACAAAGGGGTGCTTCTCTGTCTAAAAATATATATACAAAAAAATAAACAAGGGACTTGCGAGACACCATTGGTAACCAACAAAGAGAGTTGAGTGTTCTTAAAACAAAGGCTTGATGCCTACTGTAGACACCAAAAATTCTCACCCCATAAAGCAAATTTCGAAATAATAAGAGGGGTCGCCGCCTTTCTTTTTTTCAAAACATATTAGCGTGCGTGCTAAGACGAAACCATCATTTTATAATCTTTTTCAAAACATTTCAAAAAAAAAAACACATTTCTTCGAAAATGAATTTCCATCGACAGTCCAGTTTCAAGGTTCGTCCCCTTTTGTTTATTCACTTATTTTACTATCTTATTTTGTTTTTGTTTATATTCTATTTATTTTTATTCATCTATCCACTTTTTCTTATATTTTATTTTATTCTGCTATTAGCATTAGTATTTTTATTTTCATTTCTATTTATACACACTCATTTTCATCTTTCAAACCCAATCCACACTTGGTTAAAGTCTGGCCTAACCCAATTCCTTAACCCACACTATTTTTAGCCCATGGCTTCAAAAAAGCCCACATCAAAACTCAACCCATCACCTAAACCCTAGTGCCCAGGTTCTTCGATCGGGAGCCACCAGCCGACATCCACTCTCTGTCGATGTTTTCTTCTTCAATCAAGAGCATATAGCCCGATCTCAATCTATCGTTCCACTCCCCAGCACTCGATCCGATCGGACCGCCCAAAAAAGAATAAGCGCCACCACTTCCTCAGAAGAAAAACCCAAACCAAATCCTCCATTCTTCAAAGCCTTCCGTCCTTCTTCATCGGTAAACCGTAACATTTTCTTCCAGACTTGCTCCCATTGCCGCCTCGCCTTTGAATCCATAAGTCAAACTCTAAACCTCCGTGCACCGGTGAATCCTTAACCTCCATCCCTCCCCATCTTTGACAACCGGAGGCAGAAAAGGAAGGCACCATGGCTCATTTCGGAACCCGTCTTCAACCGACCTCCCTCCACCGGCTGTAATTTGTTTCTTCCCGACACTGATAACATCTCCATCATCTTCACACCCGCCACACTGCATTTTCTTTGACACTGTCTCGCCACTTCCTCCATCGGATTGGAGCATAATAAGATGGAAATTCCATCTCGGTTCTTTCGAGAAATTATTGCCGAGGTTTACGTCTGAACGTGGGGTCTGCAATCCTGATGGATTTTGTGCTTCGATCTGGATATCTGTTGGCCTTATCTCGATTTATATGGTCAGCTGAGATAGTTGTTCGATATGTTTTGTGTCTCAATTGAATGCGGTCTTGCTCGATCTCATTGCTCGACCCTGTTTGAGAGGGTCTCTTTTCTGCAGAGGGAGACTTGATAACGATATTCGATCCTAAAGTGCCTCTGATTTGTTGATCTCATTGGTTATCTGTTGATTTAGTTTGAGCCGTGTTTCAATTCTGGCCATGTCGTGTTTGTTCTCAGATTATTGTGCCTGAGCTAGAGATTTAGTTCAGTGTACTCCCATTTTGTTTGGCACCGAGTTCAACACTGCTACTTGATTCTGATTTTGGGACTTAATTCTGGATACTTACTGATTGATTCTCCTGAGTTTCACTAGATCTCGTTGCGCTGTTTTGACCCTGAAGTAGTGATTCTTTTGGGTCCCTTTCGTGTCTGTTCTGGGTTTAAGCCGCGAGTCCGTTTCGGCTTCAACTAATATATTATCTTGACCAAGGTGGAGATGGAGGACCCTTTTCCTCCTTCTCTCGTCTTGGGCCCTTCTTGTCGATTTTGGACTCTTGACCAGGCTGAACTTCACTGACCATGGGCTCCTATGGGATTCTGTACTTCAGTCATGTATTGATTTCTGAATACTCTACCATGTTCGCTTTAATCTGCTTGTATATTCTCTTTGAGAACTAAAGCCCATGTCGTTTGTTCCCATATCACCAACCTGTTTGACGATGTTTTGTTTACCGATGATCTATTCATTAGTTGCGTGGTTTTCCTATGACCTGATGTAGGCTGATTTATCATCGGCCCATTAGTTATGACTAGTTTTGTTTGATATTCGATGTCACTTTGCTGTGTGCAAATGACTTGATCGAATTCGCTTCTTACGCCTTTGGTTTCGTGCTTTGGCTGAGGTACCGTTGGATTCGAGCTGTATTTGTTCCACCTGGAGCGTTGGTTAAGAAAATCGGTCTCATTGATGCACTTTGGGCTTGACATTGGCCTATTGGGTTTGGTACATCACTCTGAGATTCGGAAGGCCAGACTTGCTGATTGTTGGACTTCGCATCTGTTCGGCATGGGTTTGGAAATTCTATCTTTCAGCTCTTCCTATGATTCAATCGCACTTAATATTTAATTGCTCCTTGTGCATTGATATTGGGTTTGGAAATTGATCTGAGACTAGTTTGTCCCTTTGCACTTAGATAAGAACATGAATTGAGTGATAGTTGCCCGAATGTTATGACTATTAAAATAAATCACACGTTGGTTGGTTGGTCCTTATTAACTCTCCATCTTAGAGGGAAATGATATAAATCCTTCTAGGTATGATCCCACATGACTCACAACTTCACCCCTTTGATACTACACTTCGGTTTGAGTCATAATCTAAGATGATGAATTAATTTGAGTAGCAACCCCAATGCTTGATTTATCTTACAATCTTTAGCATTTGTTGGCAGCTAGAAACTTTTTTCTATGTTCTCAGTTGGGGTGTGGGAGATGATTAGATTGCCCCCTTTCCTCCCATTGAGAGGGGCCGTATGATCCCATTGTACACACCCCCAACCCATTTACATTTCGTTACTAATTATTCTCGTATCTCTTTGTTTTTGTTCTATCGCATGTACATATTGCTTGAGGAACAATTAATTGCTGGATTAAGGAGCTGGACCTTAGCTAGGACTACTGGGCTTTTCACTTCAAACACGTGTATCGGTTGGTGCACTTCTCGCTGATCCTATCAGCTCAAGTGAGGCGGCGTCGATGCGACCCCCATAGCAGCTTTTATCTAAAAGTTTTTTATTTGTATTTGTATCAATTTGTAATTCTTTTTGTTTTCACTTTCGGTTTCAATCTTATGATTTATTCCTTATTGTGATTTCATCCCATGACCTTTGTATTATTTTCTTGCTTTCAACCTTTGATTGACTATTGAAAGATAGTAAATAGGATAAGACTAATAATTGGTTAGTAACCCATACATTATGACTCATCTTGTTAGTTTTTGAGAGTTTCAGATTTGAATAATTCTGATTCGCTACCTAGATAGCTTTGATGATTCGTTCTTGTATATATAGTTCCTGTACTACTTCTGAAATTCATTTCATACATAAGCTTTTAAATCCATGTCAACATGTATATAATTGTTTAGACAGATCGTGAATTCTTTTCTTACATATATTTGTTTTATTCGGATAGCTTTTAAAATCCATGTCTGCATGTATAGTTGTGCCTTGGAAATTCATCATTCCTTGTCTATGATTTTGTAAGTGTATGGACTGATCCTGTTTGGGCCCATGTAACTCTTGGCCCAAATCTAATTTTGTTCAGGTTCGGTCCATAACCAGCCAAACGGGCTGGAACAGGTGGCCCTAGAAAGCCAATCAGGTTGCCCTCTTAGTGCATTTTAGAAAAGCTCTAGGTTCGGGGTATCCTTAATGCATACGGGTCCTAGACACGGTCCATGTGAGGAATACCCGTTTCCCTTAAAATTTTCCAAATCATCCTCTAAAGTCAGCATAAAATTCACAATCAATCAATCATCCAATTCCAAATCAATTTAAAAATCAAGTGAGTCAAATTCCAGTCCAAAATCAATCCCTCTCACACTCTCATCAAACACACTCCAAAATCAATCTCTCTCACACTCTCTCATCAAACACACTTCAAAGTCAATCTCTCATACTCTCTCATCAAACACGCAAAGTCAATCTCTCATATTCTCTCATCAAACACACTGCAAAATCAATCCCTCTCGTACTCTCTCATCAAAACACTCCAAAATCAATCCCTCTCATACCCACTCATCAAACACAAACCAAAATCAATCCTCCCCTTACTCGCTCATGAACACCCTTCAAATCCTATCTTTCTCATGCTCCAACATCAAACACAATCCTTCTCACACTCACCCATCAAACACTCTCTATATACAATTCAAAATTCATTCCAATTCAATGTCAATTCCAACTTCAAATCATCCAATTCGAGGCCCAATTCGGGGACCAAACCAAAAGGCCCAAACTGGCCTAACTCTCAAATCCTAAATTGGACCCAAATCACGAGGCCCATTCTGGCCCAAATCTCTAGCCCATCCGGCACAACTTCCAAGGCCCAATCCGGTACATTTTTTTAGGCCCACTTCGGCCCAATTCCAAGGCCCGGTCCAAACCCATGAGTCAGAATATGGCCCACAACTCCAATTCAAATCAAAATTCATTCAACTCCAATTTAACTTCAATTTCATCCACTTCAATCTCATATCAATCCCAAATAATTCCAAACATCATAAATCTCAAACTCCTTGAAGTCAAGCATCTCGAATCTCTAAGTGTCTCAGCAGCTCAGCAGACTCGAACGTCTCAGTAGCTCAACAGACTCGACCGTCTCAGCAGCTCAACAGACTTGACCGTCTCAGCAGCTCAACAGACTTGACCGTCTCAGCAGCTCAACAGACTCGACCGTCTCAGCAGCTCAACAGACTCGACCGTCTCAGCAGCTCAACAGACTTGACCGTCTCAGCAGCTCAACAGACTCGACTGTCTCATCAGCTCAACAACCCGACCGTCTCATCAGCTCAACAGACTCGAATATATCTCCGCAGCTCAACAGATTCAAACATCTCAATAGACTCATCAAATTCAAACACCTCAAAACCCCAGCTCCTCAAAAAGCCGAACCCTTGAAATTTGATGATCCTTTCAAGCCTTATCCGTCTCACAGGCCCGAGCGTCTCATATACGTCATCATTTTAAGATTTCAAATATCTCACAGAGTTGAGCACCTCAAAACCCAAACAAACTCGGCAATCTATCAAGCCCCAATAAATGACCACAAAACCCCTTTGATCCTTCAAAGACCTAAAAGGTCAAATCCCTAATTCCTTCAAAACCCTCAAAACTCCCAAATCCCCGAAGTCTAGTGAACTACGTAAGGTCTGATCTCAACAGGGAGTTGAGTACGTAGGCAGCCCATCCAGGGTGCGACCCCATTCCAAACAAAAAAACCCTTTTCCCCTTCTGAGGTGGCTCTCATATCTCTCCAAACATTTAAACCTTCTTCGGTTCCCACAAACTTCAGACCATCGGACTCCCATCTTAATCATTTCCTCAACATCAGAATCTTTCCAATCCTTCGTTCTATACTCATTCGAATTCTTCAATTCTTCTTCTTGGCGCTAGCTTGGCAGAAAAGCTTGCCTCGTTCTCTCTCTCTTCCCGTCCTAATCATATCCTTGGCTTTTAAATGAATCTCTCCAAAAAGGTTTTGAAAGAAGGCAATCCCGACAATTGGAGACCGAGGTTTCCTCGGGCACCAATCCGAAGTCGTGGTCGTTGCCACTTCTAAGGGGTGTAACCCAGTGCGAACCCACATAGAATCTCTAGTATGATCAGATAAGTCCTATCCATAGGTAGTAATCTCAGAGTCAACTAACGGTTCTTAGAACCCTCCTTCCTTTCCTTCCTAGTATTCTTAGGTTAAACTAGGTGGCGACTCTAGTCAATTCCGCTTATAGAGGCATAAGTCCGCGTGGAGCCCATCGAGAGCGGGTGTAGTGCACACTTGCACTCCCCTTTATGCTTTCTGGGAAAGACGGACGATTCAGTAGGTATTTGAGGGATGCCAAGAATAACGGGTTTTCACCCTCCACAGAATGGCATATCTTTAGGATCTAGGCTTCTCAGTCAGAACCATACTTAGATAGACCTCCCCTCATACCGAAAAATCACACTCCACAGAATGGCGACTCTGCTGGGGAAAACTTGAGTAAGTTTTTCTCAAACTTGGTCAAGGAAGACTGAACTCCATTCAAAATTGTCGGGACTTCTCCACTCCTTTCAAAACCTTCAAGAGATTCATTCACAAGCCATTAGGACTACTCTACTCCACACTTAGAGTGTGTTTGAGAGGATAGTTAGGATGAGAGTCCAGAGTTCGAGATTGGCCTTGAGTGCCATATGTGTGCTTTACCATTTGCATGCTTAACTTTTGTGTGTTTATTGTTGTGTGTTTTACTGTCATATGTTTAATGTCATATGTTTACTGCTCTTCATGCATGACATAATATTTATGCTTATTTATTTATTGCTTTTGTAAATGGGGCCTTCCTAGAAGGAGTCAACCCATTGTTGCATCGGGTAGCATAGGACATGCATTCCTCTGTGTCACCCGATTTGTCCACGAGTCACGGGATCCCAACCGGTCCACGGTTGATTCCCCATGAGTTGGGTCCTTCCTAGAAGGAGTTAACCCACGAGGTAATACGGTCCAAGACCAACGCCTTGAAGCTCATGATCCAAAAATATCCTCCATTACCCGAGTCTAAGCCAGCATATAGTGAGCCATGAGCCTTCAGTGTCCAGCTGCCTTATCCGTGTCTAAGATGGGCTTATGGGTAGTCACCCCCTTGTATGCCGTCTGTCTGACCACCCTTTGCCTTACCCTGAAGATTGCATGGGCTCAGTTCTCCATGATTCCTCTGCACCACGGGTGTCTTTAAAGCCCAATGTCGCGCTACAAATTCATAGCGGATCCCGTATTTACGGATACCCATACATGACATAGCGTAGTCAGCGAATAATTTGGACTTTAGACACACCTTATCGTGCAGACGAGGGGAGACCCGTTCCATGCAATACTTCCCCAAGTTTCCCGAAAAGTGAGTATGTTGTGATAATCCCCGGCCGTGGCTCGTATGACTGTATCACTTCGGGTATCCTGACCTTTCGAACTTAAGCACTCCGGACTTTCTTGATGACGTGCCCCACAGGGCATAACAGAGATAAATCCCGAGAGATGAACAGTGAAGGGATGACGGTTCCCCCGGTGGTATGGAAGCATTGATTGACCTGGAAGGTGATTATCCCAATCATTCACACTCAGCTCCACAAAAAATCAGCCACGATTTTTATTTTGCACTTACATGTATGTGTGATCACGTTTCAAAAATTGGCAAAAAAAAAACCAGCTCAAACACTCCAATGAAATATCTTCAAAGTCGTCCATTTCAAATGATTTCAAAAAACAATGATTTTCAAAATTGTTATTTCCAAAACAGTTTTCAAAAATGGTTTCAATCAAAGTCTTCTAGAAAACAAACTTTGTCAAACGGTTTGCAAAAGAATAGATGTTTTCACAAATGTAGTTTCAAAAACTATTTTCACAAACAGATTTCAAGAAAACCTTCTTTACACAAACGACTTTCGGAACAACATTTTTCATGGATCATATTTCAATATAGTTTTCGAAAACAGTTTTCAAAATTGATTTTCACAAACAGATTTCAAGAAAACCTACTTTACACAAACGAATTTCGGAACAACATTTTTCATGGATCATATTTCAAAATAGTTTTCGAAAACAGTTTTCAAAATTGATTTTCACAAATGTATTTCAAAACAAATGATTTAGTCCCCATGTCGTGACCCGCTATTTTTGAAGTTCAACCCACCTTCAGGAGCAGCGGTCATTACCGTGGAGCGTACTAGTCATTTCGTGTTTTCACAAAAGTGGTGGATTTTCACAAAGAATATATGCTCGATCATTCACCTTTCCTTTCTCAAAAAATGCCCCTTATTTTCCTTCACCGGAGCAAGTGGAGTACATGAAGATCAACAATGCGGGGTGAGCAAAAAATCAGAGCCATACCAACCCGAGCCGAGCGACATGAAGACCAACAACAATTGTTCGAGTTCAAATTTTTTGAGAGTCAGAAGAACACCACCGGGTTTCTTTGAGCACAATACCGCTTCGCTGCAAGAACCCAAAGACGAGCGAGCAACCGGCCTAGATCCCGAAGACGAGCGAGCAGCCGGTCTGGAGCCCAAAGACGAGTGAGCAGCCGGCCAAGAGCCCGAAGACGAGTGAGCAGTCAATCAGAAGCATGAAGATGGACCAGAAGAGTTCAGAAGAAGTTTAGCTCCAAATCCCCCTTTAATGACTTTTTAGAATTGATGATGTATAGGTTTTCCCTATGATTCTTTCCTCGCTTGTCCATTTCTCAGTAGATTACATGTATAGGTTTATACATTCCCTTCGAGTTTATTTAGATCAATGTGTATAAGGTTCCCCACTCCCTTTTTATTTGCGAATGATCGAGCGTCAAAATTCATATTGAGAAAATCCACCACTTTGAAAACACGTGTTTTCAAAATTGTTTTTCCAAACTTGGTTTCTTTCAGCACGCACGTATGATGAAAAGAACGAATAAGGAGCGACCTCTCACAGTTATATGTCATTCATCGACCTTGCTTTATGGAGTGAAAATTCACGGTATCTACAGAAGGCATCCCCTAAATAAACAACACCAACAAACGCAACCAAGCACAAAGCAAAACACATGCATCACATTCATGACAAAAAAAAAAGAGAGTCACTTGCACTTCTAGCCATTTCAATTCCATCAACCATTCACGAGTCGTGCCCGCCTGAAAAATTGCATAACCATGTGTTTCATTATCACCACCACACACACTTTCATCCCAATATCTCATCCGCCATAGCCCGATCTCAGAAGGATAGAAAAGAAAACCGAGTTCAAACCTCTCCCAATCAGAATCACCATGTACGCCAGTGACTAAAAGGGAAAGAGCATGTCATACCATGGGGCCACCATGCGGGAGTTGTCACTCCCTAAAAATTCAAAATCCAAGGGCCAATCACCAACCTGACCTCACTTGAGAATCACTACCCTGGCAGCGACCCCAGCAGCTAGACCATCTTCGGAGTTTATAATGGCGGGATGAGCTTCATAGATCATCAAATGAAGCCGACTCAAGCGAGAGTAGGTGTAGCCTTACCACGCATGCATTGCATCCAAAAGAAAAAACACAAAAAAAACATTCGGTCAAAACACAAAGTCAACCATCTTCATTCATCATTTTCAGCATTTCATGCATCCTATACGTAGTAATTCCATATTACCACAACATATAGCATGGTAGATAGTTTTATTTGCATACTTCCATATCGAAACGACATCTTTGGGAAAATCTTGAGAGATTGATTGAATAAGGTGCGTGAACCACTAAACTCTCGACCCGTCAATTCACACAAGGGTTTGATCAAAATCAGCACCACAACAAAGTGAGTAGCGTGCGAAAAGCGGTATTTTCCCTTGAATTTCAAATGAGGGCGTTGGACAACCCGATGAGCGATGAGGGAAGGTAAAGAGATTCCATGGAGGTAAAACTACGAGCGACTTGTGCTTTCCTTCAGCACATGGAGAGGCACAATTCATAGCGAAATCAATGTTGATAAACAGGATACGAACTGTGATTCATGCAAAGATCCGAGAATAGTAAGAAAACAATCTTTGACTAATGAGGATGACGAGGCACTTAGGAATAAAAATCCCCACAAAACCAAAAAGCTTGGACCGCCCATTACACAACCCTTTAGTGAGCCCCGCTGAGCCTTTCATGAAAAACTCTTTCTTCAGAAACTCCACAACATGCCAACCCACGTACATATACTTACTTGCCCTTGTAATAGAGGATCTCAAAGGAGCCGGAGCCATGGTCCCTCCCCCACCATCTCCATAAAAACAATGAAACGTTCGAAGAAATCAGTAAGTCAATGCAACTTTGAAGCGGAAAACCAAAATGCAAAGCAAAAATGCTTGAGAAAGTTGATGAGCCAAATGCAATTTCAAAAACACAAAAAATGAGAAGAAAAGTTCAAATTGTATGCCAGAAGAGGCAAAAAGGAGAAATCCAAGCCAAAAGGACCAATGATGTCCCAAAGAAACCGATAAGGGGTTATCAAAACCCGTCTAATCATTCCACCCATGGCAAAGGCGAAACATGTCCTCTATTGCACAAAAGCTCCACATATCCTAAACAAATCCTCTAGTCCCATGTGACATACATCATACCCCTCAACCCCGTTATAACCCAATAAAAGACCTCTGACTCGTTAGTTGGTGAGCGTTAACTGAAAGTATCGGATCTGAAACATGACATAAGTTTCGTGCTTGTTGTCAACATGTCCCACCTCACAATACAGGGACTATGAGCGAATGAGTGCGACCTTACTTCACAAGGTCTTCTGAGTGCGAGTGACTCTTTAATCAAAGCACCAAATCATAAACAACTTACCCCATTGCAGGTGAGGAATTTGTAAGGATCGGAAAGTCCAGAGCTTCGAAAAGTTCTAAGGAAAATACTGCTCCGAGCGTCGAGAGTATCATTACACCCATTAGCACACACAACTAGACTCACGAGAGATTGACCCATATACCTCCATGAGAGGAAAGTGATTCGTGCACTCGAGTTTAACAATCACTCAAGATCGGACCGAAGATGTCTTATATTCATAAACCTCATAGTAATAGAGATAGAGCCATACCTTCTCTCAAAAAAAAAAACTATATATGCATCTTGCATCCCATCTAATACTTAGTATTTGCATGCTTCATAACCATTTCACCCTCCTCAGCATCCGACTGGTAAGAACTCTACCTAGTCTCGCTGAAAATCGACTGCAGTTGCAGTTGTTGAAACATAACTTTAGATCAAAAGATGTCAACTGGAGCCATCCCAGACCATCATCAAGCTACCTCGAACCATCTCAGAGCCACCCTGGGCTATCCTCGAGCTACATCGAACCAAACTAAAGCCATCCGAGGTCGTATAAAGACAATTATGGAGCCATCCAGTGTCATGCTCAAGCCTCATCAACACCATATCCAGAACCAAACTGGAGCCATGCAGGAGCCATCATCCGACATTGAAACCATCTTTGGAACTCTACAGGGGCATCCTAACAGTCCGAGAACAATACGGGAGCCACCTCAAATCCACGTCAAAGCTATTTCGTCACCAAGGTCTTGCCTACAGAATTTCGAACTACGTCAGGTCTGATCTCAATACGGAATTGAGTACGTAGGCAGCCCGCCCAGGGTGCGACCACCTCACAGGCGAAAGTTCCCCTTTCTTCCTCGCCATCATCAATGGAACCATCTCGTAGCCTCCCCGGAGTCACCCCGAGCTATCCCGGAGCCATCTCGAGGAATCCGAAGTCATAACTGACCATACCAAAGCCATTCATCCACAAAAAAAAAAACCATCAACCACAGTAAATCACATCGATCCACCACTCAATTCAAAATCTATACCAAAACCATTCATCTACAACAAAAAAAATGTCAACTACATCAAAGTACACAAATCACACCGACCCGCCACTCGACCCAAAATCTCAATCCAAATCGAAACCCACCAACCATCCCATAGTCGTTGCTCACAATGGGGTCATGAATCATGTCGGAGCCATCCGACCGCACCGGAGCCACCCGACCACAATGGAGCCATCCGATCATACCGGAGCCCTCAGATCATATCGAAGCCAAATCCATCAACCATCCCAGAGTCGTTGCTCACAAGGAAGTCGCGTATCAAACCGGAGCCATCTCGAACTCTGGAGCCAAAAGTCATACCGAATCCCGAAACCATAGTGCACATCGGGCCAAGACCACCGAAAACAAAACCAAAACAAAAGTCCCACACTGACCAAGTCAAAGGCGACATCGACCGAAAGCATTAGACCATCACATCCCTCACGGAAGCAACCAGAAAGCATCAAATCAAATCAATCCACAACCAAAGTCATCCTCAAATCAGCCACTCAAAAAACAATGGGTTTCGTGCAACTCAATCAAAGTATTATAGGCCCGTCATCAGTCCTAGAGCTAGACACCGAGATCTAGTTGAGGCCCGTCATTAGTCCTCATACATTTCGAAGATGCATTCTAGGCCCGTCATAAGTCCTAGAGCTAGACACCGAGTTCTAGTTGAGGCCCGTCATTAGTCCTCATGCATAACCCATATACCGATTGTATTCTAGGCCCGTCATTAGTCCTAGAGCTAGACACCGAGATCTAGTTGAGGCCCGTCATTAGTCCTCATACATTTCGAAGATGCATTCTAGGCCCGTCATAAGTCCTAGAGCTAGACACCGAGTTCTAGTTGAGGCCCGTCATTAGTCCTCATGCATAACCCATATACCGATTGTATTCTAGGCCCGTCATAAGTCCTAGAGCTAGACACCGAGTTCTAGTTGAGGCCCGTCATTAGTCCTCATGCATAACCCATATACCGATTGTATTCTAGGCCCGTCATTAGTCCTAGAGCTAGACACCGAGATCTAGTTGAGGCCCGTCATTAGTCCTCATACATTTCAAAGATGCATTCTAGGCCCGTCATAAGTCCTAGAGCTAGACACCGAGTTCTAGTTGAGGCCCGTCATTAGTCCTCATGCATAACCCATATACCGATTGTATTCTAGGCCCGTCATTAGTCCTAGAGCTAGACACCGAGATCTAGTTGAGGCCCGTCATTAGTCCTCATACATTTCGAAGATGCATTCTAGGCCCGTCATAAGTCCTAGAGCTAGACACCGAGTTCTAGTTGAGGCCCGTCATTAGTCCTCATGCATAACCCATATACCGATTGTATTCTAGGCCCGTCATTAGTCCTAGAGCTAGACACCGAGATCTAGTTGAGGCCCGTCATTAGTCCTCATGCATAGGTTGTTTGATCGTATTCTAGGCCGTCATAAGCCCTAGAGCTAGACACCGAGATCTAGTTGAGGCCCGTCATTAGTCCTCATACCATCAACCACCGCAATTTGGGGCCCGTCATAAGTCCCCGTGCACCCGCATTCATAAGAACAGATCATAAACCGCAGTGAGAATTTTTGGCGTCCCGTCAACCTTGATCCAATTCTGCAAGGACTTGCAGAATTGAATCAAGGGGAGCCATCTGTAGACACCAAAAATTCTCACCCCATAAAGCAAATTTCGAAATAATAAGAGGGGTCGTCGCCTTTCTTTTTTTCAAAACATTTAGCGTGCGTGCTAAGACGAAACCATCATTTTATAATCTTTTTCAAAACATTTCAGAAAAAAAACACATTTCTTCGAAAATGAATTTCCATCGACAGTCCAGTTTTCAAGGTTCGTCCCCTTTTGTTTATTCACTTATTTTACTATCTTATTTGTTTTTGTTTATATTCTATTTATTTTTATTCATCTATCCACTTTTTCTTATATTTTATTTTATTCTGCTATTAGCATTAGTATTTTTATTTTCATTTCTATTTATACACACTCATTTTCATCTTTCAAACCCAATCCACACTTGGTTAAAGTCTGGCCTAACCCAATTCCTTAAACCCACACTATTTTTAGCCCATGGCTTCAAAAAAGCCCACATCAAAACTCAACCCATCACCTAAACCCTAGTGCCCAGGTTCTTCGATCGGGAGCCACCAGCCGACATCCACTCTCTGTCGATGTTTTCTTCTTCAATCAAGAGCATATAGCCCGATCTCAATCTATCGTTCCCACTCCCCAGCACTCGATCCGATCGGACCGCCCAAAAAGAATAAGCGCCACCACTTCCTCAGAAGAAAAACCCAAACCAAATCCTCCATTCTTCAAAGCCTTCCGTCCTTCTTCATCGGTAAACCGTAACATTTTCTTCCAGACTTGCTCCCATTGCCGCCTTCGCCTTTGAATCCATAAGTCAAACTCTAAACCTCCGTGCACCGGTGAATCCTTAACCTCCATCTCCTCCCCATCTTTGACAACCGGAGGCAGAAAAGGAAGGCACCATGGCTCATTTCGGAACCCGTCTTCAACCGACCTCCCTCCACCGGCTGTAATTTGTTTCTTCCCGACACTGATAACATCTCCATCATCTTCACACACACCCGCCACACTGCATTTTCTTTGACACTGTCTCGCCACTTCCTCCATCGGATTGGAGCATAATAAGATGGAAATTCCATCTCGGTTCTTTCGAGAAATTATTGCCGAGGTTTACGTCTGAACGTGGGGTCTGCAATCCTGATGGATTTTGTGCTTCGATCTGGATATCTGTTGGCCTTATCTCGATTTATATGGTCAGCTGAGATAGTTGTTCGATATGTTTGTGTCTCAATTGAATGCGGTCTTGCTCGATCTCATTGCTCGACCCTGTTTGAGAGGTCTCTTTTCTGCAGAGGGAGACTTGATAACGATATTCGATCCTAAAGTGCCTCTGATTTGTTGATCTCATTGGTTATCTGTTGATTTAGTTTGAGCCGTGTTTCAATTCTGGCCATGTCGTGTTTGTTCTCAGATTATTGTGCCTGAGCTAGAGATTTAGTTCAGTGTACTCCCATTTGTTTGGCACCGAGTTCAACACTGCTACTTGATTCTGATTTTGGGACTTAATTCTGGATACTTACTGATTGATTCTCCTGAGTTTCACTAGATCTCGTTGCGCTGTTTTGACCCTGAAGTAGTGATTCTTTTGGGTCCCTTTCGTGTCTGTTCTGGTTTAAGCCGCGAGTCCGTTTCGGCTTCAACTAATATATTATCTTGACCAAGGTGGAGATGGAGGACCCTTTTCCTTCTCTCGTCTTGGGCCCTTCTTGTCGATTTTGGACTCTTGACCAGGCTGAACTTCAAACTTCACTGACCATGGGCTCCTATGGGATTCTGTACTTCAGTCATGTATTGATTTCTGAATACTCTACCATGTTCGCTTTAATCTGCTTGTATATTCTCTTTGAGAACTAAGCCCATGTCGTTTGTTCCCATATCACCAACCTGTTTGACGATGTTTTGTTTACCGATGATCTATTCATTAGTTGCGTGGTTTTCCTATGACCTGATGTAGGCTGATTTATCATCGGCCCATTAGTTATGACTAGTTTTGTTTGATATTCGATGTCACTTTGCTGTGTGCAAATGACTTGATCGAATTCGCTTCTTACGCCTTTGGTTTCGTGCTTTGGCTGAGGTACCGTTGGATTCGAGCTGTATTTGTTCCACCTGGAGCGTTGGGTTAAGAAAATCGGTCTCATTGATGCACTTTGGCTTGACATTGGCCTATTGGGTTTGGTACATCACTCTGAGATTCGGAAGGCCGGACTTGCTGATTGTTGGACTTCGCATCTGTTCGGCATGGGTTTGGAAATTCTATCTTTCAGCTCTTCCTATGATTCAATCGCACTTAATATTTAATTGCTCCTTGTGCATTGATATTGGGTTTGGAAATTGATCTGAGACTAGTTTGTCCCTTTGCACTTAGATAAGAACATGAATTGAGTGATAGTTGCCCGAATGTTATGACTATTAAAATAAATCACACGTTGGTTGGTTGGTCCTTATTAACTCTCCATCTTAGAGGGAAATGATATAAATCCTTCTAGGTATGATCCCACATGACTCACAACTTCACCCCTTTGATACTACACTTCGGTTTGAGTCATAATCTAAGATGATGAATTAATTTGAGTAGCAACCCCATGCTTGATTTATCTTACAATCTTTAGCATTTGTTGGCAGCTAGAAACTTTTTTCTATGTTCTCAGTTGGGGTGTGGGAGATGATTAGATTGCCCCCTTTCCTCCCATTGAGAGGGGCCGTATGATCCCCATTGTACACACCCCAACCCATTTACATTTCGTTACTAATTATTCTCGTATCTCTTTGTTTTGTTTTCTATGGCATGTACATATGCTTGAGGAACAATTAATTGCTGGATTAAGGAGCTGGACCTTAGCTAGGACTACTGGGCTTTTCACTTCAAACACGTGTATCGGTTGGTGCACTTCTCGCTGATCCTATCAGCTCAGTGAGGCGGCGTCGATGCGACCCCCATAGCAGCTTTTATCTAAAAGTTTTTTATTTGTATTTGTATCAATTTGTAATTCTTTTGTTGTTTTCACTTTCGGTTTCAATCTTATGATTTATTCCTTATTGTGATTTCATCCCATGACCTTTGTATTATTTTCTTGCTTTCGACCTTTGATTGACTATTGAAAGATAGTAAATAGGATAAGACTAATAATTGGTTAGTAACCCATACATTATGACTCATCTTGTTAGTTTTTGAGAGTTTCAGATTTGAATAATTCTGATTCGCTACCTAGATAGCTTTGATGATTCGTTCTTGTATATATAGTTCCTGTACTACTTCTGAAATTCATTTCATACATAAGCTTTTTAAATCCATGTCAACATGTATATAATTGTTTAGACAGATCGTGAATTCTTTTCTTACATATATTTGTTTTATTCGGATAGCTTTTAAAATCCATGTCTGCATGTATAGTTGTGCCTTGGAAATTCATCATTCCTTGTCTATGATTTTGTAAGTGTATGGACTGATCCTGTTTGGGCCCATGTAACTCTTGGCCCAAATCTAATTTTGTTCAGGTTCGGTCCATAACCAGCCAAACGGGCTGGAACAGGTGGCCCTAGAAAGCCAATCAGGTTGCCCTCTTAGTGCATTTTAGAAAAGCTCTAGGTTCGGGGTATCCTTAATGCATACGGGTCCTAGACACGGTCCATGTGAGGAATACCCGTTTCCCTTAAAATTTTCCAAATCATCCTCTAAAGTCAGCATAAAATTCACAATCAATCAATCATCCAATTCCAAATCAATTTAAAAATCAAGTGAGTCAAATTCCAGTCCAAAATCAATCCCTCTCACACTCTCATCAAACACCTCCACTCCAAAATCAATCTCTCTCACACTCTCTCATCAAACACACTTCAAAGTCAATCTCTCATACTCTCTCATCAAACACGCAAAGTCAATCTCTCATATTCCCTCAATCAACACCACTGCAAATCAATCCTCTCGGAACTCTCTCATCAACCACTCTCCAAAATCATCCTCTCATACCCACTCATCAAACACAAAAACCAAATCAATCCTCCCCTTGTTACTCGCTCATGAACACCCTTCAAATCCTATCTTTCTCATGCTCCAACATCAAACACAATCCTTCTCACACTCACCCATCAAACACTCTCTATATACAATTCAAAATTCATTCCAATTCAATGTCAATTCCAACTTCAAATCATCCAATTCGAGGCCCAATTCGGGGACCAAACCAAAAGGCCCAAACTGGCCTAACTCTCAAATCCTAAATTGGACCCAAATCACGAGGCCCATTCTGGCCCAAATCTCTAGCCCATCCGGCACAACTTCCAAGGCCCAATCCGGTACATTTTTTTAGGCCCACTTCGGCCCAATTCCAAGGCCCGGTCCAAACCCATGAGTCAGAATATGGCCCACAACTCCAATTCAAATCAAAATTCATTCAACTCCAATTTAACTTCAATTTCATCCACTTCAATCTCATATCAATCCCAAATAATTCCAAACATCATAAATCTCAAACTCCTTGAAGTCAAGCATCTCGAATCTCTAAGTGTCTCAGCAGCTCAGCAGACTCGAACGTCTCAGTAGCTCAACAGACTCGACCGTCTCAGCAGCTCAACAGACTTGACCGTCTCAGCAGCTCAACAGACTTGACCGTCTCAGCAGCTCAACAGACTCGACCGTCTCAGCAGCTCAACAGACTCGACCGTCTCAGCAGCTCAACAGACTTGACCGTCTCAGCAGCTCAACAGACTCGACTGTCTCATCAGCTCAACAAACCCGACCGTCTCATCAGCTCAACAGACTCGAATATCTCCGCAGCTCAACAGATTCAAACATCTCAATAGACTCATCAAATTCAAACACCTCAAAACCCCAGCTCCTCAAAAAGCCGAACCCTTGAAATTTGATGATCCTTTCAAGCCTCATCCGTCTCACAGGCCCGAGCGTCTCATATACGTCATCATTTTAAGATTTCAAATATCTCACAGAGTTGAGCACCTCAAAACCCAAAACAAACTCGGCAATCTATCAAGCCCCAATAAATGACCACAAAACCCCTTGATCCTTCAAAGACCTAAAAGGTCAAATCCCTAATTCCTTCAAAACCCTCAAAACTCCCAAATCCCCGAAGTCTAGTGAACTACGTAAGGTCTGATCTCAACAGGGAGTTGAGTACGTAGGCAGCCCATCCAGGGTGCGACCCCATTCCAAACAAAAAACCCTTTCCCCTTCTGAGGTGGCTCTCATATCTCTCCAAACATTTAAACCTTCTTCGGTTCCCACAAACTTCAGACCATCGGACTCCCAATCTTAATCATTTCCTCAACATCAGAATCTTTCCAATCCTTCGTTCTATACTCATTCGAATTCTTCAATTCTTCTTCTTGGCGCTAGCTTGGCAGAAAAGCTTGCCTCGTTCTCTCTCTCTTCCCGTCCTAATCATATCCTTGGCTTTTAAATGAATCTCTCCAAAAAGGTTTTGAAAGAAGGCAATCCCGACAATTGGAGACCGAGGTTTCCTCGGGCACCAATCCGAAGTCGTGGTCGTTGCCACTTCTAAGGGGTGTAACCCAGTGCGAACCCACATAGAATCTCTAGTATGATCAGATAAGTCCTATCCATAGGTAGTAATCTCAGAGTCAACTAACGGTTCTTAGAACCCTCCTTCCTTTCCTTCCTAGTATTCTTAGGTTAAACTAGGTGGCGACTCTAGTCAATTCCGCCTTATAGAGGCATAAGTCCGCGTGGAGCCCATTGAGAGCGGGTGTAGTGCACACTTGCACTCCCCTTTATGCTTTCTGGAAAGACGGACGATTCAGTAGGTATTTGAGGGATGCCAAGAATAACGGGTTTCACCCTCCACAGAATGGCATATCTTTAGGATCTAGGCTTCTCAGTCAGAACCATACTTAGATAGACCTCCCCTCATACCGAAAAATCACACTCCACACCTACATATTATCTTCTCATCTCTTATGCAAAAGTGAAGCAAATGTATAATCTATTTTTCCTTTTGTTTTCTCTCCAATGCCCATTCTTGAGAGAAGTTGGCCATGGTAAAAGTTCTCAAAGTCACCTTAACCAAGAAGCATTGAAGTACTCCGGATCATACCCCAAAACTCTATATTTTGTTTTTACCCTGAGCACACTGTGCCACCAGTAGTTGATGGATCACACTCCTCAAAAACTTTGAGATCATGAACTGTTCACCTCTTTATCCTACCCTTCATAATAATATTTGTTAGTATTGAGCATTTCCTACTTACTTGGGTACATGGTTTGCTTGAGGACAAGCAAAAAGGTAAGTGTGGGGGTGTGATAAGTGTCCAAATGAGCATGTTTTATGAGTGTATTTCATGTATTATATTAGCACTTTTCTTGCTCATTTCTCCACTTTGCTTAAGTTTTCCTCGAGTTTATGTTTTATTGATTATCTCACAAATTTATTGGTTAAACATGAGGAAAACCAAGCTAGGATCAAAGTAGACGAAGAGACGAACGCATAGGCGCAGACGGATCTCAAATCGGAACTGAAACGAACATTTTAGAAGAAAACCAATTTTCGTCCGGACCAGTGTGGTCCGGACGGTGGTTCGGACAGTTCAAGTTGTGTCCGTGGCATGACCGGTTAAATAAGGCCGGACAAGGTGAATTGAGTCCGTGGTGTGTCTGCTCAATTTTGGCCGGACAAAACATAAAATTAAAGCGTCCGAACCAGGCTCGTCCGGACGCGGTTTGGACGCGGCAAAATGTGCAACCGTGTCACGTCCGTGCAAATTTGGCCGGACAAAACAAGAAATATCAATGCGTCCGGTGATAAAAGGGCGGACAAGGGGCGGACAGAAGCAATGACACAATGTGTCCGTGGAAATATGGACGGACAAGAGATAGAGCTGTCCGCTCAAATTTGACCAGACAACAAATAGAAATGCAGCCCAGATCAGAAACTGTCGCGACTCATTTCCTTCGCCGACCGTCTTCCCCAATTGCTTCTTCCTTTGCGGCGCCTACAGACATATCCATCTACTCCATTAACAATATCAGTCACCTCCCTTATCTTGTAAATCCTTTCACGCGTGCTCCAGCTCTTTCTCCACTCCAGATCTGCCTCCAACCTTATCCTCTGCTTCTATATAAACCCAGCTCCTTCAACGATTAAACATACACGGGAGGCTGAAGAAATCACAAACAGCACCACACTCCACCACTCTCTTCCATTCATCTTCTCCCGTAACACCACAACACTTCATACTCACGTACTCAGCAAGAACAAAAGAAATAAAAGAGAGGCAACAGAAGTGAGAGCGAGAGCAGACCCGTTCTTTCTCTGAAACAATCGCTAATTCTATCTGTGCTATCTTCTTATTCCTGTTAATGTCTGAGTAATTTTCATTTGTATCCTAGGATGGGGGTTTGATTCTAATATTACGTAAATCAATATTTATTACTTGTCTCACTTATTAAACTTGTTTTAATTCCTTTCAACAAATATTGTTAAATGCTTTAAGCGACAAACTACTGCATTTTTATGGTAACTATCAACATATGATTTTGAGATAGTCAAGTACCAAAAGGAATAAACCTTCGTATTTACACTTCGGATTGAGTAGGAAAATACTAAGGCTATTACTAAGAGTTCGTAACTGACATTTATTAACTCTAATAGACAATAAATAATTGAGACAAGGTTATAAATCTGTTTAAGTAATTTAGGCATTTCCCCCGCTATCCTAGGATCCCTTTTTCCATCACATCAATTAATTCACCTTATTTTACTGTGTTTATTATATAGCACTGATCCAAAACAAATCAAGCTTGCCTCCGGCTAAACCCCTTTTTACTGTTTTTATTAAATACCGAGACTAGGATAATTGAACAATTTCCCTATGGATACGACACTTGTTGTACTACTCCGACTAAGGTGCACTGCCTATTAGATTGCTATAATCTATATATATATTAATGTGTAAATTTTACTCAACAAGGAGGCAGAAGGTGAAGATGTGGATGATCGGAGACCACCGTGGCAAAAATATGATGGTATTACTGAAGAGCAGTGGAATGAGTTGTTGCGAAGCGTTTGACCCCTGAGTTCAAGGTGAGTTTCACACTAGTAGTTGTTCTTTTGTATGATAAATGTTTAAAGTGTCCTTGGAGTTCATTTGGTTAATTCGTCTTTTTCATATATTATTTGCATAATTTGTCTTTTCATACATATATGTAGGCTATACGTGAGAAACAACAACAAAATGCAAAAAAAAATTGTTACCCCCATCACATGGGGAGTACAAGTATTGCTCAGCGTGTGCCGCAGTGGGAGAAAGAGGGGTTGTTGCCAGCTGGCTCGAATGTCAGTGAACGAAGGATGAAGGTTTGGGACTTAAGTCGACGAAGAAGAAACCTTCAAATCCGGCGGCACCTGCTTAGTATGATGACGCCACGAGAGAAGTCATCAACCAAATGGTAAGTGATTTTTAGTTTTAAAAAATGTTTATTATATTTATAGAGTAACAATAGCAGTTAAATAAACTGAAGTATCCTTATTGACTTATTAAACTCCATAACAGGAAGAGTTAAGCTCCCAGATCACCCAGGGCACTTGGCAGCCCATTAGGCAGGATGATCCACTTTCCCGCGCTCTCGGGAAGAAGGATCATCCGGGTCGTGCAGTAGGCTTTGGTGGTCATGTCGGTATACGCCAAGCCTTCGGTAATCCTGGGTCCAGACACAGTGCTAGAGGGAGCATTACATATGAGGAGCACTTACGCCAGAATGCGGAGCTCGAGCAGCGACTACGAAATGAATTTCAGCAGTCAATCGCTCAAGCTATGGAGATGATGCGATCTGAGAGGATGAGTCAGGAGGTTTCTAGACCGCCAGATCAGGCACAAGCATCAGAGCCCGCAGCAATGCCTCCCAGTAGTGTTCACTCCGTCAACCCATTTCCATATTCATCTCTCAAGGTTAAACAACATGTTAACTACAAATACAAAAAAAAAACAAATTATACACTTGTTTATGTGCATCTAAAATCTTTAATTTTGAAAATTTAGCAACCGATTGACTGCACATTGTTCCAAGTGATTGGCGTTGATGAAGTTGAAGTAGGGTGGGGAAAACTTTTCAAGTCTTCTGCTCGAGACACCGTGAGGAATGCAGCGCTCCAAGAGTACCATGCTCGGGTGCTTGTTGAAGGTTACGCGCCTGCTTACGCGGATTGTCAGATAGCGGTGCCCAGTGCAGACATATCCACCCTTCGTCAAGCTGAATCCATGACAGTACAGTGGCCCTGTAGATTGATTAAGCTTGGGGAGCAGCAGGTAACCCCATGAAAAAACTTTTCTTAACATATCCTAGAGTAGAAACATATACTTATTAAATTAATATATTAGGAACAATTCAATCAAATTCTGATAAGGCAAAAGGAAAGAGAGTTGTTGTTGCACCAGCTAATCCTTCGATGGCATCCGCGACTAGAGTTGTGATGAGATCGAATTTGCTACAAACGGCGGTTCTGAATGTCTTACCCCCCAAGCTGAAACTGTCGCACTCCACACTGTTGTGATGACGCCGCCAGCAAGAGATTCAGTTACAATGGAACCAAGACCGGATCTTTTTTACCATGCAGGCGCTCAGAGTTTTGAAATCTATCTTACTGATTTTGTGGGGTTGTTCACGAAGGATTGGTTGAGTGCGTCGATTCTCAAATCGGCTTGCATGTGAGTAATTAGCATACCTTGTACACATTTTACTCTGTATATTTGAAAATAAATTCATAATATTGGTTTCTTTATATGGTGCAGGTTTGTTGATGACAAGGCGGTGCAAGTACATGAGAATAGTAGTTTCGGGTTCTTATGCCCTAACTACTGTTCTGAAGAATATGGGATCTGACCCCAAGCTTTGGTCCAGTACTTGTCGACTATGATACATGCGTGTGCAGTTGCTGATAAATCTTACATAATGCTGCCTCTTCATCAAGGGTAAGAATTTTATCTATTGTAAGTTAGTTTAATTTAATACCCCGGATCTAAAAATCGTGATAAATTACTCTAATATGATTATTAAAGGCCTAATGGTGCCAAAAGAATATTGGTAAGGGAAATAAAACCAAAGAAAAGAGAAAATGCGTAAAACGCAAAAAACGCTAAAACGGCAATTAAAATGAGTAAGGAGACATTTGATCTCATTAGGGTCCGAGAGGGATTCCTAAGGCTTAATTATGCCTAATTAATATGTGGGAATGATTCCCGAAGAAAACGGATCCAAATAATGGATTAAAACACTAACGGATTTTTAAAGCATGTTTTTCGAGAAAACCGAAAACGTGAATTTAAGTGGTCAAACGGACCCGTAAAAATTATAGTTGATTAAATAACTATAATTAAGTATTAATGGAAGCTTAATAACCATTAAAATTAATTAAACGGGAAAATTCCAGAAAACGGACCGGTAAGTGAATAGTGCCAAACCGGGTAAAATAACGAGTGTTTTCTGTAAAAACAGAAAAAAAAAACGCTCCAGCTCTCTAATAATGTGGGACCGGTTTAATATACACACACACTTATTTAAATAAACAAGCTAGTTTATTTAGTCACAAAAGGACAAAATATTTAAAGTAAAGGAGTGAATAGTTAAATGAGGCATTAATACCCTCACTCCCCTATCCTCATCTATCGCTCACGGTAATTTCATTCCCCCACCAGAGCTCCTTCTCCTCTACCTCTGTAAATGGCGATTTCAAGAGTGATCAAACAGCCCCTCTTCTTCTCCTCAAACTTTCTCATTTCTTCACCGAACAACAAAAATTATACCGTTAGTCGTATCGGCAAGGGCTTCGTTTTCCACCCAACAAAATCTGATTCCTCCACCTTCACTTCCATGGGTGTTGGGGCTTTGGAGCTTGAAGAGCTGATTTTAACTCTCCTTCACTTCCTTAATGTCTTTAAGGTATAATAAGTAAGAGGTTTTTGCCATTTCAAGCTTGTTCTGGAAATTTGGAAATTTTCCCTCACGTTGGAAATTTTCTCCCATTTTAGCCGCTAGCTCCTTGCTCTTGTGGGGTGTTGGAAACTTCTTCAATTGGTTGTCAAGCTAACCTCTTGGACTTCCTAAGGTAATACCTAAGCTAAGCTTTAAAAACTAGCTCCTTAAAATACTAGTTTAGTGAGGAAGGTTTGAATTAAATTGATTTATATTGTGTGGTGTGGGAATATGATTGTAGCTAGCAATCTAGACTCCCTTGTGTGGTATGAAAACAAGAAGAGAAAGAAGGAGCAAAAGAAAGAGGAAGAAGAGAAAGGGAACCGAAAATAAACAAGGTAAAAGCTCACCTTGAGTTAGTTTTATTTGACTTGTAAAACGAATTTTAGAGATGAAGTAATGCTCTCGAATTGGTGTAGTCTTGATACTACAATATTGAGTGGTATGAGAATTTTATATGTGTTTGAGTGTGGGAAATAAGCTTGGGAACTAAGCTAGTGTATATGTGTGAACAAGTGGGAATTTAATGTGGTTGTTGGTGCTTGATTAAACAGGGGTGAAGAGTATGTTTTTGAGCTGATTTGAGTGTGGTGAATATGCTAAAGAAGTAGGCAAGTGCTGTCAAAATTCCTAGGGAAGTATGGACTTGAGTGTTTATACAAGGAAGAAACTAGGTATGTTTAGAAGATGAAAGTGAGTGGTAAATCACTTGGAATTGGAAGGGGAAAAGAAAGGTGCTTGGAGTAGAACTGTAGAGGAAAATAATGTCATTTGAGTGTTAGGAATGGCATTAGTGAGTGAAGTTTGAATGGTTAGAAGAAAGTGTCAAAATCTGTTACAAGAGCTATGGAAAACAAGAAAACTAGTTATGAAAATGTAAGTGAATTTTAAGTGAAATTAACTAGAGTTTGTTAGTGCACTTGGTGCTTGGTTTAAAGAGGTTTAGGTGAGTAATTAGGTGCTAAAACATGTGGATTTTAGTTGGTGAAGAATGGGTAATCAATGGGCTAAGAGAGGACCTTGAACAGAGTGGGAAACTGTCAAATTTGCAAAACCTGTAGCAGGGTCCGGGACTTAGGTCCAGGACCAAGTCCCGGACCACCCCCCTTAAATACCCCGAGAGTTTTCTGATTGATGGGTCCGGGACTTAAGTTCTTGCCCATGTCCCGGACCACCCCCTTTATTTATGCCGAGAATTTACCCTGCACTTGGTCCGGGACTTGGGGTATGGACAAGGTCCCGGACCACCCCATGAAAAGTAGCCGAGGGTTAGGCCATGTATAGGTCCGGGACTTAAGGTAGGGACCAAGTCCCGGACCACCCCCAGAAACCCACAGAGAGCATTTTAAAGGTTGTAATTGATGGGGGTTTAAGTGTTAATGATGTTATAAGATGTTAAGGCCTTGTTTGGTGACATGTAAAGGCCCTAGGAAGTGTAAGAAAGTGTTAGAAGCGATTGAGAAGTGAGAACTTAAATTAACAAGAGTAAAACCGAGTTAACGGGATAACGGGGTAAGTACGGGAGTAGCATTTTATTATGTACCGTATGAGCCTAGTATTAATAATAATGTTTGAAACATTATCAGAGAATCGTGCGTGACCCGAGCATGGTGAGATGACACGGTAAAAGTAAAAAAACCCGGGTGAAAGGTATGATTTTCTCATACTCCGCGTGCTAACCGAGTTACGTTGATTTGTGTGTTGTGTGCCGGCTTAATCAAGATTAAAGCATGAAAATAATCCATTGTTTGATTATGTATGCCTTGTTGTATGTTGAATGAGCTAACATACTAGTATGCCGGTGTGGTCTAACATAGTGAATGGACCGACTCGTAGTGAGTAACGTTAGGCTAGAGGCCCATAGATTGGGTCGATGCTTAAGATAACGAAAACGTGCAAACACACAAACTATCCGTTAAAGTATAACGATAACGCAAACACATGAACTCCCTAGAATGTGAGGAGAAGTACGGGTTGAGTAAACACCCGATAAGGGTTAGAAAACCACATTGAAACAATCCACGAAACAAATGAGAGTGGAAAGATAAGTGAACCTCCTTCAAGAGGATTTAAGATAGTTCGAAGATGTGAACTAGTGAAGAAGGTAAAAGAGACCTGAGGGATTAGTAACTCCCTTGAGACATGGTCGACCTCCTATATGAGGATTTTACCTGATATATGTAAATAACCGAAAGTATGAGTAAAGTAAATGTATGGGTAACTCTTAAAACCTAAGATTAACCAAACTTAAGTAATGTCCCCAAGGTCATTAGAAACATCAAGAGGATGCTTCTAGACTAATATACATAATATTATTATAACTCCGAGAGAGGAGTGTATGGGAATGTAAGTAGTCCGAGAGTAGTCGGGCCTAAGTAAAAGAGTTAGGAACTAAGAGAGAGTTCCGTGAGCTAGTTGAACCTTCCCACCATGCTAGACCCAGAGTAGGGTCAAAACCGGGGAAGTAAGACTATGCTAGAGAGCCATGAGTTTGGCCTAAGTATGTATTAAGAGTAACAAGCGTGACGTAGGAGACCTGTAGCGTCTCGAGAATCTACAAGAGCTTGAGTATAATTAACCCAAGAGTGTGGGTGAGAAACGAGTATAATTAACCCAAGAGTGTGGGTGAGATAATGAGTATAGATAACCCAAGAGTGTGGGTGAGATAATAAGTATAAGAACCCGAGAGAATGGGTGAGTATAGTACGAGTAGCCCAGGAGAATGGGTGTGTATATGAACAAGTAACCCGAGAGAGCGGGTGAGATATTGAATAAGTAAACAAGGCATAGTGAGGTATAACCCTCAAGGCCTAAGTAACCAGATACAACTAACAACCTTGTTATGTTAGTTAGGAATTGTGTTCCATGATTGGATGTAGATTCCTTGAGCATTACATGTACTTATTGTATTGCTATGATGCATGTTGTTTGACTAAAATGAACTCCATGTACATCCGACTAAGTGGTCGGCGTACCCCGGTTAGCGCTCGGGGTATGCGAATTTCATATGCAGCGTTAAGCTGAGCCCCTAGGGGCGATGTTTTTATTTTACAGGTACACCGAAGATGTTACCGTTCGAGAGTAGGACGGGGTCGGTGGGGTGGCATGGGTAGTAGTTTTAATTACTTATGTATTGAAGGAGGTGTAAGACCGAATATGTTGTCGGCATCCATTTATTGTAGACTCGGTATAGTAGAGAAATGATTTGAGTATTGTATTTGTATTGTGTACTCGGTTGTTCCAGTTCATCAGACCGTTACGGTATGCAAGGAAGGCCTGTTAGCCATATGGGTGGCTAACGGCGTTGTTTCACCCCTCGTTGTAATTAGAGTTCCGCTGCGTGAGTAAGAGTAATGGTGACAATTTAAGAGGTAATGACGAGCTTAACGGTTGGGGTGTTACAAAAATGGTATCAGAGCGATACTTCGCTCTGATGACTGGAAATACCGAGCTTAGGGAATACCGAGTTAGAAAATAGAGACTTAGGGCTATGGGTTGAGTGGTAGCGTGAGAGATGCGCTAGTTAGGAGCTTCCAGTATGATCTGGATACCTACAATACCAGACCCGCCCTCCACAAACCCCGTATTTAAAAGCTTGGGAAGGAACGCCAGAGAGACGGGGAATCCGA
The DNA here is from genome assembly GCA_023374045.1 of Limonium bicolor. Lineage (NCBI taxonomy): Eukaryota > Viridiplantae > Streptophyta > Magnoliopsida > Caryophyllales > Plumbaginaceae > Limonium > Limonium bicolor. The sequence goes on along the minus strand of CM041778.1, from coordinate 153,304,837 downwards.
TCTGGCACTTAATTATTATTTCGATATGAACCAGAATCTATCATGTGGTAGATCCCGAGAACCGGAGACCCGGAGACGGATCCCACTGGAACGACAATAACCGCATACAATGGCGGGAGATCGAGAAATCCTAATCCAAGGAGACCGAAATCTGCGGCAGCCTGGGGCGACATGCTTAGCAGTCGCGAGAACCCAGCTGGTCGAGCAGCAGTAAGAAGGATGCACCAACGTGCGACAAGACGGACTCATAAGAACTAGAACCGGGACACATGTCTACGGACCGCCATAGTTAAATAATACCACCAACGGTATACCCATTTACTAAGAATCTAGTCAAAGGTAGATGCATCCACCCTGCCACACCCAAAGAGATTGCAATACTTAACTGATACAGCTTAGACAGCTACGAGCATAACTACGGGATATACCCGAATATGACTACAGAAGTAGTACCTAAATAAGTTAAACCTCGGTAACCACAGTAAAGACGTGGGAACGAGCAACGAGGTAACATAGAATTAAATAATTAAGGAACTCCGAGAGTGGAGGAGCACCTAAATGAATGACAGTCATGTCAAGAGGAATGAGAAGCAGCTCCAAGGAGCAGTTATCCAACTAAGGGATCAAGGAAGAGCCAACGAGGCTACCAAATACAATGTGAACAATACCGTGACCGGTATGAGTTAACTCAAAACCGCCAGTACCGCGCACTTGCCACGGCAAGTGCAGTAAAGCGGACTAATAAGAAGAGCTTTGACAAGCGACCAGTACTTAGTAAGTACCAAATGGCGAGAGAAGCCAATATGGCAAGACAACCATAAGAACTATGAAACAAAACCTTGAAAAGGCCTAAGGGCCTGATCACTGTATGAAGAACATACCAGTCAGCGAGAAGCTGGACTCGGTAAGAAGCAACCGGCATTGAAATGCCATGAAGATTTTCTTTCAAACTCAACTTTTCTCTCAAACGCAAATTTTCCAAAAACCCCCAAATTTTTAAAACCAAACCAGAGAACCACGGTAAGTTATCATTGAATGATATAAGAGGAGTTGGCAGTAGAATACTTCATCTAGGCGTGTGACCGACACTACAAGTGTACACAACGAGACATGGGACGACCACACTCCGAAGGAGCTTGCGGGCCTGACAGACCAATTATGAGTTAGTCGGGTAAGTGGCAACGTATCAATAAGATACTCCATGTATGTATACAAGTAGAGTACGGAACACGGGAAGTAGCCCACTCCATACTACGGACGAAAGAGCCAATTCAAACCAAGACAGTTGGACACCTCGAATGATCGAAGAACACAAGGAAGCTTACCAAGATAAGGGAGTCTAGAAACCAGTAAGGTGATGGACCTAAGGACATAGCGTGGATAAGTGTGAGAAGCACAGAGTATTAAGTATAGACATGGGATATGTCTCAGGAATCAAGGAGGAAATACATAATGACTGAATGAATACTAGTGTAAGCAATAAGGCGGAAGCCTAAAATGATCACATCAATGTTTGATAAACGGGATAGAATCCCACACCATACCTCATGAAGAGATTAATGACCTAACCAAGAAGGTAAGGAAAAGTACCAATAATCTACCCAATAACGGAGGCATTACAACCCTAAACGGGATAGTCAAGTATATAACCGCAAGGCGGAGTAAGGAACTGAATATACCAAGAATTCAGGCCAGATGTAATGGCGTAACTCAGTAGCACCCAGGAGCAATCCGTGAAGGGTGCTGGAGTCAACAATAGTTGAACGAAAATCGTGTTGAGAACACAAGTGTAAACTGAACACTCGGGTAGAACCCGATGGGATCCCACGTAACACGGGGTACCCTAGATTGCCAGAAGGCATGAATTAATATCAACAAACTTAGATGGACTTCCATATACGGAAGTGTGATGAGACAACCATATCAAAGAGCCCAGCATTATCTCCAAACCATTTAATGGCATGCAGAGAAGCAGAAGCTTGTATAAACAGCCCGCAAAGAGCGTGGCTCGAGGCAATATGGCTTGTAAGCCAGAAAACCAACTACATTAGTAGATCCAAACATTGTAAAACATATGCATAAAGGCATAAGAGTTATTGTGGAGCATGAACCACTACTTTAGATTGGGGATACCACTTGTCATTATGGGACCTATGGAGTAGCAATTGCGTGAATCCCCCAGAAAGGGCTACCACCTAAGTATGTAATGTGAAACCGCTAAAGCGGAGTAGTGAAACTTGAGCAGGTGATTATTGCCAAGGAATAATTTGAACAGAGATAGTATGTAGAAAGGCTTTGATAGCAGTGGAAAGAAACCGAGAGAGTAATCGGTTGAGTAGTAAACACAATATGTGTGCAATATGAATTGCAGAATAAACGATGCACCATAAACGTAGAGAGTTAAAGAAGTATATTTTATTGAGCCAAGTGAATGGCAAGCCATAGTATAAATGGCGGGAGTACATGAGCGGAAGCTAAAGTAGTAGCGGATGCCATATAAGCGAATGTTGTAATGAGTAGAGCATGATACGCAGTAACAGATAATGATACGAAGCTGATGAGAAAATGTGGTAAAGGAGACATAATCATTCCTATCTCATGAGAGATTTACTGTCAAGGGTTTACGCTTCTACACTCTGTATGACTGAGTGTTTTGGTATTGCACTTGTGCGGTAATGATCGAGTGGGAGAGCCAGGAATTGAGAAATGTCAACGAAGCCTGTTGAGTTTGAATCTAGAGAAATAACCGTGCGGCCTTTGGCCAAAGATGCACGAAGAATGTGGGCGTAACCCACAGGTCCCAGGACCGATGAATGGTCAATGCAGAGTAGTATGAAGGGGAATTCTTGTACAGAAACAAGTAAAAAAACGTAATTCAGAAGCAACTGTTAATCGAGGAAGCACTACATATTAAGTAGTAGCTTGACCTCAACCGACAACAAGTCGGGAAAAGTAAGTGAATAATCACAAAGGTATACAGTGTTATACGAAATAGATTTCCAGAGAATTGGAGAGAAAATCTATAACTCATCGAATTCGTATACGGTAAGAGATACCTAGCGACGATTGAAAACCTTTATTTCCAAGACACAAAGGGATAAAAGGGAGTGGATTAAATACATTGAGAATACCAACGGGCGAATTAAGCTCTAGTTATCAGGTCACACAGCAGAAGCTCGTGGACCGTAATTCAAAGGTTAAGTATACCTAGCGATTGTGAGTAATTGGCTAATCCTAAACGCCTGAAGCCTTAGAGGCTAGAACCGAACCTGGTTATGAGTTAATTAACCGCATTGAAGTTAAAACACTTCATGATACTTGAATTAATGAACCAATGTTTAGTAATAACATATGGTTAGTTACGCGGGCGTAACCCCTTTTAAGGGGGGTAAGGCGAGAAACCGCTTAGAGTATATTTTACGTTAGTGCGTAAACTACTATGTGCATAGTACAAAAGAATTGTTTTGATGATTGGAACTTATGTTACATAAACATATGTACCCATTCATTGTGCGATAATGATTATTGTGCATGAGTGATGCAAGTAACGAGTATGTAATATTTATGAAAAGAGGAGTAGAGAGACTCCAAGGGAATGAGAATCCCTATAGTATATGTCTAGTGAGATTAGACATGAGACATAATGAGTACGAATTGGTATGAAACCGATGTGGAACCTTGTAGGGAGTGAGTTCCCTAGGTGATTTTATTTGAGAATGATTGATGGAGTGAGTTCCATCCTTGGAGTTGTATGTTGTGTGTTTCAATTAAGTAATAAATGATGAAATGAGCCTCGAGTAGTGAATGCCTAGGTAAGTAAATGGAGTAAGTTTAGAATGATGAATGACCTAAGTACTAGGAATTAGAGATTAATTGAAATGAATTGCTTCATGAATATGACTAGGAAGAGTTAAAGATAGAAAACGAAAATGTTTGACTATCTGATTGTTTGAAACTGACGTGGGAGGTGAAACTTGATCTGCTAGCGATCAAGGGAAACCGAACACAAATTGGAGTGGAAGGATAGTTCAACACTGATGCTGATCACATCAGGGTTGGATGATTCTAAGCTCCCTATAAGTGGTCACAAGTAATCACGCTAAGAAAAGATGCAGGTACCATAAATTTGATTTGGAGTTGTGTGATGTTTTAAAAACAATTTCCAACAAAATTTGAAAAGGAATTTCTTCAAGTATGAAGATGGAAATGAAAACTGGTTTTTAAACTGCTATCACCCGCCGATGGCTACGGCTTAAGTCTTGATGACCGGTAGAACGGTGGGCGTGTATTAGTTTTGAAACCATTGCACCGTACGTGCGGCGGTCCTAAGTGACCGGTTGGGGGGGTGACAGTGTGTGATTTTTCCAAAGGCAGCGGGACGGGGAGAGTACCCTGAGACGATTCCGTGTTGAGTGAGTCAACCAGAGTGCCTGAGGATATGTATATGTGTAACGTTTTGATCAGAACCGAAGGGACCGTGGGCCAGAGAGAGTAAGTGCCCATTTGTCATGAAACGGCCGTGGACCAGAGAGGTAAGAGTCCAACGTGACCGGTACCTGAGGGATCAGTAGTGTATTACTCGATATGGATTCGTGGACTGTAGTGCCTTGTTGTCTTCGGACCGATTCCATGGAGAGAGTATAAGAGTATTTGTGATTGCTATACATGCTGTGATATATGTGTGGTATGTGTAGTGTAAATGAGACTGACTTGAGGAGTCTGTAAGGTTATACATGTATTATAACCTTGGCATAGCGTACCAATGAGAGTAACGATATAAGATTCACCAACTTTGAGGACAAAGTTCCTAAGGGGGTAGATTTTAATACCCGGATCTAAAAATCGTGATTAAATTACTATAATATGATTATTAAGGCCTAATGGTGCCTAAAGAATATTGGTAAGGGAAATAAAACCAAAAGAAAAGAGAAAATGCGTAAAACGCAAAAACGCTAAAACGCGCATTAAATGAGTAAGGAGATATTTGATCTCATTAGGGTCCGAGAGGATTCCTAAGGCTTAATTATGCCTAATTAATATGTGGGAATGATTCCCAAGAAAACGGATCCAAATAATGGATTAAAATGCTAACGGAGTTTTAAAGCACGTTTTTCGAGAAACCCGAAAACGTGAATTTAAGTGGTCAAACAGACCCGTAAAAATTATAGTTGATTAAATAACTATAATTAAGTAATAATGGAAGCTTAATAACCATTAAAATTAATTAAACGGGAAATTCCGGAAAACGGACCCGGTAAGTGAATAGTGCCAAACCGGGTAAAATAACGAGCGTTTTCCGTAAAACGGAAAAAAAAACGCTCCAGCTCACTAATAATGTGGGACCGGTTTTTATATACACACACACTTATTTAAATAAACAAGCTAGTTTATTTAGTCACAAAAGGACAAAATATTAAAGTAAAGGAGTGAATAGTTAAATGAGGCATTAATACCCTCACTCCCCTATCCTCCTCTATCGCTCACGGTAATTTCATTCCCCCACCAGAGCTCCTTCTTCCTCTACCTCTGTAAATGGCGATTTCAAGAGTGAGCAAACAGCCCCTCTTCTTCCTCCTCAAACTTTCTCATTTCTTCACCGAATCACACAAAATTATACCGTTAGATTCGTATCGGCAAGGGCTTCGTTTTCCACCCAACAAAATCTTGATTCCTCCACCTTCACTTCCATGGGTGTTGGGGCTTTTGGAGCTTGAAGAGCTGATTTTAACTCTCCTTCACTTCCTTAATGTCTTAAGGTAATAATAAGTAAGAGTTTTTGCCATTTCAAGCTTGTTCTTGCAATTTGGAAAATTTCCCTCACGTTGGAAATTTTCTCCCATTTTAGCCGCTAGCTCCTTGCTCTTGTGGGGTGTTGGAAACTTCTTCAATTGGTTGCCAAGCTAACCTCTTGGACTTCCTAAGGTAATACCTAAGCTAAGCTTTAAAACTAGCTCCTTAAAATACTATTTTAGTGAGGAAGGTTTGGATTAAATTGATTTGTATTGTGTAAGTGGGAATATGATTGTAGCTAGCAATCTAGACTCCCTTGTGTGGTGTGAAAACAAGAAGAGAAAGAAGGAGCAAAAGAAAGAGGAAGAAGAGAAAGGGAACCGAAAATAAACAAGGTAAAAGCTCACCTTGAGTTAGTTTATTTGACTTGTAAAACGAATTTTAGAGTTGAAGTAATGCTCTCGAATTGGTGTAGTCTTGATACTACAATATTGAGTGGTATGAGAATTTTATATGTGTTGAGTGTGGGAAATAAGCTTGGGAACTAAGCTAGTGTATATGTGTGAACAAGTGGGAATTTAATGTGGTTGTTGGTGCTTGATTAAACAGGGGTGAAGAGTATGTTTTTGAGCTGATTTGAGTGTGGTGAATATGCTAAAGAAGTATGCAAGTGCTGTCAAAAATTCCTAGGGAAGTATGGACTTGAGTGTTTATACAGGAAGAAACTAGGTATGTTTAGAAGATGAAAGTGAGTGGTAAATCACTTGGAATTTGGAAGGGGAAAAGAAAGGTGCTTGGAGTAGAACTGTAGAGGAAAATAATGTCATTTGAGTGCTAGGAATGGCATTAGTGAGTGAAGTTTGAATGGTGAGAAGAGAGTGTCAAAATCTGTTACAAGAGCTATGGAAAACAAGAAAACTAGTTATGAAAGTGTAAGTGAATTTTAAGTGAAATTAACTAGAGTTTGTGAGTGCACTTGGTGCTTGGTTTAAGAGGTTTAGGTGAGTAATTAGGTGCTAAAACATGTGGATTTTAGTTGGTGAAGAATGGGTAATCAATGGGCTAAGAGAGGACCTTGAACAGAGTGGGAAACTGTCAAATTTGCAAAACCTGTAGCAGGGTCCGGGACTTAGGTCTAGGACCAAGTCCTGGACCACCCCCTAAAATACCCCGAGAGTTTTCTGATTGATGGGTCCGGGACTTACTTTCTTGCCCATGTCCCGGACCACCCCCTTTATTTATGCCGAGAATTTACCCTGCACTTGGTCCGGACTTGGGGTATGGACAAGGTCCCGGACCACCCCATGAAAAGTAGCCGAGGGTTAGGCCATGTATAGGTCCGGGACTTAAGGTAGGGACCAAGTCCCGGACCACCCCCAGAAACCCACAGAGAGCATTTTAAAGGTTGTAATTGATGGGGGTTTAAGTGTTAATGATGTTATAAGATGTTAAGGCCTTGTTTGGTGACATGTAAAGGCCCTAGGATGTAAGAAAGTGTTAGAAGCGATTGAGAAGTGAGAACTTAAATTAACAAGAGTAAAACCGAGTTAACGGGATAACGGGGTAAGTACGGGAGTAGCATTTTATTATGTACCGTATGAGCCTAGTATTAATAATAATGTTTGAAACATTATCAGAGAATCGTGTGTGACCCGAGCATGGTGAGATGACACGGTAAAAGTAAAAAACCCCGGTGAAAGGTATGATTTTCTCATACTCCGCGTGCTAACCGAGTTACGTTGATTTGTGTGTTTGTGTGCGGCTTAATCAAGATTAACATGAAAATAATCTCTTGTTTGATTATGTATGCCTTGTTGTATGTTGAATGAGCTAACATACTAGTATGCCGGTGTGGTCTAACATAGTGAAGGACCGACTCGTAGTGAGTAACGTTAGGCTAGAGGCCCATAGATTGGGTCGATGCTTAAGATAACGAAAACGTGCAAACACACAAACTATCCGTTAAAAGTATAACGATAACGCAAACACATGAACTCCCTAGAATGTGAGGAGAAGTACGGGTTGAGTAAACACCCGATAAGGGTTAGAAAACCACATTGAAACAATCCACGAAACAAATGAGAGTGGAAAGATAAGTGAACCTCCTTCAAGAGGATTTAAGATAGTTCGAAGATGTGAACTAGTGAAGAAGGTAAAAGAGACCTGAGGGATTAGTAACTCCCTTGAGACATGGTCGACCTCCTATATGAGGATTTTACCTGATATATGTAAATAACCGAAAGTATGAGTAAAGTAAATGTATGGGTAACTCTTAAAACCTAAGATTAACCATACTTAAGTAATGTCCCCAGGTCATTAGAAATATCAAGAGGGATGCTTCTAGACTAATATACATAATATTATTATAACTCCGAGAGAGGAGTGTATGGGAATGTAAGTAGTCCGAGAGTAGTCGGGCCTAAGTAAAAGAGTTAGGAACTAAGAGAGAGTTTTGAGCTAGTTGAACCTTCCCACCATGCTAGACCCAGAGTAGGGTCGAAACCGGGGAAGTAAGACTATGCTAGAGAGCCATGAGTTTTGGCCTAAGTATGCATTAAGAGTAACAAGCGTGACGTAGGAGACTTGTAGCGTCTCGAGAATCTACAAGAGCTTGAGTATAATTAACCCAAGAGTGTGGGTGAGAAAACGAGTATAATTAACCCAAGAGTGTGGGTGAGATAATGAGTATAGATAACCCAAAGTGTGGTGAGATAATAAGTATAAGAACTCGAGAGAATGGGTGAGTATAGTACGAGTAGCCCAGGAGAATGGGTGTGTATATGAACAAGTAACCCGAGAGAGCGGGTGAGATATTGAATAAGTAAACAAGGCATAGTGAGGTATAACCCTCAAGGCCTAAGAGTAACCAGATACAACTAACAACCTTGTTATGTTAGTTAGGAATTGTGTTCCATGATTGAATGTAGATTCCTTGAGCATTACATGTACTTATTGTATTGCTATGATGCATGTTGTTTGACTAAAATGAACTCCATGTACAGCCGACTAAGTGGTCGGCGTACCCCGGTTAGCGCTCGGGGTATGCGAATTTCATATGCAGCGTTAAGCTGAGCCCCTAGGGGCGATGTTTTTATTTTACAGGTACACCGAAGATGTTACCGTTCGAGAGTAGGACGGGTCGGTGGTTGCATGGGTAGTATTTTATATTTATGTATTGAAGAAGTGTAAGACCGAATATGTTGTCGGCATCCATTTATTGTAGACTCGGTATAGTAGAGAAATGATTTGAGTATTGTATTTGTATTGTTGTACTCGGTTTTCCAGTTCATCAGACCGTTACGGTATGCAAGAAGGCCTGGTTAGCCATATGGGTGGCTAACGGCGTTGTTTCACCCCTCGTTGTAATTAGAGTTCGCTGCGTGAGTAAGAGTAATTGGTGACAATTTAAGAGGTAATGACGAGCTTAACGGTTGGGTGTTACATTTAAAACTTATGATATTTGTATTATGTATTGATTGAATTAAGTTCTGCTTGTATTATAATCTATGAACAGCCGCACTGGTCTTTGCTCGTTCTATGTCAAAAAGCCCAAGAGTCCTACAGCTTGACTCAGCATCTCAGCAAACAAGAGGCCACCTTATATAAACATGTTGATGAGGTGATGAATTTACTTAACTTGATTAATTATCAATTTTTAGTTATTTCTTAATCATCCAGTTGATAACTTTTACTTTATCTGTGCGTATGAATTCTGGCCTTTGTATTTGTACTAACGCATAGCCGGGAGAGAGAGAATAAGAAGATTCCTGGAATGTAGTCAAGGTATTTTTTGTAGTCCTTATTATTCCAATTTTTTGGGCAAATTTTGTAATATGTTCATTAGTTTTAAAATAGGAACAGTATTATAATTTATGTGTTAAATCGATTTTGAATATGTACGTATATACATGTGCAGTGTCCGCAGCAGTCGGGAGGTTCGGAATGTGCTACTATGTCATTCAGTTTATGAGTGACTTGATAGCGGGACTGAGACTCTTGCCAGAGAAGTCTCTAGACAAGGTAAGTAGCATTCTCGAAATATTTTGGTTTTGTAGATAATTTTCAACATTGATTCTTATACTCAAAGTATTTTAGCAACTAATCATATTTCTTTTGTGTTAATTTCAAGCTTTAGAAGAGTTGGTAGACGGTTACAACGAAGGACATATAACCGAGGTGCTTGAAGAATGGGCAGAATTCATGAGTGTTAATGTAGGTTGCTTTTAGGTTTGGTAGGATTGAGTAGGATGATTTTGAAATTCTCATGAAACAATTGTGGTTTATGTAAAGTTTTTGTTGATGTTTGATTTATTTGCTCAAATTTGTAAATGTAAGTGGATTATTGCCCGTAGATAGGTTTGATGGCTATTGAAATGGTGAAATTGTTGATCTAATGCCCCACTGTGGTGGCATTGTTAATTGCTATATCTTAACAGGTTTGATTGATTTTGGGTGGTGTGGTAGAATTGTAGGGTGGAATGGAAAAAACAAAAAAAAAAACAACCAATTGCAGCGGTTCTTAGTAAGAACCGCTGCAATAGGCCCTGTCAATATTTTCTGAAGAGACCCTATCGCAGCGGTTCCTTCAACAACCGCTGCGATAGGTTTTTTTTTAAAAAAAAAGGTCTAACGCAGCGGTTATTTTAACAACTGCTGCGGTCACCTACCGCAGCGGTTTTCAACCGCTGCCATAGGTACCAAACAACCGCTGCGGTAGGTTCTTTTTCTACTAGTGAACAACTATAGTAGATTTAGATTTAGCAAAATTCGGGTGGATTCGGTTCGGGTGGATTCGGTTCAGGTTGATTCGGTTCGGGTTAATTCGGTTCGGGTGGATTCGGTTCGGGTGAATTTGGTTCGGGTGGATTTGGTTATACCAAATTTTGGTTTGATCGGTATTGGTTTGTTCGGTTCGGATTTTCGGGTCACATTTTGGGTCACGCTATTCGTTTTAGTTCGGGTTCGGATTGGGTTGGATCGGTTCGGTTTTTTCTAGTTCGGGTCACCTTTGCCACGTCTAATCTAAGGTAAGAAAGTTCAAAGAAAATTCATTTTTCCCCTCCTCCTTACCTTGGCCGATTTTTGTCCATGTTGATACCTCGTTCTTTCTTTGTTCGAGCACTTCTCCAAGCCTTAAATGGTGGTGGAATTTCCCATTTGATTCAAGAGTTGAAAAACCATCCAAAACACTCCAAAGGTAAAACCCTAACTTGTGCTCTAAGCCCTTTTTATTGAATTAGAATTCTCTAAGGGTTTAGAAGAATAATTAAAATGCATTTTTATGTTTCTTGGGTGTTGGGATGGAGTTTGGCAACTCCATTCCCATTTGACCGATTGTGACCAAGAAGAGGAGATGAGAAGCTTGGAAACAAAGAATGGAGAAATAAGGTAATTAAGTTACCCTAATGCTATTTGAATGCTTAAGGATTTGGGATGGGTGAAATGAATTAATGAACCCAAAATATGTGTGATAGTGTGCTTGGTTGAGAATTGGTAGATTTGTGAGTTAATTGTGAATTAAAGGCCTTGGAGCCACGCACTTTATGTTTAGTGCTTATGTTGTTTTGTTGATGGGATTTTGAGGATATATTATGCTCTGGTAATGGGTGTGGCTAGATTAGGATTGGAAATGGTGGAAATTGATGAATGTATATGTAAAGTTTATGGGGAGGTTATGACAAAATTTGGTAGAAATGAAGTGTTTTAGGTGTTGTAATGAGTAAGAACAACCTAGGGAATGAAGTAGGTATGTAAGGGATTTTTTGGGTTAGTTAACCATTCTTTGGTGGATATAAGAGTTGGAAAGGAAGAGGTAAAATCTGTAGCAAATGGTGTTGAAAATGCATTGGAAAAACTAGGAGAGAGTTAGTGTTATAAACTTGGGAATGAAGGTTGAACTTGGGTGTAGATAATGCATTTGTCTAGGAATGAATTGGAATAGTCAAATGGAGTTAGAAGAAAGTGCAAAGTGCTAAGGGAAGTAGAAAAAACACAAGTGTGCAGAGACTGTAACAGGGAGATGGAATGAAATACCCTGAACATTTAAACGCTTAAATAATGTTTTATAATTCGTACATAAAACAACGTACGGACAATTAAATCTAATATATATATATATGTACGAATACGAAAACACACGTACGTAACGTTACTATATTGTAACGTTGTAAATAAGTGACAATAACGTCGCAAAACTTCGTTACAAAAAATATATAACACGAAAATATAATATTAGTCGTACATATATTGTAACGTTGTAATAAAAAAATGATAACGTCGCATAACCTTGTAGCAAATAAATAGATAAATATAACACTATATATTGTATGGTCTTACATAGATATAAATAAACATGTATAACCTATACAAAAAAAGAAGAAAGAAAAAGGAGCAAAGACGCTCCCACTGAGGTTCAAACCCCGTACCTCTCGTATGCCTAGTGAATGTTTAACCGGTTGAGCTATGCTCGATTTCAGTAATGAAACCCACGAATTAAAACTAGTATCAACTAACTGAGTAACTACAAAAAAAAAGAGGTGAAACAAACACATATCTGTAGCACGTCCTTCTCTTCCGATATAGCTACAGATCGAACAAGAACAAAAAAAAGAAAGAGATTGAGAATCTCCAAACTCTCAGGCACAACTCCTAATCTATTCGGATGCCCATACTACTTGGTTTAGTCTGGGAACAAAAAAAAAAAACAAACTAACTAACCTGAACCAAGTGTACGCCTCAAAAGAACTCCTTTCCCTAACTCTCACGACCATAAACTGCGATTTATACTCCCCATGAATCCCTGCAACTAATGAGCTAATCTAGCCCATAACCCTCTTTTAATTACCGCACAGTGTGCAAATTCAGAGACACAAGGAACCCACAACGGCCACACCACTAACTTGTGCCGCCTTGACCCTAGTGAACAACATGTCAGAACCTGCCCTCCTTCCAAACTCCCACACGATATTACATTGAAACTTACCACCACCAGCAACTCATTGTCCCCCGTGTCATTGTCCTGCATCTGATTAATACCCTTTATACCTCCTTTCTTCTTTGCATGCCGTGCCAACAAGCATTCAGGTAAGCTTCTGTTGTTTCTCATGCGTGAAGATGAACCCAAGCTTTCATGGCACTCTTGAATTCCTTCTACTTTGCTGCTTCAGTTCGAAGAGACAGACTGACACTTTACTCTTGCCTTCTTTCTTGTTTCATCAGTGAACTGAGCCTCCCACTCTTCCTGTCTATCTGGTCGAGCTAGAGCTCAAACTCTTGGAAAGAAACTAACAGGTGAAGCTTAAGTAAAATACATTCCCTCTGTTTGTTTTGGCCGATAGCCCATGCATGAGTTTCTCTAACTTTTCTCACTGTCTCACGTAAAGAGCCATACCTGCTAGGTAAAGAGTAGGGTACTGGAAATCCTGAAGCAATTGATCTTCTGTCAAAAGGAAGACGACGGGAAATCCCTCCATAGACTGCAACCAGTTGGTCTGAATTTCCACCCAAGGTAAACTCCCAAACCTGTTCACTACTGCTAGGTCTGAAATGTTTTGTCCCTAGTGTCAATAGTTGAGGCATCATTCCTATTAACAGACAAACCCTGGAACATTTAATGAGTAATACACCCACTACTCTAGAGCTAGATGGTCAATAAGAAATACGGGAAGAGAACAGTCACATGAAACATATTTAAGACATCAGTTTCAGTTTTTGTTTTCAGTTCGTTACCTTCTGTAATTGTCTAGTCTCAGTGAGTGTCGTATCCTTGATATTACAAGTTGTTCTGGAATTTATAAATCCTAGTAAAGCACCTAGCTACATAGGTGAACAATGAAGGGAAGTGGCAAACCAGGATTTAGAGTTTTCAGAAAACTAGAGGAGTTTATCAGTTCTGTTTCAGTTTCTTCTACATGCTACCGGTTCTGTTTTCCTAGGATTTTTAACCTGTGTAAGAAGTATGGGATATTAGCTTACTACCGGGGGTTGCCATATAAATGAAACAGTAGTAAAACACACGCCTAAGTAGTAGAACAAACTGGAGAAAACAGAAAGAAACCGATAATAGGGAATGAACTTCGGTTGGGCTTCAGTCTGCAAGGTTAGCATTTTCTGTAACTTGGTTCTGTGAAAAACAAATTACAGATGGGATTTAAGTGTTGTAGGGGTTTAAACTGAAGATAAGAAATTCCTAATACATCTTTCAAGGGAGCTACATGATTTGGAAAGGGGTTTAAAAGTCAGAATAGAAAGACACAGAAAAACAACAAGAAATAACAACATGACAGGTCGTGTCCCAAGTTGTACAGATTTGAGTTTCTGTGTGGGGGTTCCTTAGAGAGCTGTCTAAGTGACTTGGGGCCTGTTGTAGCACTTAAAAGTTTGACAATGTACTTAGCTGACGGGTAAACAAAAGGGGGAAAACAGAAGATAAATCGCAGAACAAAAAAAAGATATAGTAGAAAGCATCAGCCAGTGTTTGATGAGATTATATTGTGAACTACAATACATATAAACTAAAATGATGAACTTAACACGTTGCTAGTACACTAGACATACTGCTAATAAACTGGGAATTTTAGAGAAAAACAGTTCAGTACAACAACTAGAAAAGTAAAAATCTGCAACATTGTTCTTTTGTCAGTTTCAGGTTATGAATTGCACCAGTGGGGTAAGTGGGGTAGTCTAGGTAGTTTCTTTTGAGTTTTAACTATAGCTAGAACACCGAATTAGGTAAGTAAATGCTTAGTAAGAAATCGGTGGACAGAAACGTGAATAAACAGAACACATCAGTATCAGTTTCTGAAATTTGTGTGTGTTGCTGTGCACTACCTTCCTGAGGTAATCTAAAAGGTTGTGTGTACTTGATCATTGATCTGAGAGCTTACTAAAGTGTGGGTTTAAGTGTAAACAATTGGGAGGAGTTCAGTCAGTGAGAGTACAGAAAGAAAACAATACAAGGGAGAGAAAAAAAGAAATACCAGATATTATACTTCTTGAAACTTTGAGTTCTGTAATATACGGTTACAGAGGGTATGAGGGGTTGCAGAGAGTGGATTAAGGGATTGAAATCTTGTTAATGCATTTAACTCAGTTTTAAATGCCTTGGGTGAATAGGGAGTCAGATTAGTGAGCAGCATAACAGTGATATAAGGGGATAGATCAGCTTCAGGTTTTAGTTTCAGTTCTGCAACATTTCAGTTTCTGTATAATGAAACTTCAGTAGCAGTACCCAAGTTGTGTTGGGATTGGTTAGAATTTAAAACCTCGTTAGAGAACTTAAATAAGCAGGGGGTGTGTTGGGACAGATTAGAAGACAGTCTAACAAACTAAAAGGAGGATTGAAGAGGGAATACACTGATTTTTGGTTCTCAGATTTTCCAATACTTGACTGTTCTGTGTAACAGATTTACAGAGGTTGTAACAGTGTTGAACTGGTTTAGTAAAGTACCAAAACATAGCTAATACGTTTAGCTAGGCTGGTGAAACAAGTTGGGAAGAAATGAACAGCAACTCGTGAACCAGAAAGGGAGAGTTAGAAGAAAAGATAACAGATGTTAGGTTTCAGTTTTCAGTTTCTTTCTGAAAACTTAGATGTTCTGTACAGCCATGAGCAGAAGGTTTACAGGAGTTTTACTGGGTGGTTAATGAACCCAAACATACTTAATACACGTAAGTAAGTTATAAACTTCTTGGGATAATTAGAAGTCAGTCTAATAAACTGACAGAGAAAAAATGATGAGCTACGCATATTCTGCTTCCAGATTTTTAGTAGAATGTTGTTTCTGTACAGAAACTACGTGAGTGTTTTCTTTGGTTGAATATGAACTTAAAGCTTTGTTAATCCACTTAACTAAGGGTGTAACATGTAAGAAGAAGCTTGGAAGTCAGTTTTACAGTAACAGATTAAATAAAGGGAGATGCATCAGTTTTTTTTCAGGAATTCCGATAAGAAATTGTTTCTGTATAATTGAGTTATAGCAGGGATTAAGGGAGTTGGTTGGTCTGGAAAATAACTTAAGAACCCTACTGATACGTTTACCTAGGGGTGTAACCACAGGGAGTAATGAGAATGCAGTTTAAGGCACCAAGAGAAATGGAAGAATGAAAGGGCACTGATGTGGTGTTTTAGTTCCTGAAGTGTATGCCTCAGTAGGAACAATTTCTAAGCCTGCTAAAAAATGTTGCGTGGGTTTGATAATGAACCCAAAACACACCTAACATAACTGACTAAATGGATGAAACAGCTTGGGAAGGTTAGTCATCAATATGTACCCAAGAAGTAGGACTAGATATGGTGAGGAACAAGAGTTTTGTTTCAGTTTTCTGAGGTCTAGGTTTCAGTGTGGTTAACTTCCGTTGGTGCCAGGGGTAGGATGATAGTTGATAATGGACTCAAATCAGTACCAACACCACTGGCTAAACTAATGAACTATTTGGGAAGAGTAAACATTAGTTTATACCCTAAAGGAGAGGTTGAGCGGGGTTAAGCACCGAAATTATGTTACAGTTTTATAAAGTTGGGGGCTTCTGTATGAATGGGTTTTAGGATTATTTTAAAGGCTTATTCACTCTAATAATGGGTTAAAATGTTGCTAACCTATTTAGCTAAGGTAGAAGTACATCAAAGACAAATTAAAATCCGTCTTAGGCGTGTTACATGATGGTGCTCAAGAATACTCTAAAACCTAAGCTTTAACTAGGACTTGGTTCATGTGTAAGCCAACAATATAATGTACTAGGTAGAGTCTAAGAACAGTACTTGGAGAATTTCTAAAGGCTAATATAAGTTGAACATTCAACTAAAATTCACCTAGGGGACAACACCCGATAAAATGGGATAAACTAGAAAGTGTTACAATTGTCGTTGCATGGGATTATTAAACTGATAAGTTGTTTTAATTAAAATTAGGACCGTAACGAACGCCAACCGGGACCCCGTGTGTGTGAGACAACTCTTTCTTCTGAACCAGGTATGGACATGTGTGGTTCGTATGTTGCCGTGTTACACGGCTTGTGTGCTGTGTGTTTTGTTTGACAATGACTATAAGACTAAAGCATGAAATTGGATTGCTTCTTGTGGCTTGCTTATATGCTTGTTTATATATCCTTGTGGCATATTACTTGCGCACACACAGTAGTTTAGTCCCTTTCTCGTTTATGGAACTTGAGATGAACTACTACGAATTATGAAAACAAAGAAAACTCTATAAAGGGAACTCCTCTCTAACCATTGAGGACTACCATGACACCCACTATGGTTCTATTCATTAATGATAATGAAGAGCAATCTCAGTTGGTGGGACATGACGA